>CM065636.1:41715256-42950256 GCA_033220585.1 Dipteronia sinensis | reverse complement strand
TCAAGGGTTATATATCTTCAAATAGTGAAGTTGCATGGTTGAGGTAACTCTCCCCCCTTTGGTCGGGTTAGGCAGTATGCTCCATGCCCAGCTATCCCGACCACCTGATAAAGCCCTTCCCACTTATCTGCTAAAGAGCCGACTGCTTTTGCTTTTGTAATCGATATGAATGGTGATTTTCCCAGTTGTCCCCTTTGGCAGGTCTCACACTTTTCCGCCATTGACTGGGCATCTTGGAACAGGGTTGGTTAGTAGAAACCTTGCTTAAGGGTTTTATAGGCCAAACTTTTACCCTAGTGTGATTCCTGCATAATTCGCCATGCATAGTTTTCAAGGCTTTATCGGCCTCTATCGGGCCAATACACCTTTCTAGGACCCCTTTCTATACAATTCTCCACCGACTACTGAATATCGGGTAGCCCTATACCTGACCCGTTTTGCCTCCACCGAATCTTCGGGGAGAACATTCCTCTCCAAGTAGTCTCTGATCGGGGTATCCATATGGTATGCCTTTCCTCGACAGCCCCTAACATCAACTCTTCTCCACCTTTGATACTGGGCTGCATGAGATGGGCTACTGGGACCGTTTTGGGCCAGATGCTGGTGCTTACCAATGCCAATTTTGACAAATCATCTGCCTTCTCATTCTCCTCTCTCGGGATCTGAGTGACTATGTAATTCTTGAATCTCCCGAGTAAGGCATTGGCTATTTCGAGGTATATGATTATGTTGTCATCATTGGCTTGGTATTTATCTAGGACCTGGTTGACCACGACCTGAGAATCGTTGAAGATTTTTATCTCATCTGCACCCAAGGTCTTGCAAACCCTGAGTCCTGCTATAAGTGCTTCATACTTAGCCATATTATTAGTAGCTTTGAAGTCAAATCGCAAGGCACACTCCACCTGATCACCCTTCGGGTTGGATACCACTATACCTGCCCTGCTGCCATACATATTTGATGACCCATCAACATGCAGCTGCCATTGAGAGATCTTTTTTTCCTTCTCTTCAAGCATCTTAGCTACCTCGTCGTTTGGTTCAGTGAACTTGGCTACGAAATCTGCTCATGCTTGTCCTTTGATTGAGACCCTTGGCAAGTAAGCGATATCAAACTCACTCAACTCGACCGCCCATTTTGTCAATCTCCTTGACACTTCAGGTTTGGACATAATTTGCTTTAGCGGATAATCTGTGTAGACTTTGATCCTATGTGTTTAGAAGTAAGGTCTTAGCTTCCTTGCTGCTGTTTTAAGTGCCAATGCCATCTACTCAGCTGCTGAGTACCTTATTTCTACTGGGAGTAAGGCATTGCTGCTGCAATAAACTGGCTTTTGCATTCCTTCATCTAATCTGACCAGCATTGATCCCGTGGCCACAAGCGTGACTGACAAATATTAGTATAGGGCCTCACTATCTAGAGGCTTTGATATGATTAAAGCTTTACCGAGATATTCATTGATCTATTGGAAGGCCTCTTCACACTCTTCAGTCCACTCCACCACCTGCCTTTCCTTATGGCTTTGAAAAAGGAAAAACACTTATTTGTTGATTGGTTGATGAACCGGTTCTGTGAAGCCAAGCACCCGGTCAGCCGTTGTACTTCTTTTAGGGTCGTAGGGGACCTCATATCCTTTAATGCCTTTATCTTTTCAGGGTTGACCTCGATTCCCTTTTAGTAGACTTGAAAACCGAGGAACTTCTCTGAAGGCACCCTAAAAACACATTTTTCGGGTTGAGCTTCATCTTGTATTTCCTTAGTGTAGGGAAAAATCGATATAAAACGCAGCGGAAGAAACGAAAAATAGATTTCGTATGGTTTTAAAATTTTTCTCAAAGTTGAACCTTAACCTTTTAATTAATTAAACTCAAATATATACGGTTAGAGTTAAATACCTCTTGACGCGTGATCCGATTGACTTACCTCGATTGGTAATCCGTAAAATCTTTTCTGATGCCCGTGAACAGTGATTGTGAACAGTAACCGCGTGAACAGTGATTGTGAACAGTACCCCGCGCGTGAACAGTGATCGTGAACAGTACCGCGAGATCTTCCAATCCGAACACGTATGTGAATCACCTAGGAGCGTGGTCCCCTTTTTTCTTTGAATTGCAAACCTGAGAATGGATGAACAAAGTTTTCTTTTTCTTTTGTTAGTCACAAAACAATCAAAAGAAGACAAAAATTATTCCGGTCACTTTTGAGTTCTCAATCTAATGATCGAAACTCGTGTGAACCTAATTTGATGTTGTACACACAAGCCTATTGATGAACAAGCAATCAGTGTACTATCAAAGAATAATCTCTTCTCTCTTTTATGTTTAGTAGAATAAAAATTATCCTTTTCTATGAATTGATAAGAAGAAGAAAAATTGAATCATTCCGTCAACTATTGTGGCCGAATTCTATATGTGGAATTATATAGGTGGCTGAAATTTTGCTTCCTCTTCTATTTAGAATTGCCGAAATCTTCTTCTAAATAGACTAGGGTTGCCGCAAATCACATACCAAAAAGAGTTTGTGTTGCACCCTAATTTCCATCAATCTTTAGACTTCAAAACCTAATCCAACTCATAGATATTTTTATTCTTTTATTGATTAAATAAAAAAACTTCTTATTTGATTAAATAAATAAAATTAATTATTTATTTTCTTATCAAACAAGTCTTTTACTTTTAATATACTACTACCAATAGTATAACTTTAGGAAATATATTTCCTGATCAGAAAAAGATTTGTTTCTTAATTAAACAATTAATTAATAAATTAACTAATTCTTATTTAATTAAAACAATGAAACAAAATAATATAGTAGGTTAATATATACACATTGCCGCCCCACTTATATAAATGGGCCATATATTATTTTCTTATATCATTTAGTCCATTGGACTTTAAATAAAAGCCCACATGTGAAGCAGACCCATTCTTATTAAAAGAAACAAGCCCATATGTCTCCTTTTAATATATTAATATAATAGTACAGCCCATTAATTAAATAATAGACATATTATATTATTGATATATTAAAAACAATTCTAGATAGACCCTTAAATCGGCCTGGTAGAATATATCAAGTAATCCATGCAAATACGTGTGGATTGGGGATCTTGGCGGGCTATCTAAATTTAAGCTTCAATAGACACAACCTAATCATAATCAACAAATGATTCACTTAGGTCCAATCTATTAATTTTAACTCATTCCACTAAAGAGCTAAAATTGAACTCTTAAATAAAGATAGAATAAGGAGATGTTTCTCATTCATACCCTAGACAATCTTATAGGAGATGGTGTATCCTCATGAATAATATCAGTAATCGCCAAGAGCTCATAGACCGCCTATAGCTCTCCAAGTTACCATATTTCCTCATATGACCACATTTCGAACTTGGATACTTTGACTTGTCCAGAAGCCATGTTTTCAATAATCATTATTGAAAACTCAACGTTGAGATTTAATATCCAATACCTCAAAACATCCATATGATGATATTATACTCTCATTTAATAAATGGAGCCACGATGTCCATATCTATAAATGAAGTCCTCTATCGATTAACAAATGTATACCACCAAACTATCGAGGATAGACTATGCTATATAATCGTACTCATTGATAGCTCTAATGATAACACTTGCAACCATAGGTCCATCATTTATCTCAGGATTAAGATAGACTCTCCGATTGTCCTCTTTAATGAAAAGACTTATATCTAGTGACGGTTCTAGATAAAGTATTTCATTGTGATCCAGTTCAATGCACCTAGTGCACTAGATTCTTTTACTCGAAAACCTTTCGATGATTTTAGACTCATCATATTCATTTGATCCCACTCAAATGCTAGTAAAAGAATTCTACAACTTTAACAAGATAGAGGTACCCAACCTTTAACTTAAGTTGTGAAAGTTATTCAAGACTAACTAAAGAATTGTGTCTACCTCATACATATCCGGATGTATGAACAATTCTTCATCTCTCATAGTCTTTTGACCTTATGATTATTTACCTTGACAATTATAATAATAAATGCTATAAGTAATTGTAAGAATCAGAATTCACTTTATTAATATGAGAAGATTGTCAATTACAATATTACACTTTTGCCATTGAGCATAATCCTAACAATCTCCCACTTGCTCTATAGCAAGTGTGTCATGTCTCTCATTCCCATGTTCTCTAGATGTCCATCAAAGCTCTTCTGAGGTAGAGCCTTTGTGAAAGGATCCGCTAGATTTTCTGCTGACGCGATTTTGGTGATCATCACGTCTCCCCTATGAACAATTTCCCTCAAAAGGTGATACTTCCTTTCAATGTGTTTACCTCTCTTATGACTTCTTGGTTCTTTCGAATTAGCCACTGCACCACTGTTGTCATAGTGTATAGTGATCTGCTTATTCTCACTAGGAACCACTTCTAAGTCAATCAAGAATTGGCGGAGCCAAACAACCTCTTTGGCAGCTTCGCATGTAGCAACATACTCAGCTTCCATGGTGGAATCAGCAATACAAGATTGCTTGATACTCATCTATATGACTGCTCCTCCTCTAATGGTAAACACAGATCCTGATGTGGATTTTCTGGAGTCAGAATCTGACTGGAAATCAGAATCTGTATACCCAACGGGAATTAAATCCCCTCTAGAGTATACAAGCATATAATCTCTAGTTCTCTTGAGATACTTGAAAATATGTTTGACTGCCGTCCAATGATCAGGACCAGGTTTCGATTGAAACCTCCTAACTATGCCAACAGCAAAACAAATATCTGGTCTAGTACAGAGCATTGCATACATGAGACTTCCAACTGCCGAGGCATATGGAACTCTACTCATGAATTGCTCTTCATGCACATTCTTAGGTGCTTGACCCTTAGAAAGTTTGATTCCATGTCTAAAAGGTAACATACCTTTCTTGGAATCTTGCATGGTGAATCTAGACAAGATTTTATCAATGTATGAAGCTTGGGATAATGCAATCGTTCTATTCTTTCTATCCCTTATTACTTGGATACCAAGAATATAACTTGCTTCTCCTAAGTCCTTCATATCAAATTGTTTTGCTAACCATTCTTTCACTGATGTCAATACACCTACATCGTTTCCAATGAGTAGTATATCATCAACATAAAGAATGAGGAAAACCAACTTGTCGCCTTTGATCCTCTTGTATACACAAGGTTCGTCAGGGTTTTGAATAAATCTAAAACCCTTTACAGCTTGATCGAACCTTATGTTCCAGGATCTGGATGCTTGCTTTAGTCCATATATGGACTTTTGCAACTTGCATACTCTTTCTTCTTGGCCTTTTTCAATGAATCCCTCTGGTTGCATCATGTAAATGCTCTCGTCAAGACTTCCATTAAGGAAAGCTGTCTTGACGTCCATTTGCCAAATCTCTAGGTCTAGAGATGCTGCAATGGATAAGAGTATCCTAATGGATTTAAGCATGGCCACAAGTGAGAAGGTTTCCTCGTAATCGATACCTTCTTTCTGTGTATAACCTTTAGCTACCAGTCTAGCTTTAAAGGTTTCCACCTTACCATCTATACCTCTTTTCCTCTTGTATACCCACTTGCACCCAATGGGTTTTATCCCTTTAGGCAAGTCTACAAGGGACCAGAGTTTGTTATTGAACATCGATTCAATCTTGGATTGCATTGCCTTTTGCCAATGACAACAATCAACATCCTCCATAGCTTCCTTGTACGTGTAGGGATCATCATTGTCCGGGAGATTCGCAACAGATTCTCCTAGACCGATATATCTTTCCGGTTGTGTTCTAACCCTCCCACTACGACGAGGAATGGTAGGTTGTTGATCTTGTGTTGGAGTGGAACTTACAATTGGGCTGGGTTGTGAAACCTCTTATGGAATTGTATCTCCTGACATCTCATTCATGACAATTCTACTTTTGGGCACAAAATTATTCATATAGTCCTTTTCTAGAAATGAAGCATTTGTTGAAACAAATACTTTTAGATCAGAAGGACTATAGAAATAATATCCTTTAGTTCCTTTTGGATACCCCATAAATATACATGTTTCCGAACGGGACTCCATCTTTTCTGTCTTTCCTTTCAACACATGTGCAGGACAACCAAATATCCTCATGTGTTGTAAACTAGGCTTTCGCCTAGTCCACAATTCATGTAGGGTTTTAGGGACAGATTTAGATGGTACATCGTTTAGAATATATATTGCTGTTTGTAGAGCATATCCCCAAAAAGAAATAGGAAGTGTTGAATAACTCAACATTGATCTAACCATCTCTAAAAGAGTTCTATTTCTCTTTTCTGCTACCCCATTTTGTTGAGGTGTACCTGGTGCAGAAAGCTGAGAAACTATCTCATTATCAATAAGATATTGCTGAAACTCTCCAGATAGATATTCTCCACCACAATCAGATCTCAAAATTTTTATATGTTTCTCAAGCTGATTTTCTACTTCAGCTTTGAATGCTTTGAACATATCAAATGCATCCGACTTATGTCTCATGAGATACACGTAACCAAATCTTGAGTAATCATCTGTGAAGGTGATGAAGTACTCATATCCACCTCTACCTTGAATGCTCATAGGACCACATACATCAATGTGTACTAGTCCTAAACATTCAGTGGCCCTTGCACCTTTGGTATTGAACGGCCTTTTGGTCATTTTACCTTCCAAACAGGATTCACAAGTTGGTAGATCATCAACCTTTAAGTCACTTAAAGGTCCGTCACATACCAATCTTTTAATCCTATTAAGGTTAATGTGACCTAGGCGTAAATGCCAAAGATATGTTTCATCTTTTGATAATTTTACTCTTTTATGATTAGGTTCCGTTATTTCTGTGTCTAACGAGTGAGAGATATTTCTATGCAAAAAGAATAAACCATTTTCCAATGTACCTTTGCAAACGACTTTGTCATTCTTACTAATAATAAAATTTTTATTAAAAGTAACCGAATATCCAAACTTATTTAAACAAGAAACTGAAATTAAATTTCTCTTGAATTGAGGTACATAATAAACGTCTATTAAATCTAAATGCCTATTAGAATCTAAAATAACTCTAATATCTCCCACTGCACTTGCAGACACTAACGTTCCGTTGCCCAAGCGTAAATTGACTTCATCTTCATTCAACCTTCTCTTTTCCTGAAACCCCTGCAAGGAATAACAAACATGATTAGTGGCTCCAGAGTCTATGATCCAAGAATCAGTAGAATCTGCCAGAAAACATGTTTCTAGATAATTAACATTACCTTCTTCCTTCTTTTTCTGGGACTTTGGGCAATCTCTTTTCCAATGTCCCTTTTCACCACAAAGGAAGCATTTCCCTTTGATCTTGGTTACTTTCTTGGTTTCCTTCTTGGTTTCCTTCTTGGTAGGCCCAAGTTGCTTTTTCTTCTGTTGTTTCTTGACCTTCTTACGGGTCTTAACAGTAGCAACTTTACCAACCAAATGAATCTCTTGACCTTTGTTTTTCACAAGGATCTTTTCAGCGCTTTGAACATCTTGCATCAGGCCCTGCAAGGTGTATTCCTTTTTGTTCAAGGTGTAGTCCAACTTGAACTGATCAAAGGAATCTGACAGTGAGTTAACTACCGTATCAATTTTGGTCTCACCATTAATCTCAGCACCATTTAGTTCAGCAATATTGAGATGTGCTATGGCTTTCATCATGTGATCTTTCACAGATTGTCCAGGTTTCATCCTAAGATTCATAAAAGCAGTCACTGCCTCTCTCTTAGTCATCCTAGACCTCATAGCAAACATTTCCTCTAGAGACATCATTATATCAGCAGCAGACTCCATTCCTTCATGTTGCTGTTGCAACACGTCGGAGATAGTGGCCATAATGTAACATGTTGCCATATCATCAGAAGTCTTCCACTGCTCATACTCATCTCTTTGCATCACATTAGATTCATTATTAGGAAGGGGTGGTTTAGGAGTGGTCAGAACAAACTTATGTTTTTCACTTTGCAGCAACAACCCAATTTTCCTTTTCCATGTTACGTAGTTATCTTCAGTTAAGGTGTTATCTTTCAGGATGTTCATAAGTGATGGGGTAATGATTTTTGATTAAAACAAAAACATATATAAGTAAATAATCATGATAACAGCACTTTTAAAAATTTATCTTGAATTAAAATAAATAATTCAATCATAAAAATTCAACGGTGATCCAACACCCATAAATATTACGCCTCCTTTGGGAGTTCGCACTATTTACTAGTTAGACTAGGTCCCGCCTAATTGTTAACATAACAACCATCGTTTTTAATTTTAGCCTTGTAATTTTTATTAACAAGAACTCTTGGGAGGATATTAATAAAATTACATTGAGTGTGTTACCAAGATATCGACCCTCAATTTTCTCTCACGAAAATCCCTCCTTGGGGAGTAGATTTCGTTTAAGTCAATTGTCTAGTCTATCCTTGTAAGGAAGTATATTGTTAAATTACATTTATGGACGCCCCTTGGGGGGATTACCAAAAATAATAAAACTCAACTAATCTTGGAGGCCATAAGCGTTCTTGCACACCTTCTCCCACTCAATTATTTAAGGCGTGTGATTAAATCCCAAAGAATGATTTTTACCAAGTTATCTAGATGCCAATTAGATACCTAAATCATTCAATGCATGTTCATACCAAAAGAGATATATGAGTGGCACTCCTATTCTAAAATGTCATGTTATCATACAACAACAAATATTGTAATATTTAAGCAAAAATTAAATAGCAACAATTTTGGCCCATCCTAGAAAAGCAAGTAAATTACAATTGTTAGGAATACAAGATCTTCAGGTGGCCATCAACCATACGCTCATCCCTCGGCCTCCTCCCATGGACGTGCACAGCCCACAACCCCACAAAGGGGCTGCATTGCGCAGCCCATAAGGCCACACAAGGCTGCCGTGCGCAGCCCACCAAGGATTGGGCTTGCCATGCGCAGCCCAATCCAGTCCTAGGGTGCGCACGGTGCTCGTTCTCGGTTCCGGTTGCTTCGTTTTTCTTCGTGTCTTCGAATTTTCAATACCCGAATACATTACATCATATTACGAATAAATTACTGTAGCAAATTTTTTTTATTTTTTTATTTTTTTTATTTTACTGTAGTAAGATTTACAAAAAAAATACTGCACCTGATTACAAAAAAAATACTGCACTTATTTTACATACAAAAAAAAAATAAAACCCTAGCAACTACCAAGAAGGAATTATGGCGATAATAGACCACCCTTCTTGTTACAAATCCGAAACAAAAATTACATTGAAATTCTAGGACCAAAATCGAGCAATAACAATTCACTTTATAAAACATATATAAATCCATACATTCAACATGTAATTATATATGCGAATACCTAGAGTGCCATCTCTTTCTAAAACATGTATAATCACAAAAAAAAAGAAATAGATTCACGTATATATACGTTAATTAATTAAAAGGTACAACCAAGGCTCTGATACCAATTGTAGGGAAAAATCGATATAAAACGCAGCGGAAGAAACAAAAAATAGATTTCGTACGGTTTTAAAATTTTTCTCAAAGTTGAACCTTAACCTTTTAATTAATTAAACTCAAATATATACGGTTAGAGTTAAATACCTCTTGAGGCGTGATCCGATTGACTTACGTCGATTGGTAATCCGTAAAATCTTTTCCGATGCAGGTGAACAGTACCCGCGTGAACAGTGATCGTGAACAGTACCCCCTGCGTGAACAGTGATCGTGAACAGTACCGCGAGATCTTCCAATCTGAACACGTACGTGAATCACCTAGGAGCGTGGTCTCCCTTTTTCTTTGAATTGCAAACCTGAGAATGGATGAACAAAGTTTTCTTTTTCTTTTGTTAGTCACAAAACAATCAAAAGAAGACAAAAATTATTCCGGTCACTTTTGAGTTCTCAATCTAATGATCGAAACTCGCGTGAACCTAATTTGATGTTGTACACATAAGCTTATTGATGAACAAGCAATAAGTGTACTATCAAAGGATAATCTCTTCTCTCTTTTATGTTTAGTAGAATAAAAATTATCCTTTTCTATGAATTGAGAAGAAGAAGAAAAATTGAATCATTCTATCAACTATTGTGGCCGAATTCTATATGTGGAATTATATAGGTGACCGAAATTTTGCTTCCTCTTCTATTTAGGATTGCCGAAATCTTCTTCTAAATAGACTAGGGTTGCCGCAAATTACATACCAAAAAGAGTTTGTGTTGCACCCTAATTTCCATCAATCTTTAGACTTCAAAACCTAATCCAACTCATAGATATTTTTATTCTTTTATTGACTAAATAAAAAGACTTCTTATTTGATTAAATAAATAAAATTAATTAATTATTTTCTTATCAAACAAGTCTTTTACTTTTAATATACTACTACCAATAGTATAACTTTAGGAAATATATTTCCTGATCAGAAAAAGATTTGTTTCTTAATTAAACAATTAATTAATAAATTAACTAATTCTTATTTAATTAAAAGAATGAAACAAAATAATATATTAGATTAATATATACACATTGCCGCCCCACTTATATAAGTGGGCCATATATTATTTTCTTATATCATTTAGTCCATTGGATGATATTATACTCTCATTTAATAAATGGAGCCACGATGTCCATATCTATAAATGAAGTCCTCTATCGATTAACAAATGTATACCACCAAACTATCGAGGATAGACTATGCTATATAATTGTACTCATTGATAGCTCTAATGATAACACTTGCAACCATAAGTCCATCATTTATCTCAGGATTAAGATAGACTCTCCGATTGTCCTCTTTAATGAAAAGACTTATATCTAGTGACGGTTCTAGATAAAGTATTTCATTGTGATCCAATTCAATGCACCTAGTGCACTAGATTCTTTTACTCGAAAACCTTTCGATGATTTTAGACTCATCATATTCATTTGATCCCACTCAAATGCTAGTAAAAGAATTCTACAACTTTAACAAGATAGAGGTGCCCAACCTTTAACTTAAGTTGTGAACGTTATTCAAGACTAACTAAAGAATTGTGTCTACCTCATATATATCCGGATGTATGAACAATTCTTCATGTCTCATAGTCTTTTGACCTTATGATTATTTACCTTGACAATTATAATAATAAATGCTATAAGTAATTGTAAGAATCAGAATTCACTTTATTAATATGAGAAGATTGTCAATTACAATATTACACTCTTGCCATTGAGCATAATCCTAACACTTAGTACTTCAAACATTTTCCTCAAATCTGATACATGTTTCTCAACTATGATGCTCTTGGTCAGCATGTAATCCACATAGACCTCCATGTTCTTATCGATCTGTCGAGCAAACATCTTGTTTGGTAAGTTGCGTCGGCATTCTATAAACTGAAAACCATTACTTTATAACAATAGAGCTCTTGGTTGGTTGTGAAGACTGTTTTTTCCTCATCTGGTTCTAACATCATGATCTGGTTATAGCCAGAATATGCATCCATGAAACTAAGTAACTCATGCCCGACAGTAGCATCAACCAGCTAATCTATTCATGACAGGGATAAGTTGTCATTCGGGTATGCTTTGTTTAGGTTAATGAACTCCACACACATCCTCCACTGCCCATTCTTCTTTTTCACCAATACCACTTTGGCGACCCATTTCGAGTACTGTACTTCCCTGATCGATCCTGTAACCAGTAATTTCTCAACCTTATGTTTGATGGCTTTGTTTCTCTTTGGATTGAACCTACGTCTCTTCTGGATAACTGGCATGTATTCTTGATCGATTGCTAAATAGTGAGAGATCACCTTTGTGTCTATCCCCGGCATGTCCTCATGCTTCCATACTAATACATCTTTGTACTCATTTATCAAGCTGATCAAGTCACTCTGAACATGGTTCGATAATTGAGCCCCCACCTTGACCGTTCGGTCGGGATTGTCTCCATCGAGCATGACCTCTATAGTTGGCCCCTCTCCCTCTTGATCTCTCCTATGACCCAAAGATGTCTTCATTGGATCTAGATCAAACTGGGTCAGAGTCTCTGCTCAAGCTTTCTCTTCATCGACTCCTGCACAATCTTCTTTCTTTATCAAGTCGATCTGTATTACATCGGACTCCATATTTCCCCTATACACAGCCAGATTGGCTTTCTTGGTCCATTCTCGTTAGCTTTTCATGATGCTCACTCATACTTCTGTTGGGAATTTGACAGCTAAGGCATATGTTGCTGTAACAGCTTTAGATTTGATTAAGAAAGGACTTCCCAACAAGGCATTGGAGGGCCAGTTCTCTGTATCTACCACAATAAAAAAATGAGCACTGTCTTTCGGTAAGGGTAGGTCCCGATCTCAATTGGTAACTTGACTGTTCCTAAAGACCTTACTTCTACTCCGTCGAACCCCCTAAGTGAGATTGTTAAGGGCTGTAAGTTTTTCCTTTGCAATCCCAGTAAATCGTACACTTCAGTGCTTAAGATATCTGCTGAGCTCCCATTGTCTATCAACACCTTCTTCACTTCTCTATAACCGATGCAGACTACTACTACAATCACGTCGTTCGGTCTAACCTCTAGTCCGTGTGCATGCGCCTCCGAAAAGCCGATTGAGTCATATCCATTTTTGGCTTTTTTTTGTTCGGGCCCAACCAAGTTCACCTATAAACTCCTTTGGCTGTCTATTGCATCACGAACTCTTGTCATCCTTTCTCGACTGATTCTCCCCGTATAGGGTCCTCCAAAGATGGTGTTTATTGCCCCATCACCTGTACTCCTTTTGGGGTTGTTCTTCCCATTCATGTCATCTTTTGGTGGATTTCTCAAACGGTTATCATTGCCCTTCAAAACTACATCCTTCAAGTGCCTTTCTATAATCAACTTCTCAATGTAGTCTCTCAGTTGGTAACACTTTGAGGTTTAATGGTCGTTTTCACGGTGGAACCGACAGTACTTGGATATGTCTCTTCTTGTAAAGCTGATTGTTTCACAGGTTTCTTATAAAGGTTTTTATCTTATATCACAGTTAGAACTTCCTCTTGCCTCTTGGCTAAAGGAGTTTAGTTGGTGAACTGTCTCCTGAAAACCTTGTTGCCTTTTTGGTCATCATCCTTGTGACCTTCTTTACCTTTGCCAAAGTTATTATTCTTCTGGTCCCCTTTCTGGTTATCCTTTGAATTACTCTTTTTAGGCTTCTGGTTCTCTTCTGGTCGGTCACCGTGTATGAATTCTCCTCCGTGAGCTATCTGCTCCTCTTTTGCCAATGCATATGCTCCCACATCATCCACCAGATGTGGGTGAGTGGTTGCTTCTTTCTGCCGTAAACTAAGCGATAACTGACTGTGCTGCAAACTGTTCATGAAGGCTAATACCACCGCATCATCATTAGAGTCTTGAACCTCTGATACTTCTTGATTGAACCTGTTCAAGTAATCTTTCAATTTCTCGTCCTTCATTTGCTTTAAGGTAGAGAGGACGGATATTGATTTTCTCTTTTGAATGTTGCCCATGAATTGCCTGGTGAAGGCCTGTATCAACTCCTCAAAGTTCCAGATTGACCTACCAGCGAGGCCATAGAACCATCTGGACCCCTGATCACTTAGAGTTTGAGAGAACATCCTGCACATAAGTGCATCATCGTAATCGTATTGCCCCATTACATTATGGTATCTTTTAACATGCTCCTATGGTCGTTGTTGGCCTTGAACTGTTCCATATATGGCATCCAAAACTTGTTCAAGAAACGAGCCAATCGAATCGAGTCTGAGAATGGGCTGCTAGAATTACCGATCAGTAGATTACCTTGGCCTTGTTTACGCTCCAATGCTTCTATCCGCCACAGTAAGACTTCTCGCTCACTCTCCGATTCTCCTTGCTCGTCGAACTTTTGAAAAATGGTGATCCTATTAGGGTCTCTTGGTACACCCTGTAATCTGAGCGTTGTACTAGTTATATCTAATGGAAGGGATGGTCGCTCGACGCCTCCTAGGTAGGACATTCTCATCAGTCGAAACTTACTGGGATCTTCTTCTGTGACCAATATACTGGTCTTCTCGGGTGTACACTGCCCTGCTTCCATCGTACTTCCCCACGTTTTCTTGAAAACTGGACTCTCTATGACCCTTTTCATCTTGGTCATCTTATCCCTTATGGTCCTTGTTGCCCTGATGATTATCTACCTCGGGATTCCGGTGATCTTGACGATCATCTCTTCTTTGGGAACCCTCCATTCTCCCACGATGATCCGCCTTATCTCTACCGGTTTTACAAGGAGCTCATGTGGTCTTGCTCACTATTTCTGAATGCACATTGGGGTCTTGGGCTACCATAGTTGTGGATAGCTGATACAGGGAAGTTAAGTTGGTGTTAGCTGTTATACTGATTCCCTGCCTAGCTGCATCATCAATGACTCTCCGTAGAGATTCCTGGACACTTTGGAATGCATCTGGGGAAATCCCAAATGGGTGTCTTTAGAGGTTATCATGGCCTGACCTTCTGTGATTGTGGTGGCAGAAGGTACCCCTCCTCTAGTGACGGTGGCGTTTATCAGACTCGAGATGTTAACATCGCGCAAGGTGTTATCATCATGCGGGGATTGACTCTCATCTCCACTGTTTGCCAAGTTGGCTTTTCACGAATTCTCGAGGTTGATTTTGCAACACAACTTTTAGAGTTACTCTATATAGTTCCCTATCCTTTTAGCGCCAATTGTTGACGGTGATTTTTGGTTTATGTAAAATCTACCACACGTCTAACAAATTGATATGAATTATTTAATGGACTTATAAATGAGAGAGAGAGAGAGAGAGAGAGAGAGAGAGAGAGTTAATCATGCAAAATACAAGATTTTACGTGGAAAACCCTAAAAGGGAAAAAACCACGGTTGTAGGTGACGACGGGGAAGAATTTTCACTATGAACGTTAAAGTTACACACTCAATCTCTCTTGTACTTCCTGTATGTTTTCACACTAACTCTAGTAATGGTGTTTTAAGGTCTATTTATATGTGCATATAACCTTTATTCTTCATGTACAAGTAAGGAAAATTGCGTAACTTAGTAGGATTCTAACTAGCTGGAGTCGTCTTAATCTTATTTCATGTTTCAAGTCTTTTGTGCATTAAATGAATTAGATCTCTGCCAGATATGGACTCTAGTATCTATAAGGAAATTTGCTTCCTTATTAGAGTGTACTTGAAAGTACCTTGTTTGAGTAAGACTCCTTTTCTACTTATTTGAGTCGTGATTGCTCTGAATTCAATATCTTTCACGTGTCGCTCAGCCGACTGGCTGTCTAACTCTATCAGATCCTATTTACCCCGATCGGTTGTTTAATCCCGGTCGGACGTCTTAACCCGATCAACCTAGTTACCCCGATCAGGGCATCTTTACCTGATCAATCTAGTCACCTCGACCGGGTTATCTTCACCTGATCGTCAAGATAAACCTGTTTGGGTTTTGAGACATCTTTTGGTCATCTTGGGTTGGTATTTCCTGACTGACTGGCTGACTTTTGATGACGTGGCATGTCTGATCACCGTATTTTGTGATAATCATGCTGACATGTCAGTTCTCCGAATTTTACCAATAACATTAGGCTTTCCAATTTTTTTTTTCTAAATAATGTTGACACGTGAAGTGTCAACATCTTGTAAATTAGAAGATTATGTGGTGAGTGATGTGATATTGACACTTCACGTACCCACACCGTCTCTGAAGGAATTTGGGAAGCCTTATATTACTCAATTAAAATACAGTAATGTTACACATTCCACCTACAATCCCATAATTTCCATCCCAACACATATGGTAGCTGAGGTGTCACTTGATAAGTGGACACATATTAATGGGTACTTATCTCTCTTATCAATATATTCACTCACCAATTAATGTGTGTCCACTCACCAAGCAACACCTCAACCACGTGTTGTGATGGAAATGGTAGGATTGTTGGTGGGATGTATAATATTAATGATTAAAACACCTATGCCAAACACAACATTTCATCTGCAACCCTTACACCTTTTTGCTTCAGTTTCAATCTTTTCAACAAGTATTGTATTATTATTAATTTATTATATAGCGAACCGGTCATGTTTCCCCTTCCCAATTCCTGAATTTATTACTAAATTATATAATATCTAGAGAAAATAGGTCTTTTTAGTCAAAAAATTAGGACGTTTATTGTTTTTACCCAGAATTAGTAAATTTATTGTTTTTACCCAATAAATGGCTGTGAAGACAGAAATACCCCTCATTATCCCAATTAAACACATCAGGTATAAACCAATTAAACACATCAGAGCAGACCAATTAAACACACCATGACACCAATTAAACACACAAGGGCAGACCAATTAAACACATCAGACCACCAATTAAACACATTATGAAAGACTCAATTAAACACATCAGAGCATACCAATTAAACATACTAAGACACCAATTAAACACATCAAGGCAGACCAATTAAACTCAATTAAACACACCAGGACAACTCAATTAAACACACCATGGCAAAACCATATGTAAATCAATTAAATACACCATAGAAAATCAATTAAATACACAAATTCTAACACAATTAAACACACAAGGGCAAAAATAAAAAGGACAATTTTGTCCAAAAAATGGATTTTTTGGTAAAAACAATAAAAATACTAATTTTAGGTAAAAACAATAAACCTTCTAATTTTTTGGTTACTTATAAAGTTGACCCTAATATCTATATAATGTGTGCACGCACCTTCCTTAAACTAAAGTTTAAATAATGGTAATTTTTTTTATTAAAAAAATACATAATAAATAATGTGATACGTTCATTTTTATCGGGGTAAAATGATTAAATATATCAAAAATATATATCGTATTTCTTAATTACTATTCCAAAATTACCATCGCAGTATGTAGTTTTCAAAATACACATTTTTTTTCTCCATGGTGTGGTTTCATATGGAAACAAATTTACAGAGACTGTAAAACGACATTACTTCATTATATTATTAGTTTATTACATCCAAAAAGATAAAATAAAAATAAAAATTGTCCAAATGAAATATTTTGTATCTATAAATAGAGACCAGAAAAAAACACGGAAAACAGTGCACTGAGAAAGCAAATTGTGAATTGTGTGAGTTGTTGAGGGAGTGTAATTGGATTTTCAACAAAACCCTACACACTTTCCATTTTTTTCTTCTTCTTCCCCTTCGCTGCACAAGAAAAAAGGGATCAGGATTCAACAAATTGAACTCGACCCACCACCGCAAACGCACTTCACTTTCCGGGACTTGTGGCGGTTACAACATTTTCGCAGCAAAAACCCTGAAAACTGACCTTACCGGAGACAGACCCACCAACAAAAGACACATTTTTGAATCCAAATTGAACGAAAACGATTCTGGGGTTAGATTTTTTTAGACATGGATAGATCCAGATCGAAGAGAAACTACTATTACGACCATCAGGACTACGAAGGAGAGCCGCCGGTCTCCGTCGGCCGGACCAAACCCAGGTATAACAACAACCACCACTACCCGCCTGGGAATAGCTATCGCCACCACCACCGCGGGAGCAACCACAACGGCGGCGTGAACAATCCCAATAACAGTAACAGAGACCGGTCGGGTCTGAACAACAACCCGAAGGACCCGTCGCTGATGGTGACGACGACGTACCGGATTCTCTGTCACGACATGAAGGCTGGAGGGGTGATCGGAAAGTCCGGTAGCATTATCAAGTCGATAAGGCAGCACACTGGCGCGTGGATCAACGTGCATGAGCTGATGCCGGGGGACGAGGAGCGGATCATTGAGATATCCGACACCCGGCGGCGGGACCCGGAAGGGAGAATGCCATCCTTCAGCCCCGCCCAGGAGGCCCTGTTCTTGATCCATGACCGGATTCTTGAGAGTGATGGCGGTGCTGGGTTTGGAGGGTACGCCGACGATGAAGAGGACTATGGCGGTGGCAGTGGCGGGTTTAGAGGAGGAAATAGGGTCGCCACGAGGATGGTGGTGTCACGAATGCACGTGGGGTGTTTGTTGGGGAAAGGAGGGAAGATTATAGAGCAAATGAGGATGGAGACCAAGACCCAAATTAGGATTCTACCTAGAGACCATTCGCTTCCTCGTTGCGTTTCCATGTCTGAGGAGATTGTTCAGGTAGACCGGAAAAATAATGATTGAATGAATGAAATGCCAACTTATGTATTTGAATTTGATGTGATGAATTTATATGAACGGTGATGAGTGATGACTACCCGAAACCAATGGATTGTGAACATTTTGAATTGGTACCTGATTAGTAGATTTATTGATGTGATGTGCTACTTATAGCTTGGACATAGTGAAGATTATGGTTCCTTGACAATGATCTTGTTGGATTGTGGACATTTTGCATTGGTAACTGATTATTAGATTTATTGGTTTGATGTGGTGCTTGTATTGCTTGGACATTTTGAAGATTTGGGTTCCTTGACAATGCTACTGGTTCTTGTTAATGATTTGAGTATCGATTACCTGAGGCTATTAACTTGCACATTTTGGAAATTATGGTTCCCGAGCAATGCTAGTGGTGCTTGTTCTTGATTTAACTTATGATCACTTGAGAGTTGAGACCTTAGCCTTTACGTTGTAATGGAAAGTAGTGATATCACCCTGTGCTGATTTAGTGGTGGAATTCTGTTCGTGCATTTTATCTGGTATTCTTGTGTCAAAATTTTACATCATGAGTTTTGTATGACCTTGTCCTGAGAATGTTTTCATTGCTTGCATCTGGAATTTTGGACTGTCTACCTTGGGTTAGTCTATTTCTGTCCTTGACTCTGTTGAACTAATTGCACAGTGCATAGTCTGTGATGATTTTCCATGTATAGACCTTGGATCCATGTCTATTGTAGTTAGTAGACTGCAATGTGTTTTGCCCTTACTATGTCGACAGGATCTGGTTTAATATGCCATTACTTTTGAGTTTATCAACCTTGATGGTTGTAAATGGTTGTAGATGGCTGTAATATCACTCATTTATTACATACACTGTCTCAGTGGCTGTAATATCTTTGTTTTCCTTGCAGATTACAGGTGATATTAATAATGTGAAGAATGCTGTAGCCAACATTTCTTCACGCTTGAGAGAGAGTCAGCATCGTGACCGCAGTCATTTCCATGGACGATTACAGTCACCTGATCGATTTTTCCCTGATGATGATTATATTCCTCATATGAATAATACAGGGCGTCGGTCATCCATTGATGGGCCACGGTATTCTGGCTCCAATTACAGAAGTAATAACTACGCCTCACGTTCCTCTGGTTATTCAAATGAAGCTGGGGGTGCTCCCATGCCTGACTTTGCACAGCCTTATTACGGTGAGGATATTGTGTTTCGAATGCTTTGTCCAATTGACAAGGTAGATAGAGTCGTTGGAGAGTCTGAGGGCATAGTAGAATTGCTTCAAAATGAAATTGGTGTCGATATCAAGGTTGCTGATCCTGTGGCTGGGTCAGATGAACAAGTAATTATAATTTCTTCTGAGGAGGTATGTGTCATCTCTTTATCTGTATGCAGTGTTATTGGATAATCAATTCTATGAATGGACCTCTATATCTTTCACATGTTTGGTATTTGGCAGTGATATTATGTGTTAGCATAGCCCTGTCTGTCTGATAATTTATTTCCTTTTCAGATTATTTTTGAATTTTTTACTTGGTAAAATAATTCTTTCATTTTCCTCCTGAAATTATTTATTTTTCAAAAAAGAAAAAGGTAAGGCACTGACACACTGTCTGGTTTTGTGTATTTTAGGGTCCTGACGATGAGCTGTTTCCAGCTCAAGAAGCCTTGTTGCATATCCAGACTCGAATTGTTGATCTCGCTTCAGATAAAGATAACATCATAACTACTAGGTTACTTGTCCCAGCCAGTGAAATTGGGTGTTTAGAGGGAAGAGATGGATCATTGTCTGAAATGAGGAGATTAACTGGTGCAAACATACATATCCTGCCTAGGGAGGAAGTTCCAGTATACGGGAACGATGAGCTAGTGCAGGTTTATCACTTTCCATACCAAATAATTTCCTATGAGATACATACTTGTTAGATGCTTGTCGTACCCAATATTCCATGAGTACTTGTTCTATGGACTTTAAATTCAGGATAGGTTCTGATAATCGTAAACCACAAGTAATGCTTGTTCAGAGGTTCTGTTCTTTCTCAAAGGAGTATGGTCGACTCATGGGAAGTTAGATGTGAACATTTGCGAAGCTTATTTCAACTATTCTATTGCCATCGTATAATGTGTCTTCCATGTGGATGACAGTCTTCATTCCCCAATGTTTGTGATGTGTGTTTACTCCAAGTTTGTCACTCAAGACCTCCAGTTATCATATAACAATTGAAATTTACTTGACAAATGAGAAACCAAGAATCTGAAACCTGGTGTCTGTTGAGGTTGTGGCCTGCAAAGTTAATCATTTTGCTTATGGTTTTCTGAATGTCATTTTCTTATTATTCAGATTGTAGGGGAAATAAAATCTGCTCGAGATGCTCTCGTTGAGGTGACATCAAGATTGCGGAGTCATTTGTATCGGGAGTTCTTTCAAAAGGAGACGACGCCTTCTTCCAATTCTGCACCAGGCCCCATTGGAAGTTTTATGGGAACGGAAGTAGCTTCTCCCATTAATACAACTTCAGCTCAGGAAGGTCAGAGTGGTATTAGTGATCCTCCTGCTGCAACCTATCAGAACTTGCAAACTGTGGCATCAACACAGTCATCAAAGGTCATTGTTATTGATGATTGGGGGCTGTTTCGCGTTTCCCTTTCACTGTTTCTTCTTTCTTGTTTTTGTTGCTCTCTTTGCAATTGTTTCACTGTAGAATTAGGTTAAATATCTTTGGTTCATGCAGAAATGGGAGATACAACTACAAATTTGAATTTTTTTTTCTGTAAATATTATTTGTTAAGTCGGATCAAAGGAGCATGAAGATGATTCTTTTTCCTTCACTTTATTGGGTTAAAATTCGTCTTCCCTGCTGCTGGGTTGGGCTGCCTTTCTATGGTTCATAAGTGGTGGTTCAAATTTTCCGTTCCTTTGTTCCTTATTCTGTCTTCTAAGGGATTTAATTGTCATTTTGTAGGAAGCTGGAGGGTCTGGCAATGAAACAATCAAGCAGAGTGAAAGTGAACGCCGTGAAGATGTCCCAAGTACAATTAATAGGTAGCAAGTTAAACATTTTTTTTACTGTACTATGTCCTATAGATTTAGTTTTCATTCTTTTAATCTGGATATATATTAGTACTTTATTAATGAATCATAAATTTTGAAAGTCCCACTTTTAAAGTATATCTTCAAATATCTTGTCAGAATCTCGGTACCACTTGTCACAAGGAGTACACTTGAAGTTGTCATACCGGAGCATGCAGTTCCCAAGCTTATAGCAAAGTCGAAACATAAGCTTACAGTTTTCAGTGAGGTGAGCCTCATCTTGCAGTTAGTCAACCTTTACAATTTTGTTAAGTTGAACACTGATTGAGAAGTTTGTCTTCCTGACCCTCTATTTTATGGAAACAGCTATCGGGTGCTACTGTAACCCTCGTAGAAGATAGACTAGATGCGACACAAAAGATGATTCAAATATCAGGTACTCCGGAGCAGTCTGAGAAAGCCCAGAGCTTGCTTCAAGGCTTTCTTTTGAGCAGTAAGTCTCTCGGCTCATCTCTATTATTTGTGTTGTATGGATGTGCATGGTCGATTCTCCTTTAATTTTGTATTTTCTTTGATACAGCACAAGAAGATGAACCGTAAACTAATTAACATGCGGATTATAAAGTTGAAGCTTACCAAGGACGATGGCTTCAAATTTTACCCCGTAAGTCCTATCTCGGAGTGCTAAAAGCAGAAGACTATATACTATATATCCAACCACCTGTCTGTTGTTTTAGATGAAGAATTTTTGAAAGGAAAAAGAGTTCCATTGTAAATGTTTTAACTGTGTGAGCTCTTATCCTAACAATCTCAGAATGCTTCAAGGGATTTTTTTTTTTTAGAATCACAGAATGCTTCAAGTTTTATTGTAGCAAAAAATGCAACATAAAGTTTATTTCACATTGCCTTTTTTTACTCATCATTACCACTTTCTTCACGGTCTTCTTTTTTTCTACATTAGCAATGGTTGTGGAGTTTCTTTAAACGGACACAATGAAGGTTTCTTGGATCCTTATTAAAATGTGGATTTTTGTCCAAAAAATTGAGCTTTTTATATACAAGCATATAAAAGCAAGGCGATACTTATATTTTGAAAATATTGGTGATACTTTTGAGTTTCGATATTTTTATTGATAGTCTCAAAATTTGGAACCCTTGGGTATGTTTACTAAAACCAATATTTATTTCCATTGCTTCATGTCTAGTTTACATTGCCTTTTTTACTCATCTTTGCTTCAAGGCCTAGTTTTGTCTACATTCTTCCAAGTGGTGTGAAGTTTCTTTAAAGGGCCAGACCCAGAAGGGAGGTTTACTGGATCCTTCTCAATGTGGAATTTTTTGTTGTTGAGATTTTTGTCCAGTGAATCCTTTCTCAGAAGGTATAAAAACAAGTAAAATATTCTCCTTATTATCCGTATTTTGAAAGTATCGATATAATAAATATCTTTAAATATTTCCTATATCGAATATAATTTTAATATTTTTATAAATTTGGATCATTTGTATTTTTACTGAAACCAATATTTATTTCCTTGTATACAATTGAACTAGTTAATAGTGAGCTACTCAAATAACTAAAGTTGTACTTGTTCTTTTTAGTTTGAAATTGCATTCGATGATTGAAATTTAACATATAATTGTGAATCGATTTCTAAAATGAAAATAAAGTGTAGAGGTTAGCACAAAATATTGACATGTTGGAAGCCCTTTAAGGAAGAACTCACTACAAGAAAACTGCCCTATAGGGACGAAATTTATTGGGACGAATTTTATTCGTCCAAATAGAACGTCTATTGAGACGCAATAACATATTCGTCCCTAAAAATTTCAAACCTAAAGAAACCTTTAGGGACAAAAAAATTTGCCCTAATAGAACTTCTATTAGGACGAAACAAATTATTCGTCCCTAAAAAGGATAAACCCGACTAGACTTTTAGGGACAAAAAATATTTGTCCCAATAGAATGTCTATTGGGACGAAATAAATTATTCGTCCCTAAAAAATGCAAAAATAACAAGACTTCTAGAGACGAAAATAATTTGTCCCAATAGGAATGCTATTGGGAAGAAATAAATTATTCATCCCAATAGGATGTCTATTGGAACGAAAATTATTCGTCCCTAAAAAGTTTGACATTTTTTTAGAAAGAAAAGAAAAAAAAATATAGAGGTTATTTTATTATGACAAAAATAATATTTATTGCTGATAATGATTTATCGGGATTATGTTTTTCGTTTTTTAACTTTATTTTTTTAAGTTTTTCCTAAGAGACAAAGATCATATTTACATTTGCTTCACTTTTTTATATTAATTACTATAGATTAATTCAAAAAATTACGAAAAATTATATATATATATATATATATTTATAAATAAAATAAATAAGAATCTAAAATGCAAAACCACTTTTTGGAAAAGTTTTTGTACATTTATCCTTTACTTTTGTGAAAGGAATTCAAATATTACATTTATCTATTAAATTGAAAAATGTAAAGAAAGTCTCTCTATTTCGTATACGATTAACGATAAACCCTTTCATCTAACAATATATGATTTAAAAAAAATGTTTAATTAAATGCTACAATAAACGTTTTTTAACAAGAAAAGAAATTATTGGAATTGATCTACAATAAAAATTTAATAACATATAGAGATTATATATAAATAGTATACTTTAATTAACAAATTGGATAAGCTTTGCTTCAGTTTCAGATGAGTGGTTCGACTTTGATGGAGAACAAAATATTAAATGAGGCTCAATTGTGATGAGAGGGAGTTGGTAGTGGTTCGATAGGGTACCAAACGAACCATGTTTATTTTTCCAACTTTCGTCCCTATAGGTAGTCTTTAGGGACGTATTTTAATTTTCGTCCCAAAGAACCTATTGCGACCCACCTGAGGAGACGTAATTTGGGATGAATTTTTTCATCCCAATAGGTCTATAGGGAAGATTATTTGGCTATTGAGATGAAAAAAAAAATTCTCAGCCACCTTTAGCAAAGTATGTGGACACTTTTCCTTCTCTTTTGTGATAAAGATTTGAGTCTAATTTTACTCATTAAACGCAAATATGGGGAGAAATCTCTACTGAAGTGGGAGTTGCATTCCTGACTCGTTTTTGTAATCAATGATCTAATAGTTTAATAAAATATTATCTAGTAAACGTTTTTAAATAGTCATTTTTATATCATACAAAATAATTATAAAGATTACTGGAATCAATTTAAATTATCTAGTAATAATTTTTTAAAATTTGTTCAGTACAATATTAATTTTAATAAATAAATAAATAAATTTAATAACATATTTACATTATGTATAAATAGTCTTGCATTATTTATCAAAGTTGAAGTTGTGTAATTTAATGGTTTGAGCTCTACACCATCGAATGTAAAATGACGAAAAATAATCTTCCCATTTTTTTTTAAATACAACTATTGCCGTGACCTGATGAGATTAATTAAACTCTATAAACACTTCCCGGAATACTACTCCCACTATTGGGGAGAGGTTACATATGAACTACAACTCTCACAACTGGATAGAGGGCTACTCTCACAAACCGAAAAAAAACTCCCCACATATGCTTATAAAATGCGCTTGTTGGGACTCGAACCCCTGACCACTAGGTGTGGAAGGGAGGTGCATAACCATCAAAATTTGATTAACAGAAAAAAAAAATTAAATTTATCAAACAATTGTTTTTCCAATAGGAATTTGATTCAAAATTATTAATGAAAAGTTAACAACCTATATAGTTTATATATAAATCTTGTGCAATTAATAACAAATTGGAACATGTGGATTGGTGGTAAAGGCTACCACTCATAATTAGTGGTGTAAATATGGGCATGGCCTGGAGCGCCAGGCACGGCCGGCCTGCCAAGGATGGCGGGCCGTGCCGGGCACGACCCGCAACTGAGGCGAGCCGTGCTAGGCACGGCCCCTATTCTTGGCACGTGCCGGGTCAGGGTTCCAGGCACGGCGTGCCGGCCCGGCACGGCACGCCAGCACGACGTGTCAGGCCGACCGTTGGGCCTGCTGAATTTTTATTTTATTTTTTAATTTTTTTTAAATATAACAGTTGTTTTTTAAAAAAATAACCGTTGCTGACGTCAGCCAACTGTTATGTTTTTTTAAAAACTAAAACAATTATATTTTGCCCCCTCAACTCTTTTCTTTTATATTTTTACCCACTTTTCTAATTTTTCTATAAATACTCCCACCCATTCCACTTTTCATTCACTTTCTCTAATTCTCTGAATCTCTCCATTCTTAAACTCTCTATACAATTTCAATTATTCTTAATTTCATTCTTACTCTGTCTCTACTATTCTATACTACTAATATACTATTATAATATTTTATTAGTAATTTACTATTATATAACTATTATTCTCTAATCTCTCCACCAAGACACCAAAGTTCAAACTTCAAAGGTACATTTTTATTTAAGTGTTATTATTTAATTTTATATTTTAAATTTAATATGTTTGTTTAGTTAGTAAATTTATCATTTTATGTTTATACTTCAGTTATTAATTTTATCATTTTTATGTGTAGGGGTTAATTTTAATTTTTGTTTTTAGTAAATTAAACAGTTTATTTTTAGTAGTTAATTTTAAAATTTTTTGTTAGTAAATTAAGCATTTTTATGTGTTGGAGTTAATTTTAATAATTAATATTATTAAAATAATCATTTTATGTGTAGGAGTTGATTTTAATATATTTTGTTAGTAAAATAATCATTTTATGTGTAGGAGTTAATTTTAATATATTGTTTTAGTAAAATAATCATTTTATGTGTAGGAATTAATTTTAATATACTTTTTTAGTAAAATAATCACTTTATGTGTAGGAGTTAATTATAATATATTTGTTTTTGTAAAATAATCATTTTATGTGTAGGAGTTAATTTTAATATATATTTTTAGTAAAATAATCATTTTATGTGTAGGAGTTAATTATAATATATTTTGTTAGTAAAATAATCATTTTATGTGTAAGAGTTAATTTTAATATATTTTTTTAGTAAAAAAACTCATTTTTATGTGTAGGAGTTAATTTTAATAATTTTTGTTAGTAAATTAAGCATTTTTTTTTGTGTTGGAGTTAATTTTAATAATTAATGTTAGTACAATAATCATTTTATGTGTAGGAATTAATTATAATATATTTTGTTAGTAAAATAATCATTTTATGTGTTGGAGTTAATTTTAATATATTTTTAATTTTTGTATTAAAATAATCATTTTATGTGTAGGAGTTAATTTTAATATATTTTTAATTTTTATAGTAAAATAATCATTTTATGTGTAGAAGTTAATTTTAATATATTTTTTTAGTAAAATAATCATTTTATGTGTAGGAGTTAATTATAATATATTTTGTTAGTAAAATAATCATTTTATGTGTAGGAATTAATTTTAATATATTGTTTTAGTAAAAAAAAATCATTTTTATGTGTAGGAGTTAATTTAAAAAATTTTTGTTAGTAAATTACGCATTTTTATGTGTTGGAGTTAATTTTAATAATTAATGTTAGTACAATAATCATTTTATGTGTATGAGTTAATTTTAATATATTTTGTTAGTAAAATAATCATTTTAATTTTAATATTTATTAATGACTAATGACCTGATATATTTTTTCTTCTAGGAAATGGATCCTACCCATCTTTATTTTCCAGACGGTCTAAACATGCTGAACGATGATTTTGATCTCTCCGGACCGGCAGAAACTGTAGCGGGACCTTCTGGTTCCGGTGCCACACCGACATCACGTACCAAATCTAAGAGGTTAACATCAGACGTATGACAGTGTTTTGACGTAGTAGAAATGACACTCCCAGACGGTACGGTCGACCCCAGAGCCAAATGTAAGTTTTGTTCTAAGAACTATACCACTACTAGGTGTGGAACCGGTCATTTGAGAAGGCATATGCTAAAATGCATGCCCAAGAACGTACATGTACCCACTACAAACCAGACACAACTACAACGGCACCCAGACGGGTCGGTTACGACGTGGCATTACGACGCCGTGCATGCTAGAGAATGTTTGGCACGGTACATTGCACAAACTGATTAACCTATTAATTTCGGTGACTGTGTTTTTTTTCAAGAATTTATCACATTTGCATTTTGCCCCCAAATGCAAATTGTTTCTAGAACCACCACTAGGAACGATTTGATAAGAATGTTTAAAACCCAACGAGATGACTTGACGGCTGAATTACAGCATCTAATTGTCTCAATTGCATTAACTTCCTATATTTGGAACGTATATTCCAAACATGACTATTTATGTGTCACAGGACACTATTTAGACTCTGAATGTAGGATACAAAAAAAAATTCTTGGTTTTCGTCCTATGGATTTTGCACATACCGCAGAAAATATTTTTGCTGTCATTCTTTCTGTTTTAGAAACTTATGGCATAACTCATCGCATCCTCTCTATCACATTAGATAATGCATCGACAAATACTAAGTCTATTGCATTGTTTACTGAAAGAAACATCCCGCAAGCTAGGGGTTATTTCTTCCACCAACGTTGTGCATGTCATATCATAAATTTAGTTATACAGTCTGGTTTGAAGGAAGTAAGCGATCGTATAGAACGCATCAGAGATGCCATTTCTTGGATCGGTAGCTCTAATCCAAGATTTCAAGAATTTGGCAAACATTGTACATTAAATGATCTACGACCCCGATGATTCCAAACTGATATGCCGGTATGGTGGAACTCTACTTACTTAATGTTGAAAAATTGTTTGGAATATGATACAACTATTTCAGGTTTTTATAACATGAAATTGGCCGAAAGTGGTTGTCCACCTGTTCAATCACTAACATCAGACGATTGGTATGTGGCAAAGATTTTTGTTGAATTGTTAAAGGTTTTTTACAATGCCACTGTAACTCTTTCTGGGGTCTATTACCCCACATCTTCCCAGGCAATCCATCAGATTGTGGAAATGTCTGATCTGTTAAACACTTATAGGGAAGATGACATGCTTGACCCTGCAGTTGTTGCCATGGAGACCAAGTTTAAAAAATACTGGTCTGAAATGCCTTTCCTTTATGCCTTAGGTGTTATAGTAGATCCTAGAATTAAATTAGCTGGTTTAGAATATTTGCTTGAGTTTATTGGTAATAAATTGTCAGTATATTATTCCGACCAGATTACTGACATTCGAAACAAGTTGTTCAAAGTTTTTAGTATTTATGAGCGCAGGTTTAGCGGCGTTGACACGAAACCATCACCAGAACCGGACACACAATCGTTGCCGACAAGTTGGAGTATTCTCAAACGCCGGAAAAAAGGCAAATCAGCAAGTTCTTCTTCTTCAACTACACGATCTGCTGCATCTTCTAGTGCCGAACTGAATAGGTTCCTTGAAGCACAGTTTGATGCCGACGAAAACACGGAGAATTTTGATCTGTTGTTATGGTGGAAGACCTACAGCTACAGGTATCCGGTCTTGTCACACTTAGCATGTGACATACTGGTTATCCCCGTGTCCAGTGTGTCTTCAGAACAGGCATTCAGCAGGAGTGGACGAATTATTGAACCAAGAAGAAATTGTTTGACTCCAGAGATGGTGGAGGTATTAATATGCGTTCGGGATTGGGAGCATGCTCGAAAGCGGATGCAAAATGAAATGGTAGACCAACAATTTATTCAAAATTTCTCCAATTTATATGTCGATGAGGGTTCCGGTAGTAACCAGGACCAGAACTAGGTTGTACATGTACATTTACTTGTAATACGATTGCACTCTTTTTCCCTTACCAAGTTTTTATCCCACTGGGTTTTCTTGGTAAGGTTTTTAATGAGGCAATCATGTTAATATGTAATACTGAAAGTCCGAAATAAATAAAGAATTCTTCATTTCATATTTTTATCTTTATTTATTCTTTGAATTAATTCATTAAATAAAATAATAAATGTATCTATAATCTATTATTATAAACTTTTTTTATTATACTAAAATAATAATATGTAAAAAAATTAAAATATATATAAAAAAAAAATTGGATATGGGCCGGCTCCTTTGGCCCGCCTAATTGGCCCACGGGCTTGCCCGGCACGGCACGGAGGGGCCGTTCTGGGCCACCATTTAGGAAAACGGGCCGGGGGGGCGTGATGATGTGGGCCGGGTCGGCCCTCTTTTACACCACTACTCATAATGGTGCTTGCTCGGTCACGCGTTCGACTCCCACCAAAGACAGTTGTGGATGTGGTAGTGTGTGTCATGATGTCGTGGTACACCTAATTTTTTTTTCTTTCTTTTCTGTAGGGATGAAAGTATTTCAACCCAATAGATATTCTATTGGGACGATTTATTTCGTCCCTACAGACGATTTATTTCGTCCCTACAGACGATTTATTTTTGTCCCCTTAAAAAATCTGTAGGGACGAAACAAATCGTCCAAATAGTATAACTATTGGGACGATTTGTTTCGTCCCCTTAAAAAATCTATAGGGACGAAATAAATCGTCCCAATAGTATATCTATTTGGACGAAATCAAAATTTTGTCCCAAAATGATAAATTTTTTAATATATTTATGTTTCGTCCCAATAGGCATTCTTTAGGGACGAATTTCAATTATCGTTCCAAAGAAGCTATTGCGACCCACCTGAGGCGACGGATTTTGAGACGAATTTGTTTTGTCCCAATAGGTCAACATGGACGAATTTTGGGCTATTGGGATGAAAAAAATCGTCCCAATAGCCATTTTTTTTTGTAGTGACTAAAAGCATCTGTTAATAGCCAAGATTGTCTAAGGACCAAAGGAAAATTTTCCACCTCCCAAACATGGCTCCATACCCGAGAGTTTCCACCAGGAGACCATTCTATCCAGAGCCGAGCCACGATACCACCCCAGGAACAAGGACGGGCTCCAGAAACATCAGGGATAGAGCCCGGAACGATCAGATCTAGCTCGCATCACCAAAACTAGAAATTCCCCGAATTCGAGGTCACCTCGCATGCTTTCGATCGCCTAGGACCTCCTCTTCCAGAGCCGGCTCGAGATAGGTCAGGGCCCCAACGTTCGATCCGGGATAGGCTGGGACCCATGCCTCCAGTTCCGAAAAGACCTTCACAATATCAACCCAGGCGAGTTAAGTCTGCCGCAGATGCTTTTACCCGGAAGCCACGAGAGCTATCTCATCCAACTACATCTAGGAGGACCGCCCGGGCTCTAGAGGAGGAAAGTAGACAAACTCCCCGAGTGGATCCTATCCAGGAAGAGGACCAGATAGAAATTGCTAGTTCATCGGAAAGACTCGACAGTGAAGAATCTGAGGTTAACTCGAAGAGGCCTGGGAACAAGCAACTGAGGGATCAGCTGGCAAAGCTAAAAAATGAGGTCCAATAGATAAGAAAGGGAAAGAATAAGGAGGACAAAAAGGATCCCCTGAGCGAGATGAACGCTCCCTTAACTAGGAGGATCCGGGAAGCGGAGCTCCCCCCAAAATTCAAAATGCCAGCAGATAAGTTCTCCGGAACAGAAGATGCTCTAAGCCACCTAGAGAGCTTCGTTCAACAGATGGAGGTCCAGAACACTACCAGAGCAGCTTTGTGCAGAATGTTTCCAATGACCCTATCCGACTACGCAAAAACCTGGTTCAGGAAACTGCCCGTTAGCAGCGTGGATTCTTTCACGAAATTATCAACAGATTTTTGCACGCAATTCCAAGGGGTCAAACCTCGTCCGAAAGATCACATACACCTCCAATATGTGATTCAAGAACGGAGTGAGACTCTTCGGTCGTACGTGGAACGATTTCACAAGGAGGTCATATAAATAGAAGTTTTCAACGAAAAAGAAACCCTCGCCAACTTCAGGTGGAACCTATTGGCATGAAAGCTTTTCCGTTCCTTCGCCAAGAGACCTACCGAGACTTACCAGGAGGCCTACAACCGGGCTCTTGAGCAGTTCGAGATCGACGAACAACTCAAGGTCAAGATGGAACACGACGACATGAGAACGGCAAAGCGTCTGAAGAAAGAAGCCCCCAAATTTGAGCCAGTACAGAAAACTCAGAATAAACCTCCCAACAGGTTGACCTATCGCATCCCTGCTCCTCTGCATAGGCAAGAAAGATATCCAGCAAAACGAACCCCTCCCCTGGCTTCGCCGCCTCCCAGGACCGTGGCTCTAGTAATGTAAGGGAAAAAAGGGTATGACTACTACACCCCTTTGAATGCTTCCAGGGAAACAGTCTACCTTGCCATAATAGATAAAAGGTTGCTCCAAAAGCCCGCTCCCATGAAGGCCCCAGCTGACAGGAGAAACCGGTACAAGTACTGCGACTTCCACGAAGACGTGGGCCGCAACACCTCAGAGTGCTATAATTTGCGTAACCAGATTGAAGCCCTGATAAGAGGAGGATGCCTGATTGAGTTCTTACAACAGGTCAGAGATAACATTAGGACTGGAAGGGAGGTACAAGCTGAAATCCTTGAAGACACAGAAAAGAGGAAAGGGGAACGGGCTGACTTAATGCAACAGATCCAGGTGATACACACTATCAGCAGAGGTCCTACACTGGCTGTCGTTTCCAATAACTCCCGAAAAAACCAAGCGAGAAAGATTCCCCGAATCGGAAAAAGCCGTGGGATCTTCGAAGTCAGCCAGAGCCCGACAGAACCCTCACAGTCAGCGCAGATCGTTTTCAACGAAGCAGATGTCTTCAACACTGTGCAACCTCATGATGCTCCCATGGTAATCACGATACAGATCGCCAACTGTCTGGTCCATCACGTGCTCGTGGATACAGGTAGCAGTGTAGATATCCTCTTCAAGGATACCCTGGAAAAATTAAACCTGAAGCAACATTGTTACAACAGCTGTACCACTCTGCTTTACGGGTTCACTGGAGATTCGATCATACCAGTGGGGTCGATGAACCTCCAAGTAATTATCGGAATCACCCCTCTCTAACAGAATGTTATGACCGACTTTGTTGTGGTGGACACCCCATCGGCCTACAACGCCATCCTAGAGAGACCTTTCCTGTCCTCCTTGAAGGGAGTCTTGTCCATATACCACAACGTCCTGAAATTCCCGGTTGGAACAAAAGTAGGAGAGGTACGCGGGGACCAGTAGGCAGCTAGGAAATGCTACGCAGTATCTGCCAATCCTGCAGCCCTAGCGAAATAGTGTGTACAAGTGACATTAATCCAGGAAGACATGGATACATCCCGGATAATCCAGGAGGAGAAGGAGCCCGCGGAATATCCTGGGCATCCGGAGAGCGAACCTATTATGCCTTACGAGGAAGAACGGAGTAAGGAATGGGCCAGCGGGCAGCCCGTAGATAAACTAGAAGAGATACCCATCAGAAATGATGATCCCTCCAAGGTCATCAAGGTCGGAGCCACCTTTGATCCAGAAGTAAAGAGAGGACTAATTGACCTTCTCAGGGAGTTCAGTGACATCTTCGCCTGGAACCATGATGAAATGCCTAGAATCCCGGCATCATTGGCCGCCCACCGACTAGCAGTAGATCCAACAGTCAAGCCCGTCAAGCAGAAGAGGCGTCACTTCAACGCTGATAGGAACGCTGCGTGTAGGAAGAGGTTGATAAATTGATCAAAGCAGGGTTCATCAGAGAAGTACGTTACCCCGAATGAATCGCCAACGTGGTCATGGTTACGAAGGCGAATGGGAAGTGGCATATGTGTGTCGATTACACTGACCTCAACCGGGCTTGTCCGAGAGACAGTTTTCCTTTACCAAAGATAGACTAGCTGGTTGACTCCACGTCCGGAAATAAACTTTTGAGTTTTATGGACGCATTCTCAGGATACAACCAAATTAAAATGCACCCGGCTGACCAAGATAAAACCAGTTTCATTACTGGGCAGGGCTTATACTGCTACAAGGTGATGCCGTTTGGTTTGAAGAATGCCGGGGCCACATACCAGCGGCTGGTTAACAAACTGTTCAAGCCCGAGATAAGAAGGACGATAGAAGTATATATCGACGACATGATCACGAAATCCCCAACCGCAAAAGGACATCAGGAAGACCTTCGTAAAACCTTTCTCATACTGAGGGAAAACCAGATGCGTTTGAACCCTTCCAAATGTGCCTTTGGGGTAACGGCGGGAAAGTTTCTGGGCTTCATGGTTCATGAGAGAGGTATAGAAGCCAACCCAGAAAAAATCAAAGCTATCTTGGACCTGGAATCCCTAACCTCGCTTAAGCAAGTACAGATTCTGACTGGACGGGTGGCGGCACTCAACATGTTTATTTCTCGCTCCACCGATAAATGTCTCCCTTTCTTCAAGGACATCAAACAAGGAAAAAACATGAAGTGGAGCCAGGAGAGCGAACGAGCTTTTCAAGCTTTGAAAGAATACCTAACAAGCCCCCCATTGTTAGTCAAGCCGGTTCTCGGAGATGAGTTACAGATCTACCTTGCCGTATCAGAAACTGCAGTAAGCTGGGCTTTGGCCAAGGATTGTAGCGACTGTTTTCAAAGACCCATATACTATGTGAGTCATGCTTTGACCAAATCAGAAAGGAATTACATTCTTCTGGAAAAGCTCGCTTATGCTCTGGTGAACTCAGCGAGAAAGCTCCGTCCCTATTTTCAAGCTCACACAATAGTAGTGGTGACAGACCAACCCCTCCGCCAATTCTTGCAAATACCAGACGTGTCTGGAAGGCTAGTCTTATGGGCCCTAGAGCTCACTCAGTTCGACCTAAAGTATAAGCCCCAGACTACGATTAAGGCACAGGCTTTGGCCAACTTCGTGGCAGAATTTTCAGCGATCCCAAATCAAGATGATCCCTCAGTATCAAATGAGATCCCTAAGAAGATATCTGAGGTCGACAATTGGCCGGAAGGCTGCAAGCCATGGACCCTCTTTACAGATGGAGCGACCGGGCAAGCCGGGGGAGGAGCTGTCATAGTTTTAATAGATTCGGAAGGGACTGAATTCTGTCACTGTTTCAGATTCGAGTTTAAAGCTACCAATAACGAAGCGGAATATGAAGCCCTCCTAGCCGGGATGAAGGTAGCCAATGAACTAAAGGCCGATTACCTACAAATCAAGAGCGATTCATTGCTTGTTGTAAACCAGGTGACTGGGGTCTACCAGGCAAATAGAGATAATATGGCTGCCTACCTAAAGCTAGCTCAGCTGCTAAAAAGCAAATTTAAGGGACTCAAGATCGATCAGGTGCCTTGACACCAAAACCATCGCGCAGATGTTCTGGCTAAAATAGCGGCGAACGGAGTCCAATTCCTACCACGGGGAATTCCCCTCCAAGTGATCACCCAACCAAGCATAGCCACAAATGGAGAAATTTGTTCCATGGATCGCCTGCTTTGCTGGATGGACCCAATTGTCGCCTACCTCCATGAAGGAGAGCTTCCCGAAAGGCCAGACCAAGCCCAAAGAATTAAGAGACTCTCAGTCCGATATTGTATGGTGCTTCGTATTGGGTACTATTGGCCGACCAGCCACCAAGACGCAAAGAGTTTTATGTAATCTTGCGAACCTTGTTAAAGAACTTCAAACTTGAACCACCAGCCACCCGAGCGACCGTCGTCCCTCAGTTCACCTTACCCCTTTGCCATGTGGGGAATCGACCTAATTGGGCCACTCCCTACCGCTCCGGGACAGATTAAACATGCTATCGTGGCTATCGACTACTTCACAAGATAGGTCGAGGCAGGACCTCTTTCTCGAATATCAGAAAAGAATACAACCAAGTTCATCAAGACTAACGTGGTATGCAAATTTGGGACCCCTCTCATCATTATAGCTGACCTAGGGAAGCAATTCGACAATGCCCGGTTCAAAGACTTTTGCAAGGGGTTGGGAATCGACCTCAAGCTCGCTTCAGTGGCTCATCCCCAGACTAACGGGCTGGTAGAATCCACCAACAAGACTATCAAGAAACTTCTGAAGAAGAAGCTATAGCAGAAGAAAGGTAAATGGACCGAAGAGCTGCCAGAAGTCCTCTGGGCATACCGGACTATAAAGAGAACAGCTACCGGGGAGACACCTTACTCCCTGGCTTTCGGGGTTGAAGCAGTCCTCCCCATCGAGCATAAATTAACCTTTTTCAGGGTACATCACTTTGAGCCCGAAAGTAACGAAGTCAAGCTCCGGGCCAATCTAGACCTCTTAGAAGAAAAACAAGACCAGGTAGCAGAGAAAGTAGCGATCTACCAGAGCAAGATCGCTAGATACTTCAACCAAAAGGTCAGAGCCCGGAAATTCAAAGAAGGGGATCTGGTACTTAGGAAAGTGACCCTGAACACTCGGAAAAGGTCGGATGGAGTCTTAAGTCCCAATTGGGAAGGGCCATATTTGATAAAACTAGTTGTTCGCAATGTATTTAGGGGAGCCTTCGGCTCATCCCATCTTCCAAAAATAGATAAATCAATAAACGCAAAATTTAGGATCCTAAATATTATCTCTAACCACAAAATATATGTCCATCTATCCACATTCACAAAATTGTATCAACAATCTGTTGGAACCCAGTTCACTAGTAACGAAGTGGAAATAGGTTTTAAAATTTTTATACAGATATTAAATTAATCTGGAACCAGTGAACTTATGATCATAATTATTTTTCTGGAACTAATACATACAATATGTAAACATAGGAGATTGTAATCAATTTTAAAAAAATTTTAGAACCTTACCAACGTTTAGAGGCTCTTTCACTTTACGATATGCTTCTGGTCTGTACCACCGATCTTCTTCGCTATATCCCGGAACTGGTAACTGCGTGTGGGCGCGTCACATACTCAGGAACTTGAATGAAGGATTCAGAAAAAAGAAGAAACAACACAAAACAACTCTTGCTTTGTGTATATGGAATTCAGCCACACTTGAATAATAAAGAACAAAAAAAAAAACTTTTTTTTAATGCTTTTCTAGTTTGGCCAGACACCCCTAGTTGTTTTTCTTTTGTGTTAGCTGCACACACTTTCTTGTTTTTTTTGGTTAGCTGCATACACTTTCTTGTTTCTTTTTTTCTATTGTGATATCAACATGTATCACAGGTGGTTCGTCTTCTTTGTTTTAAATATATCTTTATATTTCTTAAAACAAAATACTAATCCTTTTCAAATATATCTTCTATATATTTAAAATAAGATAATAAGTATTTTAGTGACCAAGTTAATATTGGATTCTAAATCCCACATAACTCTAGTTCACTAAGACTTGAACACTTGACTTAGTTAGGAAATAAAATAATCTTATTATTTTATCATTTTTCGCAGTCATGGTTCGAACTTGTAACCACCAATTAACAATTAATTCTTAATTCTTAATTATTAATTTGTTAATTAAATAATCGAATTATTTAATTAATTTAATTATTAATATATTAATTAAATAATCTCATCATTTAATTAATTCCCTGAATAAATACGTGTCACTTTCGTAACACAATTAATTGGACTGTCCAATAAATTATCCGTGACCCTTGTTACCTAAATCGATCGGGCTAGTCAGGGGACCTAATGGACCCACAGTATTTTGAGCTCCAATAATCTTTGGAATTATTAATTAAACTCTTTAATTAATATTCCTTGATTATTAACTTCGGTATTATTCCACTAAAAGCCCGAAGCCGCACTCTCTCAACTGCAGACGTTTTTACACAAACCGATACAACTCGATGTCCAACGATATAACTATTACACATGGTGTGATCCTCCACAGTAGTTCATAATTAGAACTGGGATAACATATATCCTTTAAGTACCGTTGATTCTCTAATGAACAATAAATCCTATTTCCTCACGGAATTAGGAGAGCGCTCATATTGTCCAAGCCTCAAACCAACCCTTAAGGGAACTACCATCTACTTCTCATAAGAATGAGTGGATTCCACTATTATGTACATACCTTCCCAGCCACATGCCAAACCGTAATCCCAACATACAGAGCATATTGATCAGGAACTGTATCCGACCTCACTTATCGTATATCAAAGACCACGATCTAACCTGAAGGAGTCGATAAGACACTCAGCATTAAGATCACCCACATATAGCCATCATTAGTTGATTTATATGAATCTCATCAGTAAACGGATCTTGGTGAGAGATTCATATAGATCATGGCCTAGTCCTATATGATCACATCATACAAGGTGCCTCCATTCTCATATCTCATACGAATGATTCATGATAGAATCACCGTACATTACAGAATGAACCACAGCTATAGATTAACCACAAATAAAGTACCCATCTTTATTTGCTATCTATGGACTCTTTAGATTACAGGTCTCTTACTGTATCCATCCGTATATGACACTCATATACACAGTTCGAGATTACATCCGGCAATCTAGGATGTTAATATATGCACAAGTTATAAAATAAACAACACAACAAGAATGAATTGAACTTTTTTTTATTTAGTTCATAAATCCATTTACAAATTACATCTTTAGGGCATAAACCCCAACAATCTCCCACTTTCACTAAAGCATGTGAGGCATGTTTCGTAACCCTAGACCATCTAGGTGACCCGAAAACACTTTAGCCGGTAAGGTTTTCATAAATGGATCAGCATGATTGTCTTGTGAGGCTATCTTGGTGACGATCACATCTTCTCTCTGCACTATCTCTCTATTGAGATGATTCTTTCTCTTTATACGCTTCCCTCTCTTGTGGCTTCTTGGTTTTTTGGAATCAGGCACAACACCACTTATATCACAATAAAGTGTGATGGGCTTATCCAGATCTGGAACAATTTCCAGATCACTCAAGAACTTGCAGAGCCAATCAGTCTCTTTAACGGCTTTACAAGCGGCTATATATTCGGCTTCCATAGTGAAGTCAGCAATGCAAGATTGCTTAATACTTCTCCATACAATGGCTCCACCACCTAGGGTGTAAACTAATCCAGACATGGATTTTCTAGAATCCATGTCTGACTGAAAATCAGAATCCGTGTATCCTAACATGATCAAATCCTGTCCGGAATACACTAGCATATAGTTTCTCGTTCTCCGAAGATACTTGAGAATGGTCTTGACAGCAACCCAATGATCTAATCCTGGGTTAGACTGGTATCTACTGACTACTCCCACTGCATAGCAGATGTCAGGTCTCGTGCATAACATAACATATATAAGACTACCTACTACTGATGCATAGGGTACACGTCTCATATCCTCAACTTCTTGAGGTGTCACAGAACATTGTTCCTTAGAAAAGTGAACTCCATGCCTAGAAGGTAAATTACCTTTCTTAGAGTTCTACATCGAAAATCGCACAAGAATCTTGTCGATATACGATGCCTGAGACAGTGCTATGAGTCTTTTCTTACGATCCCTTATAAGTTGGATCCCTAGAACATAACTCGCCTCTCCCAAATCTTTCATTTGGAATTGGCTAGCCAGCCAGCTCTTTACATCAGATAACATTCCCACATCAATCCCAATGAGTAGGATGTCGTCCACGTATAGGACCAAGAAAACTACATTTTTATCAATGATGCGCTTGTAGACAAAAGGCTCATCGACGTTCTGCTCAAAGCCATAGGTTTTGAGCACATCATCAAACCTGATGTTCCAAAATCTATATGCTTGCTTAAGTCCATAGATGGACCTTTGCAACTTGCAAACTTTTTGCTCTTGATCTGGAGACACGAATCCCTCTGGTTGCATCATATAGTTGCTCTCGTCAAGATTGCCATTCAAGAATGAAGTCTTGACGACCATTTGCCATGTTTCATAATCGAAATAGGCAGCAATGGATAAGAGAATCCGAATAGACTTAAACATGGCTACTGGCGAGAAGGTCTCTTCATAATCGACCCCCTCTTTCTGGGTATAACCCTTAGCCACTAGCCTTGCTTTAAAGGTCTTTACCTTCCCGTCTACTCCTCTCTTTCTCATGTAGATCCACTTACATCCAATTGGTTTTACCCCATTCGGTAAGTCTACAAGATCCCATACTGAGTTGGAGTGCATAGACTCCATCTCGAGATTCATGACTTTAAGCCATTCCTCTTTATCGGATCTTCAATTGCATTCTAAATGTCAATGGATCATCCACACTATCAGCAGAGACAACACTTTATCCCACACCTATACCTAAATAGCGTTTAGGTTGTCTTACAACCCTTTCACTACGTCTAGGTGAGAGTGTATCCTGATTAGGAACCATCTGACTCTCAGATATTTGTGGATCAACAACTCTTGTTGATGAAGCACTAGTCTCACTAGGCTCCAATTCATTCAATACAATCTTAGAACGAGGTTTATGGTCACTAATATAATTGTCCTCAAGAAACGTTGCATTTTTCGATACAAATACTTTGTTATCTTCGGGACTATAGAAGTGTCCACCTCTGGTCTCCTTGGAATATCCTACAAACAGGCAGACCACAGACTTGGAGTCTAGCTTTCCACTTATGTTCTTCAGCACGTGTGCTGGACACCCCCATACGCGGAAATGTCGCAAACCAGCTTTACAACCATTCCACAACTCTAGGGGAGTCTTAGGAATAGATTTGGATAACACTACATTCAAAATGTATGCTGCTGTTTGTAACGCATATCCCAGAAGAAATTTGGAAATGATGAGAAACTAATCATAGATCTCATCATTTCTATCAGGGTTCTATTTCTCCTCTCCGCTACACCATTTTGCTGAGGTGTACCAGGAGCTGTGAGTTGGGAAACTATCCCATGCTCGACCATGAAGTCTTCAAACTCTTGGTCAAGGTACTCACATCCACGATTCGATCGTAGTGACTTGATAGTTCTACATTATTGATTCTCAACTTCAGCTTGAAATTCTTTGAACTTTTCAAATGTTTCCGACTTTCGTTGCATCAGGTAGACATATCCGTATCTTGAGTAGTCATCTATAAAGGTGACATAATACTCATAGCCGCCCCTAGCTCTAACATTCATCGGTCCACAGACGTCTGTATGTATGAGTTCTAGTAGATCTATTGTTCTAAGCCTTTTTCCAGTAAAAGGTCTCTTAGTCATCTTACCTTCTAAACAGGATTCACAAACATGTAAGGTGCCAACCTTTAACTCACTTAAAGGTCCACTTTTTACTAGTCTGTCTATCCGGTCAATGTTGATATGACCAAGCCTTAGATGCCAGAGATACGTGTCATTATCTGAAGAAATCTTATGTCGTTTAGTTTTTGGTTTTTCAACCTTAAACATTTCTGTGTTAAGCAGTGTAGTATGTATTAACGGTCTTAACACATACAAATTGTTTTCATTAATTCCAGAACAAATATTCAGACCATTCTTTCCAATAATAACAGACTTATTATTAAAAGAAACAGAATACGATAGTTCTAACAACTTAGAAACGGAAATCAAATTCCATGTAAATCCAGGAATATAAAAAACTATTATTATTACAAAATTGCAATCTTATTTCTCCCACTGCTTTGGCCTACACGACATCCCCTAACCCCACACGTATTGAGAAAACTCCCTCATCTAGCTGTGTCCAAGAATCAGTCCACTGAAAAGAAGAACAAACATGATTAGTGGCCCCTGAATCAACTATCCAGGGTGAAGAATCATCTTCCACTAAACAAGATTCAAGAACAAGTAAATCCTATTTACCTTTCATCTTTTTGTTCTTGGCTACCTCCTCCAGGTACTGAGGACAGTTCCTCTTCCAGTGCCCGACCTTGTTGCAATGGAAACATTTTCCCTTACCCTGGTCGGTGGAGGCGCCCTTCTTTTTGCTCTAGGCTTTCTTAGGTTTGCGCTTACCCTTCGCCTTACCAACAGACCTTTTCCTCTTCTTATTATTGGAGGAAGATGGTTCGATAACATTTGCCTCACCTGTCTTACCTTTGTTGTCCTTAGTCAAGGACTCAAAAGTAGCGAGCTCGTTGAGCAACTGTGTAAGACTGAAACTTAACTTGTTCATCTCGTAATTGCTTTTAAATTGATCAAAACTCTTCGAACGAGTCATCAGTATGATGCTCACTTGACTGGGTTCGTCAATGGCCCCGCCATTGACTTCTGCCATGTTGAAGTAGGACATCATACTCAGGACATGTTCCCGAACTGATGTACATTCCTTCATGCGAGCGAGCATAACGGAACGAACAACTTCATGTCGCTTTTGCTCAGAGAGCTGCCCAAACATAGCTTGCAATGACTCCATAATTTCGAATGATGTAGTCATTGCTTTGTGCTTTGTGACAAGCACGTCTGTCATAGAAGCCAATAGATATGTTTGGGCCTTCTCATCAAATGAGACCCATCGCTGGTATGCCTCACGAATAGTTCATGTGGCATTGGCAGTAGGCACCGAAGGAAATTCCTCCATAAGCACAAACTTGAGGTTTTTGGTGACCAATATTGCATTATTATTAAGTTTCCACTTAGTGTAGTTATTGATCGGACTATTTTATACCTATTTTAGGTCCCCAATTTCCTATCGTTTGTTCTCATTTTTGAGCGTATTTTGTATATAATGCGTTTGTTAAGCCATGTGTAGGTACATATTCCCTACATTTTGGTTTTAAGCTTAAAGAACAGTTTGGGAGACAAAAACGTGCCGAAAAGAGAATAAATTGGAAGATTCAGAGTGCCGTGCCTCACCATTGACACAGACCGCGGCGCGATATAAGCCCTGCCGTGTTCCACGGTTGATTCATTGCCAAGCCAGAACGCGACACCGAGCCCGTGGCAGAACCCCCTCTGACTTCCAGGAGCTTACGAAACGAGTGCAGAAAAGAAGACTTTCGGCGGTCACCACAACCGCAGTTTCGACCGCCGTTTCATGGCAGTATGTTCCTGAAGTTCGGTGCCCAGTTCGGCGGTCACACCATGACTGCCGTTTTAGTCCAGAAGAACTCCAGTAATTCGGCGGTCAGAAAAGCGGTCACCCCAACCGCCGATCCAACCGCCGATGGACTAGCGAGAGGCCAATTCTGGTGAATTTTCAGGGGCAGTTTCGTCCTTTCACCATCATTTCCAAACCTAACCTCCCAACACTATATAAACACCCATTTCTCTCTTCTCTTCAGACTTGTTCTTCCCAAAAAAAAAACTTCATCTTCTTCATCAACCAAGAGAGAGAGAAGCTTTCAAGCTTCCATGGAGGTTTTCCTCCATGGAAAGCTCACCACCACAATTTCTACCCATCTTTCCCCACATTTGTGAGTAGATTTCATGGAGTTAGGAGAGGTCTTTAGACCAAATTCGGGCAAGCAAGGATGGAGCTCTTGGATGGATTTCTTCAAGGGTTGTATCTAAACTCATTCTCCATGTATATCTTGTTTTCCATTTGTGTAATCCCCATTTGGGAATATTTGTAATCCTACACTTTGGCTATTTATATATGATGATTTTTATGTTCATTTGAGTTTTGATTCATTCTTGTGATTATTGAATATATCTCTTATCTTAAAATGCTTATGTATGGAGATTGGAAATTAATATGTGTTCATGAATGGGATTAGGAGTAGATTAATGTAATTGTAGGAGTAGTTGTAATCAAATGTCCCATTTGTGGGTGTATGTTGATGGAAGGTTGAATTGCATGTGTATGGATGGGTTTGAGTGAATTAGAGTTAGGATTGTGTTTTAGGAAAGCCATCCGGGCATTGTCTTGGCTAATTAGCTAGTAAGAATGAATGAGTTTGTTAATTGCCATATTTAAAGAGGTTTGGTTCATTGTTTTTGTTATATATTGGACTTTGGCTACTTCTCACACTAGGGGCTCTAGGGGAGTTGTGGTTGGAGTTACAATAATTGGGAATTCGGCTGTTTCTTGCGCTAGGGGCTCTAGGTAAGTTATGGTTGGAGGAACAATTACTCTTTCCATATTCATTACACCTAACGTTGCCATTTTACACTACCATGTTAGTATTGGGGCTCAATCTAGCATTGGTTTGTAGAATCAGTTCACATATGTTGGTTGCGGTTTCGTGTTTGAGAGGCTCTCAACACACTCTTCAACCGTTAGCTCTATGAATGGGTATAAATCGGATTGAGGCAAAAACGAACCCTTAGCTTGAGTGGATGTGCTTAATTGGTTAACAATCTAATAGATGTGCCTTTGTGTTTGGTGAGCTTATTGTCCCATTTGTGTCCATTATCTTGCATCTCTCCTATCCACCCGTTTATTATTTCTCACTTAATCAACATTCTCACCCTTCCACATTTTCTTGTTTATCTCTTTGTTTGCATTGTTTTCATTTACATTTTTTACACACACACACACAACACCACTTCACACACCATTCTCACCTCTCTACATTCTATTTACATGCTTTCCCTAAACTCTAGAACTTGAAATGGTTAACAACACATCCCTGCGGAACGATACCCTTGCTTGCACGCTGTACTAGTTTTATTTCTATATATGTCTTTTGACTCGTGCATTATAGCGAGGTTGATTTTATAAATTCTTGACAATGTTTTCAACGACACAAAAAACCACTCGTCAGTTATCACCAGTTAATTTGTCGTTTACGAGAATTTGAAGTAATGCATAAGACATAATTGCTGAAATAAATAAAACATTCATTTAGTCATTTATTAAAAACAAGTGCGAGTGCTTTGGCATAAATTTAAACATGATGCATGAACATGTTTAACGAACTAGAAATACCCAAAAATAGTTACTATACCACGACAATCCAACATACCACAAAGAAGTGCTTCCTTAGGGTCGGTCAAGTCTTTGCTTGTTGGACCGAGACATTCTCAATCAAATGATATTCTAGAATAACTCTTATTCCATATCATTCAACCATCGTTTATTCAGTCAGGTTTTTAATTAACAAAACTGAATCAAAACCTTCGTGAGTGTAACCTACCATTTCAGATCTCACGAGCTTAACTCGAGAATTGCCGCCTTAGGGTCGGTCAATCATGAAATACCCTCAGAAATCCTATCCATTAGGAAGTCAACCTTGGTATTGATCTTTGTGGAAGCCCTCCTTAGGGAGGACGAAAGCAAAGTCGTCATGAGGCCCCACTCGGATCTCACGGTGTTGAACTAATGATAGAGAATGTGGGATATATATGCCATATATCCCTCTCCCACTCACTATTTAAAAATTAGGGTTTTCTATTATCCGTTAATGCACCTAGACTCTACAGGATCAAACGGCTATCTTTAATCAAGTTATCTAGCGCATTAACAAATTCATTATTAGAAATAAATTCTAATTAACTAATAAATTATTAATGATTTTTATCTATTAAAGATCTAATCTATTAGTGAATAATCTAAGCTTTTGTAAACTATTTACTAAGATCAGATTATTATGATAGTGTTTACCAAGTTTTAACTATTAAAACTCTAACACTTTATTCGGTTAATTTATTATTATGTTATTAATCATATTAATACTAATTACAATAAATGACCCTATTAATCTAACTTATTAAACACTTTAATAACTAGATTAATATTAATGAGAATTACAAGTTTTCTAACTCTTAAAAAACTAATCTCATTTTTATAACCAATAATGTATTTACCTATTTTAATCATATTAAAAAAATACATAAAATATTAGACTATGATGCATGTATGACATATCAAATATATTTGTGTAGGCACATTTAATCTAAATGACATACGTATGCATGACAATGCTTTTATCATCACATAATATAAAGCATACATGAATTGACCGAGTACTGTAGATTATTTAACCTAAAAAATATTGAATCTAAAATTACAAAAATACCCCCAAGGCATTCCTTAGTCTTTTTGTAATTTCTGAGTCTTCTGGTCTCTTTAGGTCACTTCGATTCATCTCATGAATCCGAAATAGGAAATCCGAAATAGGAAATCCGCAAGGAACGCACTAGGAAACACTTGCCAACGGAACAATCCAAGACGATTTGAACAGTGCCCGACTGTCCGTGTGAACAGTACCCGCATGAACAGTAACAGTGAACAATACCGCGTGAACAGTGAAAAGTGTCCACGAACAGTACCGTCCCCCGTATTTTTGATTTCGCCCTTCCGTCTTCGCGATTTTTCTAGGTCTTCAATATAGGTTACATTTTTTTTATTTGCAATACAATAACATAATATATATATATATATATATATTTATATATTTATATAATACAACCCATGAACCCTAAATCCACAATACCATATAATTAAGGATCAATCATGTTTTTAGAAATTAACAAATTTAATATTCATACAAAAATAAAATACAATCAATTTAAACAGTGCCTACACAATCATACATACAGGAGCATCGAAAATAATTTCCTGTTCCAAAAAAAAATTTGGCTCTGATACCAATTGTTGGAACACCGTTCACTGGTAACGCAGCGGAAATAGGTTTTAAAATTTTTATACAAATTATAAATTAATCTGGAACCAGTGAACTTAGGATCGTAATTATTTTTCCGGAACTAATACATACAATATGTAAACACAGGAAATTGTAATCAATTTTAAAAAAAATTTAGAACCTTACCAACGTTTGAAGGCTCCTTCACTTTACGATATGCTCCTGGTCTGTACCACAGATCTTCCTCGCTATATCCCGAAACTGGTAACTGCGTGTGGGCACGGCACGTACTCAGGAACTTGAATGAAGGATTCAGAGAAAAGAAGAAACAACACAAAACAACTCTTGCTTTGTGTATATGGAATTCAGCCACACTTGAATAATAAAGAACAAAAAAAAAATTTAATGCTTTTCTAGTTTGGCTGCACACCCCTAGTTGTTTTTCTTTTGTGTTAGCTGCACACACTTTCTTGTTTTTTTTTTTGTTAGCTGCATACACTTTCTTGTTTCTTTTTTTTTCTATTGTGATATCAACATGTATCACGGTTGGTTCGTCTTCTTTGTTTTAAATATATCTTTATATTTCTTAAAACAAAATACTAATCCTTTTCAAATATATCTTCTATATATTTAAAATAAGATAATAAGTATTTTAGTGACCAAGTTAATATTGGATTCTAAATCCCACATAACTCTAGTTCACTAAGACTTGAACACTTGACTTAGTTAGGAAATAAAATAATCGTATTATTTTATCATTTGTCGCAGTCATGGTTCGAACCTGTAACCTCCAATTAACAATTAATTATTAATTCTTAATTCTTAATTAATTAATTAAATAATCGAATTATTTAATTAATTTAATTATTAATATATTAATTAAATAATCTCATCATTTAATTAGTTTCCTGAATAAATACGTGTCACTTTCGTAACACAATTAATTGGACTGTCCAATTAATTATCCGTGACCCTTGTTACCTAAATCGATCGGGCTAGTAAGGGGACCTAATTGACCCACATTATTTTGAGCTCCAATAATCTTTGAAATCAATAATTAAACTCTTTAATTAATATTCCTTGATTATTAACTCTGGTGTTATTCCACTAAAAACCCGAAGTTGCACTCTCTCAACTGCAGACTTTTTTACACAGACCGATACAACTCGGTGTCCATCGATATAGCTATTACACATTGTGTCATCCTCCACAGTAGTTCATAATTAGAGCTGGGTCATAATGTCCGTTATACTCCTCTAATTACATATATTCTTTAAGTACCGTTGATTCTCTAATGAACAATAAATCCTATTTCCTCACAGAATTAGGAGAGCGCTCATATTGTCCAAGCCCCGAATCAACCCTTACGGGAACTACCATCTACTTCTCACAAGAAGGAGTGGATTCCACTATTATGTACATACCTTCCCAACCACACGCCAAACCGCAATCCCAACATACAGAGCATATTGATCAGGAATTGCATCCGACCTCACCCATGGTATATCAAAGACCACGATCTAACCTGAAGGAGTCGATACGACACTCAGGATTAAGATCACCCACATATAGCCATCATTAGTTGATATTTATGAATATCATCAGTAAACGGATCTTGGTGAGAGATTCATATAGATCATGGCCCAGTCCTATATGATCACATCATACAAGGTGCCTCCATTCCCATATCTCATATGAATGATTCAGGATGGAATCACCGTACATTACCGAATGGATCGCAGCTATAGATTAACCACAAATAAAGTACCCAGTTTTATTTGCTATCTATGGACTCTTTAGATTGCACGTCTCTTATGGTACCCATTCGTATATGACACTCATATACATAGTTTGAGATTACATCCAGCAATCTAGGATGTTAATATATGCACAAGTTATAAAATAAACAACACAACAAGAATGAATTGAACTTTTTTTTTTATTTAGTTCATAAATCCGTTTACAAATTACATCTTTAGGGCATAAACCCCAACACAATCATATCCAAATCATTCATTCATTCATTCACAAGTATTCATAGTCATTTCATGGAAATAAAAGATAGGAAAATTAAAGTTCAACATTGAGATTAAGTAATGAAACCGCAGTGGTTGTTTCATGCAATCCAATGATTGGATTAGGTTCCCGCCCGTTTTATGAGCACTATTTGCTTGCCCGTCCCTCCAAGACTTGCAAGTGGCTAATGTGCCAATTCCAAGAGATGAAGAACCTAGCATTAAGCACAATATCTAACAAAAACATACCAACCACACAAATATATCTCAAAAGAATATCCTCAAAATAAATCTCTCCAGAAATCTCAAAAATATTCAAACTAAACATCATCCACCAAAAATTCTTAGCAACTAAAAACGTAAAAACAAAACCACAAATTTAAAATAGATTCCACAATTCATTTTCTCCCCCAAACCTAATTTACCCAAACAATGACAAGCACAAGTCAATCAAATAAAATGGGCAATAATGAGATTAAAAAGAGAAAATCGATTGTACAATCCACATGTGCATCCAAAATTTTCAATTGGATGCATTACGGGAGGGGCTAGGGTCTTTAAGGGTGGTTTGACCAAATTTGGGAATTCCTTCTTCTTTTCAACCCAAATAGACTTAGGTGGACTTTTTATCTTTTCCTTTTTCATATTTCTCACTAAGTGTATTTGGTATTTTCTTACCCAAATCTTCTTAACTTTAGGAGTATTTTTCCTACTCCTAGCACCTCTCATTTTCCTATTTCTATGCACTGCATAATATTCATTTTTAAAATGCTCTCTCTTTGAACAAAAATAACACACGAGGGAAGAGTTAGGAATTCTCCCTTTCAATTGGTGACTCTGTGGCTTTGAGTGAACATTTGTCGATATGGCCTTGACCGCATGTTCCACTCTTCCTAACTTCATCATGTAGGCACCTTCTCTCTCCTTGGCTATTTTGAGAGCTTCTTCCTTCTTGCTCAGTGCATCATTGACTTCGTTCAGGGCGGCGACCTTCAGCTCCATTTCCATTTACATTTCCTTTAACTGGTGAGCTGCCTTGTCTTCAAACTCTTTTGATGCCCTTGCGCAGTTCAAGTATTCCTCCAATGTTGTACTCTTTGCGAATTTCAGTCTCTCAATTTGTTCTTCCAATTCCTTATTTTTGTTGGAGACTTCGTCATTCTTCTTCATAAGAGTATTATTATCCGCTCTGAGTGATTTCACTTCAATCTTGAGCTTTTTGTTTAGCTCTTGGAGCTTCTCAACCTTTGACACCTCTATGGCCTCTTTGCCTTCTAGCTCCTTCTTCAAAAGTTGCACTTTCTTCTCAAAATCCTCCCTCATATCTTCTTTTTCTCGGGAGACTTCTTCGACTTTCAACTGAAGTGCATCCTTTTCCTTCTTTAACAATTCCATCAACGCCATTAGCTCGTTACCGGTATCCATCATTGCTTTGCACATCACTTCCAACGTTTGGCTTTTATCGTCCTCAAGGTTCGTTTGCGGCTCGTCCTTTGGTAGATATGAAATGGTCTCGTAGTCTTGACTTGATGCCATCTTGGAAGTGTTGAAACTTCTCTCAAAACCGAACTCTATTCTTTGTTCTGGCCAGCTACGTATCACATATTTGTTGAAATTCTGCTCGACTGCCTTATGAGATGCTACAATTTCCTTGTTGATACGGCAACCATCCCGCATGAGCTCTCTCATCTCATCTTCGAATGATCTGTTCATTGGTTGATAGCTTGACCTCGAATCTTGCATGAAGAATCCCATAGAGTCCTGAAACAAAGATAGACAAAAATACCACACGAAGTAAAAAGAAACAAAAAGACTAAAAACACTAACTAAGAAACAAGTAATATTAAAACTAATCTAAACTCTACTACGCTCGCCATTCCCCGGTAGCAGCGCCATTTTGACGAAGTTATTCCCGCCTGTCACGTAGGTGACCCGGGTTCAATCCATAGAGATCGAGCAATAGTTACGATTAAACTAATGCTTAAGTAAAAATGCAATAAAAGTAAATTGATTTGGTTTTAAAAAGAAATAAAATTAAGATTCAAGCTAAGCTAAAACTAACTAAATATATTATTCTAAAAAGGTATGGATATATGGTATATGGATTAAGGAATTGATGAATTCAACTAGCAAACAATGGGTAAAGAATGAACTCACATTAAAAGTCATAAACTAATGTAACCACCCTAGGATGTATATGAGTGATTATTTACCATTTGTGAGTGCCTAAACCATCAATCATAGCATTGGCCACCCACAATTGGTTATACAATGAGAGAACATCTATCACATAAGGGACAAATCTTTTTGTTAAAATCATCAACCTATCATGTATAGTGTTGATGCTTAATCTATCACATGTAAACAATCCTAGGATGTATAGTCTTGATTACCTATGAAAGATTAGAATTATGTGAGATTAAAAAGTCCGAATCTCACTTGGGTCATGTACCCTTGTTCAATTATCCTATTCAATTGAGCTTAGAGAACCAAGCATCATGTATACTCAATTCTCTACACATGTAATTTCTCAAATAACTCATGAAGAGAGTCATGTACAATCAAACACAAATTGTTTTCGAAATCAAATAAAACATTGAATAGAACAAATTAGATAGATTTTAATAAAAGAAATTGAGTTCATTACAAATACCCATATTTACATGTGAATCACATCAATCCCTTAATGGGATTTAGCTACTCATAACAAATAGAATACAAGAATAAAAATGAGGGAAATAGAAAAGACTCATATAGAACCTTCTTTCTTCAAGCTCAAATCCACCTCCAATGTCCTTGTGAGTAGCAATCTATGAAGATGATGATAGGTTTCGGTGAAGTATTGAGAGAGAAATGATTTTGAGATTTAGAGAGAGAAAGAAAGAATGGAATGGGTGTATGGTCGTGGGTCTCTTCTTTAAAAAATCAGATATGAAACTATTTATACTTCCATTAAAATTAGGTCAAAATGTTGATGTGGCGAGCTGAGAATCTGGTATAGCACGGGTAAGGTACCCGTGTATTTACCCATGCAATCTTCATTTCCTTCTTGACTAGTGCAATGTGCACGGGTTAGTGCACGGGTAGTGCACGGGTGTGCTACCCGTGCACTATTGCCTTCTTCATCTCTTTTGTGCACCAATTAGTCCTTTTTGCCCCTCTTCATACCTTTTTACCTAATGCCTGCAATAATGACCAAAAGAGCCATAAATACACATAAAAACGCTTAAGAACGAAACAAAAAGAAAGGATATGAGGGCCAAAATGTATGACATTTTTGGCTCGATCAAACACCCTCAAACCAAACCTTTGCTCGTCCTTGAGCAAACTCTAATCATAACAAGATATAGACTCTAAACACACAAACATGACTCGATCTAAAAATACCTAGACTCAAACAAATGAGCTGCAAGCCAACTAACCAAGAGATAAGTCAGAGATAATGAGAGTGAGGAAAATGCTAATGCAAAATGTTCTAAATAACTCCAAGGCACCACATGAGGGAAACTCGCACGACACGAATCCTACACTTAAAGCGCCCTTGCCTTGGAAACAACTCACTCTCACGCCTCGAGCATAATTCGCTTCAACCTAAATTCTCACATGGGCTCTCTCTTATTTGTCCTCTCAGAACCTAGGTTTACACTCATGCAATATGTATGCAAAAGAGTTTACATAATGGAATCAAAGTTATTGCATACATTTCATACAAGATAAACGCTCTTTTTAGTGAAACAGTCTCATGAAAGAACCAAGTGCCATGAACGTGGAAAGAGCATGCATCGACAAATATTCCCAAGTTAGCTTTCCATTGAGATCAACTAGGTCTTTTCCATTTGGTTGTAATAGGGTTAAGGTGATTGGTGGTTAGAAAGGATGGGACTTTAGGCACAATGCACTAATCAACCAAGTTAAGGCAATACATTCTACGTTTAAACATTTCATTTCTCATGCAACACCACTTCTAAACACAAATATAAAATAAGGTGTCCAGGCATTCATAAAATTTCAAGTGCAATTTCTAACTACTCTTGTTACCCCTTTGAGTAGTGTTTTCAATTTAAACAAGACAATTGAAGCATATTTCTTTCTTTTTTTCTTTTTGCTTCTCTTTTCTTTCTTTTTTTCCTTTGATTGATTGTTTCTTTGCTTTATTTTCTTGCCTTTGACTTTTGCACATATTTTAAAAACTCCACACTTGTTTGCCTCGGTACACGCCATTTGACAATTTAGAGCACATTTTACATTTATTCCTAAGCCTTAACATGATCAATCAAGTGAGGGTTGGCTTAGCGTTTAGGTTGCTTGGGTAATGGATAATATTGGTGTAGAATGAAAAAGTCTAAATGTGTTTGGCTTCAAAATTGGCTTGGGAGCACACACATTAAGGATGGGAAGTATTTGGCATTTTAAGTGGCTAAAAAAAACATTGCCTAGTATCACCTCAAAGAATCCATCTACCAAGGGAATAAAAGTCTCAGTCAAACAGTCCACTTTAATGATGCATGTTCTATGACAAATGATGAATTTGGTGTAATGAGACTATACATGGTGTTTGAAAAGTGTTTAAAGATTTGAAAAACATTTTCCCTTGAATTGCTCACTTTTGGCTTGTGTTTGTGAAACTCACAAGGGTCATCTCCACTATTAGAACAAGGCGCTTGAGCACTGAGTCCCCTCAACTTAGACACCAAAAGATGGGACTAACCCATGTAATGCAAGTGAAACCTCTAAAGTGACTAAGAGCTATGAACAAGCACACAATGCATACACAAATTCACCACAAACACTTTGCTCAAGATTATCTCACCAAGCTAATTAAAGCTCAAAATTTTGGCTAGGCAGCAAATTTTAAAAATTGACACGAAAAATGAATCAAAAACAAAAAGACGACTCGAAAAGGCGTTTACACCCCCAAACCATACCCAACAATGTCCTCAATGTTGAAGGCAAGAGAGCTCGGTCCAGCGGCGCACACCTAACATGACACAAAACACACAACCCTAGTCACTAATCACGCACAATCAATGCCCACAAAATAAAAGACACGACACTCGGCTCATCATAAAATAATGCATTAAAATGTAATATTGACATTTCAGCACAATCCATCATCAAGCAATCTCTTTCAATCAAAATTGTCGGAATGGGGACATGATGATCCCCAAACCGAGTTTCACTATATGCTCAATCATGTACAGATATATGCATGAATTCAAAAACCCCTAAACCGAGTTGGGCTATATGAAAATGAAAACCTGTAATTCGTGTGCAATATAGCACTGGTAGGTACTCGTGTAGGTACCCGTGCAATCACTGATATCTGCAATTTTCCTTTCGACACATTGCCACTTTCATGCATTCAAAACATTCCAATCATTCAATTAATTCATCAAAATTCATTCAACATTATTAGCACATATTATGGCACCCTTATTCTACATTCATGACTTCAAAAACCTTAAAATAAAGCAAACCCTAGAGTGTCCAATTTTTATGCAAAGAGTGGTTATATTATCATTCAAAACTAATCACAACACTTCTCCATGAAAATAATCACAACAAAACCCATCATCAATTAGTAAAGAGTATGTTATAAAACTTGAAAATTTGAATGGGTTGTTCAAAACTTTTTAGGTCATGCCTATTTTGAGAGGTTGGAGAAGAGGAGAATCATACAATCTATATTCAATCAATGAAAAACAAATCAAGAGCAAGAATCTGTACCTTTCTTGTAGAGATTGAAAACGTGGGACACAAGAATTACCTTAGGTTGTAGCAAGAGAGGAGGGAGAATGAGTTTTGTGAATTTTTTAAGTTGTGAGCCCTACCACGAAAAAGACGTCTTATATATATCCTCGAGATAGCACGGGTAAGGTACCCGTGCTGTTACCCATGCAAATGCCTCAGATCTGCCTGTATCCTCTTTGTAGCATGGGTATAACACGAGTGTGTTACCCGTGCATCTACCAGTGCAGTTTCTTTCTAGTTCAACCCTTTTCCCGGTACACAGATGACTACACGGGTGGTACACGAGTGTCCTACCCGTGCATTGACCTTGTTTGTCACCCTTCTGCACTTTTTCTTGCCCTCTTGAACTTCCGTGCCCCTGATCAGATTTCCTGCACATGAAAACTATTTTTATGAACTGTACTTGCCATATTTATCATATAACAAATCTAAATACTCATATTCACACTATCAAAGTCCATTATCTAAATTACTCAAGGATTTCACAACAAATTTTCTCTAGACGAAAAACCACCTACACCTTTAAATGTTCATGAGGATATTTCACAATCAAGGTAGCTTAAAATGCCTGAGAAAGTAACTTGTGACATCCGACAATACTTTTTGTAAAGAAAAACAATTTATGAATGTAAAGTAAGTTTGGTGGAATTTGGGTCAACCAAGGGCGGTGTGACCGATTGAAAGGATCCACCCATATGTGTGCCGTAGTTCTTCCTAGAGATCCTTTCTCCTTAGCCCTCATTTCATCCACTAGGTCCTTCCTAACCCATATCTTCCTAACTTCACTTGGGTTCCTCTTAGACCTATTTTGATTGTTCTTTACCCTGTGAAACTTGTAACAATGGGCCTTAATGTGCCCCAGTTTTGAACAAAAATAACAAGTTGGGAGAGCATAAGGAAAACTCCTTCTTTGATCGAAGCCTTGAGGTTCCTTTGAGTATTGCACCCTGAGTGACTTGATTTCTTTCTCTGCTTTGTCTAACTCCACTATTTAGTCATACTCCTTTACTTTTGCAACCTTCAAGGCCTCCTCCTTCTTCTTGAGCTCTTCTTTCACCTCTCCCAAAGCATTTGACTTCTTTTCAACCTCCATCAAAAGCTTCCTCTTTTTCTTGCGTAATCTTCTTCAAACTCCTCCGAGAGCTTAGCTAACCCAACTAAGTGTTACGAAATAGCTTTCTTCTCACCCTACACCTTTACAATTTTCTTTTCAATCTTTTTGTTGAGATCGGAGAGTTCTTGCACTTTCTTCTTCAAAGCTTCATTCTTCTCTTCAAGAAGTTTGATTTCTTGACGAAGCTCTTTGTTTCCTTCTTCTAATTTCTTCTCTATTCTAAGCTTAAAATCTCTAGATATCTCTTCAAGTATTTTCTCATCAAAGATTGCCTCTTCCATTTTTACGGCTTCTTTTTCCTCAAAGCCGTATTGATGCCCTTCTTCCATCTCTGTGGCTAACTCGAATGCCTTTACAATGTCACAAACTCTGCTTTTCTTCTTTCGTCCCTTCAGCACTTCCAAAACAAAGCACCCCTCAAAAAGTCTTTCACCAGGTAGGTCGACATGAAAAGTCATCATCCTTTACTTCCAACACAATGAAATCCACTGGAACTTTCAGTCGATGGATGTCTAACTGTACATCTTCAACTATTCCACAAGGAGTCTTTGGAGAGTTGTCGGCCATCTTGAGTTCAATTGGAGTGGCCCTCATAGGTTGTAGCTTTAACTGCCTATATACCTTCAAGGGCATCATGTTGACACTTGCTCCCATATCTAGCACTGCTCCCATTTTTCTGACTCTCCAACGGTGACTGGAATGATGAAATCACCAGGATCCTCTAGCTTCACTGGACTAGTTTCTTCTAATTTATCTGTACTCTCTATTGCAAATTCCTCAACAACCATTTTTGTGTCTTGTGTTACCTAAGCTAAGGCCAATTTCCCACTTTTCTCTAGAAGCACCACTATAAACCTAATCCTAATATGCTTATTATTACTCTGGGATTTTCCTTTGTCTTGCTTATGCAAAGCCTCTATAATTTGAGTAACTTGAGTCTCCAACCTCGTGATCGAGGCATCCATGCTATTCGCCTGTTGGTCATTTGACTGTATGTAGTTCTTCAACACTTGCTCATTTGCACTTTGGGAGTTTCTGATGGCTATCGAAGCTTCATCAGTTGCTTTGATAAAGTCCCTCAATTCTTCTCCAAGTGATCCGACCTTCGGCTGATAAACATTTGCCTGAATGTTAAAATTGCCCTGTGGGTTATTACTTGTGTTCCCTCAATGATTGTTGCTTGGTCCTCCTTGATTGTTGTACCTATTGTACCCCTGATTCTGATACCCTTGGTTGTTTGCACTGTTGTTGTTGTTGCTCCATGAGAAGTTTGGGTAATTCTCCACCCTGGGTTGTATTGGTTGGAGTAGAGATCATTTCTCTGCCTTTGGAACCCACTTAACATATGGGCTTCTTCATGCTCCAACTGTCCATCACCTTCATTCACTGTGTCCTCTATGATTTGGTTCACCTGAGCTGTTGGCTTGAACATATTCTTCATCAACTCCTTTACTGACTGCATTTCCTTAGCCATTCTTGACATCTCTATGGCTACTCTAGTATTCCCATCAATCTCTATCTTTCCACCTCTTCTTATGTTAGAGGACCTTTGTTCTGAATTTTAGGCTAGCTTCTCCATGATCTCATATGCCTCTTGAGCTCTCTTGTCAGCGATTGTACCACCACAAGCATTTTCCATCATCATCTGAGTAATGGTGGAGAGACCCTGGTAAAAGGAATGACCTTCAATTCTTCAGGATAGGTATGTGGTGGAACCTGAGCAAGTAACAGATGAAATCTCTCTCATGCTTCATGAAATGGTTCCCCGTCCTCTTCACTAAAGGAGGTGATCTTGATATTTTATTCTCTTGCCTTTGCAGTTGGGAAAAATTTGTTGTAAAACACTTTACAAACTTGGGGCTAAGATGTGAGCGTTCCTGGCCTCAATGCCATGTACCACTGTTTGGCACGATCCTTTAGACAATACTGGATACAACGCATCTGCAACTGTGCCCTAGTCAATACTCTGTCCCGGAATACTATGGGAAATGTCTCCAACACTGCGTTATACTCCTTCATGAATTAAAGACAATCCTCAGATGGAGCCCATGAAAGGTCGGCAACAAGTTCACATGCATCCCCTTCAACTCATATAATCTACCGATGTCATCAAAAATAATAGTTGTTGGTTACTCATACCCAACTAACGGAAGAGTATACTCCTTAATAGTGAGTCCCAAGTCTTCCTCATTTGTTCCTTGTTCCTCAACAGGTCTATGCTGTGGATTTTCTTCAGCCATCTCTTCTTCACGGTTGTTGTTCTCAAACTGTCCGATCAATCTTCCAATCCGATGAATATTGTTAAATCCCGGTACTATTTCGCCTCTCAAGGAACGTCTCCCGTGCATGTACCTATGCACCTGTAAATTCAAAAAAACAAATGCAAGAAAAGTAAAAGAAACTCAAATAATAAATAACTAAACTAGAACTAAAATTAAATCTAATCGCAACTATGTACGACAATCCCCGGCAGCGGCGCCATTTTGAACCTGCATTTTGCCATGGTATGCAATATTCAAACAAATCTATAAAATCCCAAGATGCACTCCAACAAGTATAAAACTAGTATATGGAAAGTATGAGTATCGTTCCTCAGGGATTGGAGAAGTATATGATTAGATTAGGATTAATAATACTAAAGTGCATAAAAGTAAAATGTCATGGTTGGTTTGAAAAATTAACTACTAAGATGCTATTAAACTAAGTTATATTAGATGCAACTAGGTTAGATGACTAGACATTTTTCTAGTGTCGTTTTAAAGATCAATTCGTCAACAATAATGTAAAAACCTCACTAAGCCTAAAATGATTTGGAAAACATAAGTCTGGTGGCAAGTGGGGTATCGTCCACAGGGAGCGGAATTAGCTAAGATTAGTAATTGCTAAGTAATGTTAATGTATATATGTAATAAACGAAACATAAAATGATGAAGATGTAGATGGTGAATTATCCTATTAATAACACTAAAATAAGTATGCAAACTAAACGAATGGGAAATGGGATGAAGGATATATATAGATGATGGAAACTAAGGAATTAATGGATACGAAAGTAAATACTGGGCTATGCAACAAACTTGTCAATAGGCATGTCTTATTCAAAGGTAACCGACCTAGGATATATAGAGTCGGTTATTTATCCCTAGAAAGTGGCCCACCTAGGATGTGTAGTGATGACCACATATTTGGGATTAATCCGTCGTAAACCACCAACCTAGGATGTATAGTGTTGGTTGTTTATCGGATTCTGGAAATGAAGCTCGTCTACCTAACAAAGACTCAACCGATTAAACGTAGTCTACCTAGGATGTATAGTGCTGGAAACTCGATCCAGGTTAGATTAAGACCGCGGTTTAAGAGTCAGAATTCATGACGTTCCGTCCATTCATTAGAGCAATAAACAACTAAATAGGATGTATATCTAGATGCAATACTCAAACATAATCCAAAGAGATCTTGCTAAGAGGATATATCTAAACAAGAAATCAATGACAAACATTCATAGCAAGAACAGAACAATGAAAGATGGACATGAATATCAATATAATATCAAGTTTATATACAAGCCCAATATCCAACTAACTACTCCATCAACCCCTTAGAGGGGATTTAGCTACTCATTACAACTAGGAAAATAAGAGAAAGGAAAGAGAAAAAACCCTTGGAGAACATCTCCTTCCTTGAAGTTGCTTCAATCTCCTACCTTCCTTGAAGTTGAGTAGAGAATGTAAGTATGAGAGAGAGAGAGAGATTCTAGACCTAAAAACTTCTGAAAAACGAGTTCAAAAGCTCCCTAAAACATTTCCATCATTTTCTATTTATACAACCAACAAAAACAGGTCACTTAAACTTCAAAAATCAATCTGGCGCGAGTGGAGTGTGGGTGGAGTACGGGTGAATTACCCGCACTGTATGGGTTGTCTTCATCTTCAGTTCTCAGATCTGGGAAATAGTGCGGGTGGAGTGCGGTTGGATTACCCGCACTTGACTCGCACTTGACCCACACTTGAGTCACACTTGAGTCGCACTTGAGTCGCACTTTACTGTCAGGTGCAAAAGCCACTCCTCTGTCTTGAGCAATAGTGCTGGTGGAGTGCGGTTGGATGACCCGTAATGTACCTGCACTCTAATGTCAGGTGCAACTTCAGCTTCTCTGGTTTGGCATTAGTGCGGGTGGAGTGCGGTTGGATGACCCGCACAGTACCCGCACTTTAACGTCAGGTGCAACTTCAGCTTCTCTGGTTTGGCAACAATGCGGGTGGAGTGCGGTTGGATGACCCGCACTTTAACTCTTCACTTGCATCAGGTCCTGGCTATGAGCATGAGTGCGGTTGGAGTGCGGTTGTGAGCCGTACTTGACCTGCACTTGACCCGCACTGTAGAGCTGCCTATGCTCCTTTGTCTTTCCTTTTGCCCCTTTTCTGCCGGAATCACCGCAACATGCTTCCAAACCCATCTTTGCACCATTTCCTACAATTACGTACATAACCACCCATTAGAGATACCAAAACGCACAAAAATAGAACACACGATAAGGATTTGAGGGCCTGAATGAACAACATATTTGGCACGATCATTAGAATGCAAAATAATGATGGTAAGATGAGTGGGAATAGTGGGCAATCCCATCAATCAATTAAGAACCGATTCATTCTATTTGGGCTAATTCCACCTTTAGGCGTGATTCTAAGATCACTCAACTCTCCCCACACAACAATGATTGGTTTACTCTATTGAGTGTAGAGAGGGTTTCTCATGAAGCCTAGATTGATTAGGTAGTCGGGATGGCTTGGATTGGAATGCTCACAATCCACCCCTTCCACACTTTTAGCTAGGATGTGTCATATTGGTATGCTCACAACACATCCTTCTCATTCAAATTAGCTTGTATAGTCACCTAAATGTGTGTATCTCAACTTAGATTGAGAGTTGGAATGCCTACTCAATCCAAGGAGATCCTTAATCCAATACCAACTTGAATTGGGAGTTGGAATGCCTACCCAATCAAGGAGATACCAAATTCAAATTAATAAACATTCTAGATATTCAACATCAATCAATAAACCAAGAGTTGGAATGCCTACTTAATTCAAAGAGATGTTAAATACATTCAGAACAATTGAATGGAACGAAAATAGATAAAATATTCATAATATGTTGGAAAGCCCAAAATTCAAGTTTAATTACATCAACTCCCACAAAGGGGATTATCTACTCATGCTAGATACAAAATAAATACTAAGAGACGAGAAATAGAAAAGACCCATATAGAACCTTCTATCTTCAAGCTCAAATCCACTTATAATGTCCTTATGAGTAGCAATCTATGAAGATGATGATGGGTTTTTGGTGAAGTATTGAGAGAGAAATGTTTTTGAGATTTAAAGAGAGAAAGAAAGAATGGAATGGGTGTATGGTCGTGGGTCTCTTCTTTGAAAAATCAGATATGAAACTATTTATACTTCCTTCAAAATTAGGCCAAAATGCTGATATGGAGAGCTGAGAATCCCGCATAGCACGGTTATAGCACGGGTAAGGTACCCATGTATTTACCCGTACAGTCTTCATTTCCTTCCTGACTTGTGCAATGTGCACGGGTTAGCACCAGTAGGTGACCCGTGCGTTACCCGTGTAGTTGATCTTCGCCCGAGGCTTTGCTCTCTGGTCTGGTGGATTGCACGGGTGGTTGCACGGGTGTTACCCGTGCAGTTACCCGTGCACTGAGATCTTCCAAAATTCCATCTTCCAGTGCACGGGTAGTACACGGGTATGCTACCGGTGCACTATTTCCTTCTTCATCTCTTTTGTGCACCAATTAGTCCTTTTTGCCCCTCTTCATGCCTTTTTATCTAATGCCTGCAATAACCAAAAGAGCTATAAATACACATACTAATGCTCAACAACGAAACAAAGAGAAAGAATATAAGGGCCAAAATGTATGACATTTTTGGCTCGATCAATCACGAAGATAAAGATTGCAATCATAGTGTGGGTTCTGGTTCTGGAAGTGTTGGAGGACATGGATGTGGTGGTCCATCGGGTTCTGCTACATTTAGCGGTGTATCCTTTCGAGAGGATGGATTGGGTGACGGTGTTGATCAAAGTTGTGAACATGCTTCCCCAAGAGCTTGGATTATTCCTGGATCCGAAAGGTATTCGTTCGAATCCATTAGCACGGAGGAATCAATTTCAGATGATGGCAGGTTATACAAGGGTAAAATATTTCAATGTAAGAAAGATCTTAAGCGAACGTTGCATATGTATGTTTTGAAGGAGTAATTTGAAGTCTAGATTAGAAGGTCTAGCAAGACACGTTATGAGGCTGGATGTAAGGATGATGAGTGTGAATTCCAATTACGTGCATTTAAGATGCAAAAAGGAGAATATTGGGTTGTTCGAATGTTCCTGAAGGATCATACTTGCAATATCGACGGTTTTCATGCACGTCTTCGACAAGCAAATTCTTGGACTATCGGTGAACTATTAACACCAAAGTTGCAAGTACACGGCCACTCTCTAAAACCCAAAGACATCATGGTCAAAATGTAAGTGGATCATGGACTTCATTTGTTGTATACAAAGGCTTGGAGGGCAAAGGATCATGCAAAGGCTTCTGTTTTTGGTCCTCCCGAAGAATCGTTTAAACTGTTGCCTGCTTACTGTCATCGATTGAAAAGAAGTAAATCTAGAGACTATTATTGCAATGAAGACAAATGTTGTAAATCAGTTTGAATATTTGTTCATCGCTCATGACGCATCACTTCATGGATTTCGTACCGTGATTCGGCCTGTTATTGCCATTGATGGTACTCATTTGAAGGGTAAATTTTCTGGTATTATGTTTGTAGCTATATGTCTGGATGCAATCAACCAGGTTTTTCCTTTGGCATATGGCTTTGGCGACGTTAAAGATGAAATGTCATCGACTTGTTTTTTAAATGAGCTTAAAAATGCTATTGGTAGTCCTGAGGATTGCATGATCATATCCGACCGCAACCTCAGAATCAAGGCTACAATGGAGAAAGGGTACCCCTAACGTACCACATGGATATTGTGTGTTTCACATGGCTCAAAACATCAAAAATGATTACAAAAGGAAAGATGTGAGTCTTCTTTTCAAACAAGCATGGAAGGCTTACCGAAAATCTGATTTCAAGGAAGTGATGTTAGAGATGATAAAGGTTAATATGGTAGCATTCGAAGATTTATTGAATGTTGTGCCCGAGAGATGGTCTCATGCATACTCTCCTGTTAGGCGGTATTGGTTGATGACCTCAAGCATTGCCGAGTAGATGAACTCATGTTTGGTACATGCTTGCCAAATGCCAATAACAGCCATGGTTGAGTTAATTAGAGAGATGCTCCAGAAATGGTTTTATAAGCGTCGTACAAAGGCTGAAAAAATCCAAACACAATTGACTCCATGGGCCACTGAATTAATAAAAGAAAGAAATAAAGATTCAAAAAAGTACACGGTTCGTCCAATTGATTCGGTTAACTTCAATGTGAAAGATGGAAATAAAGATGGTTTGGTGAACCTTTCTAAAAAGACTTGTAGCTGTACGAAATTTCAAGTTGATAAACTGCCATGTCGCCATGCATTAGCCGCAATAAGGTTATTATCCTCTTGTTCCATTGTATCTTACCATCTTAACAAATGTGATTCATTTAATTACTCATAATCTTTAATTTTGTAGGTACGCGAAGAAGGTTTTTACATATTTTTGTGGGAATTGCTACAAAACTACTAGTTGGCTTGAAGCATATTCCGGGAACATCTTCCCGGTTGGGCATCCTAGTGATTGGAATATTCCTCAAGATGTACGATCAAAGGTTGTTCATCCGCCTCCTTTTCGTGCGCAAGATGGAAGGCCAAAAAAAAAGATTTAAATCTGCCGGGGAACATGGAAATGGAAAGACCAGAAATTGTACAATTTGTAAAACATCTGGCCACAACCGACAGAATTTCAAGAGTCCTCAACCAAGTCAGGGTCCTCAACCATGTCCATCTGCAACATCTGCAACATCGAAGTGACCACGTAGACCGTACAGGTGTAGGAAATGTGGAAAATAAGGCCACAATTCACAGAAAATGTCAATTGCCATCGAAAGTTGGTGGTACAACTTAGGTATTAGCAATGAAGTTGTAATTCTTATATGTATGAATGGAATACTATATTTTGTATTTTAGACTTTATTAAGTTAGAAGTTACATGCTAGTTCAATGTGAAGTTACATGCCAATAGAATTAGAAGTTACATGCCAGTTAGTCAAGGTTGAAAGAGACTTGTACTGAAAACAAATTCTAGTAATGTTACATGATAGAAGTTACATGCTAGTGCAATTTCAAGTTACATGCCAGTGCAATTAGAAGTTACATGTCAGTTAGTCAAAGTTGAAAAACACTTGTACTGAAAACAATTTCCAGTAATGTTACATGATAGAAGTTACATGCTAGTGCATTTTGAAGTTACATGCCAGTGCATTTTGAAATTACATGCCAATGCATTTTGAAGTTCACAGTTGAAAGACATTCAAGTATTGTTACATGCTAGAAGTTACATGTTAGTGCATTTTGAAGTTACATGCCAGTGCAATTTGAAGTTACATGCCAGTACAATTTGAAGTTCACAGTTGAATGACATTCCAGTATTGTTACATGCTAGAAGTTACATGTTAGTGCATTTTGAAGTTACATGCCAGTGCAATTTGAAGTTACATGCCAGTACAATTTGAAGTTCACAGTTGAATGACATTCCAGTATTGTTACATGCTAGAAGTTACATGTTAGTGCATTTTGAAGTTACATGCCAGTGCATTTTCAAGTTACATGCCAGTGCAATTTGAAGTTCACAGTTGAAAGACATTCAAGTATTGTTACATGCTAGAAGTTACATGTTAGTGCAGTTTGAAGTTACATGCCAGTGCAATTTGAAGTTACATGCTAGTGCAATTTAAAGTTCACAGTTGAATGACATTCCAGTATTGTTACATGCTGGAAGTTACATGTTAGTGCAATTTGAAGTTACATGCCAATGCATTTTGAAGTTACATGCCTGTGCAATTTGAAATTCACAGTTGAATGACATTCCAGTATTGTTACATGCTAGAAATTACATGTTAGTGCATTTTGAAGTTACATGCCAGTGCAACTTGAAGTTCACAGTTGAATGACATTCCAGTATTGTTACATGCTAGAAGTTACATGTTAGTGCATTTTGAAGTTACATGCCATTGCATTTTGAAGTTACATGCCAGTGCAATTTGAAGTTACATGCCAGTGCAATTTGAAGTTCATAGTTGAAAGACATTCCAATATTGTTACATGCTATAAGTTACATGTTAGTGCATTTTGAAAGAAGTTACATGTTAGTTCAATTTGAAGTTACATGCCGGTTACTACTGATTTTCACAGTAAACATGTTCATACATTTCAAGAACTTCAAAGTAAACAATGTAAACAACTTCATTCATTTCAAGAACTTCAAAAACAATGATGATGTACCAACAAAGTCATCAATCTGATGCTACACTATTTGCAAATATCACTAGTACCATTTCCTCCCTAAACTCGGGGACATTATTGGTTCCCCATCCCCAAAAACATTTATGACGCATCAACATGTCTATGTATAGACATATGAAAACACCACAACTATCGTTGTCTAGTTATGCTGGTAACTTCTTTGGAATTGATTATTGAACACTAAACATTGCCCTATTGGGTGGTATGCCTTTTTGCTGAAAATATCCGAACTCCTGTAGAATGGCTGGAATGAAACGCAAAAGTGGGGTGATTTGCTTCTGACATGTGGCAATCTTCTTTTGACGGTGTAATGGGTCATAGATGCAAGCATTTCGTTTGTCCAAATCAATTAGACATAAGATCCAATGTCCATCTGGATCCCCAACTGCACACGGGACCAACAACTGCAAGAAAGGATTAGAAAACATGAGTGGTGTTCAATGTATTTGTTTTTATAACATGTCAAACAGTACTTACATATCGAACAGACGACCAACATGTTCCCCACCCATGCTTGTCACCCGAAGCATACAACAAACAATCCGTTGGACATTTATATGACAGTGCATCAAATTAACCTGTCAATAGTGCATCCTCAGACGGTTGGAATTTCTTCCATTCCTTGCACAACTTTGCCTACAAAATAAACGTAATTTTTACTATATGTATAAGTTTATCTCAACAGAAACTAGGAAAAAAATAATTATTATAAACTCTTTACAAAGAAGTTCGAGCATAGCACCGCAACTTCTGATTTATAAATATCCGCTTTCAACCGTCGTTGCTTACATAGTAAGCTCATATACGTGTCGATATGCTACATAAAGATTTATATTAATGAAAATTAGTACGTTTCAATAATTTTGTATGGAAATAAGTTCCATACAAAATTATTCAAAAATGGTATAGAATTATATATCTTCAAATTACTAACCTCATTATACAACCAACATGTTGGAGATTCCAGCTCCAAAAAGAATTGTTTTGTTGCATAGCAGTCTACACCAATGTTCAGCCTGTGTTGAACAGTCAACATATTTACCTTACAAGTTACTATAAACCAAAATGAATATATGAACAAGGTTAATGTATACAGAGACTTACGTTGTATCTTTTAGGCTTCTCTTAAAACGTGAATAGTTTGTCTTTAACTTTTGTTTTTCCATGTACGGCTCTCGGAAAGGGTCAACGTAGGGTGAATTCATGTAGCGAGATCTAATCTTTAAATAATGCTCATACTCATTCTTTACCGCGAGGTAGTCTACCATACTTGTGTCGTCCTCAGATGGGGGAGGGGTCTGCACCACTATTCCTTCCTGGAGCAAAATGTTTTGGACCATAATCTGATGTCCCTCACTATGGGTATCATCACCCCCAACAATCCCCTCACTATAGGTACCATCACCCCCACCAAGGGTACTACCAAGTCCACCTTGGTCATTATCACCCCTACCATGGCTACCATTCCCCCCAACATCCCCTTTTCCAATAGTACCATCACCCCCATCAAGCGCCTCAGCAAGAGTAGCATCCCTCTCACCAACCCTCTTTCCAACATTACCATCACCCCCATCATTCGCCTCAGTAAGAGTAGCATCCCTCTCATCAACCCCCTTTCCAACAGTACCATCACCCCCATCAAGCGCCTCAGTAAAGGTAGCATCCCCCTCACTAACCCCCTTTCCAATGGTACCATCCCCACCAACATTAAGACTCCCCACATAGTCCCATTGCACTTCAGCTGTATTATGTACTCTACGTGATTCGAAATGTTGATGTACTAGCATGGAGAAGTTATGCAGTTCAGGGGTAGTCTGTTTAATAAAAAAAAATCAATGTCATGACGAAGTTACATGCTACTACATAACGAAGTGACATGACCCTTAAAACAATGTCATAATTAGTTACCTGATGATGTTGATTAACAAGTTGAACCAAACTTGCCTCCACACGAGTAAGGCGTGGGTTTAGGCGATCCTCCATTGCAGAAATCTCCTTCTTAATCTCCTTCTTCACAATATCTTCAAATCGATCTGACATTGCACTCATTATTCGAGAAGAGTCCGTCAAGTCATCACCCACCTAAAGTTTTGAAAGAAAAAAAACAATTAATATTGGTAGGTATTTAACTTAGCACATTTATTATTGTTTAGGTATTGACTTACCGGTGACATGTCTGGAGATGTACGTTGCCTTTTGGTCCTTGCTGCCATTTTTTGTTTCTAAGGTGACACCTTCCTCTTCACCAGTTTTTGCTTCTTTTGTTGAGGTCGTGACTGACCTCCATCATTACCACTATCATTACCCTATTCATTACCATCTTCATCAACATTATCATCAAGTTGTTGCTCACCATCGTCTAATTCAACATTGAGTGGAACAAACTGTGGATCCTCTGACAAATTTGTGTCAACACCAACCAAGTAAGGCTGTGACTTTTCATAGTCGGTTGGATGTAATTCCTCCAAAACAACATGATGTACAATTAACAAAAGTGTCATCATTATTTGAAGTATTAATATAAACAAGAATGAAATTAATTAAGATTGGGAAAGAAAAAACGAAACCTTTCTAAAAAAGAATTCCAGTTTTGTTATATGCCAGAAGTTACATGCCAGTACAAATTCAAGTTACATGCCAGTTAGTATTCATGTTCACAGTTGAAACACTAGTTCCAAAAACAAAGTCTAGTATTGTTATATGAAAGAAGTTACATGCTAGTTCAATTTCAAGTTACATGCTAGTTAGGATAGATTTCACAGTTGACACACCAGTTCGAGCACAAACTCCAGTATTGTTACATGCCACAAGTTACATGCTACTGCAATTTAAAGTTCCATGCCAGTGCAAATTGAAGTTACATGCTAGTGCAATTTAAAGTTACATGCTAGTGCAATTTAAAGTTACATGCTAGTGCAATTTGAAGTTACATGCCAGTGCAATTTGAAGTTACACAGTTGAAACACTAATTCCAAAAACAAAGTCCAGTATTGTTACATGTCAGAAGTTACATGCTAGTTTAATTTCAAGTTACATGCTAGTTAGAACAGATTTCACAGTTGACACAATACTGTCAAAACAAATTCCAGTACTGTTACATACCATAAGTTACATGCCAGTGCAAATTCAAGTTACATGCCAGTTAGTATTAATTTTCACAGTTGAAAGACACTTGTACTGAAAACAGAAATATAAACAAAAATGAAATTAATTAAGATTGGGAAATAAAAAACGAACCTTTCCATCTATCACTTCTTTTTCATTCTTCGCAAATTTCCCAAAGAAATCGTGAGGCCTCTTAAATATTCTCAAATTCTTCAAACGAGGATGTCTGTGGCTTAAGTTTGTCCCTACCAAATCAATCAACGATCCAAAAGCCTCAATTGCCCATATCTACAATTTTAACAAATTAAAATATTTTAACTTCACAAATCAAGTTATAGGGAAATGCATTAATATAATAATTGAAATCTCACCTCTAATGCCTAAGGGAAGCCGTACAAGTTATAGTGTGCGATGTGCTTCAATAGTGCATTTGCGGACCGAAATCCTTGACGTAGGTAGTGGATTGTCATCATATACACATAACTCCCCCATGGAAAAGAATTGAAGGCTTCTAAATCCTCCACCAATTGAAAAAGCCATAAAGTGACTTTCCTCCTAAGGTCTTGACCGAACAACACGTTGTTAGCAATCAATACTAGGGCCATCTTCAGACCATCCTTTGGTTATCCAAATCCTCCAGCCAAAAACTTTGCACATACGTCTGTAAGTCATATATTCTCGTCATTCTCAAAATACCTAACATAGATCCCATCTGGAGTGGTAGCATATGGTTTCAAGAATATGTCCGACATCACCCCAAATTATAGCCCTGTAACCAAACAAAACACCCTTTGTGAAAACTTCGCCATTTTACCACCAACTAAAAAGTGTAACTCATTTGCTCTGGTCATACCAGGTATATGTATCTGCCTTAACAGCAAGTTATGAAGTACGCCAGTAGAAAAAGTCAACTCCTTTGGGATACCAAGTAGGTGCCCAAAACAGGTCGTCCGCAACTCTTGTAATTCTCCAACTTTTCGGAGAACCTTTACAATATCTGGGAGGCCATTCAAATTGCAATACAAGTTGGTGGTAGATTTTTTTATCCATGAATTCCTTAGTTTTATAAGGAAATCTGCATAATTTATGATCTCCATCTATAAAATCATATAAATAAATACATTAGTGTCTATTAAACTTACATGCCAGTCCAAACAAGTTACATGTCAGTACAAACAAATTACATGCCAATATAAACAAGTTACATGCCAGTATAAAAAAGTTACATGCCGGTATAAACAAGTTACATTCCGGTATAAAAAAGTTATATGCCGGTATAAAAAAGTTACATGCCAGTACAAATAAGTTACATGCCAGTATAAACAAGTTACATGCCAGTACAAACAAGTTACATGCCAGTACAAACAAGTTACATGCAAGTACAAACAAGTTACATGCTAGTATAAACAAGTTACATGCTAGTACAAACAAGCTACATGACAGTATAAACAAGTTACCAGCTTTCGGGTTTCGAATTACCAAGAATCTCACACTGTGTTAGTTATCTCATCGGCATAATAAATCAACAAAACAAGAAAATCTCATTAAACAAAACTGCAATAGCAGAACCTGTTTTGCATGCTGTCAACATCACATGCCTTTACTTAGTGGACAACAGTTGTACTTTCTACATGGCTACACTGTATTCCTTACATCTTTAATGACACATTTACACAAACAGTTTATACTACTTAATTAAGTTTAAAAATAACCTCATAATTCATATACAAAATCTCACAAATTAAGGCCAAACTCATATAATAATGAAATAGACCACACACCAACTAATTAACAAGTTTATTGTTTAAAAAATAACTTCACAACAAACATGCTTTCATAAAAAAATAGCAATATACTCGTGTATTATTATCAAGTTAATGAATAATATATACATATACTCGTGTTGGATTTATAGGGCTGGGAAATATGGTATTCAGAATGGAAAGATTACCACAAATCAAACACAAATCAAACTTCTGACACAAATCAAAATCAAAATAAGAGTTTGAAAAATTACCAGACCTGAGACCAGAGGTGTACGACGGCTACCAGACTTGAGACAAGAGGTGTGCGACGGCGAGAGGTGCGCGACGGCCAGCAGAGGTGCGTGACGGCGAGATGTGTTTGACGACGAGAGGTGCGCAATAGCCAGAGGTTAGCGATGGCCAGAGGTGTGGTGACAGCAGAAACGACGGCAACAATAGGAACGACAGCGACAACAGCAGGAACGACGGCGATACCGAGATTGGTCCCAACGACGGCGAGCGGCAGCTCAGCTTCTGTTCATTTCTCTCTCTTTCTTGTTTTTTACTTATATTACGTAACCCTAACAACAAAAACAACTGATTGGTATAACTCATTTTGACCACACACTTTTTTTTTCAAATTTCAAATTTAGGGCTTTTATGTCCAAAAGTGGTAAAAAGTGACGAAATCAATAAGAAATAAATTTTTGGCTAAAAACGATAAACTCATAAATTTTTTGGCTCTTTATGAATTCACCCCTTGTTTTTATTGGGTAATCAATTTGATCCTCTACTAATTTGTTTTCTTTCTAATTTCATTAATTTCTTCGATCCATCTACACTTCTGTTTTTTTTTCATAATCTTTTGAAATAATGTGTGAAATAATGAGTTTTCCAAGGCCACCTACAAACTGTTTGATGAAATGTCTCAATTTATACTCTTAGAATTTTGAAGGCATTTATGTCCACCTAATGTTTTTGCATTACATTATCTCATTAATTAATCTTTTTATGTTTCATGTTTTGCCAAGAATTTTAAGAATTTCTTTGCTTTTCATTAGAGTCCTTAGTAGAATGAGAAGCTAATCCTGATGCATAATAAATGTAATGTTGATTAAGTTCTTTTGGTTGGATTCTAATACGAACCTTACTTGCTTCTTTCTTCCGCTTATCAATGAATTCTAGTTCTTTATGTTTTTATCTAGGAAGCACGAACACACTAAAATTGGTTGGTAACGCGTGTCAGACATCGATACAAGTGGATACGTGTTCGACATGCCATTTTGCATGTCCGCTAACTTTCCGGTGAGTTTGACTTCCGGACACAGCAAAGACACGGCTTGGACTAGGCAAGGATACACTTGCACTATGTTTGGTTTGATGGAATTGGAGAGAAAGGAAAGAAAATGATTTGGATGGATTTTTAATATCTTGTTTGGATTGTTAAATGAGAGGGAAATGAACGGAAAAGGAAAGAAAAGGGATTTAATAATTTCTTCTTGTTTCACCCAATTTGGTTTCTCACCAAATTTGGGAGGAAATGGAAGGAAAGGAAAAATATTTTTCAATATCCCAAAAGTAACCTTATATAACAATACATATCTATCGTTCATATTATTGAAAGAAGGGTATTTTCATAAATAGAATAATATTTATTCATTTATTTATTTTTATTTGTCTCTTTTCTTTTCCTTTCCTTTCATAACTATCCAAACAACAATCATTAAAAACATTATCTTTTCCTTTCCTTTCCTCATTAACTTATCATTTAATTTCCTTTCTTTTCCATCAAACCAAACATAGTGTTAGGGACACATTTGGGGCAATTGTGTAATTATTTAATTAAACGGGGTCAATTTTATAATTTTAAAATGCTTTGGGGTCAAAATAAAATTGTAATAAATTATCTATGAAATCGATTTTAGGGTTTCTTTCTTAGTTTCTTCATCTTATTCTAAAAAGTAAAATTGTAAAAACAAAATAACTCAGCTGCCACCTGGTCAAGAAAAAGAAAATAAGAAAGAAGAAGAGAAGAAGAAAGAGAAGGAAAGAGAAAAGGATGAAGAAGAATTTCGAAGTCCGCATACCTGGTCGCCGCCTCAAGGTATGTACTTCTAACTTCTATGAAGACCTCATATACATCTTCTTATTCTTCTAAGTTCGTCTAACTCTGAAGTTATTAAATTAATGGATATAATCATTTTCCCCCTATAGTTTGATCTATTAGACACTTTAGTTTCTCTAGTTCCAGTAATGGTCATTCTTCCATCTGAAAACCAAAATATTAGACGTTTTTCCCCCTGCCGTCAGGATTTCATTTAGACTAGTACTTTGACCGTCAATTAGCAAGGGCAATATTGTAACTTCGTTAAGAGGACATGAATGGGAATTAATTTTGTAAGGGTAAAAAAGGAAAAACAAAATAAGAACTAATGATTTAATAATTACAAAATAAATGTGCGGATGAAATGTAAAATAAAAAAATTTATTTATAAAAACATTAATATAAAGAATAATAAAAATAATAAATAATATAATTGTAAAAAAACTAAACAATATTAAAAAAATTATATCTCTCTCTCTCTCTCACAAAATATTGTTTTGACTTTTGAAACTCTCTCTCACAACTGATCTGAATTTCTCTATCCCTCTCACAAATGATGATGAACTGTGATGAATTGTAATTATGATTTTTTCTAATTATCTCCACCGTCCATGTCTAGGATGAACAGTGGAGATTGAATTTGGATATGATGGTGATAAGTTATATTGAATTGTTTTTTTATTTTATTTTTGAAATGTTGAATTGTGTTTTTTTTTTTGAAATACTGAATTTTTTTGTTGCTTTTTTATTTATTATCTCCACCGTCCATCTTGTGATCCGTTTTTTTTTATTTTTTATTTTCGATTCTGTTTTGTAAATACTTTTATTAGTTTTTATTTTTTTAATTGATTTTTTTCTTTAAAAACAGTCATTGGTATCATAAGGGGGCATTACTCATGTGTTCAAGGATAATATGTTCTTTTAATTAATTTTTTGACAGTCAAAGTACTAGTCAAACGGAAATCCTAACGACAGGGAGTAAACTGTCTAATATTTTTGTTTTCAAGGGGAAGAATGACCATTACTGAAACTGGAGAGGGTAAAGTATCTAATGTGACAAACTATAGGGGGAAAATGATTATACCCTTTAAATTAATGATGTTTGCTGCCTTTCGATGTCTTTGGCTTTGGATGTTTTTTTGTGAGATACTGAAATATTGAGATGCCTTTCTAATTTGTATTTTCTATACTTGTTTAGTTGTTTCATTGTAAAGTTTAATTTTTAAGAATTTAATATGTTTGCTATTGTGCTATTGTGTTGTCTAACCGTCAAACACATGTCTGATGTTATTGATGTACAGATGTAGTGATAAGTGACAGTAATAATATTTCACAATTCTTAAAAAAAAAATATTACATCGGTTAATTATTGATGTACAGATGTAGTCAATAAGGTTAATTACTTAGTTACTAAGTTATACAAAATTACAATTTTTTTTTGTTATACATGTCTGATGTACAGATGTAGTAACTCAGTATTCCTAAATTAATGATTTGATTAATGTTTGATAAATGTAAATTATTATTTCTTAGTTCATACAATATTATTTATTTCGTTTTTTCAGAAAATTAGTGATTCACTGATCTCATCTGACTCTATTGGCACTGCTAATATAGCAACTAAAGATGAAAGTGCTAGTGCTAGAGCTTTGAATGATCATGCTCTATTGTGGAGGTATGGTACAAAGCTCGATAAAATGGGGAAGTGGAATGAAATATTTCATTCTGATGCAACTTTTGCATGAATATTTATAAGGGATCGTGATGTAGAGTGAGGAGTCACTTGTTGAAAATTAAAGGAGGTGGGATTGCAAGTTGTTCTAGAGTTACAAATGCAAATATATCTGAAATGCAAAAGGTGGTAGAAGAAGCGGAATTAAGGGTGAAAGAATCTTTACCTAGGCAAGTTCCTTTACCCAACACATCCTCACATAATAAGACTATTGGTTCTTCTAGCTCTAGTATTTATTATGGGTTGGATATTGGTTTACCATCTCTTGACCCAAAGAAGAGGAAGGGGATGAGTGTACCTCTTAAGAAGGCCTTCAACATTGGTGCTAGAGAACAACTGGATGGTGAAATTGTAAGAATGTTTTACACTAGTGAGTTGTCATTTCACTTTGCAAGAAATCCTAACTATGTACGTGCCTTCAAAAATGCATTTCCGGGTTATGTCCCTCCAAGTTACAATGCATTACAGACTACATTTCCCCAAAACGAGAAGAGTAACATTGAACAGTTGTTAGAGCCTATGAAGCATGGATACTTCAAAAAGGCCAAAGAATCGCGTATTGGAGCGTGTCAAATATCGATACTTGTCGGATACGCTTTTTTGAAGTATTCTAATGTTTTTTTTAATTTTGTATTTCCAATACGTTTCAGATATTTATCAGATACGTGTCAGATATGCTCCGACATGTTCCGATACGTGTCTGATAGGATTTTTTTTGAAATATTTTTTATGAAATTGCTGTCAGAAAACCTCCATGTAGACACTAAGCCAATTACTAATTTATTTGAGAATTCAAATCTAAATAAGATAAGAATTAATAAATACTTGCACCTTGAGAAGGCAAATGCTTTGACTTTGTATTGCATGTGTAGAATATTAGTTGCTGGAAATTAAGAAAGTAAATTTTCAATTAATAGCCGGTTGTTACCTACATTGGAAACTCACATGGCCAATTAAATTAACAATTTCAATTTTCAAATACCTAAACAATGCTTTGAAAGAAAAAAATACAGAGTCTGAGTTTCTAAAGAATAAAAAATAGAGTATCAAAAATAGAAAAGAAAATGGTTGTTGTGTCTAGTGTTAGTCCAACAAATGGCGAAGATTGACAAAGCCACTTTGGAGATATGTTACTATAAGTGATGAGAAGACAACAGATGGTGGTGGTGGTGGTGGAAATATGCATTGGCTTTGTAATTTTTGTATGAAAACTTATACAAGTTCATACACTAGAGTCAAAGCCCATTTTCTTAAACAAAAAAGTATTGGAATTGGAGTATGCAACCATGTTACATCATATGATTTTTCAGAAATGCAGAGATTGGACAATGATGCAAAGGAGATAATCAAGAGTAATGCTCCAAAGAAAATTCCTTTGCCCCATTCTAGTATCATACTTAGTAATTCATAAAAAGCAACAATGAAGAAGAGAAAAATGTCTACTAGTGGAAGTGGAAGCATGACAAATATTAAGAAGGCATTTAATATGCAACGTCGAGAGCAGTTGGATGCAGAAATTGCTAGGACGTTCTACTCAAAAGGTTTTTCATTTCATCTAGCAAGAAGTCCATATTACAGGAGTTCTTACAACTTTGCTACTAGCCATTGCCTTCCAGATTATGTGCCTCCAAGATATAATGCTTTGAGAACCACTCTTTTGCAAAGAGAAAAGGCAAATGTTCATAGATTTTTGGCTTATATATGTGGTTAGTGGAGTGAAAAAGGTGTTAGCTTTGTGATCGCTCCAAAAATATACATGTTTTGAGTGCTTAATCATTTGCCTTTGTGCCATTTTTGGAATGTTTTAAGTGTTTATTTGTTTGTAAAAGTGTTTTTAGGCATAATTACTTATCCGAGGGCATTTTTGTTCCAAGTGGGAGTTTTCACTTAAAAAAAGGCATTTTTGGAAGAAAATATGAAATCTGCGAGTTCCAACTCACAGTTGCAAGTCGTAGAGGTTCTCCAGAAGACACTGTGACATCACACTGTGACTTGAGCATTGAATTTACGTAGTAGAGGTCCACAAAAGACATTGCGACATCAGACTACGAGTTCCATCTCGCAAGTTCAACTCGTAAAACTACTTCATAAGCAACTGCCATGTCTTTCTACGACCTCAAGCCTAGCAGATCAGGATTGCGACTTCACATTGTAAGTTCCATCTCCCAGGTTCAGCTCGTAAAACAATACCAGGAGATACTTCCGCATCAAACTACGAGTTCCATCTCTCAGTTTTATCTAGCAGTAGTTGCCCATAATTCCACCGCCTTCAAATCTACGAGTTATAACTAGCAGAATTATCACCGCGACTTAAGATTGCGAGTTCCATCTCACAGTTGCTTTCCACGTCAGCAATCCACTTGATAAATCAATGATTTTTCTACCCACTACATTCAAATAAATATCTTTGCTAACCTAGTATATATATGTAATATTATCATGATACAAAGGATATGTATACATAGAGAGATAATATAGGTAGATAGACAATAGAAATACAAGTAGTTTTTCATAGTTTAGAAGATAGATTTAAACACTTAGAGATCAAAGTAGTTCTTATCTTTAACTAGATCTTGAAGAAACTTTGAGAAGATTGAAGAAAGAATTTGTAATCAAAGGCAAGGATCATCATCCATGATAATCGGTTGTATCTCTCTCCCTCTCTCTTTTGTTATTAAGAACATGATGTGTACCTAAATTTATTGAGATGTAAGGGATAGATGTTCATTTGTTGTTAACTATGATCTAAGTCAATATAACTTGTTTATCCATTATATCTTGTTTATATATGTGCAATTAATGTATGACCTATACATTTAATGTAATTCACTTTGCATTGGTAGCGTTTAAGATGCTCTTAAGTGGATGGATCATCAATAAATGTGTTTGAACAAGCACAACTAATATCCTCACTTTCTTTTGGAATGATTATTAGTAATGCATGACCATGCTTGTTAATGTCATTTGCCCTTCTAGAATTAAGATTTCTCTATTCACCATTCTTTGACCTATTGAATGTGAAATTGATGAAAGTCTTTCCCAAAGACCCTTTAGGTTAGGACCTCATATAAAATAAATGGAAGTTGTTTTAAAAGATATTGATTTAAAATCTTGGTTAACACTTATGCTATATCATATTCCCTTGTATCTCATTTAGTCCATTTTTATATTAAACATTTTAAGATCATTTAGTAGTCAATCCTTGTTAAGCTAGTTTAAATTGTCTAAATTGATTTTCCTTACTTAGACAGTTCCTGGTGGGAACGAAACCCTTACTTGTGTCTGCTATACTCGACAGCGATTCGTACACTTGTGAAGGGTTATTTACACTCGCGCACTCCATTATCATTCAACGTAGTTTCTAGAGTGCCATTAGTTTAGAGGTACGCTCGGAGTGCGTCACTTTGTGAGTGATGGCTGGAGTGACTCACAAAGGAGGCCACTTATTAATTTTATTGTTGTAACTAATGGGCAACATATGTTTTTAAAAGCTTTTGATTGTTCAGGAATAATAAAAGATAATTTTTTTATTGCTAATCTGATAAAAGTAGTGATCAATGAAATTGGTCATAAAAAGGTGGTACATGTTGTTATTGATAATTGATCGTCACATTTATGTACCTATTTGAGGTCCCTATTACCTAGCTTTTGCACTCGTTTTTGAGCACGTTTGTATATATAATGTGTTTGTTGAAGCCTTGTATAGGTCATATTCCCTAAGCAAGGTGTTCAAGCTTAAAGTAAAGTTTGAGAGGCAAAAATGAGCAAAAAGTGAGATTTGGAGGCGAAAAGGGCTGAAATAGTAAAAAAATCGTGCAGAACATCCAACTTTGGAGGGAAATATCTCCCTTATCATATCAAACCATGTTTTGATCCACATATATTTGGAAAGCCCCGGAATTCTAGTTTCTAGCAGCCTTTACTGATTGCGATTCCGAGTCTTCTAGAGGGAGTTATGCCCATTTTAGTAACTGCTGTGCAGGAACTCACGAGGACCAGTGTAGTGACGCATGAACTGAGAGGCAGAATGCCTCCAGTAGACTTCTCTGGTCAGGACCAGGGAATGTCGGGTCGTGAATCTTCTGGGAACAGCCCAAGGACTGTTTTTAAGCCTTTTTTATAGTGGCAATGATGTCCTTTCATGCCCAGATCGAGCTCTAGCCTCCCAAGTCTATAAATACACCTATTTCCTCACCATTTACATAGGATCCCATCACCTCTCTTCTTTACACACTTCATCTCCTTCACAAATCAAGAGAGAGAGAAGCTTTCAAAGGCATCCATGAAGGTTTTTCCTCTATAGATTGCCTCTCCACCACCATATATACCCTTCCTACACTCATCTTAGAGTAGATGGCAAGGAGAAAGGAGTGGTCTTAGGACCAATTTCGAGTCATGAAGCAAGGAACTCTTGGAGGAATGTCTTCAAGGGTTTTCTTGTTTATCTCATTCTCTTTGTATTTCTTATTGTCTTTGATATATAAATCCCCACTTGGGAATATTTGTAAACCTACACTTGAGTCATTTATATAATAATTGTTCATAAATTCATTTGGGTGTTGATTCATCCTTAGTTATTATTGTGATGAGCTCTTGTCTTTACATTCATGTCTATGTAGGTTAGAAATTGACATATGTTCATAATTGAGATTATGAGTAGAATAACTTACTTTAGGAGTAGTTTAATTAAGCATCCCATGATTGTATGTATGCTGATGGATAATTCAAAGTGTATGTTTGGATTGATGTGAGTGCTTGATCTTTGATTAGGCTAAATTTGAGTATTACAGTTGGTATACACCCTATTTGACTTTGATTGTTGCTCTTAAGGATGGATGAAATTCATGAAGGTATACACCCTACTTGATTGGATTTTGGTTCTCAATATTTGTTCATAATGAATTATTGGTTGTTGCATGTACGATATGCCCTCGGTGAGTAGCAATAGAGGGTTAGATATTTTGGTTATTAAATATTTGTGATTAATGGAATTCTTGGTTGTTGCTTGTACGATATGCCCTCTGTGAGTAGCAATCGAGGGTTAGATGTTTTTGATTCTTTAATCTTCGTGCCTAATGAATTCTTTGTCTTTTCCTCACGCTATATACCCTAGGTGAGTAGTAGTTGAGGATTAGTGACTAATTCCGCCACCATACGGTAGGAGTCACATAAAAGAGAAGGTTGAACCCTTGATTTGAATTGAATGCGCTTCATTTTTAACAATCCACTAGATGTGCACTTGTGTTTGGTAAACTTATATACCTTGTGTGTCCACTATCTTACATCTCTCCTATCCATCTTATTTTCGTAAGTTATAGTGCTTGCCTTTAGGAGTAGATTAATTTAATTAGGAGTAGAGCAATTTAGAAAGGCAAGCACCCCGATTACATTTATCTCATTTAATCACTATTCTCTCCCTTCCATATTCCTTTATTTCCTTTATTTCATTTTCCATTGCTATCATACACTCACGAAAAATTCTTACATTTCACGCACAACACTCTCACCTCTCCATGTTCTTATTTACATTGCTTTCAATAAACTCTAAAATGTGAGACGATCGACGGATGACACCTCTCTGTGGCCGACCCTTGCTTGTCGCTATACTTGTCTCTTTTGACTCGTGTTGCCTGCAAGGTTACTTTTATATATATAAAAACTAATCTTCTTATTTTGACGGGCGGAAACGACCACGTCAATAATGCAGCAAATTGTCAAGCTACAGGTCAAATAATTAAAGGTTTTTGTCTTGCCATTGTTTGGAAACCATGTGTGGTCCACACCTTCAACCTCGCACTGAAGAATATATGTGCTATAGCTAACACAGAGAACAATCATTTGACTTACAAGGAGTGCAATTGGATCACGGATGTTGCTTGGGATGTTCCACAAATCAAGAATTTCATAATGAATCATGGTATGCGATTAGCAATTTTCAAAAAATTTGTCAGCTTGAAGTTAACTTCTGTGACAGAAACTTGTTTTGCTTCTGTTACTGTTATCTTCAAAGATTTTAGCTTATAAAAAGTGGTCTCTAAGCAATGGTGATAAGTGACAAGTGGTCTTGCGATAGGGAAGATGATGTGGAGAAGGAAGATTTGTAAAGGAAAAAGTTTTAGATGATTTTTGGTGGGATTCTATAGATTTCATATTTATGACATGATTATGATTTTTGACACAGATCATCCTTGCCTCCACTTGGTGTATGATATGTGGGACACAATGATTGAAAAGGTGAAAAATGCTATATATATCAAGGAAAGAAAGAAAGAAGACGAGCCTTCAATCTTTTATGATGTGGTGTATGAAATTCTTATTGATCGGTGGAACAAAAACAATACATTGTTGTATTGTTTGGCACACTCTTTAAATCCAAGGTAAATTTTAAATTTATGGACTTCTAAAATATTTTAGTTTATCTAAATTACTAAGTTACTAACATTTATTAAAAAATTTAGGTACTATTCTGATCAATGGTTGAATGAGGACCCAAAATGAGTTCCTCTTCACAAGGATCCCAAAGTTTCCAAACAAAGGGTAAAATGCTTCAAAAAAATACTTTCCAAACTTGGATGAACTCAACAAAGTAGCCAAGGAGTATGCAAGTTTTATAGATAGGTCGGGAGAGTACAGTGAGTGTGATTCTATAAGTAATCGGTATGAAATGGATCCAAAGACTTGGTGGCTGCTCCATGGTTCACATGCACCTCTACTTTAAAGCATTGCTTTGAAGATTTTTGTGCAACCTTCTTCTTCATCTTATGCTAAAAGAAATTGAAGCACCTGTTTTTTCGTGCACTCTGTGAGAAGGGATAAAATTACTCCACAATGCGCAGAAGATTTGGTTTTCATCCATAGCAATCTGCGACTTTTATCAAGAAAATCCGATCTTTATTCAAGAGGAGAATCCAAAATGTTGGACATTGCTAGAGACTTATTTGATTCCCTTAAAGGTGTTGGGCTGCTTGAGGTTGCTAATTTATCACTAAATGAGCAAGAGTTAGAGAGTGTGATTTTTAATGATAAAAAAGAAGTTGATGGAAGTGATGCTGATGAAGCAAATGAAGTTGAGACAATTACATCTTAAGATGTTATCGTATTTTATGTTTATTTTTGTTGTTAGACTAGTACTGTTTTAAATTTTATGTTTCATCTATGAAATTATTTTTGTGTACAGTTGTTATTTAAAGATGTTAATTCCTATATATATATATATATATCCTAAACGTATCTGTTTCCTTTTTTTTTGGAAAACGCCATGTCGACATATCTGTATCTGTATCGTATCCTTACCCATATCTGAATCGGTGCTTCCTAGGTTAGAGTCAGTTAAGGGTACTTAGAAAAAAAGGTGTATCTATATGCAGTGATGGATGGTCGGATTCTCAAACAAAACCCCTTATTAACATTATGGTCGTTTGTGAGAGTGGATCGATGTTCTTGAAGGTCATAAATTGTGAAGGAGCTAAAAAGACAAGTTCTTCATTTCTAATATGTTTATTGATGCCATTCGAGAGATTGTTCCTGAAAAGGTGGTGTAGGTAATCACTGATAATGCCCCAGTTTGTAAGGTAGCGGGACTTCTTATTGAATCAAGATTTCAACATATCTTTTGGACACCATCTGTAGTTCACACACTCAATCTTGCTTTGAGGAGCATTTTTTTACCATCACAACATCCTAGGTATGATGATATTATGGAAGAATGTGGTTGGATTGCTAAGGTTTCTAGTGATATTTTTTTCATAAAAAAACTCATTGTAAACCATAGTATAAGATTGACCATTCCAACTTGAAATTGCTCTCAGTTGCCGATACACTGTTTGCTTATATAAATTGTGATGCTTAAGAGATTTAAGCTAATAAAGCATGGCTTATAACAAATGGTGATTAGTGAAAGATGAGATGTGAAGAAGATGATGTGGAAAATGTAAGAGCTGTTAAGGAAAAAAAATACTAGATGAATACTTTTGGGTTGACATTGATTATATACTTAGCTTTACAGCTCCCATATATGAGATGCTTCAGATGACCGACACGGACACACCTTGTCTTTACTTGATTTATGAGTGGTGGGATTCTACGATCGAAAAAGAGAAGATTGTTATATTTAGAAAAGAAAGGAGGCAACTTAATGATTCATCAAGGTTCTTTGATATGGTGCATAGAATTTTGGTGGAGTGATGGACCAAAAGCAGTACACCACTCCATTTCTTGGCACATTCTTTGAATCATAGGTAACATTCTAAATTCTTTACAGGCTTTATTCTTTACAGTTTAGTAAATGTTTTCTTTTTTGATTTTATCACTATATTTTTATGATTTTTTTATTATTCTACTAATAGGTATTATAGCGAACAATGGCTTGAAGAGGCTCCGGTTGTGTTACTCCACACCAAGACCTTGAGATTATAGTGGAAAGAAAAAAATGTATTGAAAGATATTTTAGTGCTGAGACTGAGCGAAGAAAGGTCAATGAGGGGTATGCCGCTTATGCATCATGTTTTCTAGATTTTTCAGGTCGCGATTCTATAAATGATAGATCTTTTACGGCTCAAGTCAATTGGTGGATTGTTCATGGAGCTTCCACACCAACTCTTCAATCCATGGCTTTGAAGCTACTTGGACAACCTTGTTCATCCTAATGTTTTGAAAGAAATTAGAGCACTTATAATTCCATACACTTTATAAGGAGGAACAAACTGACACCACACAGAACTGAAGATTTGGTATTTATGCATATTAATCTTCACCTTCTATCGAGGAGATCCCCAAACTACAAATTAGGTGTGTCTCAATTGAGGGATGTGTAAGGGGATGGTTTTGATTCCATGGCCGTGCATGATGCTGGGGCTCTTAAGATAGCAGACATTTCCTTTGATGAACCAGAGTTAGAGACTGTGTTATTTAGTTCTGTTGACAATGTGAATGATTAATGAAGCTAATTAGGATGTAGGAATTAAGACTTTTATGAGTTTATTTTTATGTTTTATTTGGACTTTTGTAATATGTTATGACTTTTATATGACTAGTGTTTTATTTGGATTGTTGTAATACGTTATAACTTTTATGTGACTTATGGTTTATTTGGAATTTTGTAATATGTTATCATATATATATTATTTTAATTGACGTATCATGCTATGTCAGTATCCTATTTTTTGGAGATTTACTGTATCCTTGTATCGTACCGTGCCGTGTCCCAGTGTTTGTGTCCATATCTGTGCTTCTTAGGTTTGTTGGAAACAATTGTGATAAAGACACATTTTGAGAGCATTAATTAAGTATGATCGAGTCCAGAAAAATGGAAGATCAAAGTATATTCGAATCCTTCTCCGTGAGAGCTTCGAAATGGTATACTCAAACTCCCAAAATGATTAATGGGTGAATGAGAAATTGAGTCTCAAAGTAAGCCCATTGTGTAAGGAAAAATGTGCATCCCACATTGGTTGGGGAAAACACTTATATGTAGTATATAAGTGGTTGTGTGATAGTAGCTTATCAACATGTGTAGCACAGAGGCTCTCTCTCACGCACGCAGGGGGGAGGGGAGCAAATCACGGACCTCGAACCTTCGGTTGCACGACTCGTGTGTGGGCGCGTTCTGCGTACATGAATGCTGCAACGATTGGACCGTGAGATACAACCGACTTTTTGCTACTATTTTAAATTTCTTTAAATTTCTTTTTTCCTAAGTCATTATTTTTTTGATAAAGAAAGAATTAATTTAATTTCTTTTTCCCTAAGTCAAACGTTTTATCAATAAGGAAAGGATAATTTCTGTTTTGGATTCTGATACTTACTTGATCACTAAGCAATTGAAATCAATGTTTAATTAGGAATAGATCTTTTAGAGATTATTTCTTAATTAATTTCCTTTATCATTAAAACCGTGATTATCAAGTATTTCCTATATCAATCCTACTGATTCGATTTCTATTTAAAACCCTAGTTTATTCCTTATAATCAAATTATTCTGGAAATCACAAAAATACAGAGCAATATTATTATCTCTTCTCGTTCTTCTCTTTCTGTGCTTAGTAAGTTCGAACTTAATTTGAGTTCGTTAAGAGTGGTTTGTGGATCGCACTTCCACTGTTAAATCGTTGTATCCTGGGAGACAATCGTTTTACACATATGGTGTTATACGGCGAAATTGTTTTAAGGATATCGTATGAAACACGGGCCTCGATTTCCGTAACATGTGTTTCTGATTATTGTTTTTCTGTCTCTTGCAATCTTAAGACAATTTCTTTTTATTTATTTTTCTTCTTCTCACATTTTATTTTCTTTTAAAACCTTCTGTATCGGTTTCTGTTTTCCTACGGATTGCGACAGACTTGTTTCTTAAACATCATTGTTTTGGGTTAATAAAAAAATATATTAATCTGTGGGAATTGGGTCTGTTTCTAGACACTAATTTCAATTAATTATCATATTTATATTTTGGTAAATCGGGTCTGTTAACATACACAGGTTTAGAAATCAAGTGTGGTTTTGATTGTGTAATCGGGTCTGTGATACCAAACACTGATTGCGATTTCAATTGTGAAATCTGAAATCAATTATTGAATCACTGGTTTGATATCAACTAATTGATATATGTACTGTCATATATAGTATATGGTATTTTCGTGATTCTAAGGGTATATCGGATGTACAGACGGGTTGTGTAAATATTTGATATTTCAAAGATATAGAATTGTAGTATATATCTAGAACAACCGGTAAAAGATTATATGTTTATATAATCTGGTACATACAAGCTTATATAATATACGAGTATATATATATTAATGACATTGATTTTCATATCATTGTATTGATTAATCTGTATGTGCTATATATATATAATATTGATATATATTAACATACAAGGTCGGTTGATATATCAGTATGTTGTACATATATGTATGAAACTAAATAATACAAAGTTTGGTGAACCAAAAGACAGTATTATTGTTTGGAATCAAAAGTGATATCAGTGTTTAAATTGATTATATTGTTATATAATCCGACACCAAGTGCAGCACTTGTTTATAGATACGGATATTATATTTGAAGTGCTAAAATAGTGTTTAATACATTATATAAATATCTGATATATTGGTATATACCGGTTGATATCATTGTTAAATATATCGGTGTATACGGTGGATATATATTAACATTGCTTTTGCCTTATCAATGTTTAATATAAGTGGACATACCGGTTTTGTTTTACTAGTGTTTAATGTACGGTATTATTTGATACCAGCTTTGATAAACAATATTATATCGGTGTGTTATATATCTTTGTTTGATATATTAGTTATAGTTATAGAAATAACAATATACGTACTAGTTATTTATATTTCAAAGGTTGAATTTATATTGGTGTATTTATAAATTATATTTGATATGTATTATATGTATTAACTACTAGTTTTGATATATCAGTATTTGGTATATTGTTATATATATATCTCCTTGTGATATGTATTAGTGGTTCTAAAATATTTGATTTGGCTCGTGTAAGGTGACTGCCGAATCAACTGTGAACCCGAGAGTGGCTTAAGAGACTGTGGTGGTGAAAGTACAACTCAAATGTGGGTCTAATTAACCTGGGGGAGGGAGGGGTGATTAGGTTTTAACCAAATTAATTACCAAGTTATCAGGTGATTAGGTTTTAACCAAATTAATTACCAACTTATTAGTTAATCAAAATTAATCACACAGCCCCTAAGTACCAATGTAAATAATCATTGTGATAAGAAGTGCGGAAAATAAAACAACAATCACGTGCTTAAAAGCCACTCGAACCCTCAAATCCACTATTAGCAAATACTATTACAACCTAGGTTGACCACATCACACTTAATCGGTTACTAATCTGTCTTTTCTACCTGCATGCCTTCAATAGTGATATTAGGCTCTTGCTTGTACACTACCAACTGTACATACAAGACTCAACTCTCAATAGAAGAGATATGTAACCTAATATGAATATGAAAATATTCTTAGTGCACAAATGTTAGGTCAACACATTTGATGCTTATCTAGGAATTAATGATGTCATTTAAAAACATTCCTACATATCATACTGCTATATGGCATGCATACAACTTAGCTATATGAAATAAAGAGCATTCCTAGATGCATTAGCTATCACAATACAACAACCAAACAAACCAACATACAAAAACCTCAACTTGTAAATAGGATCCTAGTATAAATGCAAACAAGTCATAAAAGAGGTTTCTTGTTAAGCAAGAACATGAAAATAGATGAAGATGGTGTTCTACTTACCAAGTCAACTATGTAGATGAAGACCCATGCTTAGAAACATCCTAGATGAAGCTAGATAATGCTTGATTCATGAATGGATGATGGGTGTTGGATTTTGGTTAAGAAAAAGGCAATCTTGTTAACTTTCCTTGCAAGTCACTCTTGAGCTCTTTAAAGATAGAGTAAAAATGAATTCTGAAGCTCTAGAGACGAAATGGAAGAGAAAAGAACATATATATAGAAGCCCTAGACAAAACTACGTAGTTTTGGAAAAGTTTGCAAATGGACAAGCAATACTGACGTAGTGCGCGGGTCCATGTGGGCTGGTAGGCACTCGTGCAATTACCCATGCACTGCTGTGATGACACACATCACACCAACGGCGGTGCCACTGCGGTGACCTACTGGAAAACATACTGTTGTGATAATTTACAGCGCACCAACAGCGGTGTCACGGCGGAGCAAGCAAGAACAACAAAGTGCGTGGGTCGGGTCTCCTACTCGAGCATATACCAGCTCACATATAGGGATTTCCAAGGAAAACATGCAAGGGAAACACACACAAGAAAACAAGAAGGCACAATGCAAGATAAATAGAGCATGCATGAGAAAAATGTATGTGCGTAACTAAATCTCTTCACATAAGAGTAAAGTCAAGCAATTTACCTTCCTTGAAGCACTTGGAGTCCAAAGCCTTGATGATGGGAGATCTTCAACTCCTAATCTACCCTTTACAATAATTGACCCCAAATGTGATTTTGTCAACGAAATAAGCCAATCATAAAATGAGACACTTACAATCTCCCCATTTGGCTATTTTGTGACAAAACCACCACTCACAAAACAACCTCACAACAATAAAAAGTAAGTTGGTCAATAATAATTTCTACATTACAATAAGCCTTATAATCTAAGTCTTGAACATCTTCAAGTCAATCCAAGGCTTGTAGAAATATCCAACCTACACACAATCAACAAGAAGTACCTTCCAAGACCAAATGTGTTTGAGGTGCTTTTAACAAAAACAATTGCAATAGTTATAGCAAATTAACTCAACACAATCAAATAATGTAATTATGTCATGCTATGCAATGCAACATGCTCCCCCTCAATGATTACAACAACTCTCCCAAAGATAAACTCACCCTACATGGTCAATCTCCCATATGCAACTCCAATATGCAACTCCCCATAAATTTCACACTACTCCCTTTTTTGTCAGGAGATAGGCAAATGAGTATCCCCATAATAGGTAAACACTTGGCAAGGAGAGCTTATGGCACAAAAACATATGCATAATAATATAAGCAAATTTATACAACTCAATTAAGTAAGAGAGATTCAATGAGTTTTATTTCATGAAAATGGTGTGAAAGAATGCTTTGCATGCAAGACAAGTTGCATTCAAGATAAAAAAACATGGTATTTGGCAAAACAAACAACAAAGGTTTCCAAAAGAATTCAAACCAATTTCACCATTTGTCATGGAATTAAGCAAGATATAGATTGTAAGATAAATTCAATTTAAAGAGCAACTATATCAAACTTTATAAGCAAAACAATACATGAGCGACTTTGCACCCATTTTTATTTTTCCGGGTAAGATACCCGTATGATAGTAGCCTTATTTGACAAATAAAGAGAGAGAGAGAGAGAGAGAGAGAGAGACTTGTGGATTGTAAAATCCTTTAAATGGATACTAGATCCTTATTGATTGAAATCTCAACATTGCTATCGCACACAAAATTTGCATTCATTTTTAAAGCATTCAAGATTTTCTTCATGCAAATCAATTCAAAGCATGTCATTCATAGAATCATCATGTCATGGAGATCAATCGTAGGTCTTTCAAAATGTACTTCCAAAGTAAATTTTCCTATTCCAAAAATGCATGTTTGATAACAAATTAGACATGGATTGCAAGTAAAGCAAAGTTGCACACTTATTAAAAAAAACATATAAGCATATGTACAACCAATAATCTCAAGCAATTAATAAAGAAGCATAAAGATTATCAATGAACACAATGCATTATTATGCCAATTTTCTCTCTATACTTGAGCTCCCCATATGGGGTTAATCACCAAAAACTTCAAGACATATAACAAATCCCAATAAACCTATTAAGTGATTTGAACCTGCATGAGTCTAAGGGTTTAGTGAACAAATCCGCTAGTTGATCATTTGTGCCAACATGTTCAAGTGCAATGCATTTGCTTTCAACTAGCTCCCTAATAAAGTGATATCTTATGTCTATATGCTTAGTTCTAGAGCGTTGAACATGATTTTTTGAAATATTAATTGCACTCATGTTATCACAATATAGGGTTAGAGTACCTTGATCAAAGCCATAATCCATAAGCATTTGCTTCATCTAAATGAGTTGTGTGCAAGCAATCCCTACGGCTATGTATTCTGCTTCAGCTATGGATAGGGAGATGGAATATTTCTTCTTACAAAACCATGACACCAAGTTGTTCCCTAGGAAAAAGCAACCTCCCGATGTACTCTTCCTATCATCACAATTTCCTGCCCAATATGCATCACTAAAGCCAACTAAGCTAGCATTAGTGTCAACAGAGTACCATATCCCATAGTTGGATGTCTCATTCACATATCGAATGATTCTCTTCACAAATGAGAGATGGGACTCATTGGGATCTGCTAGGTACCTAGCACACACACCGACACTAAAGGCTCTATCGGGCCTATTTGCAGTCAAGTAAAGCAAGCTATCAATCATGCCACGATATAGGCTTTGATCCACACTTTTCCCACTAGCATCCTTGCTTAATTTCAAAGTGGTACTTATGGATATGTCACAATGTTTGGCATTCTCAAGGCCAAACTTCTTCATTAGGTTCTTAGCATACTTAGCTTGGGATATGAAAATCCCATCATGCAATTGCTTGATTTGCAAACCTAGGAAGTAATTGAGCTCCTCAACAAGACTCATCTCAAATTCATGAGACATAACATCAACAAATTGTTGGACTTTGGATTTGTTGGTGGAGCCAAACACAACGTCATCAACATAGATTTGAGCTATGAAGAGCTCATCTTTATTGCCTTTGATGAGCAAAGTCTTATCAACACTACCTCTAGAGTAGCCATTGTCAACAAGATAGAGAGTGATGCACTCATACCAAGCCCTTGGTGCTTGTTTCAACCCATATAAAGCCTTCTTGAGGTGATAGATATGATTAGGGCGGTAAGGGTCAACAAACCCCTTGGGTTGCTCAATAAACACTTCCTCTTGCAAGAAGCCATTGAGGAAGGCACTCTTAACATCTATTTGATTCGATTTGAACTTATGCACACATGATATGGACAAGAGAATCTCATGGACTCAAGATGGGCAACCGGAGCAAAAGTCTCCTCAAAATCAACACCCTCAATTTGAGAGTATCCTTGTGCTACAAGTCTAGGCTTGTTGTGCACAATGTTTCCATTCTCATCCGACTTGTTCCTATACACCCATTTTGTTCTAATGACATTGGTGTTCTTGGGTCTTAGAACTAGATTCCAAACTTCATTTTTTTCAAATTGGTTTAGCTCTTCTTGCATAGCAAGAACCCAAAACTCACCATTCAAGGATTCATCAACCTTTTAGGGTTCAATTTGAGAGGTGTAACAAGTATAGCTAACTTGATTAGCTAATTGACACCTAGTCCTAACACCCTCATTCACATCTCCAAGAATGTCACTCTTGTTGTGGAGATGCCTAACCCATGTAGCGGGTTCTTTAGAGTCCAATGATGGATCTCTATCAAGAGGTTGAATGACCTATTCATCAAGGTTTGACTTCACACCACTTGAAGTCTCACCATTCTTCTTCAAAGAAGAATCATCAATCACAATAAACTCATCATCATGGTCATTAGTCTTAGACCTACTATCATCTATGACAACATTAGGTGATTCCATGACACTCATAGTTTTTAAATTGAAGACTCTATAGGCCTTACGATTTAGGGCATAGCCAAAGAAAATTCCCTCATCACTCTTGACATCAAATTTGCCAAGTTGATCTCGGTCGTTAAGAATGTAGCATTTGCTTTCAAATGAGTGGAAGTAGCTCACATTTGGCTTTCTACCCTTCCACAACTCATAGGAGGTTTGCCTAGTGTCTGGCCTTAGAAAAACTCTATTTCCTATATAACAAGTCTTATTGACGGCATCGGCCCAAAGATTCCTAGGCACATTGTTGCTAAGCAACATCACACGGGCCATCTCTTGAAGGACCCTATTCTTCCTCTCTACAACCCAATTTTGTTGAGGAGTTCGAGGAGCCGAGAACTCATGGGAAATACTAAAGCTATTACAAAAGCTTTCAAAACAAGCATTTTCAAATTCCTTCCCATGGTCACTCCTAATTCTTTTAATGCTTTTAATGTGAGAGTTCTTCTCATTTTGAATTTTGGTGCAAGGCATTTTAAACTTTTCAAAAGTTTCAGATTTTTCTCTAAGAAAATAAGTTCATGTAAATCTAGAGAAATCATCAACACAAACAAAAATGTTTCTCTTGCCACAGAGACACTCGGTTTGCATGGGACCATGAGGTCCATATGTAGGAGCTCTAATGGCTCCTTGGTGGTGAGATACTTGCCTTTCTTGTGCATGCTTTTGGTTTGTTTTCCTTGTTAACAATGTCCACAAATACCATCAATTTTCTTCCCAGGTTCGGAAAGCCCACGCACAACTTTGAACTTATCTAAGATCCTCAAATCTCAATAGTTCATATGGCAAAGCCTTTGGTGCCACAACTCAATTTGCTTACTTTTGGACACATTGCAAGAGATGATATCAGCTTCAAGACAATAACAATTGTCACTAGATCTCTTTCCTTTTAACAAGGCTTGTCCATTTGATTGCAAAATAGAGTAATCATTTTTATTAAACAAGACTCGCAATCCATCATCATTAAGATGAGAAATGCTTATAAGATTGGCTTGCAAGCCATCAACAAATAAAGCATTTGATAAGGAGGGTAATCCGGGAATGGAAATGATTCCTTTCCCTATGACTTTCTTTTTAGATCCATCATAAAAAGTGACAAATCCACCATCCTCCATGACAAGAGATTCAAAGAAACTCTTGTTTTCGGACATGTGCCTAGAGCACCTACTATCCAAATACCAAGTATTAGAAGCATTTGCCTTCAAGGCAATTTGAGCTACACGGCAAACATATTCATTACTTCTAATCCACCTAGATGAGACATTTTCTTTCCTAGTGGTCATGAAATCATTGGCTCTAGAATTCCTAGGAGCATGCATTTTAGCTCTAGCCCTATTCTTTTCAATCATGCTTTTAGTTCTACACATTTTAATAAACTTGAAGCAATTTTGTCTAATATGACCATCAACACCACAAAAGTGACATGTAGGAATAAATAAAGAGGTCATACCATTCCTTTGTGAGTACAAAGGGGCTTTCCCATGTCTTTGAGCTTGCCTTTGGTGTTGGATTGGTTCTCTCCTCCTTTGTTGTTAAGTTGAAGAAGGTTGCTTCCTTGGTTGAACTTGCATGAATTGCTTCTTGGCTTTGTGGTTTTGGGTTATAGAAAGCTTGCTTGATGTGCTCTCATTGGTTGAACTTGAGCTTGACTTCTTGGTGCCACCTTAACTTGGACATTTTTAGAGCACTCTCCTAGTTCAATTTTCTTCCTAGGATATTGAGGAGGAAGAGGCTCTTTAATGTCCAAGCTCTTGACAAACACCGTCTTGCTTGGAGTTGAGGTCTCCTTGTCATCCTCAAACCCCTAGACCTATCTTGTCACTTGGCTTTTTGCCAACTCCCAACATATGGTCAAGCTTCTTCGTGCTTGAAGTCATTTTAGTAATAGTTTCCTTTGCTTCTTCAAGCTCTTTTGCCATTAAAGCTTCATTTCTTTTAGCTATCTTTACTTTTCCATTCAAGTGAATCACTTCGGTTAATAGCTTGAGGTTCTCTTCCTTTAGTCTTCGAGCCTCTTTCTTCATCTTTAACCTTGAGCTTTGAAAGTGCTCAATGAACCCTTCAAGGTCTATACCTTCTACGTTTCCATTTGTATAGTAAGATGAAGAGCTCTCATCACTTGAGTCAACTATCTACTTCTCACAAGAAGAAGTGGATTCCACTATTGTGTACAAACCTTCCCATCCACAAGCCAAACCGCAATCCCAACATACAAAGCATATTGATCAGGAACTGCATCCGACCTCACCCATGGTATATCAAAGACCACGATCTAACGTGAAGGAGTCGTTATGACACTCAAGATTAAGATCATCCACATATAGCCATCATTAGTTGATATATATGAATCTCATCGGTAAACGAATCTTGGTGAGAGATTCATATAGATCATGGCCTAGTCCTATATGATCACATCATACAAGATGCCTCCATTCCCATATCTTCATATGAATGATTCAGGATAGAATCACTGTACATTACGGAATGGACCACGGTTATAGATTAACCACAAATAAAATACCCAGTTTTATTTGCTATCTATGGACTCTTTAGATTGCACGTCTCTTACTGTATCCATCAGTATATGACACTCATATACATAGTTTGAGATTACATCCGGCAATCTAGGATATTAATATGCACAAGTTATAAAATAAACAACATAACAAAAATGAATTGAACTTTTCTTTTTTATTTATTTCATAAATCCATTTACAAATTACATCTTTAGGGCATAAACCCCAACAATCTCCCACTTGCACTAAAGCATGTGAGGCATGTTTCGTAACCCTAGACCATCTAGGTAACCCGAAATCACTTTAGCCGGTAAAGTCTTCGTAAATGGATCAGCATGATTGTCTTGTGAGGCTATCTTTGTGACGATCACATCTCCTCTTTGCATTATCTCTCTAATGAGATGATACTTTCTCTCTATATGCTTCCCTCTCTTGTGGCTTCTTGGTTCTTTGGAATTAGCCACAGCACCACTGTTATCACAATAAAGTGTGATGGGCTTATCCAGATCTAGAACAACTTACAGATCACTCATGAACTTACGGATCCAAACAGCCTCTTTAGCAGCTTTACAAGCGGCTACATATTCGGTTTCCTTGGTGGAGTCAGCAATGCAATATTGCTTAATACTTCTCCACACAATGGCTCCACCACTCAGGGTGAAAACTGATCCATACGTGGATTTCCTATAATCCCTGTCTGATTGAAAATCAAAATCTGTGTATCAAAACGGGATCATATCATGTCTGGAATGCACTATCATATAGTTTTTCGTTCTTCGAAGATACTTGAGAATGGTCTTGACAGCAACCCAATGATCCAATCCTGGGTTAGACTGGTATCTACTGACTACTCCCACTGCATAGCAGATGTCCGGTATCGTGCATAACATAGCATACATGAGACTACCTACTGCTGATGCATAGGGTACACGTCTTATATCCTCAACTTCTTGAGGTGTCTTAGGACACTGTTCCTTAGACAAGAGAAATCCATGCCTAGAAGGTAAATTACCTTTCTTGGAGTTATGCATCAAAAATCGCACAAGAATCTTGTCGATATATGTTGCCTGAGACAGTGTTATGAGTTTGTTCTTATGATCCCTTATAAGTTGGATCCCTTATAAGTTGGATCCCTAGAACATAACTCGCATCTCCCAAATCTTTCTGAAAATACAGCTCTAAGCGTGTGTCTACAACCTAGAGAGGGGGTGAATGGGTTGTTAATCGATTATTACTAATTTTTCGAATAGTGAATATTAATAACAATTAACCCAACATAAACAAACATACAAAATCAAGTAAAGTGTGGAAATATAAAGAACACTTGATTTTGACGTGGAAACCCTTCAACAAGGGAAAAACCACGGGCTATCCTTCTAGCCACAGACAATCACAGAAATCCACTATATGAATAAAAGATTACACCCTCATGTGATACTCGGACTCTCACTCTAGATAACCTCAGGCTATGGACACTACCACTCGCCACTCTTGGTTCAATCCCTAGTGATATCCCCTGATACACTACTCTTGGCGTGAGCACCTCCTACTCTACCCCATGGGCTTTTTATAGTGGCACTTGACCGATGCTTGCCAACCACAACTTAGTTGCACGACTTCAATGCTTGTGCAACTTCACCCCGAAGCTACAAGACTTTGACTCAAGAAGAGTATAAAAGTCTAAGTGTGTATATGATAATATACTCAATGCAATAATGTGCAAGACTAAACACAAAATGCTTAACTAGATGTTATAATGCAATTGAACACCCTAGTTATCAAACAATGCCCACATGCCCATACATAAGGACTCAATTAGATGCAAAAGGAATCTAGCAACCTAATTGTCAAACAAGTCCAACCAACACAAGTTGTCAAAATAAATAACAAGGACAATAAATGTGCAATCAAGAAATGCAATTAATGAGGCTTAAACAACAATGTCTAAATGCAAAACATAAAGACTTAGCTAGAAGGGCAATGTGGTCCCAAATTCTAGCTATCAATAAGAAACTCAATTAGTTGTGTAGAGATTTTCCAACAACTTAATTGTCAACAAACAACCTTGAATATTCAAGAGAGCTTAACTAGATTGATAAACACAAATCTATCAATCTAATTATCAATTAATCTCTTAAGAATAATCAAGTCTTACTATTTAGGAAAACAACACCTAATCATGCAAGCTATCAAAATACAACACACATAAATATTCATTAACATTAACTAGTTGATTAAAACACAATCTATCAACTTAGTTATCAATTAATCATACATGAATATCTATAACCTAGCTTTTAGGCAAAAATGACCTAATCAATTAAGTTAGCAAAATACAAACCCAATCATGTTATCAATCAACATAATAATGCATTCAAAAATGATTTCTATAAATTCTATGCATTAAAAACGAACTCTTGGACTTAAAGAACAATAATCAAAGATTAAAGGTTTGTTCTTACTTACCAAGTCATGAATGATGAAGACCCATGTATGATTGATGCTTTGGATGCATGAGTTTTGGGTTTGGAGAGTTAATGAAGCTTAAAGGAAGCTTTCTCTCTCAAGACTCTCTCTTTCTCTCTCTATGGTTTCTGTAAATTTAGGAGAGTTGGGGAAGAAGAAGAGAAAGAGGGGTTTTTAAAGGTGGGAAAAACAGGCTGATTCGAAAAGACCAAAATGCCCCGTTTTGGTGTCAGACGACATGAGAGGCTACATGAAGTCGCCTAGGAGAGGCTACATGGAAGTCGCCTAAGAGAGGCTACATGGAAGTCACCTAAGAGAGGCTACATGAAGTCGCCTAACATGTCGCCTAACGTTCTGGAGAAGAAAAACATGTCTGAGTCGACTTTGGAGGCAACATGCACAAGTGGCCTTGCATGTCGCCTAACACACTAGACAGCACTCCAGCTACAGAAACAAGCGACCTAAAACATGACCAAATGACATTGAAACCTTTCGTATGATATACCGTTGGAAAGGTATGGAAGTCAAATTTCTACTTCAATTTATAGAATGAGTTTTTAATGTCTGTAGAAAGAGTTATGGTCATTTAAGTGACCAAAGGTCAAAACCGGATAACAACAGAGATGCTCTGTTTCAGTGGTCTCTTTGGAGACTTCAAAACCAACCCAAACGGTCATACAATATTACGAATAATATACCGTTAGAAAGGTATGGAAGTCTAATTTCTACTCCAATTAACAAAACAAGATTTGGATAAACATAGAAAGATTTATGGTCAAAAGAGTGACCAAAGGTCAGAATTGGTCAATAACAAAACTCCCACAATCATGGTATAAAACCATGTAACCAAATAACAATCCAAGAGAGGACAAATGGAACCTCTCTATGGTCACAAATCGTGCTAAGACACAAGCACACCATCGTGCGAGTGAGGACGTTTCCGAACACACACGGAAAACGTAGAACAAAACAACCACACGTAAGGACAAACAAAGACGTGCTCGTGTGAGTTGTAAAACGGATGCACACATATAAACAATAAAGAACACAAATGCAAGATGAACAAAGTATGCATGAAGTGTGTGTGTGTGTGTGTGTGTGTGTGTGTGTGTGTGTGTGTGTGTGTGTGTGTGTGTGCACCTAAACTCTTCAAGAGACAAAGTCAAGTGAGTATACCTTTTGCTCTTGAAGTCATGGAGATGCTTGGAAGCTTGCCAACACGGACCTAAGCTACCCATTACACAATCATCCCCAATGTGGTATGTCATGAAATAAGCCAATCACAAAATAAAGGTTCTTACACTTTCATTTGGAATTGGCTAGCCAGCCAGCTCTTTACATCAGATAACACTACCACATCATTTCCAATGTGTAGGATGTCATCCACGTATAGGACCAAGAAAACTACTTTTTTGTCAATTATGCGCTTGTAGACACACGGCTCTTCGACGTTCTGCTCAAAGCCATAAGTTTTGATCACATCATCAAACCTGATGTTCCAAGATCTAGATGCTTGCTTAAGTCCATAGATGCAAACCTTTTGCTTTTGATCTGGAGACACAAATCCCTCTGGTTGCATCATATAGATGCTCTCGTCAAGATTTCCATTCAAGAATGCAGTCTTGACATCCATTTGCAAAATTTCATAATCGAAATAGCTATTACTGGATAAGAGAATACTAATATAATTAAACATGGCTACTGGCGAGAAGGTCTCTTCATAATCGATCCCCTCTTTCTGGGTATAACCCTTAGCCACAGGCCTTTCTTTGAAGGTCTCTACCTTCCCGTCTACTCCTCTCTTTCTCTTATAGATCCACTTACACCCTATGGGTTTTACCCCATCCAGTAAGTCTACAAGATCCCAGACTAAGTTGGAGTGCATAGACTCCATCTTGAGATTCATGGCTTTATATCATTCCTCTTTATCGGGATCTTCCATTGCATTCTTAAATGGCAATGGATCATCCACATTATCAGCAGAGACAACACTTTGTCCCTCACCTATACCTTAGAGTTCAGGTTGTCTTACAACCCTTTAACTACGTTTAGGTGATAGTGTATCCTGATCAGGAACCATCTGACTCTCAGATGTTTGTGGATCAACAACTCTTGTTGATGAAGCACTAGTCTCACCAAGCTCCAACTCATTCAATACAATCTTAGAACGAGGTTTATGGTCACTAATATAATTGTCCTCAATAAACATTACATTTGTCGATACAAATACTTTGTTAACCACCATTATTCATTAATCAAATAATCTCATTATTCAATCAATTCCCGAATAAATACGTGTCACTTTTGTAACACAATAAATTGGACAATCCAATCAATTAACCGTGACCCTTGTTACCTAAATCGATCGGGCTAGCAAGGGGACCTAATGGACCCACAGTATTTTGATAATTCTTGGAATCATTAATTAAACTCTTTAATTAATATTCCTTGATTATTAACTCTGGTGTTATTCCACTAAAAACCCGAAGCTGCACTCTCTCAACTGTAGACGCTTTTACACAGACCGATACAACTCGGTGTTCATTGATATAGCTATTACACATGGTGTGATCCTCCACAGTAGTTCATAATTAGAGCTGGGTCATAATGTCCATTATACCCCTCTAATTACATATATCCTTTAAGTACCGTTGATTCTCTAATGGACAATAAATCCTATTTCCTCACGGAATTAGGAGAGCGCTCATATTGTCCAAGCCCCTAATCAACCCTTAAGGGAACTACCATCTACTTCTCACAAGAAAGAGTGGATTCAACTATTGTGTACAAACCTTCCCATCCACAAGCCAAACCGCAATCCCAACATACAGAGCATATTGATCAGGAACTGCATCCGACCTCACCCATGGCATATCAAAGACCACGATTTAACCTGAAGGAATCGATGACACTCAAGATTAAGATCACCCATATATAGCCATCATTAGTTGATATATATGAATCTCATCGGTAAATGGATATTGGTGAGAGATTCATATAGATCGTGGCCCAATCCGATATGATCACATCATACAAGATGCCTTCATTCCTATATCTTCATATGAATGATTAAGGATAGAATCATCATTCATTACGGAATAGACCGCAGTTATAGATTAATCACAAATAAAGTACCCAGCTTTATTTGCTATCTATGGACTCTTTAGATTGCACATCTCTTACTGTATTCATCCTTATATGACACTCATATACACAGTTCAAGATTACATATGGAAATCTAAGATGTTAATATGCACAAGTTATAAAATAAACAACACAACAAGAATGAATTAAACTTTTCTTTTTTATTTATTTCATAAATCCATTTACAAATTACATCTTTAGGGCATAAACCCCAATATGTATGACTCTGAAAATGCTTAGGAATTTTTTTCTCTCTTCAAGAACAACAATTTTGGCTTTTGAAAATCTAAAATCAGAGTTAATTTGAGAGAGTTATGGTGTTTGGGAGTTGAGAAAATAAGAGAGAAATTTTCTGCACAATTTTTCCACTCAACACCATTCATTTGAAAATTGTGAGGGAAAGTGATATTTAAAGGAGAGGTAAGAGAAGGATTTGAAGGTCCAATAGGGTAAGCCACCTCTTCTTGCAGTGGAGGCATGTGGCCTCCACGGTGAGAGAAGGCAGCCCTTCCCATGGAGGCCACCCGCTTCCACGACGAGAGGTGCAATGTTGCCCCTTTTGCCTTCTAAACCTCCCCTCGCGCATTGAAATGTTCTTCGACCATTCTCAGGCCTCCAAACTCCGGATTCAAATCCGTATTCGGATTACGAACTGGGACTCCATCATGTACAAAAGTCATCAAGTCAACTTTCACATAAAATATAGAATTCAACTTAAAAATCAAGGACGAAAACCATGTACGATAAAATCACGGAAAGTTTCTTAACTACCTAATTTGAACTCGAAACTTAACGAATGAGTACCCAAATTAATTGGAACTCAATGAGAAATTATATAAGCTCAAAAACAAGTTCAATAACAAATAAACAAAAACAAATAAACACAAGAACACACAAGTATGCTATTTTCAAGAACTAGTCCTAAAACATGTAATATTTGAAATTGTCAACTTTAAGTCTAATGCATGTGAATACAAGTATAAGTGTGTGTATTGTGTTAAACCAAATTATGCACAACTATGCAGGGACACATATTAATGCAATATATGTGTGTACCTTATGCCTTGCAAGAGGAAGAAAAGTCTCAATACCTTAGTATTCAAGTAAGCACTTTTCCTCTTGAAGACGAGCTTGCATGAGAAGTTGCTTTTCTTCTTTGAAGCTTGTATAAACCACAAACCACCTAAGCAACTAGACAGTACAAAGAAAAAGAGTTTTGTTATGGAATCAAGCCATTACAAATCTAAAACCTAACAATCTCCTCATTTGGCTATTCCATAACAAAACCTGAACCTCACCATACAATGATCACTCAAAGTAACTCATAGTTAATTGCATTCTCACATCCTCACATTACAAAGAGAACCCTAAACTAAAATATCTTCAAGTCTTCATGAGTTGTCAAGATTCTCATTCCTTAATCATCAAGGCACCTGTGAGACAAGCACAACCAAATAAACAATAAATCTTCTACAAAGAAGATTAGTGAGATATATTCACAAAAATAAACAAGACTCTCCCTATCTCATATAAAAATTCACTTTAAAGCACTCCTTTAGTTCCTTAACCTCAACACACAAGAATTCTTTACTCCCTTTTAAGAAAAGAATTCTCCCCCTTAAAACAAGAAGGTCAATAATCACAAAGAGGTACATTTCTCTCACACATGGTGATGTATACATTTCTCCCCCTTTTTGTCAATGAATAGTCAAAGAAACAAACAAGGGATAATCAAGGGAAATGAGGTAAATATATGAGATAACAAACATGCATTTTCAATGTTCAATTATGTCATGTTTGTATCAAAATAAAATCATGTGACCATTTCATAAAATAGAACGAAGTCTAGCATACAATGCTCCCCCTTGATAAGTGCTCTATCTAAGATAAAGATAGGATATTGTTCACAATGATATCTAGACAATCACACAATCAAGCAATTTTAAAGAAATTCAACAAAATAAGCTCAACAAACTATGAGAGATACACCAAGATTTTCAATCTCTCTCATAATTCTTCTAAAATTGCTAGCATATCAAATTCACTTGAAAGCAAAACAGGTGTGTGTGTGGATTTGCTTCAAACATATATAAAGGAGAAATTGGATCATCAACATGCAAACCATATCAACATCTATTCATCTTAAGCTTTTCCATAAAAGGTCAAACCGATTATCATCTTGAATTTTTGCTTTTAAGAGAATAGATTTCATCATATAAGTGTGTGTGTGCATGTGGCTCGTCATCCCATTTCTGTTTTCAACCCGAGCAATTACAATTTTCAACTATACTCCTTTTAGTCCTTTTTTTATTTTTTATTTTTATTTTTAGGCTTTGAATCAAAGATTTTTTTATTGATTCTTTTCAACACTTCCTTATTTTTTTAACATAAACATATACACTTCATGACGGCTTTCACTCATCATAATGGTGTAGCCCTTTCCTACACTGGGCGGCTGCACAACAAAAATGTGTAGCCCTTTTCATGAAGGTGCTCGTTGAGGTCTATGTAGCTGCCGTAGCAAAATGGATACTAACCATAGGTCATCTTTAATGTACTAGTCTAAAGACTTCAAGGTGCATCCATAACTCACATATCATCGAACTCAACTTACTCAAACTAAACATATGAGAGAAGCAAAGTGTGCATTTTTTGAAAACCAAGTTTTAAGGCTTAAAAGCGCATGATCTAAAAGCAATACAAAGAGACTTACTTAAGATTTTACTTCTCAAGAGAGTAGCTTTCATTGAATATGAGCCTCATAATTTTCAAAAAATTTCCACTCATCAATCAAACAAGTATAAGATATAACACATGCATCATGTAAAAGATCTTTGTGAACGATTTCACTAAATGATCTCTAGATGGCAATTATTTAAAGAGAAACATATGTATCCTAAACAAAGTTCTCTAAAATAACATGCCACATTATGTCATGCACACATAGAGTTGAAAAGATGAAACAAGAAAGCAAGCTTTAGAGTAGAGATATACCTTAGCATGCTTTTTCATCAATGTAAAGCCTTCGCCCTTTTTATGAGCTCTTTTGGCTTGTTTGTCCTCATGACAAGAATTTGTTGGTGTGTCTTCCCAAGAGAATAAAGACTAAACATCTCAACTCAAACAAACATATAAAATGACTTTCTCTACAAAATCTTAACAAATTACACCAAATAGATTTCAAAAATCAACTTCTCTAAAGTCAATCAATAGATTTCGACTATCATAGTAAAAGTATGAGAATATTAAGTTCATGTATTGGCTAGAGACATCAAGTTTGAATACTAGACCTAGCATATTACAAATAGCTTAGTCAAGCATCAAACTTAGAACTCTTATCAAGCAAGAACAAAAAAATCTCATATGTGCTACTCAATTAAGTATGAGAGCACTCACCTTTGACCATATTGGTCTTAGGTGAACCAACACAAACAACATCTTGATCATTACACATGGGAATATGAAATCTAGAAGATAAATCATCAACTATCTTCTTCATGAAAATATCACTCATATTAAATCCATCATTATTTCCACGCACAAATATTTCATCAAGACTCTTCAAATGATCATGGTAATACTCTTCTTCACCAACCTCTTCTTAACATTTTTCTTAACATGATTATTATTAACATGCACATCATTCTTTTCAACCCAAATCTTCTTAGAAGGTCTCCTCACATGAATATGATCAATATGCACATTTCTCAAAGCATCAAAGCTATTACCATGTTTAAAAACTTTCGAAGAAGATTTATTCATATCACAATTATGCACATTATCCTTCTTAACCCAAACTTTCCTTGTTGATTTCTTTTCATTAACACATTCATCATGCATAGTCTCTAATGCCCTAACATATTTGAAACAACCAAAGGAAGTCTTTTCATCTCACTAGCATGCATCGCATTCCCTAGTTTGCATTGTCTAATATACTTGTAGCATTTAGGATTGACATGCCCTACAACATTGCAAAAATTACAAACCAGGATAAACTTAGAGATGTTATGTTTAGCTGTAGACTTAAACTCATGCTTAGGAAAATGATTAGGTAACTTTTCCACGAATGTTCTGCTGAATCTAGTTAGGTTCTGGCCTAAAGATGCTTCATAAGCCCAATAATGGTGAAGAGTGTGATGTTCAGGTATGGAATGCTATTGATGCATGGAACCATTTGGATTTCCGTACCAAAAAAGAAAAAAAATAATGAACAAGCTGTTAGACTCACTGTATAGCAAAAATAGCCAAAGAACTGTGGGAGTCGTGACACCGGAAATACAAGACTGAGGATGCTGTATCCAAAAGGTTTGTTGTTGGCCGGTTTCTTGATTACAAGATGGGGAACTCTAAGAGCTTCAAGTGATTCTGCATGAGATTCATGCTGAAGGGATAACCCCAAGTGAAACCTTCCAACTGGCTGATATCACTGAGAAGGGAACGATGTGGTGAGTATGAAACACCTTTTGGTGAATTTTATGCACAACATGGAATCATACATCAAACCACTACGCCATATTCCCCTCAGCAAAACGGGGTTGCTGAACAGAAAAATCATTCCTTGAAAGAAATGATGAATGCAATGTTAATAAGTTCTAAATTGCCTCAGAACATGTGGGGTGAAGCTATATTGTCTAGCAATTACCATTTAAATAAGGTACCTCGAAAGAAAGAAGAAAAGACCCCATATGAGCTAAAAAAGGAAGAAAGTGTTCCTATAAATTCTTACGAATGTTGGGGTATCTTGCCAAAGTGGCCGTACCTCGAAAACATGTCCTAAAACCATTGATTGTATCTTTATTGGATATGCACATAAAGTAGTGCTTATCGATTTTTGGTGTATAAGTCTAACATCCCAAATATACACAAAAACACGATAATGGAATCTAGAAATGCATCGTTCTTTGAACATGTATTTCCATGTAAATCCAATGATGAAGCAAGTTCGTCAAAACGAACACATGCTGATAATTGTAAGGACCAAGAACAAGAAAATGAAGTTGAGGATGAACCTAGACATAGCAAAAGAGCTAGGACAGAAACATCTTTTAGTCTAAATTTTCTAACCTATTTGCTAGAAGGTGAACCTCGAACTTTCAAAGAAACAGTGATCTCTTCAGAAGGACTCTTGTGGAAAGAGGCTATCAAGAGCGAAATTGATTCCATTCTTTAAAATCATACTTGGGTATTAATAGACCTTCCTCTGGGATGTAAACCGCTATGTTCCAAATGGATTTTCAAGAGGAAAATGAAAGCAGATGGTTCAATTGAAAAGTATAAGGCTAGACTTGTAATTAAAGGTTACAATCAACTAGAAAGTCTAGATTACTTTGATACGTATTCTCTTGTGATGAGAATAACCTCCATTAGGATGATACTTGCAATCGTAGCTTTATAAAATCTTGAAGTACATCAAATGGAATGAAAACAGCTTTCTTGAATGGAGATCTAGATGAAGAGATCTACATGGAACAACCTGAGGGTTTTTCCGCTCCAGGGCAAGGAAAGAAAGTCTGTAAATAGGTGAAGTCTTTATATGTTTAAAGCAAGCACCAAAACAATGGCATGAGAAATTTGACAATGTTATGATGTCAAATGGATTAAAAATCAACGAATGTGACTAATGTGTTTATGTCAGCGACACAGGAAATGACTATGTCATTTTATGCCCTTACGTTGATGACATGCTCATTGTTGGTAGTGATGATAAAATGATCAAATCTACCAAAAATATATTGAAATCAAGATTTGATATGAAATATATGGAACCGACTGATGTAATGTTGGGAATGAAAATCTCAAGAACATCAAACGGACTTATTCTAAGTCAGTCACACTATGTAGACATGATTCTTAAGAAATTCAACAAAAAAGATCCTGGAATTTCCAGGACACCAGTAAATACAAATGTACACATATCCAAGAATAAAGGTGAAAGTGTCTCTCAACTAGAATATTCTAGAGTGATAGGAAGTCTGATGTACTTAACAAGTTGTACAAGGCCAGACATAGCTAATATAGTCAGCAAATTAAGTAGATACACGAGTAATCTAGAAACCGGTCACTGGAAAGGAATAGTAAGAGTACTGAAATACTTACGATTCACTCGTAATTATGGACTGCATTATACCAGATATCATGATGTCCTAGAAGGATACACTAATGCAAACTGGATATCTGATATGAAAGATTCAAAATTAACAAGTGGGTAAGTGTTCACATTAGGAGGTGCAGATATTTCCTGGAAATCATTTAAACATACATGTATTGCCAGATCCACCATGGAATCTGAGTTCATTGTTGTAGATAAATGTGGTGAGGAGGCTAAATGGCGATGCCAATTCTTAAAGGATATTTCAAGATGGCCAAAGCCTGTGCCGGCGATTTGCATCCACTGTGATAGTCAATCAGCAATAGGAAGAGCACAGAGCAACATGTATAATGGGAAGTCTATATATATACGTCGAAGACATAATACCATTAGACAACTACTCTCAACTGGAGTTATCTCTATTGACTATGTAAAGTTAAAAGATAACATTGTGGATCTGCTAACCAAATGGAGAGAATTAGTGGAGACATCATTATGGGGAATATGACAAAACCCCATGAAATAAAAAGTCGATACAATGGAAACCCAACCTAGTTGACTGGAGATCCCAAGATCTAGGTTCAATGGAATAACCAAGTTGTAAGACTTAGTTGGATCACTGTAGGGGGTTACCCTCCAGTCCATTCCTTTGATAAAACAATGATGACCATAGAGAAAAAGGTTAAACTATGTTTTAATGATTATTATACGTCGAAATTCCAAGCAATGGAAATATGAGCAGAGTAATGCAGGTTACTCTTAATTAAGAAATCACCTATGTGAGAGAGAAGTGGGGCCGCTTCTAAAGGAGAATAGTGAAGGGCTATATTCTCCAGTGTCTCTCACAGAACCAAGCGCATGTTCATGGCCAAAACGAACATAACAATGAGAACCAAATTGGGTCTGGAAGAAACCTGTGTGAGGTGTGTTATTATTTACATAAACGGAAGAACAGTTCAAAGATATTATATCTACAAATGGAAGATCAAAGTATATTCGAATTCTCCTCCGTGAGAGTTTCTAAATGGTATACTCAAACTCCCAAAATGATTAATGGGTGAATGAGAAATTGAGTCTCAAAGTAAGCCCATTAGGTAGGGAAAAATGTGCATCCCACATTGGTTGGGGAAAACACTGATATGTAGTATATAAGTGGTTGTGTGATAGTAGCTTATCAACATGTGTAGCATGGATGCTCTCTCTCGTGCGCGTAGGGGGGAGGGGTGCAAATCACGGACCTCAAACCTTCGGTTGCATGACTCGTGTGTGGGCATGTCATACGTACACGAATGCCGCACCGATTGGACCGTGAGAGTACAACCAACTTTTTGTTACTATTTTAAATTTCTTTTTTCCTAAGTCAGTATTTTATTGATAAGGAAAGAATTAATTTAATTTCTTTTTCCCTAAGTCAAACATTTTATTGATAAGGAAAGGTTAATTTTCGTTTTGGATTCTAATACTTACTTGATCACTAAGTAATCGGAATCAGTGTTTAATTAGGAATAGAAATTTTAGAGATTATTCCTTAATTAATTTCCTTTATCATTAAAACCGTGATTACCAAGTATTTCCTATATCAATCCTACTGATTAGGTTTTCTATTTAAAACCCTAGCCTATTCCTTATAATCATATTATTCTAGAAGTCACGAAAATACATAGCAATAAGGCGTCGTCCTACAGCTATTTTTTAACATGTTTTCATTTTTGTTTTTCAAAAATGATTTTAAATTCACGTTCGTTAACTGTTTTTCATTTTATTTTCAAAAAACAAAAAACAAAATGAAAAACAAAACCAGTGTTAACAGTGAAATATTTGAAAAACACAAAATACTTGTTTTTGTTTTTCAAAAAAATTAACAATAAAATTATTATTTTTTTCTTTTTTCTCTTCAACCTTCTATCTGGTCATCATCTTCTTTCTTCCTCATCTTCTCTCTTCCCATCTTCATCTTCTTTCTTCCTTCGCCGTTCGCCACCGCCGATTTCTTTTTTTTATATATAAAAAAAACTCAACTTTTTTTTACTTTCTTTTTTCTTCTTCTTCGACAATTTCGATATCACTGTTGTTCTTCTTGTTCGTCAATCTGCTCCTCCATGGCCATTCTTCTTCTTCTTCTTCTTCTTCTCTTCCTCTTCTTCTTCTTCTTTTCTTCTTCTCTTCTTCTGCTTCTCATCTTCTCTTTTTTCTTTCCTGAGACTCCAATGAAAGAACAGATCTCCTTCTTCTCTGCTCCTCCAACGCCGATCAAATTCAAGAACAAAAGCAAAACCATTCATAGTTTTTTCCACAAATTGAAATTTTTAGGTTTTGATTTGTGATGGGTTTTGATTTATGAGTTTTCGAAATTCTGATATGGGTTTTGGATTGTAGAAAATAATTGAAGTTCTTGGATTTGTTTGGTTGGAGATTGGTATCGTGTTGTATGCAATTCCAACAATGAAGTTGAGATATTCGAGTTGAGGTATGTCGATTTGCTTGGAAATATTCCTTCTAATTTCACTTCATTGTTGTCTTTAAAGAGGCTTGTTCTAATTGGAACAAACCTCAACGGTTTGATCCTTAAAGAGATTGCTTCTCTTACACAATTGAAGTACCTAGACTTGAGTGAAAATGGCTTGACTGGTGAAATCCCAAGTGTGCTCTGCAAATTGATTTACCTCGAAAGTCTGTATCTCAATTCCAATCAACTAGTAGGTTCCATTCCATTTCAATTTGGAAATCTTACAAGTTTGAAGGAGTTAATCATATACGATAACAAACTCAGTGATCGAATTCCCAGCAGAATTAAGGAATTGAATAATCTCGAAATGATTTGAGTAGGTGGAAACAAGAACCTGGAAGGTCTCAAACCAAAAAATGAGTCTCAAACCAGTGGAGGAGTCCACGCATAACTCACCTGAACTAGATCTTCAAAAAAAATACCAGTTAAAAGAAAAAAGCACCGGATCCAAATCGAAAAAAGTTCACCTTTTTTCTTTTTCTTTTTTTTTCCAGTCGAAAGACTTTAATTTTTTTTTATTAAAAAATTAATATTTATTTCTCAATTATAAGATATTTGATAAATTATTGAATCACTTTTTATTCAAATTAAAAAAATAATTGGAAAATTACGATTTTTGATATTTTTCGGTTAACCTACTAGACGCGTTTTTTCTGTTTTCATTTTCAAAATCCATCTTTTATCATATGCTACCAGACACGTTTTCGGATTTCGAAATTGAAACCAAAAACACTATTTTCATTTTTATTTTTATTTTTGAAAAACAGTCAACGAAAAACGCTTACAGGATGACCCATAATATTCTCTCTCCTCGTTCTTCTCTTTCTGTGCTTGGTAAGTTTGAACTTAATTTGAGTTCTTTGAGAGTGGATTGTGCATCACACTTCCACTGCTAAATCGTTGTATCATGGGAGACAATCGCTTTACACATACAGTGTTATATGGCAAAATTGTCTTAAGGACACCGTGTGAAACACGTGCCTCGATTTCCGTAACGTGTTGTTTCTGTTTATTATTTTTCTATCTCTTGCAAATTCAAACCAGATTGTTTTTGAATAATACAAACATCATTTATATATTTGATCGACTCTTGAGAGTAATAAAATTTCTTGAGAAACAAATATATACTCCTAAATAGGGTCCATTTCATCTCTGCTTAATAGTGTATATGAACATATGAACGGCCAAAAGAAACGTGCATTTTGCAATAAGCTGGCAGCCATTCAGATATTGTTAATTCTTTGCCATAGTGCATTGATAAATTCTTAATTCTTCATGTTGTCACTTAGAAAATAACCATTTTGACAGTAATTGGAACTACCTCAAGTTCTACCCTTTGTTTATTTTATAAAAAAATTTAAATGAATTGTGCCTTACATGATGAGAAGAGGCTGGAAGTGCTAGTAGACAGGGATCTGAAGGGTTGTTTTGATGCATCAGATTTGGAAAAAGTAGTAGAGCTGGCTCTGCAATGTACTCAGTCAAACCCTAACATCGGGCCAAAGATTTCAGAAGTCTTGAAAGTCCTTGAAGAACTTGTTGGTCAATTTGGAATGGAAGAATCACAAGTTAGAAACAACCTTGGTGAGGCAAGGGATTGTAGCTTCTCTAGGAACTATAGCGATGTCCACGGAGAATCATCGTTTGTCATCAAAGCCATGGAGCTTTCTGGACCTCGGTAATTAATTGTCACATACCCTTCCAAATTCAAAAATGACTTTTGCATTTAATTAAGCTTAAATTTACATAATCTATATTTCTTTTTTTGGCTTCATACGTGCTATTGCTGGAGCTTCAAGTTAGTTAAAAGTGGTATTAATTGTCCACAGGTTAGTCTTATGTATTTTCTTAATCTTCCAAATTGGTTAAATTTGATGTCATGTTACAATACTATGTTAATATTGATAAAAGCAAGTGTTATAAGGTTATAGATCATAATGTTGTGGTGGTTTACGGATTTGTACTGGTATTTACAGTGTCGTCTACCCTTCCCAAATTCAACCGTAAAGGGTGGAAGTTGAGTACTTGAGTTTTCACATAAACAAATTTAGTAATAACTCTTTATAATAAAATATATGTTGTAATTAGTGGCTTTATTACCGCTTGTATCAATACACACAAATATCTCCCTATCACACACAAATATCTCTCACCTTCCACCGCCTCTCACTTTGCTATTTGCCTATATGTATATCCTTTGTACTGTTGAAGAGCTGAGACTTTAATAAGATCACAAAATATCAATAAAGTTTCTCTCTCACTCATTTCATAACTATCACTCTCTCGTCTCGTGCTCTCTCTCTCCTCTCTCACTCACTCTCTTCTTCATTTATTCTTCATCTATTAAGTTTATTCTTAGTTGATTTCTAACACGTTATCAGCACGAATATTGATTAGGACTTCTAGAGAGTTTTTGAGTGTTTTTTTTAGTTTTGATTTTGAATTTTTATTGAACCTAGAAAATTAAAAGTACTCGAATTGTTTTTCGGAGGATACCGTTGTGCTCCTCTCCGAAATACGATTCCGAGGCCGCTAACCGCATCTCAAATGGAGCTCTAACGAACTCCCTAGACTCGGTCAAAGTTCGGTCAACTCTGAAATTTTTTCCAATTTTTCTTGCAGCTTTCCAAGGTTGAAGACGACACTGTAGCGCCACATCAGTGTTGTTCAGCTGCCACATCAGCACCAGGCGTGCCACATCAGTGCCATGTCAGCATCCAGATGAGCCACGTCAGCGTCTAGGCAGCGCCACATCAACAGTGTGTTGCCATGTCAGCCAAGGAGGTCTGCCATGACAGCGCCACGTCAGCAGGCGAGCCACGTCAGCTCAACATCAGCCAGAAATGTTTTTTGTCCATTTCGGTGCAATTTTGGCCCGTTTTCGGCCGAACTGGACTTGATTCCAGCTATTTCGACCGTCTCAGATGCAACCGTGCCATCCGTTTCAGTTAATTCAGCTTGTAAGTATTGTTTTGACTTATTTAAGTTTTATTAACTCTGTTTTCGGGCACGATGAAATATCCAAAATCTAGAGATCTGGATCCAGGATTATTTACATGTTTGATGCAATATTCAGAGAAATATTCATAGAAATATACACATCCAGTCAGATGTTATAAGCATCATAAAAATAATCTAAGATCATAACGTATAATGAAATTGGAATAATATTTTATCCATTTCATACACATCCAACATGATACTCTGAATATCATAAAAAAGATTTAAGATCCTAACTTACAAGATGGCTATGCCGTCAACAGAACCTATATATATATATATATATATATATATATATATACTGACTCAGACTCTGACACTGTTATTTTTATGCAATATATGAGACTGACTTAAGCTGTGTCTCGGGACTGGCTTATGCAGTGTCTCAAGACTGGCTTATGCTGTGTCTTCAAATAAATTGTTTAAATATTCAGCATTTATTTTGTATGCAATATATGAGACTGGCTTATGCCGTGTCTCGGGACTGGCTTATGCAGTGTCTCAGGACTGGCTTATGATGTGGCTCCAAATAAATTGTTAAAATATTCATATTATTTATACACAATATATGAGATCGGCTAGGCCGACTAACCAGAACTTAAAGTTATTTGAATTATGATATTTAAGTTGGTACGGTTTTGAAAACCGATGAGAACTAGGAGTTCTGAATCAAGTGTTATATAAATGAATGTCATACTTCATTATTTGGAACCTGGGGTTTCAAACACGTTCATACTATGAAGTTATCTCATATATATTAAGTAATACGTTTACATGTCACTTATTTGAAAGAATGATCTACACATCCAATAGGATGCTGTGATTATCATAAAAGAAATTTAAAGATCTTAACATATCATTCAGTTGAAAAAAAAAGGGATGTACACATCCAGTAGGTTGTTGTGAGTATCATAAAAGGATTTATGATCCTAATATCACGTATAATGAGATTGTAAAGGATATTTTATCCATTTTATACTTGCTCCTGAAGGAGCAATATCAGGAGAGTAAATTTGGATATATTTATATTCATGAGATATCAAAACATACCCAGGAGTGGATGTTTATGAATGACAATAGAAAAGGTTTATAGAATAAACCTATTGAAAAGATTATTATCATTACAGATGAGATATAAAATGGCATTACACATAATGTCCATAAAATTCCCAAAAGAGAAATATATGTCTTGCCTAGAGTGCAACAACTCATACAATTCTGCAGAGTCAGATATATTTTATGAATTTGATTTTGATCTGAGTAAATATTAATATTGTATCAGGTCCAACGGAGCTGATAGAAAGAAAGCTCTGGAAGAGCCACGATATTGTTATCAAACAATATTAAATCATGTATCAGTGATACTTTATATTATTTAAGTAGAACATAAAAGAATATGCTCAGTTCAAAAACATATAAAGTTAATGTCAGATCAGATCCAGCGGATCTGATCAAAGGCTCTAGAAGAGCCACAATCTTATTAACAGATGGTATTAAATTGTGTATCGATGATACTTTATATCATTCAAACAGAATATAAATGAACCTGCTTAATTTCAAAGATATATGGAGAAATGAATATCATGTTGAAATTATGAGTAATGAGAATGTTTCATACATATGCATTACTTCTCATAATTCAGGCCAGAAACTCATTATAGAAAAGATATGTGCTTTATCATCTGGATTATATTACACTATTATAAAGAGTGTAGATGTTTATACAATTATGAATCAAAAGTTCCCAGATCCAAAAGTTTGTACTTTGACGTGACATTATAGGTCACCCAGGATCTACAATGAAACGTATAATCATTGAAAATTCTCATGGATATCCATTAAAAAACCAGAAGATTCTTTATCCAATGAGAACGGATGTACTACATGTTCACTTGGGAAACTAGCAGTAAAACCATCTTATTCTAAATGTTGGTTTTGAATTCTCATCATTCTTACAAAGAATTCAAGGGGATATATGTGGACATATTCATCCACTAAATGACCAATTTCATTATTATATAATTCTAATTGATGCATCTATGGGATGATCACACGTTTGTTCATTATCAAACATCTCAATACTACAAAGCAGCTGGGATTGATGTTCAACATCCAGTTTTCAGATATACTCATAATCAAAATGGATTAGTTGATCACTTATCAAACATCTCCATGTAATTGCCAGAACTTCATTATTTCGATATCGTTACGAAATCCTATATAGGGACTTACTCATTTTTAAAGATATTTGATTGTGTTGTATATCTCCTTATTTCATCTCTGACATGATTTAAGATAAGACTTCTTATCATTATGAGATTAATATTGATTTTGATTAAATCTGCTATCATATCATTTAAACTTCTGATAGTTTATACGCACAATCTGCATATTATTATATTGATTAATTTCCAAATTGGAAAGTTTCTCTAAAAGAGAAAAGTAAATGAAAAGTTACTTATATACAAAATAGAGATAACAGTTCGGTTCTTTATATATATATATATATATATATATATATGTGTGTGTGTGTGTGTGTCTCATTTCAATATTCGTATCTCTCAAATACGAAAGATAATTTATCATTAGATAATTATTAATATGTACCTGATATATTAAAGGTAATATGATTTTATAAGTTGTCATCTCATAAACCCCGGCCGGGTGATTGTTCTTGAAGAACGATCAGAGAAAAAGGCAATAAATAAATCATCTGATACATATCATAAGTTTATAAACCTTTTGAAAGATATTGTTATTGGGATCCCAAGAGTAAACTAAACTCGAGTTATAAATAAATCAACTTTCTCTAAATCAACTCTATAAGAGTCTGATATATCTAAAGAGATACATGAATATAGAAATTGAGAGAAATTCTATCAATCATACGGAGTCTATGAAATGACTAAATTCATTGAAATTTCAACAGAGATACAAGAATATAGAAATTGAGAGAAATTCTATAAATCATACGGAGTCTATGAAATGACTAAATCCATTGAAATGGAAGTAATCTCAACAGAGATACAAGAATAAATAAATATAGAAATTGAGAAAATCTCTATAAGTCATATAAGAGAAATGTGGAATCATAAGGAAACAATCATTAATAATGTATTTTTATACACAGTAGCGCTACTGAAATTATAAATGATAATTATGATATTCCTAATATCAATGATTGTAGACAAAAGGCATGATTGGCCTAGATGAAAGAAGCAATTCAGGAAGAATTGACTTCATAAGCCAGACATAAAGTATTTAGACCAATAGTACTCCAGACACTTGGAGATGTCAAACTAGTTGGATACTAATGGGTCTTTATACGGAAACGTAATGAGAAAAATGAGATCGTGAGATATGAGGCACGGCTCGTAGTGCGAGGTTTCTTACAGAAACTTGGTATTCACAATTGATGAATACGATTACGTTGTTGATAAATTTGGCTGCCTTTAAAAGGCTTGAAATACGTCTCTTAGACGTAGTAATCATTTATCTATATGATTCACTCAATGCAGATATTTATAAATCCTGAAGGATTCTAAAATACTAGAAGCATGTAAATCGAGATCTCGTAATCTGTATTTGATGAACATACAAAAATCCATATATGGATTAAAAGCAATATGAACGGATGTGGTGTAATCATCTCAGTTAAATATCTTATAAAGATAAGGATATAATAATCATATTATATACTCATGTGTCTCCATAAAGAAATGAGAAAGAAAATATTGTCTCGACCTGAAGATCGAGCGTAGATCAAAATGGAATGCTTATCCATCAATCAGAATATGTTGAAAAGATTCTGAAACGATTCCATATGGATATTACTCCATAAAACAAGTCTTTGCCGCCCCCCCCCCCCCCCCCCCCCCCCCCAACTCCCCAATCATTTATGATGTTATTGTATTTCATGAAATAAACATCAATGTGCTTCAGTTCAGCAGTCTAGAAGATTGCTTCAAAAGAACTTTTATCAGGGGGAGCATATCATATAAAGTATATTAATCATTTTGGGCATATGTGCATTGTACTCTTTTTCCTTTCAATCAGGTTTTTATCCCACTGGGTTTTCCTGACAAGGTTTTAATGAGGCAATTCTATAAGCACACCCAAAATTATTTGATCCATAAATATTACATTCATCCAGTTGATCATCGTATTTATGTTGACTTGATCAAAATGATCATTGTAAATATTACTTTGATCTTGCTAATCATCGTGTATATGTTACTTTGATCCAGAAAATCATCATAAATATTACTTTGATCCGACAGATCAATGAATATCTTTGCTCAGGTTTTTATCCCATTGGGTTTTCCCTAGCAAAGTATAAATGTGAGAAATGTTTTGAAGAAAACAATAAATCTGGAAATATGTACACTATACTCTTTTTCCCTTCGATCAGGTTTTTTCCTATTGGGTTTTCCTGACAAGGTTTTTAAACAAGATAGTTTTGAGAACATCTAACACCACTAGATCCAGAAAGATCATTGTATACATTTTTCTCAGATTTTGTCCCATTGGATTTTTCTTAGAAAATTAATACAAATGGTATAAATCCAAGGGAGAGTGTTGTAATTAGTGGCTTTATTACCACTTGTATCAATACACACAAATATCTCCATATCACACACAAATATCTCTCACCCTCCACCGCCTCCCACTTTGCTCTTTGCCTATATGTATATCCTTTATACTGTTGAAGAGCTGAGACTTTAATAAGATCACAAAATATCAATAAAGTTTCTCTCTCACTCATTTCACAACTATCACTCTCTAGTCTCGTGCTCTCTCTCTCTCGTCTCGTGTAGACATGACGCCGGTTCGGTTCGAACCGGAGAACCGAACAGGAACCGGCGTTAGAAAACCGGAATCGGAACCGGAAAAACCGGTTCCAGTTCCGGTTCCGGTTCGCCTCAGCGAAGAACCGGGCGGTTCGAACCGGACCAGAACCGACGGTTCGGTTCCGGTTCCAACCGCCCGGTTCTTCTTTTAAAATTATTTTTTAAAAAAAAAACGAACCGTTGGCCTCCAACGGTTCACTTTTTTTAAAAAAAAAAATTTCTTTTCATTTTCTTTTCTATAAATACCCCTACCCCTCCATTCATTTTTCCTCACCCCAATTTCCTCAATTCTCTCTAATTCTCAATTCTCAATTATCTCTAAACTTTCAATTCTCAAAGTCTCAATTCTCAAAGTCTCAATTCTCAAACTCCAAGTCTCTAAGTTTCCAATTTATATTATTTGCAATTACTAAGTTAGTAAGTTTCCAATTTATTTTATTTACAATTACTTAGTTTCTAATTTTATTTTATTTGCAATATTTCTTATTTCCAATTTATTTAATTTGCAATTAGTCAATTACTAAGTTTTCAATTTCATTTATTTACAATTTATTTTATTTGCTATATATTCCAATTTATTTTATTTGCAATTTATTTTATATCCAATTTATTTTATTTACAATATATTTTATTTGCAAATTGCAATTACTAACTACTAAGTTTCTAATTTTCTTCCAAATTTATTTCCAACCATTTAATCATTTTTTAAATCAATTTTTTAACATTTTTTGTTCAAGGAATTTTACAATTCAATTTTTAAAATGGCAAGTGGAAGTGGTGACGCTCATAGACGCTCCATTTCGATGAAAGGTAAGGGTCGTATGACGGATAATCTCGGTCATGACGACCGTGCCTATCACGAGTATCTACAACAATAAGTCTATGCTGAAGACTTACGCCTAAACTTTCCTCAATCTCATTCTCATCCCTCTCTTAGAATTTCTGAACCCGATCTCAATGTCACCCCCATTTTGACAAGCCAATCAGAAAATATGCCTGATCTTGGCCATGATGGTGATGAGCCTGATGAGCCTGATCCCAACCCACATCAAGAATTTGATTTTTATCCACATATGGAAGAAAAGTTACCGAAGCAGGTCAAATCTGATCTATTCGTACTCCATATGAAGAAAGTTACGCATGAAGATGGAAGCACAGTAGTGATTTGCAATTACTTCAAAAAAGTATTTAAATGGCACAAATCTGGAGGATATGGGTCATATCAGAAGCATATAACGAACTCACATCCAGATGCACAGGCCAAATCGAGTTCACAATCTCAAATTCCCAGGTACGCTACCCCTAACCAACAATTATTTAAATATAGTGATGTAAAAAATAGAGAAGAATTAGCTAGAATGGTTGCAGTAGAACACTTACCATTTAGTTTTGGTGAAAAGGTTGGTTTTAATAATTATTGTCAACGAGCATTAAATCCTGCTGCATGTCGTGTTCCTAGAACCACGCTTACAGAATCACTTGAAAACATTTATGAAAAAGAAAAGAAAATGTTGGAAAAAATTTTAGAAAAATATAATGGTCGTGTTTCCGTATGTGCCGACATATGGAGTGATCATTGGCAAATGCATTCATACATAGGTGTCACTTGCCATTATATGGATAATGTATGGACTATCCAAAAAAGAATTCTTGCATTTAGAGTTTTTGATGAAAAACACACTGCTGCTGCTAATATTTTTAGACATCTTAGAATTATTTTCACAAAGTATAAAATTGAGAACAAAATTTTTGCAATTGGTTTTGATAATGCTTCTAACAATACTGCTGCTATTCTTGCTTTAATTGAATTATGCAAACCTTATATTGGTGGTAAATTTTTTCATCAAAGAAGTGCATGCCATGTTTTCAATTTATGTGTTCAAAAAGGATTAAAAACTCTTGAACAGTTTATTCAACCTATTAAAGATGCCCTCTATTTTTTGTGGAAACATCCTTCTGTAATGAAATTATTGGCAGCATATTGTAAACAAAATGGTAAGCGTGCCATTAGATTTCCTCGTGATGTTCCAACACGTTGGAATTCTACTTATAAATTGCTTGCTAGAAGTTATGAATATAGGGATTTATTAGTTACTTTTATTCAATATCATGTTAGTCACATTAATATTTATCAAAGTCATTGGGATGCTTGTAGCAATGTTTGTGGTTTGTTAAAAAAAATTTATACTGCTACTAACAATTTATCTGGTGTTTATTATCCTACAACTAATTTATTTATTATTGAGAGTCTTAATATTGCTGGTGCATTTGCTCATTGTGAATCCGACTCAGAATTACATGAGTCTGTTACTGCTATGAAGGATAAATGGTTAGAATATTATAAGGAGATATTTATTTGATTGCCTTGTGTTTTGATCCACGTTGTAGATTAGAAAGTTTGCCTGATTATCTTTCTTCTTATTATGAACAAGGTTTAAAAATAGATTATGATGTTGATATGTGTTGTGCTAGGGTTAAGACATTATTGTATGAATTATATGATGAATATATTAAAGTTTACGGTCCATCACTGAACATAGATGTTCCACAAACTCAAAATGTATCTCGTTCATCATCATCATCCTCTGGATTTGTTAATTTAGGGTATAATCTTTTATCAAAAAAAACCAAAAAATTACGAGGTTCTTCTTCATCAAGCTCCACCACATATTCCGAGCTTGAATCTTATCTAAGTACCTCTTTTGGGTTCAGAGAAGACACCAAAGATAAAAAATTTTGATATCCTATACTGGTGGAAAGAGCATGAATGGTACTTTCCAATCTTGGCTATGATAGCCAAACAAATCCTTTCAACACCAGTTTCTACGGTGGCGGTAGAACAACAGTTCAGTGCCGGTGGGAATATTTTAGACCCAAAACGTTCCCTTATAAGTCCGAAATCACTTCAGATACAAGCTTGTGTTGAAGATTGGACGAAAGCTCAATATAGACAACAAGAAATCGATCAAGAGGAGCAATACGATTTCTTTAAAGATGATCAACCGGCTGAAAGTCGAACGGATGATCATGGCAACGATTAGTCCACGACTCCACGCCAAATCCCCATCTCCAAACTCCAAAGTCCAAATCTACAATAAAAGGTAAGAGAACTACGTGGCCTTTGATTCTTCTAAACCCTTAAGAAGATATGTAGGCAACTTAATTGTGGTAAAAATTAAGTGCAAGGCTAATTTTATTTTTTATTTTTTTGTTTTATTTTATTTTTTTAATTTGTCATTTATTTATTTAACTTTATTTTGCGGGTGACCCAATAAAATACATTTACCAATTACATTTTTACATGACTATTTTTTTTTATGAAATATGATTAGAAAAAAAAAAAGGGGCCGTTTCCGGTTCGGGACCGGTAGAACCGGACCGGAACCGAAGGAACCGGAACCGGAATCGGAACCGAAGGAACCGGAACCGGAACCGAAACCGGAATCGAAACCGAAGGAACCGGAACCGGAACCGGAACCGGAACCGGAACCGAAGGAACCGGAACCGGAACCGAAGGAACCGGAACCGGAACCGAAGGAACCGGAACCGGAACCGGAACCGAAGGAACCGGAACCGAAACCGAAGGAACCGGAACCGGAACCGAAGGAACCGGAACCGGAACCGGCGTCATGTCTAGTCTCGTGCTCACTCTCTTCTTCGTTTATTCTTCATCTATTAAGTTTATTCTTAGTTAATTTATAACGATATACAAATTTTCAATAATTATTTGATACGTGATTTTTCAAACTTCTTTGATTGAAAATAAAATTATATAGTTTGTTTGAATGGAAACGGAATACAGAATCCATTAAATTATGAAAATGACTAAAGAAGTGATTGTTTTGAATTTGTTAATTAGTTTAGATATATAACAAATTGGACCCATTGTTTTATTTTTATAAGAAAAAAAAAAGCAAAATAACCAAACCTACCATCTTATTCATTTAATTAAACATTTCCATGGAAAGTGCAACTACATGCAACAAAAGAGAAAAGAAAATAAATCATATAAATTCAACATAAAAATTGATCAAGATTTAAGAGTATTAATGTATTTTTTTTTTGTTAACTATGGTATATATAAATATATTTATTTAACAAAATCAAATGAATACTGACTTGTCCTGTCCCATTTTTTACTATTATGTGGTAACAAACATTAGACAGGACAATATGGACACTTTGATCATTTGAACTTCGTATCCCGTCCTGTTCGAGCTATACAAAAAGTATAACAGTACAATTAACAGTTCTATCTCAAGCATTTCAAACACAATACGGAACAACTATCACGTTCTGTCTTGTCTCGTCCTCATACCAAACACACCCAAAAAGACTAAAATGAGAAATACATTAAACTAGATGGACGTTTTAATAATATCTCGATACACAAATGCATAATAAGACCAGAAGCCTTCAATCCAATCATTTAAAGAAGAAACTACTAATATTCATTTAATTAAATTATTTTTTATCCACTGATTTAAAGAAGACAAATATTGTAAAGATTAAATTATCATTTTTGTTGCTGAAAAAATATGTAGTCTTCACTAAAGCTCCCTATGAAATAGTATAGGAGATTTTCAACTAATATTATATATATACTTTTTGAACTTCTTACAATATTTTGAGATTGGAAGAGGGAGAATGACTCAAACCCATAATCTGTTGGATGTAGGTGTGAATGGCTTACCACTGAACCAACATTACCTTGTCGATTTTCAAATTATTAAAATCATATACAATATTCCTAATAAACTAAAAACTTTGGAGAAGTTCGTCAAACTATTCCTAATTTATAACTCATATACAATTATGTAATTAATTTATTATAGTAATAATGCTAGATCTCAGTACGTCTCGAAAGAATCCTGATTTTGACTAGGGATGGTAAAATTACCCACTAGCACAGGGTCCCGTGGGGACCCACACTTTTGGGATGGGGATGAATTTCAACTTGGTGGATGTTGGGGCGAGACAAAAATAGATAGTACAGCCCGCAATATGTATGAGGCGGGGATGAGTTTATACTCCCCATCCTGCCCCGCCCCATTTAAAACAAAACTTATTTAAATTACGTAGTTTCAAAGAAAGAAATGTGTATAAAAATACATTAACCCTAAATTTACACATCTTCGCCGTTATTTAATATAAAATGACAAAATAAAATACTGTTAAAAAACCGTAGCTGTTAACTGCAACTAGAGATGCACATTTTCCCCCGGATCCCCAAATCCCCACGTCCCCATCCCCATTTACATTTTTTGGGGGGAAATGGGGAATGGGGTGGGGATGGGGATGATTTTCATCCCCAAATTGAAATGGGGATGGGGATGGGGATGGGGGGAAGTCCCCCCATTTCCCCATTTCCCCATTTCCCCCAAAACATATATAAATAAATAAATATATTATGTAACACTTTATGATTTTATTATGTATTTGTAATGCACTAATGGATTTTAGTTTGTATTTGTAATGAGATATTTTTTTTTAATTTATAATTTTTAATCAAATGGGAGAATGGGGAAATGGGAAAATGAGGAAACGGGGAAACGGGAAAACGGGGAAAAATGGGGAAAAACGGGGAAAACGGAGAACTAGGGTTGGGGATGGATATACCTCCCCCCAAAATTCCCCATCCCCATTTTCCCCAAATGGGGAAATGGGGGGGATGGGGGAAGGGTCTGGGAAGTGGGGATGGGGATGGAGGGACCTATATCCATCCCCATTCCCCAAATGTACATCTCTAACTGCAACTCTAATCCTCAAACAACTCAACCAGGGGGTGGAGGGAGAGGGGGGCTAGTGGGGGCCATATCCCCCCTCTCTCCAAAAAAACTCTAGAGTTTATATTAAAAAATTATAAAATAATTATAAATTTTTAACTTTTTTTCACTTTAGTCCCTCTAATTTTTTTGTTTTTGTATATCGGCTCTCCCAATCTTGAATTTCTGTCTTCGCTCATGAACTCAGCATTCATCTTTTATTTCTTCAACCACATCCACAAAAGAACAAACAGTAAGTTTCATTCTCTAATAACTTTTAAAATTAGAAGTTCAATAACAATACTTTTTTTTTCAAGTTTATTACTTTAATAATCTCTAAGTTTATGGGATGATTTTTAATAGTGTCTTGGAATTACATATCACTTTATATATTATATCCTATTCATTGGTTATACATTTGTTATTTTAATTAATAGTTTTCATAAATAGAGTAAATGAGTGGGGATAGGGAAAGCATTCTCTGTCTTACACCGCCCTACCCCACCCCGCTCCATCTATGGTGTAGTTTTATAAGAATATGGCTGTTAAAAAATAAATGGGATGGGGTGGGGTGGGGTGGGGTGGGGTGCCACCCCACCCCTAACCCGTCCCATTGCCATCCCTAATTTTGACTTGGTGTTGGCTGTAATTTGATTTTTAAAAATGAAAAGAAAAGAAAAGAATATAGTTGTCAAATTTTGGATTGCTAATTGGGCTCATTCCCAAGCCAAACATGGAAAATCTATGACTAGTCGAGTTAACTCACTCACTCACTGCATTATCGTCCTTCAAAACTTGAGAGTTCTTTCAATGGCAGCTTCCTTCCTTCTTCCCTCTCCATCTTTCATCAACTACAGGTACTATTTCAACTCTCTCTCTCTCTTTGTTTATTTGAAATTTTTCAAGTGGGTGGTGGCGTGCTTTTATTTTGTTGGCAATTTGTTTTTCTATAATTGGATATCATCATGATACTTGTGTGTTTTTTCTTTTAAGTGATTGAGTATTTTTTTTTTATCTCTTCAAGTATGAATAAATTCCCAGTGTAGTTGTTAGAGCAACAACAAACCCCAGGTGGGAAAATGAAGTTTTTATACTCTTTATAGGTTTGATTGAACTTGAACTTGAACTTCAATTTTCATTCATGTAAATCCCAGGTGGAAATTGTTTACAAGTTCTATACAAGTTTTTGACAACTGAAATTTTGTTAACTGAGAGGATGATAATGTGGGGTTTCACTTGTTAAGGATACGTTTGAGTTAGTTTCTCTGTCTGTCCCTTGGCAGTGAAGCTTTTTGTGGGGTCTGTTGTGAGACAAAAACGTGTGGATGTGTCGGTGTTATTGCTCAAATTGGAGAGTGTCTTCACTTTGTTTGATTGTTCTGTTTCCATATACTTTTTTCTGATAGACTTTGCGGTCGTTAATGTTATGATGTTAATACAGGAAGAGTCAAGTGTGTTTAGGTTTGCATTCAGAACATGGACCCAAAGGCATTGCATGCTACTCGATTTGTCTCCAAAAGCAGAAATGTGACATTAAGCTTTACATGGTACCAAATAAAGCCATTGCCTGTCACTGGAGGTTCAAACTGTTTGCTTCAGTTGGCTCGTTAAAAGCAGATGTAGCAGACAAAGAAAATCTTGTCTGTTTTGATGCTTCAGCACCAAGTGATTTCCCGAGGTTAGATCTCACTCAAGGGCTAGTATCGTGTTTGATTCTCTAGATGTGTAGAATTCAGACACATAAACTAGTCCAAGTATACCTTTAGGAGTTGAATGTGATCTCCAGATAAAAGGTTTGGTATGATTATAATGTGAAAGGGATTGCTAATGTCCATAGTTGAGCACTTGAGCTTAAAAATGTTATTACAACAAATCTTGAATTAGCAGGTATAACACGATGCTTGACCGCTCAAGCCATCCTGTTGACGGCATGAGTGATTTTGAGAGACAATTGCAAGAGTTATTTAATGAAGTGAAAACCATGATAATGATGGGGAATATGAATGATGCGATAGACCTGCTTCAAGCAAATTATGAAACTGTGAAAGAACAGATGGACGCAGGTAACAAAGGCATGGAAGAAGCTGCAATTCTTGACATCATAGCATTGGGGTACATTGCTATTGGAGACTTGAAGTTTGTTGGGTTTCTTCTGGATATGGTAACTTTCTTTTCCACTATATGTCGTATCATCTCTCTGAACATATTTGGTTGAAACTATTGCATTACATGCTGATATACACAATTACATACCTATAAAAATAAATAAATAAATACTTAGTACAGTTAAAACACCATATTTGTGGGGTTTCCCTTAGGGATAGCTCTAGGGCTAAAGGGCTCGCCGGCTCGGTGAGCGTCTTAGTTCAAGTCTTAACCAATGAAAATTATTAAAATGAACCTCATATATTACATGGTTGTATATCTAACTATATTGTAGTAATGATTAGTCTTATGAGAATTCATATGGAGTGGAGTCATGATTATTTATTTTAATAAGAGAAGAGTCATAAATCATTTGCTTTTCATTTATCTTCTTGTTTTTTTTTTTCATTAGGTTCATAGTAGATATAAATGGACTATATGATGTTTAATGATCAACATGTATGGATTACAATACTCACATAGCAATTTCTTTTATCCTATTCTTCATATTCTAAACAGATGCATTTAATATCCGTGTATCCCTAAACATCAAAGGTCACTTAGTTTTTGGTGATGTCACTATGGGCATGTTTGGTATCGTTTTTCAAATAGTGTTTTCTGGAAGAAAAAAAAAAGAGAGAGAAAAGGGAATGGTGTTTTTGGTTAGTGTTTTCAAGATCCAAGAACGCATTGGGTATCATTTGCCAAAAACAATATTTCGAAAATTGTTTCCGGATGCATTTTAATCGTTTATGCATCTCCTGTTATTGCTACTAGAAGTGTTCCTTGTTTTCAAATTTAGAATATTGTTTTCAACAAATGATATGAGACGTGTTCTCGAATTCTAAAAACAACAAATCATTTTGTTTTTGTTTTTGTTTTGTTTTTTTGTTTTTTGTTTTTTGTTTTTTATTTTTATTTTTCTGAAGATGCTATTTGGAAAACGATACTAGACGCACCCTAAAAGTTGTTTTTATTTATTTATCATATCATTATTTCTCATTTCATTTTATGAATTTTTAGAATCATTCTCTTTCACAGGTTGTATTTCTTCCTTTTTCTTATTGGTACATTTTCTGCATTGCCAGATGAATGAGGTTGTTGATAGTCTGAAGGATACTGAATCCCTACTAGATTCAATAATCATGCATATGGGAAGTATGTACTCTGCTTTGGGCAAGTTTGAGGAATCTGTGCTCATGTATCGAAGAGTTACTAATAATTTAGAGAGAATATATGGTAAGGGCATCCTTGATACCTAATTTCTTTGCCTTCTTTATTCCATTACTTGGTAGAGTAGCAAAAACTTGAATCTGAGCTTTTGGTGGCTGTCAGAGTTCAGCTTCTACATACTAGACTTGCTCACTACTTTTACTGGTCTTCCTAATGGACCACTTTAATGTAACATCGTTAATTTATTATCTTTTTGTAATTTAAAAGGTACAAGTGCATGTGGAACCCAGATTGAATAAATCTTCTACCAGAATGAAGCACTGTTAAAATATTTTCCATAATCTTCATTCTCAGTTTTGATGGTATACCTTTGAAATGCTAAAATCTTCATAATTAATGGCATATATGCCAATTATTGTTCTTAAAAGTTAACTTACATCTGAAATTCCTAGCTTTAACCTTGATCTTCTATTTTAGTCGGACTATCTTAGACCAAACTTGAATGTTGTTGCCTACTCCTTTATATAATACACTCTTACTTGGTTGTAAATCATTAGGAACTACATGTATAAGCCTAAATGAACTTTTTGTTTGTTTTTGGAACAAAATCCTGAATTCATGAGCAACATGTTTGCAGTTCTGCTGTTTTAAATGTTATAATTCCATAGTGTCTAAAGTTGAATAAGAAGGAATTCCGTATTGCAATAATAAATCAGTACAACATCTCCTAAATATATAATCTACTGCTAGCTAACATTTAGGACTAATTAAAGTACAAATCCCTACTTTCTAGCTATAATAATTACATTAATTACACAGCAAATTATCCTAAGAATCCTCCTAGAATATCTTTGATTGAGTCAACTCTCTGGACCCCTAGAATCCGGACAGTTGCCTTTTCCAACACTCCCCCTCAAGCTGGCTTGAAAATATCTTCTTGTTGGAGATAATAGGCCTGATTTCTAGGATGTATTTACTGTAATTAAGTAGTTTCCTAGAATTAGATGATTTGGGAATTATTTCCTTTTCTTAAAATAGGAAACTAAATCCGTTAGAATCTGTAGTATTTACTACTGTGTTATGTATATATATATATATATATATGTGTGTGTGTGCTTACCCTGTACAGTCAATAAGATAATTGCAATAATACATAAAATTTCACATGGTATCAGAGCCTCCTCTAAACCATACAAAAAAAAACTCTAATTTCTTGTTGCTTTTTCCGGCAGCCTCAACCCAAATTCTCATTACTCTTTCCAGCAATAACCGTAATTTCCTTGTTGCTTTTTCCGGCAACAATCTTCCTCTTCCATCATGTCTAAACAAACTGAAGACAGCAGTTCTAAGGTGATCTCCGATGAAGCCACCAGCCTCGAAACTGCCATTCTTGGAGGCAATGGGGGAGATCCTCCTAATTTCCCTCATATGTCTATTACTTCTTACAAGCTTACTGGCCGCAACTATCTCCAGTGGTCTCAATCCGTCCTCCTATATGTCTGCAGCAAGGAGAAAGAAGATTATCTTACAGGACAGGTAACCAAACCTGATGAGAAGGATGCCAAATACTGAATCTGGAAGAAAGAGAATAGCCAAGTCATGTCTTGGTTGATCAATTCTATGATCCCTAACATTGGTGAAAACTTTCTTTATGAAACAGCCACAGAAGTTTGGGAAACGGTGAAAGAGACATATTCTCACAAGGATAACTCCTCAGAACTAGTCACAATTGAAAGTGCTTTGCATGATCTAAGACAAGGGGATCTCTCAGTAACCGAGTACTACAACAGGCTGCAAAAGTATTGGCAGCAACTTGATGCCTTCGAAAAATACAAGTGGAGTTCAACTGAAGATTCTCAATAATACAAGAAGATCATTGAGACAAAGAGGGTATACAAATTCTATCTGGGTATAAATTCCAATCTTGATGTCGTTCGAGGGAGAATTTTTGGAACAAAGCCACTGCCTAGCCACCGGGAAGCTTTCTCTGAAGTAAGGCGTGAAGAGAGCCGTCGAGTCCTCATGTTGGGAACAGAGACAAAAGATATCAAGGAATCTGGCAATGAGGCTTAAGCTTTCGCAGTCAGGAATAATCAGGAGCCACGCAAGGGAAGGCGTCCTTGGTGTGATCATTGCCGAAAACCTGGGCATGTGAAGGAGGAGTGTTAGAAGATCTACGGAAAACCTGCAGATTGGAAACCATCAAAAGAGCGGGACAACTGTGCAAATTTGTCAACCAGCACCGAGTCTGTTCCTTTCAGCAAGGAACAATTAGAGGCATTTTAGAAAATTCTCAGCCAAACACGAACAATCTAGATCAGCAGTGATTGGCACCGGAACTATAGCATAGAAAGGTATTTTTTTGAATGCATTAGCTGCAAACTTTGATAAATCTCACTCATGGATTGTAGACTCCGGTGCTTCAGACCATATGACCGGAAATAGAACACTTTTTAATAAGTCTGCAGCTTGTATGGATAGCCCTCATGTGCGGATTGCAGATGGCTCACTGTCCAGAGTATTGGGGATCGTTTCAGTTGGTGTATCCAAAAATTTGACTCTGCATTCTGTTTATATGTGCCTAATTTGAACTGCAATTTATTATCAGTGAGTAAACTCATTATGGATGAGAATTGTATAGTTAAATTCCGTTCCGATGCTTGTATTTTTCCGGTTTTGAATTCGGGGAGGATGATTGGCAGTGCTAAACGCAACGCGGGACTCTATTTTCTAGAAGTTCAACCCTCTCCTACTATACACGCATTGGCAGCTGAGTAATGGGCCCTGTGTCAACAGTGTTAGCAATAATAATCTTGTTAGTGTGTCTAGTCAAGATAGGGATGTCATGTTATGGCACTACAGATTAGGGCACCCAAATTTTATGTATCTTGCTAAACTGTTTCCATCTCTTTTCAATAATAAGAATCCTATGCTTTTTCAATGTGAAATTTGTCAATTCTCAAAGCATTCTCGCACTAGTTTTCCCAGTCATAATTTGATCTTTTGCAATGAAAGAACTAACACCACAATTTGACCCTAGAACTAATGACTTACTCAAAGTGTCCTTAAAATAGTAGAGTCCATCTCTCATCCTAGCACTGCCAATCATCGTCTCTGTAACCATATCCTGAAATTCACATTTTGTAGGATAAAACACAACAGAACAGTTAGAATCTTGAGATGGTTTGCTAATTGACAATAAGTTACAAGAGAGATTGGGTACATGTAAAACAGAATTTATGATAAGGTTATCAGACAGTTTGATGGAACCCTTTCCAGCAATGCTAGAGAGACTTCCATCAGCAATTTTTACCTTTTGATGACCAGCACAAGGAACATAAGTTTGAAACAAAGATGAGATGCTAGTCATGTGGTCGGATGCACCTGAATCAATGATCCAAGGTGCAGGTGTGTAATTGCTCAAAAAACAGTTGAGAGAATACCTGTATGGGCTAGGAAACTGCTAGAATTAGAGCCGTTTGTTCCAGAATTGGATGGAAGTAATTTTAGGAGTTGATCCACCTGATCCTTATTGAGGAAGGACTGTTATGCAGTGTGGGCGGTAGATGCTGATTTGTCCCTAGGTTTCCATTTGGCCGGCTTGCCGTGAAGTTTCCAACATGTCTCACGGGTGTGTCTTGACTTATTGCAGTGGTCACACCATACTCTTGGTTTATCTTCACTCCTGTGAGTCTGGACTTTACAAGCTGTTACCTCCTGTGAGACTAGAGCAGAAGTCTCAACAGGATGGGATTCACTCCTTTTCTTTCCCAGCATCACCACACGTCTGCTTTCCTCCCTTCTCACTTCAGCAAAGACTTTGTTTATAGAAGGGAGTGGTTGTCTTTCTATAATCCTGCCCCGGACCTCATCAAACTCTACATTTAAACCTGTCTAAAACTTGAAAACTCGACTATTTTCTGTCACCTTTTGGAAGTAAGTTCCATCAATCGGATCCTTCCACTTATGTTCATAGAACATATCAAGGTCTTGCCAAAGACACTTGAGACCAGCAAAATATTTGGTAACAATGTCTGTGTCTTGCTTTGCTTCTCCAATCTTCAGTTGGATCTCATATATCTGGGACGGGTACATCTGCTTCAAGTTCTCCCACATCTCTTTAGCCGTAGTATACCCTAGATAATTTGCACTGATTTCCTCTTACATGGAATTAACTAGCCAAGCCATCACCATGGAATTTTTAGCATCCTAGACTGCATACTGCGCTTTTGTGGCTGCTGGTTCGACTTTGTCTCCTGTTAGATAGCCTATTTTTCCTCTGCCGTGGATATACATCTGGACAGAGAGGGACCAGCAAAGAAAATTGTCCCCATTAAGTTTAATGTTGGTGATTTTAACTGGATGATGATCATCAGAAGGAGGATTTAGTGGTGGCTGATTTTGAACGGAGGTAGGCAGGTTAGAAGTCGAAGAGTCTTCCGACATAGTGACAGAGTAAGAGTGAAACAAGAAAAAAAAAAGCCAAGGAAGAAGTTCAAAAACTCACGTAAGAATGCCTAGGTTCCAGAGTTGGAACCCGGCTCTGATACCATGAAGTTTGAATAAGAAGAAATTCTGTATTGCAATAATAAATCAGCACAACATCTCCTAAATATATAACCTACTGCTAGCTAACACTTAGGACTAATTACAGTACAAATCCCTACTTTCTAGCTATAATAATTACAGTAATTACACAGCTAATTATCCTAAGAATCCTCCTAGAATATCTTTGATTGAGTCAACTCTCTGGATCCCTAGAATCCGGACTGTTGCCTTTTCCAACAGTGTCTGACTTGATCAATTGTATACTCTTCAGTGGACCATTTTCCAATTGTCAGTACTGTCACATCTTTGAGATTTCCTTTATTGTTCAATAATTCAGTAAGAGCAGCAAACCGCAAATTCAATGTTTTTATTAAGTTGATGTTATCTTCCAGGGAAAAATAGTACTTACCTTATCACACCATTGCTGGGACTGGCAAAAGCTCTTGGTTCTATTGGAAGAGTCGCAAAAGCAGTAGAAGTGTACCATCGTATAATAACCATCTTGGAATTGGACAGAGGTGCTGAAAGTGAGGATTTGGTACTACCTCTATTTGGTCTTGGAAATCTTTTGATTAAGGAAGGAAAAGCTACGGATGCAGAAAGTGCTTTTGTTAGGTTGCTTGCTTTTTCCATGTGTACTTTGGGTTTACAGAGTTTAGATTTGATTATTCACCAATTTATTCGATTTTGTTTTTTAGAATTTTAGAGATATATACAAAGGTATATGGGGAGAATGATGGAAGAGTTGGAATGGCGATGTGTTCTCTAGCCCATGCAAAGTGTGCGAAAGGTAAATCTCTATCTCTCTCTCTCTCTCTCTCTCTCTCTCTCTCTCTCTCTCTCTCTCTCTCTCTCTCTCTCCCCAATTATGTCCTAGTGTTTGAAAGAAACTCTGGGTTTGACGAGTGTTTTCTTTGTGATATCATGTGAAACTCTGATGCTTTCTAATCTAGTACTTTTAGGTTCATTTTGTTATTTCTGTTTCATAAATCACTTTTATCACTCAAAGTTCATGTATTCAAAGGAGAATGTGATTTCATGTTTACAGGGAATGCGGATGAAGCCATTGATTTATACAAGAATGCTCTTCATGTCATCAAGGATTCTGATTATATGTCTTTGGATGACAGCTTAATGGAGAATATGAGGATTGATTTGGCAGAATTACTTCATACTGTAGGAAGGTAATTGGCATGCATTGTAATTAAATTCGGAATCTGAATGAGGTTCAAATAGAAGAATGACATATATTGTGTTGAGAATTTCATATTAGTAAGTGTATTTTATATTTCTGGTACTCAGCAACAATATTTTGAGCTCAGTCACGCATTATGTTGGCCAGCTGCAGATCAAGATATTGAACTTAAGGTAGCTTGCCATTACAGCTACCAAGCTTGATTTCCCAGTTCTTGGAGGTCCATAGAACAAGTAACCCTGTTTCCATGTCACCCTAGCCTCTTATAGAAGTCTTTCTGCCTCACAAACCTATCCAGATCCTCCGTAACAACGTTCTTGAGATCAGGCTCCATGGCCAATGTCTTAGATGTAGATGGGTGCTCTAAGTTGATGGAGCCCCACCTTATCCCTCCTCCATGGTATTGTGAGGTGTTGAGTGTGAACATCCTCAGAACCCTGTATTCATCTTTGATAGCCTTTGCTTTCTCTATAAGAAACGACACGTAAGAATCGAAGACTATGTCCTTGTGCTTCTTCTGGTAGCTGAGCTCAAACAATTCTCTCTGATCTTGAAGGATACATGTCATTGGGATGGTTCTTCTCTGCCTTTGGATGGATGAATCTCCACTTGAGAACAGCCCCTTCAAAGAATCAATGATTTCATCTTTTCAAAAGTGGCAGAAGGTAAAGAGCATAAGCTTGAACAGGGTTTTGTACCGATCATTAACCATTGTTCAACCAGCAGGACTGAGGCAGTCCTGGACGCATAGGTTGCAAGCAGTGATGATGCAGAAGGCATATTTTTGGTTCTAAACATGGTTGCAGATCAAATTCTGAGCTATCAAATAAGAGGGTTGTTGCAGAGTTGGGAGGAGTGTTCCAGATGCACAGTATGGAGAAAGAAAGAGTGGCGGAGTTATAAATGATGCAATAAGGCATTTTCTTCAAAAGGAAATGATTTTTTTGTTCTTTTATTAAATCGACTAATACTAATTTATCTATTCAGAGGCAGATAAAGCCATTCCAATGACATGTATCCTTCAAGATCAAAGAGGCGATTGTTTGAGCTCAGCTTCCACAAGTAGAACAAGGACATAGTCTTCGATTCTTATATGCCATTTTTTCTGGAGAAAGCAAAGGCTATTAAAAGATAAACATAGGGATCTGAGGATGTTCACATTCAACACCTCACAATGCTATGGAGGAGGAATAAGGTGGAACACCATCAACTTTGAGCACCCATCAATGTTTGAGACATTGGCCATGGAACCTGATCTCAAGAACATTGTTAAGGAGGATCTGAATAGGTTTGTGAGGCAGAAAGACTTCTATAAGAGGGTAGGGAAACATGGAAATGGGGTTACTTGCTGTATGTTCGATATTATAAAGTTATTATATGTGTCCGTTTCTACATTATATGTTTGATAACTTGCAATCTAAACCTTCTATATCTTATGTTGCCATATTTATCTAATTTCACATGCCTATAAACAGGCTCCTTATTTATCATACTTGGAATAAATATCCTTTTAATTATTTTACAATGTATATATTTGTACTCTTGCATTCTAGTAAGGTTCTTGAGTAAGTGTTGTATTGCTTTCGGGCAAATTGGCTTCTTCAGAGGAAAAGAAGGGCGAGAGCTTCTAGAGGAATGCTTGTTAATCACCGAAAGGTATAAAGGAAAAGAGCATCCCAGCTCAGTTACACATCTTCTAAATCTTGCAACCTCCTATTCACGCTCAAAGAATTTTGTGGAGGCTGAGCGCTTACTGAGGACAGGTTTGGAGATCATGAGCAAAACTGTGAGCCCTGACGATCCATCCATCACCTTCCCAATGTTGCATCTAGGAGTCACTCTCTACCATTTAAATCGGGATGAAGAAGCTGAGCAGATTGTACTGGAGGTTTTGCGTATTCGTGAGAAGGCATTCGGAAAAGATTCTCTTCCTGTTGGTAAGCTTTCTTATTTTGCTTTTGCTTTATGCGATCATATCATTTGCCTATAGTATAAGCAAATGAAGCTGGAAAATATCTTGATCAACATTTTGTAAGTCATTGCCAATATTGATTATGAATTTGCCCGAGCCTGTTTTTCACACCCATCTAATGTCATTTATTTTAACTGGCAGGTGAGGCTCTCGACTGCTTGGTATCGATTCAGACCGGATCGGGAAAGGAAGATGCTAAGCTACTGGAGCTGATGAAGAGGGTTCTGACTATTCAAGAGAGAGAATTTGGGAATGAGAGTGAACAAATTATGTTAACTCTGAAAAAAGTAGTGTTCTATTTGGACAAATTGGGGAGAAAAGATGAGAAGTTTTCCTTGCAGAAAAGATTGTCCATTCTCAAGATTAAATTCAAGCAAAAAGTTCAATATTAAGGCATGTATTGTAAATTAATTAATTATGCTTCTTTTTAGAGGCAAAATTATTATAATTGATAATATTTTGTAATGAATTTGGTGTTGTCATGAAATGAAAGAGCCAAACTGCCCAACCAAACCTCTGCAATTGTTGTTCATCATCATCAGGTAAATTTCTTGCAAGAGTTGCAATTTGAAATGCTTTTGTGAATAAACACTTATGAATTTTGGATCGAAGTATTCTTTGTGAAAATGTTTTTAAAAAGCACTTGTAAAGTGTATTTTTAGGAAGCATTTAAAGTATTCATTTTGGTCTTAAAACATCTGTATTATGTAAAATAATATATAGTACAACTGTTTTTTAGTGTTAGTGACCAATTTTTTTTAATAGAATAAAAAATAGCTCCAAAAATGTTTTTTGGCAATTTTAGTAAATATCATTTTGTATATTTAAAAAAAAATCATATATGATAAGATGAAATTGGTTCGGTGGTAAAACCCTCACTAATTTATCTCTTACCATCTTGTATAAATTTCACACCAAATTAATCTATCTAATATTTTATAAAGATGAATCTTGGTCTGTCGGGTTTATGTGAAATTGGACCTGTTGTGCATGCAACTCCCATCCTAGGGGAGGGCCGAGGGGTCTCCTCACACGGTTTAATAGACCAGGATTGAACCCGGGTATTGTAACTTTATTTTGAAGTCTCCGACCATCAAGAGAAGGGAATCTCGTATATCATGTTTGTATCTATTCAAACATATACTTTGTTTTAATTAAATCACTTATGGCTCATTTGGCGCATCGTATTGGATTGTATTGGATTGTATTGTACTGTATTGGACTGTATTATCATTAATACAAACATGTGTTTGATGACGCACTGTATTATATCGTATTAAGTTATTCAGGTTGACTTTATTGTATTTATTATATTATAAAAATATAATATTTTAAAAAATAGTTAATAATTAATTTTAAATATCCTTACCTTGAATAAATCAATAAATATTTATTTTAATTGAAACAAAAAAATTTAAATAAATAATATTTTTATAAATAAAATAAATATGTCCTATATAATTTTGAAATTATAAAAAAAATATTAACATAACACATATTTCATCAATATTTCATATTTGTTGAAAAAAAAGAAAAAAAAATATTTTTTTTCCAATACAGTAAAAACCTAATATCACCAAATATAATATATTAGTGAATACGGTTTTTATTGTATTAGACAATTAAAATGTACTAAAATAATACAATACGATAAACACTATATTTACAGTATTTTTTTTAATACATTTTAAATGGCCAGTACAATATAATACATGCAAACAAACATAGGTACGTGGTACAAGACAGGATAACGTGTAGGGATGACAAAATTCCCCGCGGGGATCCACACTTTTGGGGTGGGGATGGGTTTCAATGTGGTGGGGATGGGGCGGGGATAACGATGTATAGTCTAACCCGCAATGGGTATGTGGCGGTGATGGGTTTTATACTCCCCGCTCCGCCACACTTAAAAAAATACTTAGTTAAACTACGTAGTTTCAAAAAATATATATATATATATCTAAACAAGGAAATATGTAAATACATTAACCCTAACTTTACATCTCTTCACCGTTATTTCATATAAAGTGACAAAACAAAATACTATTAAAAAAACCCTAACCGCTAACTGTAACTCTAAGTCTCTAATCCTCAAACAACTCGAATCACCATCCCTAAATGTAGTTGATCGTACGAAGAAAGAACTAGAGAAATAAATGCAACTATTAGATGATTAGCGTTATATATTTCGAACATTTTGATCTCATACTTCATGTTTATATTTGAATTAATATTTTCTTGGAATTATTTATTACTTTATATTTTTTATCATATTCAATGGTTATATATTTGTTATTTTAATAAAAAAATTTATAAATGGGGTTAATGGGTGGGATGGGGAAAGCACTTCCCGTTGTACCCCACCCCGCCCCAACCCGCTCCATTTATGGTGGGGTTTTATGAGGGGATGGGTTTTTAAAAAATAAATGGGGTGCGGTGCGGGGAAGGCCACCCCACCCCACCCCGAACCCGCCCCATTGCCATCCCTAACAACGTGGGACAGTTTCCTCTTATCCCACGTTTGACACGACATTAGCATGGGACAGCACGGGAGAAGGTGAGACAAAAATTAGAAAAAACTGTCTCACCTCAGACCATGGGACTACTTGTCCCATGGCATGAGACAAGTGTCAAAAAGACCAATTTACCCTTCATATGTTCAAAAAATTACAATCATGTCCAATGTATTATATATATATATATATATATATATATATTATAATTACATATATAATATAATATAATATTATATATATGATATGTATATTATTAATATATATATATATATATTAATTAAATATTATTATATATAGGATATATATATATTATTAAATAATATTATATACATAATAATATATTATTATACAGTATATATATATTATATAATAATATATATTACAATAATATATATATATATATTATATACATTATATAATATATATATAGATATTAAGTTTTTTATATGTAGTAATATTTAATATTATATATATATATCTATATATATATATCTTATATATATTATTATATATATATCTTATATATATTATTATATATAATAATATAATATATCATATTATTATATATATAATATATATTATTGTATATTAAATAATAATATATATAATATATCTATATATATCTTATATATATTATTATATATAATAATATGATATATATATATAATATATCATATTATTATATATTATTATTTAATAATATATATTTAATATAGGGGTGAATTCATAAAGAGCCAAAAAATTTATGAGTTTATTATTTTTAGCCATAAATTTATTTTTTATTGATTTCGTCACTTTTGACCCGTTTTGGACATAAAAGCCCCTAAATTTGAAATTTGAAAAAAAAAGAGTTAAATTTGAAATTAAAAAAAATGAAGTTAAATAGTGGTGAAAACGAGTTATTGCTATCAATTGTTTTTTGTTAGGGTTAAGGAATATCTACGTAAAAATCAAGAAAGAGAGAGGAGGAATAGAAGTTGCCGCTCGCCGTCGCCGTCGTTCCTGCTGTTGTCGCTGTCGTTCCTGTTGTCGACGTAGTTCCTGTTTTAGCCGTCGTTTCTGCTGTCGCGCACCTCTCGCCGTCGCGCACCTCTGCTGTCGTTCCTCTGGCCATCGCGCACCTCTTGCCGTCTCACTCTTCTGCTGGCCGTCGCGCACCTCTTTTCGTCGAACACATCTCGCCGTCGCACACCTCTGCTGGCCGTCGCCCACCTCTCGCCGTCGCGCACCTCTGCTGTCGTTCCTCTGACCGTCGCGCACCTCTCGCCGTCTCACTCTTCTGCTGGCCGTCGCGCACCTCTCGTCGTCGAACACATCTCGCCGTCGCACACCCCTGCTGGCCGTCGCGCACCTCTCGCTGTCGCCGTCGCACACCTCTGGTCTCAGGTCTGGTAATTTTGCAAACTCTTGATTTTGATTTTAGCCTTAATTTGTGAGATTTTGTATATGAATTATGAGGTTATTTTTATACTTAATTTATGAGTATAAACTGTTTGTGTAAATGTCTATTTCAATATCATTTTCGATATTTTGGCTTTGAAAAGAACTTCTAATATTGTTTCGTTTGATTTTATTCCAAGAGCTTGCAACAGTGTTGCTCATTCTGTTGCTAGGTATGCTGTTAACAGCATTTGCTCAGGTGTTTGGGCAGCCGATTTCCCTGCTTGGGTGTTCTTGTTAGCCAACAGTGACTTACACAATTGTTCTCGGTTTCTTGGTTGAATGAAGCTTCTTTGTTTCAAAAAACAATTGTCTCATTGAAGTTGTAAATAATGCAGTGTAGCCATGTAGAAAGTACAACCGTGAAGAAGACACGGTCTTGTATTGCCAAATGACTTGATTATTATTATTATTTGCTGTAGTTGACATTAACCTTGTACATATGTTCCTGATATACGTATAATTTTTGCTTTAGTTGTGGTGTCTTCATTTGACAATACGTAGAGATGTTGATGCGTTATCCTTGTTTTTAGGGATAGGGAACCAAAAAAGTCCCCGGGTTTATGAATGATATGGCACTAGAAATTTTTGTAAACAATGTACCGGTAGATTGATAACTTTGTATGAACTTGTGGTTTTTGATAACTTCTAGCATGTAACTTCAAATTGCACTGACATGTAACTTCAAAATGCACTAACATGTAACTTCTAACATGTAACAATACTGGAATGTCTTTCAAGTGTGAAAATGAATTGTAACTGGCATGTAACTTCAAATTGCACTGGCATGTAACTTCAAAATGCACTAACATGTAACTTCTAGCATGTAATAATACTGGAATGTCTTTCAACTGTGAAAATGAATTTTAATTAGCATGTAACTTCAAATTGCACTGGCATGTAACTTCAAAATGCACTAACATGTAACTTTTAGCATGTAAAAATAATGGAATTTGTTTTCAGTCTTTAAACTGTTGAACACTGGCATGTAACTTGTAATTGCACTAGCATGTAACTTCAAAATGCACTGGCATGTAACTTGCATCATGTAAAAATACTGGAATTTGTTTTCAGTCTTTAAACTGTTGAATACTGGCATGTAACTTGTAATTGCACGGGCATGTAACTTTAAAATGCACTGGCATGTAACTTGCATCATGTAAAAATACTGGAATTTGTTTTCAGTCTTTAAACTGTTGAACACTGGCATGTAACTTGTAATTGCACTGGCATGTAACTTCAAAATGCACTGGCATGTAACTTGCATCATGTAAAAATACTGAAATTTGTTTTCAGTCTTTAAACTGTTGAATACTGGCATGTAACTTGTAATTGCACTGGCATGTAACTTCAAAATGCACTGGCATGTAACTTGCATCATGTAAAAATACTGGAATTTGTTTTCAATCTTTAAACTGTTGAACACTGCATGTAACTTGTAATTGCACTGGCATGTAACTTCAAAATGCACTGGCATGTAACTTGCATCATGTAAAAATACTGGAATTTGTTTTCAGTCTTTAAACTGTTGAACACTGGCATGTAACTTATAATTGCACTGACATGTAACTTCAAAATGCACTGGCATGTAACTTGCATCATGTAAAAATACTGGAATTTGTTTTCAGTCTTTAAACTGTTGAACACTGGCATGTAACTTGTAATTGCACTGGCATGTAACTTCAAAATGCACTGGCATGTAACTTCAAAATGCACTGGCATGTAACTTGCATCATGTAAAAATACCGGAATTTGTTTTCAGTCTTTAAACTGTTGAACACTGGCATATAACTTCAAAATGCACTGGCATGTAACTTCAAAATGCACTGGCATGTAATTTGCATCATGTAAAAATACCGGAATTTGTTTTCAGTCTTTAAACTGTTGAACACTGGCATGTAACTTGTAATTGCACTGACATGTAACTTCAAAATGCACTGGCATGTAACTTGCATCATGTAAAAATACTGGAATTTGTTTTCAGTCTTTAAACTGTTGAACACTGGCATGTAACTTGTAATTGCACTGGTATGTAACTTCAAAATGCACTGGCATGTAACTTGCATCATGTAAAAATACCGTAATTTGTTTTCAGTCTTTAAACTGTTGAACACTGGCATGTAACTTGTAACTGCACTGGCATGTAACTTCAAAATGCACTGACATGTAACTTGCATCATGTAAAAATACTGGAATTTGTTTTCAGTCTTTAAAAATACTGGTATGTAACTTCAGTCTTTAAAAATACTTGAATCATTGCTAGATCTTACTTAATAAAATCTAAAATACAAAATATAAGAATTACAACATCATTCATAGATCTTCTAATCCGGACTTCAAATTGCTCCTTTAAAGCATACATATGCAACGTTCGCTTAAGATCTTTCTTGCATGGACCCACTTTGTCATACCACCCTCGTAACAATTGGCCGCCCAACTTCCACCGTGATGGATGACCAATTTCTTTGCACCCATATTCCTGCATGTCAAGTATTTACATGAAACATTTAAACTGGCTGGGAACTGACATGTAACAAAACAATAACTGATGGCATGTAACATGGGTACAAAAAATTACAAATACACTATCATGTAACTTTAAAATAAACTGGCATGTAACTTTAAATACAATATCATGTAACTTACAAATACACTATCATGTAACTTAGAAATATACTAGCATGTAACTTACAAATACGCTAGCATGTAACCTGGGAACAAAATATCACAGTAGTAGGTTTCACTCTAAACTTACAAATACACTAGCATGTAACTTACAAATACACTAGCATGTAACTTACGAATACACTATCATGTAACTTACAAATACACTATCATGTAACTTACAAATACACTAGCATGTAACCTGGAAACAAAATATCACAGTAGTAGGTTTCGCTCTAAACTTACAAATACACTATCATGTAACTTACAAATACACTATCATGTAACTTACAAATACACTAGCATGTAACTTTAACACAAACTAGCATGTAACTTGGGAACAAAATATCACAGCAACTGGTTTCACTCTAAATTGAAACCGATCTCTTTATCTTCATATCAAACATAATGATCCTTGTAAAAAACAAGTGGGTAAGAGATACATACTGTTGAAAAAAGTTGTTTGGCTTCGGATGGTGGTGGTTTTGCCCAGAAATTTCAGCTTCGAATGGTGGTGTCTTTGCCCAGAAATTTCAGCTTCAGATGGTGGTGTTTTTGCCCAGAAATTTCAGCTTCGAATGGTGGTGTTTTTGCCCAGAAATTTCAGCTTCTTGCCCACAAAATTTCAGCTTCTTGCCCAGAAATTTCGTGAGACCGAGATTGAGACTTCGTCTTGCCAAGATTGAAGATTTCGTGAGATCGAGATTGAAGATTTCAACAGTAAAAGAGTGTATGTTTTCGTGAGAGAGAGAGAGAGAGATCTGAAAAATTTCGTGAGAGAGAGGGAGAGTGAGCTAAAAATTTCGTGAGAGAGAGGAAGAGAGAGTGTATGTTTTGGGTGGAAAACAAATTGGAGGGATTTGGAAATAAGAGAACTTATTTTTGGGGGGAAATATTGAAGGAAGTAAAGACAAAATAAGGCTATATTTGGAAGTTCAAGCATAAAAATGATAAATATAATCAAAAATATATATTTGGCTAAAAACAATAAACTCATATATTTTATGAGCATTTCTTGCAATTTCCTCTTTAATATATATAATATATCTATATATATCTTATATATATTATTATATATAATAATATGATATATATATATATATAATATATCATATTATTATATATTATTATTTAATATTATTATATATTAATATATAATATTATAATATATATTATTATATATAAGGAGGGCACTCTAGTCATTTGAACCTATTGTCCAGTTCTGTCTCAGCCATACCAAACGTATAACAGTACAGTCCACAGTTCTGTCCTAAACATTTTAAACACAATACGAAACAACTGTCTTGTCCTGTCCTGTCAACTATCTTGTCATGTCCTGTCCCACGACGTTGTGCTGTCACTTCCCGTACCCGTAGCGTAGCAAACGCATCCTAAATGAATGTATGTCGTATAAGTATTTATCGGTTGACACCCTTAAATCCTTGATTAGATTTTGAAAAAGCAAAGCCATGGCCATCTCAGCTTTATCTTTCACTTCTCTCTCAACTTCACCTGTAATTACAAAAATCATTCCTTTTTCAAAACCTACCTCTTCTTCTTCTCTTTTGATTTGGTTTCTTCTCTTTTGCAACACAATTAACTTTGGTTTTCACTGCAGAGGATATTGTTGAAGCCACAGAGCTGCTGTTTTCAGGGGACGTCGCAGCTGCGAAAAGAAGGCCATGGGCGGCGAGTTTGGCGGCGGAGACAGTTGGTATGTCAATTGTTTGTTATTTTTAGTTTATGTTATTGAAAATTACTGATGTGGTCTTTGATATTCATGGATTATATGTAATTTTTTGGTGGTGTTGACAACCCATGTAGAGGACACCAACCCTTCAAATTTAGGTCTTTAATGTGATGGTTTGGTTTTATAATTGATTGTTATTATATATGTATATACATGGTGTAAATTTGGCATGTTTTTATGTTTTAATCAGTTGAAGTGAAATAGGGAATTCAATAATATTGGGTTTAGCTTTTCGGTTCAAACGAAAAGTATTTTCTCTTCGGGGCCACTTGTGTAGGACATTGTAGTTTATGAGTTTCCTGACTATGAAAGTATAGGGTTTTAGCAGCTAGTTATCCCAAGTTCAGAGCCGATAGGATAGATACACTAAGGAAGCCGGAAGGAAGGTTAGGGAGATTTTTTGTATCGAAAAGAGAAAAAAAAGATTACTCATGCTTATCTTGAATGCTGAGACAAGTTTAGCATTTACGAGCTTTAATTTGCATACGGGTTGCATACATAGTGGACAGTGGTGTAGGTGAGAGGTGAAATTAAGGCAGGTTGAAGTTTGAACTGTTAGATTCGATTATTGCTCTTGCTGTATAGATGATATTTAAGGTATTGAGTTGCGAGACATGCTTCGTGTTAGCTTATTTGAATCGTTGAGATTAGTCACTATCTGTATATCATCGGGAATTTGGGTTTGCTTATTTCCTTTCTTTTCATACTGGCATGTGGAACTGGATCTGGTTTTCCGTAGTGGGAGTTTAATGAAGTTTTCGTATAAAAATTTGATATTTTGGTTGAATCTCACTGACCGCAGAATATTGATTTTGGAAGATACCTACTAGTAGCTGATTTTTAGTGCTCTTACTCCATTTATGTTTATCAATCATGACAAGTAGAATTAAATAGAATGAATGATTATGAAAATTTGGAATGAGTGAAACAATACCTTTTGTTGTGGGTTTGAAATTCATAGAATATGTAGATGATTGGCAATCAGTGATAATACCGGATAAATTTGGCTTTCACATCCTTGATACAACATTGAGCTTTGTGTAAACAGGAAACAATTCGAGTATTTTTTAAAAGCCAAATTGCATCATTGTGTTTCGTTATTTGCAACATTGATCTCTCATGATTTATTTGATCATGAATTGGTCCAGTTTCCTCACATAATTCACAATTCTTATTGAGAAATTTCCTTGTTTCAGACCAAGAAGGATGACATGGTGAGGTACAACCTGGAGCGAGTTCCTTTCCTAGAGGAGCAAGTGAGGAAGATAAAAGAGGGGGGGAAGCTCTTGACAATGGACATTGAGAGACTGTTGCTATCGGAGGACAATCGATTTGATTTTGTGAATGAAATAGCGGCTGAGGCTAAAGAATATGTTGAAAACAACCGAGAAGAGTACGGAGGTAAGAAGAAAGCCATCCTTCATGTGCTCAGTAACCGTATTAACGATATAGGATTTTACCGACCTGAGGCATATGAGGAAACTGATCCTTTCAAGCCAGGGCCTACTTATTTAAAGGAAGAATTCACATAAGCTTATTTCAAAATGATAAACTAGAGGCTAAAATACTTACTTTTCGTTGTATTGAAGAACATCAGTGCACTCTATATAACCTTCTATGTATTGTTTTTTTGCCTATACATACACCTTTACACGCACGTGTGTTGTTACATGCTCCTACTAGAGAATAATATTGCACATTAAGTTAGAATTGAGCTAGTTGATGGACTGTAAAAGGAGAAGTGACATGTTCAACCTTCCTTTTTGTTTTGGTTAAAATTCAGACTAATCTAAATTGGTTTCGAAATTTGTTTGTGATCTTCCTTAGATTTCTAAAATTTGTTAGAAATCTTGCTTATAGCCATGGAATGTTTTTGATGAATTATGAAACTATCCAAATGTGGATGTTTTGTTGAACTTTTGATAGAGAAGCCAAGAATGCATGATTTTTTGATTTTGATGTAGATTTCTTTTGTTTGGTTAATATTACAATGAATTTGGCTAGTAAATGCATCTGGTTGCAATCTGTGAGTTAAATAAAACCACCGTTTGGCACGTGGGATTGGATTGGATTGGATTGCATTGGATTAGAATAGATTGGATAGAATTTGACTAAATTAGTATTGTGATGTGTTTAATGTAGTACGAGAATGATCTTGAAAATATATTGTCCACTGTTAGGTGTAAATTGGACCAAAAAAAAAAATTGTCTTATGTTTGATGCAGTGTGAGGTTGGTCTGCAAGTGAAAGTGAAGAATAAGATTAGATCAAATTAAATTTTGAAAAAAATAAAATTATTTCAAATCAATTTAAAGAAAAAACAAAATTATTTTTAAGTATTTTAAATTAAATTAAGTCAAAAAATTGTTGTATGCAATAAAAAATATTTTTAAGAATAAATAAAACTATTTAAAATTATTTTTAAACATAATAACATTATGTTTTAGTTGATATTGAAAAAATGTTAATTTTTTTTTACAATGTTGTAATAAAACATCTTAAATTAACTTTTAAATAGATCAAATAAATTAAAATTCTTATATATAAATAATTAATAAAATAAAATAAGAAAAAGGAAAAAAGAGAGACAAATAGCCTCATGATGAGTGGTGGGCTCAATAGAGCCCTGCCATAACAGTGGGCAAAATCAACCCAAGTAACAGTGGGAGTTGTGGTGACTTATTTAGAGATGACTGCGGTTCGATTCCGGTTCTAAACCGTCGGTTTAGCTTCCAAAAGGTTCCAAGGGAATCTGGAACCGAAACCGAAACCGTCTGGGAAGGGGTTTCGATTCTCCGATGACAGGCAGTTCGGTTCTCTTAAAAAAAAACAGTTCCAATCAAGTCTAACATTCCAACCCAGATCAAATATTCACATTCATTCACAAATCACAAACAAGTAAACAATCCCAAAATCCCAAATCACCTTATCTGTTATCTCTCTCTATCTCATTTCTCTGATTCTCATCTCTCTCTATCTTATTGTCTTTCGCTCTCTGCCTCTCTCACAAATCAATACCAAAATCACAAATCACAAATCACAAATCAATCCTACCACCACCAGTCATTCGGCCAATCACTCAATCCATTACCCAACCCATATTTGTTATGAAGAGATAGAAGCAAAAGAGGTCGAAGAGAGAGAGAGAGAGTGATCGAAGAGAGAGAGTTTTTATAGTAGATCAAAGAGAGAGAGAGAGAGAGAGAGAGAGAGAGAGAGAGAGAGAGAGAGAGAGAGAGAGAGATTGAAGAAGAGGTCGCTGGCGACGGGATGAAGAAGAGATTGATGGATTCTGGTTGTCTGGAAAGAAAGAAAAAAAGAAACAGAGAGAGATCATAACTTGAAAGAAGAAGAAAGAGTGGATGTGCAAACGTAAAGTGTCTGGAAAGAAGAAAGAAAGATTTAGATTACAGAACTGGAATCGAACCGCTGGTTATAGTCCGGTTTTTTTTTTAAAGGAACCAGAACCAGAACCAGAGACGGAACCTTAAGGCTCGCGGTTCCGATCCGGTTCCAGTTTCGGTTTTTCATACGGTTACTGTTACGGTTCGGTTCTACGGTTTGAACCGAACCGCGGTCATGTCTACTTCTAAATGGTAATATCCTCACATCATGATGACAAAATTATCATGGTTTTGGATATTCGTAGGGATTCGCTCTGTTTGGGACTCGCTCCGTTTGGGACGAAGATGTATACTATTATATTAGAGCCAGGACGACGATGGATATGATTATTTATATTCAATTTATTTCTAAGGATGGAGATGGATAGGGTCTATGGATATCAAGATATCCACCCCACCCAACCCTCATTATCTATTTTAATATTTATAATATAACGAATTTATGGTTTATAGTGTAATTGTTACATCTAAATCTCTAATCATATAAATTACTTTCTATTGTTTCTCACAAAAAAACCTAAAATCTATTTTCGTAACTATACTTTTCTGACAAACTTGGTTTAATGTATACTCTTTGTAACTAAAATCTTTTAAACTCAATGTGGAAGCTGGTATGGATTTTGACACATTGTTTAGCAAAATTTGTTGTTAGCTTGTGTAGCTCAGAATTCTGGAGCACTTCTTTTCCTAGTGTGTTAAGCCTGTAAAGATGTACTCTCTTTTCCTTATGATGAGGTGAGTTGAATGGAACACATGAGTTTATTATTATTTTAAATATCCATTTTTGTGGAGTTGTCAAGATTGTTTTCTCTGATGGAAATTTTTGAAATGTCTTTCGAGATTCGTTTTCCCAGACAATATCATTAATGGATGATGGTTACATTTTTATCATGTAAAATATAAAAAATTAAAATTTATTTTTATCAAATATGGGCATTGATGGAGCGAGTTTGAATATCCCTACCTCAATTTGAGGATTCTTTGAATCCGTCTTGCCTACTTAAAATGAGGATTGATATAGAGATGAAGATCAATATCTCAAAGGGATACAAGGTTGGAGACATCTCAAATCCACTCTACTGCCATCCCACGTTTATGAAATCGTGGGTTTGAGTCTTGTTCCGTGTTCTAAGTTCTTACTTCCAAATTTGTAATAGTTGAAAAATAATCAAATCCATAATGATTGTTACGAAATGCTGAAGTACATCCCCAACTTTGAAGAATAAATAACTCGTCTAATTTAGAATTTTAAGAATTCAATTTATAAACTCTAAATAATAAATAGAGCGATGAAGGGATGTAGGTCAGATGGTAAATGCATATCTCCATTTTTGCAATTGAGCTGTAATTTACACGTTAGTAACCTGCTGTTAGTTAACTTTAAACTATGAAATGTCCATATTACCCCTAATTTAATTATTTTAATATTATTTAATTAAAGCAGTAGCTGAAGTTGTAGATGCACGACCTATAGGCTGAGTAAATCTTCAATGGGACAGTCTTATATCTATCTAGTGAGACCTTCCAATGAGATTGCACCATTTAATAGTTTAATAAGAGTCCATTTTTGCTCACCCCCTCTAAATGGGGGTGAGCATTACCCCCTCCCCATTATCTGTCATGTGTCCATATTTTAACCAGGGTTAACAAATTAACTTTTTTCACTTTTTAAAATCTGTTTTACCAATATTACCCCAGGTTTCAGTAAAAGAAAAAAAAAATTGAGAAAGCCAAAAGACGCTATCGGGATAAAAAAAACCTTTGCAAAAGCCATGTTTCAGTTGTCTTCTTCTTCGTTGCCTCAGTATTCTTCGTCTCCATCTTCTCCTTTTCGGTTTGGTCTCCAAAACCCACCCACTAGGTTCTATTCTTGTTGTTCTTCATCATCGTACAAAGCTAGATATTCCGATGGCAAATATGAGCTTTACTGGCATGGCGATGACACCGAGAAGGACGAGAATAGAAGGGCTTGAAGAGGACTGTTTATTGTCAATTTTAATTGAGACCCAACTCATGTTTAAAAATTTTAATCTTTCTAACAAATTTCCCATGAAAAAAAAGGTTTCCTTTGGTTAATTTGATTGATCGATTTTCATTGGTTTTTGATTGATTTGTGAAATTAGTTAGCTTAGCCCTTTTTTTTTTTTGAAGATTTTCATATCTGGAAATTAGCTCTAAATCTGGAAAACATTCAATTGACGATCAATTGGTGCCTAGTTCATTTGATTGTGGAGTCAGATGCATTGGGTGTGGTCAGGTATTTTAATGGTGGGGATTTTAATGGTGGGGGAGTTTTGCAAGAAATTTTGCTGAAACTGCTTGTAACAACATAATCTAATGTCATCGTGTGGCTCTGAGTGTTTACTTGGATACTCTCATGCTCAATCCTAGATTTAGTGTTTACAAAATCATTTAAAGTTATTCCCCTGAATTTATTATGAATCGGAGAAGTGTTGACTCAGTAGAAATAGTCATTGAAGTGTTTTCCAAACATGGGGAAAATCATATGAGAAATAGGCAGTGCAAAAAATTGTTTCAAAAAAAAAACTCTAAAATAAAATTACAAATTGTATGTACAATAATTAATTGATAAGAAAGAAGAATGTGGAGTACCTGTGAAAAAAAAAAGTTGTTCTTGCTGTGTATTGTTCACTCTTGGACGAGTCCTATTTTTTTTATAGGGGTATTATCATTAAAGTCCCTATTTTTTCATGAATTGTCATATTTTTAAACGTCTTTGCCATATTAGTCACTTTAGTCTCTTGTTTTTTCAAAATACATCACTTTAGTCCATTTGACTAAAAACTAAGGGTCAACTATAATATAATATATAAAAATACAAGTTTACCCTTTATTGTTATTTAAAAAAAAATTCTTGTTAGTCCTTCTAATTTTAACTTGTCAATCCCTGAAAAAATAAAATGCTTTTATCAAGGATTGAATTTTCAACCTTGTGATTAAAAGCCACAACCTCTAACCAATTGAGCTACTCTAGTTTGTTGTTCAGAATTTGTTGATTTAAATATATATATATATATATAATCTGTTTAAACTAATTTAAATCTGTTTATATAATTTAAAATAAACTTATATTTAATAATAATAATAATATATAAAAACATATTTATGAAAATGAAAAAGAAAATAACAAAATAAAAGTAAAAAAAGGAAAAAAAAAGAATTTTTATTTATTTTTCTTCTCTATTGTTGATTTTTTTCCCTTTTCAATTTACGGGTCTTTGATTTTCTGAGTTTTTTTATCAAATTGAAATAATATATTTTTTGAAAAAAAAAGAAGAAAAAAAAAATTACAGACTTTGATTTTTTAGATTTTTTGGATTTCCTTTTATTTTGTTATTTTCTTTTTCATTTTCATAAATATGTTTTTATATATTATTATTATTATTATTAAATATAAGTTTATTTTAAATTATATAAACAGATTAGATATATACATTTAAATCAACAAATCCTCAACAATTAACTAGAGTAGCTCAATTGGTTAGAGGTAGTTGCTTTTAATCACTAGGTTGAAGGTTCAATCCTTGATAAAAGCATTTTATTTTTTCAGAGATTGACCGGCTATTATTGAAACTAGAGGGACTAAAAAGAAATTTTTTAAAAATAACTATAAAGGGTAAAATTGTATTTTTATATATTATATTATAGTTGACCCTTAGTTTTTGGTCAAATGAACTAAAGTGATGTATTTTGAAAAAACAATGGACTAAAGTGACTAATATGACAAAGACGTTTAAAAAGGTGGCAATTCATGAAAAAATAGGGACTTTAGTGATAATACCCCTTTTTTATATTGTCTGCTACTGTACAAGTGTCTTTTTAGCTTCGCAAATATTTTTTTTTTCTTTTACCGAAACATGGGGTAATATCTGTAAAACCGTTTTTAAAAAGGGGAAATAGTTAATTTATTAACTCTGGTTAAAATATGGACACATGGTAGAAAATGGAGAGGGGGTAATGCTCACCCCTCTTAAAGGGTTGAGTAAAAATGGACTCATTTAATAATACATATTTATGTTCTTCAGATAAATGGTACAATCTCATTAGGACAGTCTCATCAGATAGATATAAAACCGTCCCATTGAAGATTTTCTAAATCTTATAAGCTTGTATGGCCGTGGTCAGAACTGAGAAGCATTAGATGGCCCGACCCAATTTCAAAGTGTCGGGTCATAAGCATAATCGGTTGGCCCGGGCCAATTAGCATGTCTAATAAAATAATAGAAATAATATGAGGCCCGCCTTCCTTGTCTCTCTCTCTCTCTCTCTTTATCCTTGAATCCTTGATCCTTCCATTCAATCAAAATTCAAAACCACCACCACTTGTTTCTCTTCTTTCTCTCAACTCAGCGAGTCACAAATGGCTTTGCTGAGTCCACAATTGCAGAGGTTCCTCTTAACCAAGCTCAGTCTCACCTCCAACTTCAAACCCACCAACAAATTCACCACTACCACAACATCAGCTAGAACCACCCAGTGCTGCTCTGCGATTGCAATTGACGCGCCTTCCTCTTTGGGCGGCGTCGCGGCCATCCGCTTCGGCTCCACCACTCTGCAGGGCTCACGTGAGGAAATGGAGGACGATGTTTTTGTACAATCGGACGGACTTGATGGCTTCTCTTTTGCAGCTGTTTTTGATGGACATGGTGGAGTCTCCACCGTCAAATTCCTTAGGTTTGTTTATTATTATTTGTATTCAATTTTATCAGTTTGCTGATGAAATCTTTACGTTCCAATTTTTATTTTTTTTAAGTACAATATTACCTAATTTCGGGGTTTTTGGAGAGGGGGACGACCCGAACGCACGACCTCATTGGTCTCGTTAATTCTTTACATTACAAGTTATCCATTAACTTAAAAAGTTCATTAACTTGTATTTCGATGATAATCTTTGAATCACATATATTAGATAAGGTTTGAGTTCCGCACTTGATATAATATACATACGTTATTTACTTGAAAAATGATAAAATATAACATATTTTGGTAACAAAAGTTGAATTGCATACAATAGATAAGGTTTGATTTCCGCACTAGATATAAAGTCCAGACATAAGTACCTGAAAACGATTCATTGTTGGTGTCATAGAATCTTTTTCTATCTATCATGGTGTTGAATGAGTTCATATTTGTGTTAATTGGGATCATATATTTTGTATGGTGTTTTGTTTTAGTTTTAAAACCATGCAATTATATAATTTATATAGCTGTTCTGAGATTAAAGGTCTATTTGAGAGCACTTCTGTAGAAGTACTTTCAAGATTATTTTCTCACAAAAGTACTTAATGCACTTTCAGAAAAAGCATTAGCTGAAAATTAAAACACATATATGACATATATCAAGCAATCATCGGTCCAAGACCTTTTGCACGACAAGACGAGACTTTATCATCTAAACTAACTAGTAACCGCAAATATCCTATATTAGGATATTGAAGATTTGTTTGAATGCTGAATCTCGTATCTGTTAAGGCATTTGAACAAAACTGGAGTGAAAATTTTGTTTCTACATAATTGTGTATCAAATTACTTCGTTCTAGTAATTTTCTTTACATGATGTTGTTGGTCTGATTCGCCAACCACAGGGATGAGCTATACAAAGAGTGTGTTGCAGCTTTACAAGGTGGATTACTATTGAGGGCAAAAGATGCCAACGCCGTCAGAAAGGCATTACAGGAGGCTTTCGAAACTACTGATACAAAATTGTCGAATTGGTAAGGCAGTAGGTGCATGCCTGGGACTAACATTCTAAGATGACATGTAGTCTCAATATAAATTGTATATTTCTATATTATTCATTGAAGGTTTGGATGATGTTCATTTTGTAAAGGCTTGAAATGAACGCCAAGGAAGATGAATCTGGTGCGACAGCCACTGTTATGTTCATTGGAAATGATATGCTGTTCATCTCACATGTTGGTGACTCATCTGTGGTATGTCTAATGTCTACACTCTTTTTTCTTTTTCACAATTCTAAATAACGTAAATCGGGCTGCTTTAGATGTTTTTAATAGGACCAGCTCTTAAGATATGTCTAAACTTTATCCACATTCCAATTGAAATGAAACAAAAACAAATTTATTTCTTGTATGATTTTCCATCTGATCTTAGTTAAAATGTTGATTACAGGTCCTATCACGTTCTGGAAAAGCAGAAGTACTGACTAATCCTCATCGACCTTATGGAAACAGCAAGGGCTCTCTTCAAGAAATCAAAAGAATCAGAGAAGCAGGTGGATGGGTGTGTTTTTCTGTTCTTCATTTTTTAACAAAGAAAAAAACTTGTTTTGTGTTCTTTTCTACTAGCTCCCAATTGTTGAATGTGAACAAGGAAAAGTTTAAACTTCTGCCTAAGAAATCTGAGCGGAATCCGTTCCCTGTAAAAACAGATCATTTTTGATGGTCCGGTTTCAGGTCTAATAAAACTTAATGTTTATATGAAATCTGCATATTTCAGCTTGTCATTGTCTTTAATGCACTATTTGTTTTCAGTCTTCTTGACTGGCTTCTTTTCATAAATTTCATTGTCTTTAAAATTGTTTGAAAGAAAAACCTTATTAGTTCTACTATTTTGTGGTCATCTTCGACAAATAATTCATTGCTTCCTTGATGATGATTCACATTTGCAATGTCTTTAGATTGTGAATGGGAGGATTTGTGGAGACATTGCAGTATCTCGTGCTTTCGGTGATATCCGGTTCAAGACAAAGAAGAATGAGTACATTCCCTTTATGCTCTTCACAATTAGATAGGTGTTTGTGTCTATATATGCATATTCTGATGGTATTTGGATTTTTTTACACATTATTAGGATGCTAAAGAAGGGTGTTGAGGAAGGAAGATGGTCAGAGAAATTTATCTCTCGGTAGGTATTTGCTACATTTTTTTCATTATCTGATAATCCACTCATCGCAAAGAAAACATATCAAACTACAAACAGGATTTCTGTTGTCAACTCTGAAATTCATGTTACGGTTTTAAGTTAAGGTCACATTTACCTAATTTTAGGTATAACGCCTGAAGGAAAAAACAATTAAGGTTGATACAGCACTAATATACTTGTAACTACTTGTGTGCATCTTCGAGAAAAATTTTCCTAGTTTCATTGTTGCGAAATTAGCTTACAGCTTTTGTACTTGATGATATTCTTATAGCAATATATAGTCACTTCACTTTGGAGTTTACAAGGTTGTTTTGATGGTGAACATATTTGTGTTGTGGCAGAGTGCAATTCAACAAGGACTTGGTAATTGCATTGCCGGATATTTTCCAAGTATCTCTTGGGTCTGATGCAGAATTTTTGTTGTTAGCATCTGATGGATTATGGGATTATATAAACAGGTTTCTCGCCATACCCTTAGATCGCTAAAAGAGACCGAGAAGTGGCAGGTGGTTACTTTTATAGGCCAAGAGAAAGCATTTATGTGTTTGATATTTTGTGTTTCAGCTCAGATGCAGTTACATTTGTCCGGGATCAGCTTCGACAACATGGAGATGTCCAGGTAATCATTCTGCATTGTACTTAAAATTTGTTCCACATATTCGATACGTGTAAAGGTTTTAGCTATATAACTATATCTTGTCAAATGCTTTTATGACTGTGGTTCAGAGTTAAACTTCCTCTTTTTCTTATTTCAGGTTGCTTGTGAAGCACTCGCACGAGCAGCTCTGGTAAAGAATTATGCAAAGAAATTGTCATTCTCTTTTTCCCATGCAAATAGTTAAATATTTTACTCTGGCAGCTTAAATTATCTGAAATTTATTTTATTTTATTTTATTTTATTTTTGCAGGATCGACGATCTCAAGATAATGTCAGCGTTGTCATTGCCGATTTAGGGTATGCACTTGTTTGTATTCGTAGTATTTTCCTTTATGTTCCAAGTAATAGAAGATTAGAATTTTTACAAGATAATGCACTTGTCTGCTCAACTTAGAAATTCAGCTTAGAGTGCTTCCTAACAGATACCGGTCGTCTCTCTGCTGAAATCCGCACTATCTAAATTTCCCATGAACCAGAACTATAATTTATGCTCACATTCATTGAAACTGTACAAAAAATAGGCGACAACATTCTAGTATGTAGACTTTGTCCGCTCCATGGATGCAGCTATGTTAATCCCCACCCTATTTTGTGATTTTAGTTTCTATTTACTTTCAATGTAAACCAGAATTTTTATGTTCAAATTGGCTTGTTCTTACATGAACAACAATGGGATACCAGGTAGAACACGTAAGTTATATAGAAAATGTATTTTGCTGCATAATGACCTGTTCTTTGACATGTAAAAAAAAAAAAAAACTGTCAGTTTTGCAACTAAATATTTTGAACTAATGTTTAAAAAAATGAAGGTAGAAAGCTGTCAAATTTATTTTGTTATTCCATTTTCCAAGTTAGTCCATGATGTTTGTCGGTGAGACATATTTTCTACCTTTAATGAGTTCCAATGTACTTTCTGCTAGAAGGTTTAAATACTATTGTCAGGCCCTTTCATATCGGCTTAAGCTTTTGGGTCCGTTGGTTACTAACACTTTCATTAGTAATTGAGTAATGCAATCTTATGACACCATCCTCGGTCATCTTCTTATTTCTTGGTTTCAACTTGGTACTCAGGCGGACAAATTGGCAGAATTTGCCACTTCAGGAACAAAATTTCATGTACGAACTGGGGCAAGCTTTTGCTACCATTGGAATTGTATCGCTTGGAGTATGGATGTCATCTCTGCTATCTTTCTAGATTTGAAGGCTTCTAGATATGTATATAATCACATAGAATTCTACACTTTTGTCTGCATAATGCAATTGTACAAGTCTTTCAACTTAATAATAATGTTAGTTTAGGTAACATGATATATAATCTTGAAGAACAACACATTTATTCACATTCTATCTCATTTCATTTCATAGTTCATGATGAAATATTTACTATCGTGAGGATCACATGCACGCTCACACATAGACAACATTTATCATTCGTTTGCCTATCATTTAAAATTCGCCGGGTTTGAAATGGTCGCCTCTAATCATTCTTTTCCTTCCATTGTTAGTGGAGATAAATAGAGCCTGTAATTTTCTGCTCACAGTAAGCAAAATTTGTCTACTATGAACTTCACTCAAGCATCCTTTCGCTATTCCACATTCCAAACTTGTCCTTGCAATTACATTATTTGATAGAATTAGGATGAAATTAGAGTGGCTCTTATTTCAGTAAAGTAATGGTGTTTAGGGATAGATATTGCTGTTGGCTGGGATGATTGATTGTTATCATGATCTCAACCAAATTCTAGTACAACCTATCTTTTGGGCTACTTATTGATGGTTCTGGTTCTCTGGTGTCATTATCAATATATGAAGTTTGTTCCACAGAAATTTCATCAGTAGATAGTCAAACATAGGTTTGGCATGAAAACTTTTATTTGATTTTGTGATCTAACTAGGTAATATGTGTTGACCATTATATGATTATATGTATAGTTATTGGATATTTGAGCTGTAGAGATTAGGTCTCATATAATTATGGATCTTGTTAAAGTGAGTCAAGAAAACCTCCTACCGGTAAGAGTTGATGAAAAGTAACTTTTATTCATTTAAAATATTAGATGTAATCAAATTTCATCAGAATCGATCATATTTCTATGCTTATTACAAATTTTTTTGGCCGGAGACTTTCCTTAACATGAACCTTAAAGTGGGCATTAATAAAATTTTAATGTTATGATAAAGTGTATGAATGTGACTTATTAAGATATACGTTAACATATGATGGACTATACAGAAATACACTTGAAAGCAAAAAAAAAAAAAAAAACTATGCTTTTGTAGTGGTTGCCCTCCACCTTCATTATCTTCTAGGTACTGAACAATCCACAATCACACACCCATTTTTATGTTGAGTGTCACATAGGATTTTCAAAAGCAACACAACACAAATAACATAAATTTTTTGATTGATGATAAGAAACTCCAATTCTCAACAGTGTGTTAGTCAAAACTTGTGATGATTAGAATAAAGAAGTTGAAAAAGGATTAGTAGTGTGATAGGTCTGTGATAACATGTCAACTGTATAGAATTCTGCTTTGTGGCCTTTGTAAATGCAAGCAACTCTTGACCCAAAATGGGAGGATATTATGGTGGAAAGAAACTGTTGTTTGTTGCACTTTGACCCCCATAATCATTGTCTATTTCTTCAACAGTTTTGCTTCATTTTTCTTAGGCTTAATTGCACAAACATCCCCTAAGTTTAGATGAAATTGCACTCATATGCAACATTTTCGTTTATAGCACAAACATCCCCTGTAAGATGTTGACTTTTTGTTGACCAAAAGGGAATGACGAAAATATCCTTATATGAAATTATCTGGTCCCTCTATTCTCTATAATAGCATGTCAACCCCTGAAAACCTTTGACATCTAATTAAAAAATTAAATGTTTTTAATAGAGATTGAACTAACAACCTTAACCAAGAGCCTAAGCCAGTTGAACTACTCAAGTTTATTGATATATAATTGTTGATTTAAATGTATATATCTAGTTATTTAATGTATATATCTATAACTATATATATAGTTATATGATTATATTTTAAGTCTTAATTGCACAAAATAATTTAAATATGTTTCTTTCCATAATTTATTAACTCACATTTAATAATAATATATAAAAACAGATTGATGAAAATGAAAAAGTAAATAAGAAAACAAAAGGAAAAAAATCATTTTAAATCCGTTAAAATTATGGAAAGAACCAGATTTAAATTATTTTGTGCCATTAAGCTTTAAAAATAATTTAAATCTATTTATATAATTTAAAATGAACTCATATATATATATATATTTATATATAATATTTTAAATAAATTCATATTTATTAATCATAATATATAAAAACATATTTATGAAAAAGAAAAAGAAAATAAGAAAACAAAAGGAAAAAAATTATTTTAAATATGTTAAAATTATGGAAAGAAATATATTTAAATTATTTTGTGTAATTAAGCCTTAAAATATAATTATATAACTATATATATATATATATTTAAATCAACAAGCCTATGACACTAAGCTTGAGTAGCTCAGCTGGCTTGGGCTCTAAACTAAGGTTGTTGGTTCAATCCCTATTAAAAACATTTAATTTTTTAATTAGACCTGAAAGGTTTTCAGAGGTTGATATGCTATTATAGAGAATTGAGAGACCCCTTTATTTAAGGGCAAAGCTCAGGGGTAATTGATAATTTTATATAAGGGAATTTTCGTCATTCCCTTTTGGTCAACAAAAAGTCAACGTCTTACGGGGGATGTTTGTGCAATAAATGAAAATGTTGCATATGAGAGTAATTTTGTCTAAACTTAGGGGTGTTTGTGCAATTAAGCCTTTTTCTAAAGGCTTGATGGAGAATAATTTTTACATAAAATTATTGTTTTGAATCATTATATTCTCTGAATTCTTTCTAGTGTCATCCACAAACACATTTAAATTTGGGAAAATGTTATTGATCTCTTGAAAGTGGCACTAAAACAAAAATGTAGCATTTTGTCGTGGGGGACCGGCTTTCACTCTTTGGGCAGCTCTGCAGATATTAGGAAATGTATTGCAATCCACGGAAAAGAGTGTTGCAAATATTGCAACGAATCACAACTATTGCGAATATTCTTTTGATGCGGATCCTCTCCACTAATGACTTAAATCTAACGCAATAACTCAAACTTCTTAATATTTGCTATGGAATTATATCTGCACAAATATAACATTTCCTTTTAGTGTGATTCCAAAACGTGGAAATGGTAAGAAATGTCACATTTTTGGAGGTACGTTGCACCCACGTCACTACTTTAATAAGTTATGTTTAAAAAACACCTATTATGGTGAACTACCAAACTTGCTCTTAAATAATCAGTTTTTTATTTTGTTTGTACTTCAATCTCCACATTTTGAATACTGAACTCAGTAACTCCTCTCTCTCTCCCTACAATAAACTTGTATGAAAATTGAGTTGGTGTTGCACGTGAGGCACCACTCATCTTATCAGTTTCATATCTCAATTTTTTTAAACTGTCCGAGCTTTTTAAATTGTTGTTCGAGTTTTTTTTATTAGGGTTTTAATTTATGAAAAATTTGTGTATAAGACGATGAAGATCTGGGTTTCCGAGACTTTTAACACTGTGTCCGAGCATTTTGTAAAACTATCCGAGCCTTTTTAATAAGTCTCCGAGCTTTTTCATGAACTGCCCGAACCTTTTGCCTAAGGCTCCAGGCTTTTTTATGAACTGCTCGAGCATTTTGCATAAACTGCCCGAGCCTTTTACATATGGCTCAGAGCTTTTTTATGAACTGCCCGAGCTTTTTGCATAAGGCTCCGAACTTTTTCATGAAGGCTCCGAGCTTTTTCATGAACTGCCCGAGCTCTTTGCATAAGGCTCCAAGCTTTTTCATGAAGGATCCGAGCTTTTTCATGAACTGCCCGAGCCTTTTGCATGAACTGCCCGAGCCTTTTGCATGAACTGCTCGAGCCTTTTGCATAAGGCTCTGAGCTTTTTCATGAACTGCCCGAGCCTTTTGCATGAACTGCCTGAACCTTTTGCATAAGGCTCCGAGTTTTTTCATGAACTGTCCGAGCTTTAAATTAAAAAAAAAAGCTCTAGGGGCACTGCTCCCCCCCGAATGCGTTTGCGTAGCGCCACTCCGTTACCGTTCGAGTGATCGCCTGAGTTTCAACCGAACTTTCTCTCTCTACTTCACAACTTTATCACTGCAAACTTAATGAAAGAAATCTGATATGGAACAACTATTGGGGGTATTAAGTAATTAAAGCAGTGACAGTGTTAGTGTTGAAATGCCACCTCCAAAAAGTGCTATTTATTTTTTGAGCCCATTCCAAAATTTATACAAATTGTCTGTTAAGGTGAGATTTCTAATAGAAGTTGACAAGCTTTAGAGGAAATTTATAATTGATTTAAAGAAAAAAATTTAAAAAATAAATTTCAAGAAAGGTTATTGATGAATTTTAGTGAATGAACATGAGTTTCAAATATACGATCTGAATATGTCTATAATAATTAATCCGTAACGCAGAGGAGGTTAATGGCAATAAGAGAGAGAGAGAGAGAGAGAGAGAGAGAGAGAGAGGGGTCAGGTTTAAACAAAAATAATAAATTGTTTGTCCTCAAGAAGTAACAAAAACTTCATTTATTCTTAATTTATAATATAAAAAAAGAAAGCACATGGATATCAGCATCTGAAATAGAATGCAAAACAACACTTTTTAAGCCACTTAATACACCCCCACTACTAGCGAGGAAATAATTCAACATTATATCATCATCGAATCATCATCATCATCATCATCATCATCATCATCATTATTACTACTACTGAATATAAATCATTTAATTAAAATGCAATAATATTAAGCCTTCTCATACATGATCAAAAAAACTCTAGACAGTGTGAAGAAAAAGACTAGTTTCTCTAATAATTATTTGAAGGCCTAGAGCCAATTTCAATGTGATCAAGGCTTGCCACCACCAGGTTTTTTCTTAGGGGGGTCATGCTTTGTATTGGCTCCTGCATCATCATAATCCAGCACTGCATCAACCATCAAAAGCTTCCTCATCATCTTCATTTGGATGCCATCCTTCACAAAGAAAAAATACAACAAACTGTATATAAGAAAAACACTAATGCTAGATCTGGCAAGTGATTTGTCATTCTCATATCTTTCACCATATCACCCCTTGATTTGTGTGGTGATAGCAATTCATTTACCACATCATTTGAGTTGAATTTTGGATTAATTTTTTAGATTGTATTGTATTATTACTCTAAGAAAAAAAACCGAGAATCATTATATGTTTTTATCTTAAATATCAATGTATTATATTACTGTTAGGCTCAAAAGATTAAACCTGTGTAAATGTGTGAAAGTGACATTAAACACAAATATAAATACAGAATACAGAATACAGACTAACTCTAATACCATATAGATATATATAATTAAAAAAAAATAGGGTGCAAATACAAGAAAAAAGATATATAACTAGTACATGCTTATTTTAACACAGTACTTTACATGCATATACACTGTTGACATATTTATATATGTATAATGTGACTAGTACCTTATAAAGAGAATATTTAGGGTGCATGTCATCCTTGAAGCCTTCAACCATGCCACCTTTACAAACAGAAAAAAAAATGTGTCACATATAAATTAATTCAACCTTAAAAAATAAGAGTTTGCAGGTGATGAATGATGATAATTGATAGAACAATTAATTAATTAAGCTCACCTGAAGGAGATAACAAGGGAATGAGGAAGAGGAGGAAAACCAGAAGAAAGGTGTTGATTCTTGGAGTCATTGCTTGATTGATTGATCAACTTAACATTTAAGCTTGTAATTAGAATATATTTATATAAATATAGGGATGGCTTTACAGGGAGAGGAAGAGGTGGGGAGGGGAGGGTGTGCTTTTATAATGGTTGAACATCATCAATGGAACGAAATGTTCATAAGGGTGACTTGTGACTTGTTGTGTTGTGTTGTGTTGGTGCTGCACCCCACCCAATAGCAACACAATTATGATCATTACATGCATTACTTATACCCTTCTCACTCTTTATACTTTATAGCCTAACGACCCCCCCCCCCCCCCCCTAAAAGAAAGTCAACTGTACTACTTTTATTTATGTAATTACATCACAAACACCGTTACCACTAGGGTTCGGTTCATTTTTTTGAAAACCGATTGGATCGGTTTTTTTTCCGGTTCGTTATCTCAAACCGGAAAACCGAATCGAGATCCAACACACACACACACACATATATATATATATATATATATATATATATATATATATATATATATATATAAACCTTAGTTTTAATGTTTAATAGTTCATGAAACTATAAAACTATGAAAGTGTGTCACATCATATTTTTTTCTTAATTTTTTTTTATGAATATTATTTTAAACTAGTATTTTCAATTTGTTCAAGCCCATAATTTAATTTGGTCCAAGACCCAAAAGGATTAAAATATGAAAATATGTGTAATAATTAAAGCTTAAAAATTTGGTCAAGTTGCCCTAAAACTGAAAAAACCGAACCGAACCGAACCGGTCCAATTCAATCAGTTTTTGATCGGTTCATAATTGTTAAGTTGATTGGATCGGTTCACTTTTTTAAAAACCGAATATTATCGGTTTTTTATCGGTTCACTCTAAAAGTGAACCGATCCATTAAACGCCCACCTCTAGCTACCACCGTTTGGTGTAGTTTAGTGGCAAGAGTGTTCATTCAGTTTGATAATATTACAAATTCGATCATTACAAGTTGTATTTCAAAAATAAAAAAATACATCACGAACAAAACCCACGTGTGTGTGTGTGGGGACAAAGTAAAACAGTCTTTTATTGTATTGGCTCAAATTAAATAGATAAATCAAAATTATATATATATATATATATATATATATATATATCAGTATGGCTTGATTAGGTATTGTTTGTTTGCCGGTTCATCATCAACTTATTTTGCATAAGTCAATTTGCTTTTCTTATCACTAGCTATGTGCCACACCGCCACCCATTATAATTACTTTGTTTCTCATCATCTCATTTTATGCATATATTTAAACTTCAAAACACACATCATTATTATTAATTTAGCTATATTAATAAATTTGTACCCATTAATTATTGTTTCAATAAAAGATGTTCAAAAGATGATTGAGATTGTGTCTACTTTAGACAACAATAAGGACTCTCTCTCTTATGCTTTTTCATCAAAAGCAAATACACAATTATCAAATATTACATAGTCCATTAATTCAATTGACACTTGGGTGTCGTCATATTATAAGGTCTAATTTTTTTTTAATCAATTGATATTATATTTATAAATTAAACACGTTGTGCTATATCATGCTATACAATTTTACTTATGTCACATTACAAGCCTCGTGTTATATTGTACCATATTAAGGTGTTTGATGTGATCATGGTCTAGCCACACTATCGTGTACCGATGGTGGCTATTCATCCTAAATTGTTTGGATTGTAGTCCATTCTATTTGAATATATTGTATGGATCTCAATTAATACTTGATAAGCAAAGAGGTTAATACTTGATAAGCAAAGAGGTCGCATTAACATGATGTGCCATTAAACCATATATCTTTGGGAGAAAGAAAGTTTTGAAACAATTTTGAAATCGTGGAAATGGTGAGAAATGTCACATTTTTGTCTCGTTGTTGCACTAACGTCACCGGTTTAATAAGTTATGTTTAAAAGGCACATATTATGGTGAATTACCAAAATTGCCCTTAAATAATCAATTTTTTATTGTCTCTGTACTTCCATCTCTATACTTGGAACACTGAACGTAGTAACTCCTCTCTTTCTCTCTCTATAATAAATTTCAAAACTACTCAACGTTCTTCAGCATAACAAGGTAATATATATCTGAAATACTTTTTTTTATCCTTCATTTCTAAAAAACGTTCCTTTTGTAAACATGAAGCTGGTTTTGTGAAGTTTGAATCTGTGAAATTTGAATCTCCGATGCTGTTAATAAAAAGCTTGGAGCCATTGGTAAATAGATTGGAGCCCTTATTAAATAGCTCGGACACTTTACTAATATGCTCGAATCCTTTGGTAAAAAGCTCGGAGCCTTTAGAAAAAGCTCGAGCCTTTAGAAAAAGCTCGAGCCTTTGGAAAAAAAGCTCGAAGCTTTTGGAAAAAAGCTCGGAGCCTTTGGAAAAACCCTCGGAATCTTTGAAAAAAAGCTCGGAGCCTTTACTAAAAGCTTGGAGATCATAGTAAAAACCTTAGAAACTATTTTAAAAGGCTCTGAGCCTTTTCCATAGCTTTTATGTTTGTCATAATGGTTTGTGGTGATGAATGTTACAGGAGAATGAATCGAGTGAGAATAGTAATATCTTACAATGGTCGATGGGAGCAGTTACCCGACGGAAGTCAGAGCTTTGTTGGATTCGACAACCAAGGAATGTATGTGTCAAAGAATATGAGTTACGAAGAATTGGTGTCGATCGTGCATACCGTTGTGAAGTATGATGTAAACAAATACGATGTTGATCTACAGTCAATATCAATCGTTCCTGGCGCTACATGTCGTACATTTGTAAGAAATGACTATGATGTTCAGTTTATGCTAGGGGAAGATCGGGTGATCCCTCAAGTATGTGTTAGTCTAATTGAGAGGGCAACTGGAGATGTGATACGGAATGATATTCCTGCTTCTGAAAATACCCAACAATTTGGATCCGCTAGCGGTAGCAACCAAGTGTTCACACAAAGGAGTGCCACTGAAGGTGGGGAAAACATATATGTTGTCCAACCGGTAGTGGTCGACCATGCAGATGTTGGTGAACCTCAATTCGACGATATGTTTGGTTGTCGATTTGAAATGAATGATGGGCGGTACAATGAGCAATATAATGAGATGTACAATGAGCAGAACACTGAACTGAACTGAACCTTGGGCCGAACCAGGAGGTGGATAATGAGGCAAATATTAATCTGGTAGATCATGTAGAGAACACTGATGAAGATCATGTCCAAATTCAAAGACGTGGAAGACGTGTAGAAGGAGTTAGTTGCACTGGAGCAGATATGTCTGGTACTTCCGAGGTCCGGCATAATGTATCTGCAGATGATTCTGATAATACCACAACGTGGGTTATTCCCGGAGCAGATTCATACTCGTTTGGGATTGGTAGAAGCATAACCTTGGTAGCAGAAGAACCTACAAGCATGATTTATAAAGGTCAGTTCTTTCCGACTAAAAAGGATTTGAAGAGACTAGTTGGCCTTTTTACAATATGGTGAAACTTCGAATGGAAGGTGAAAAGGTCCAATAAGACAACGTTACATCTTGTTTGTTTGATTGAAGAGATGAAGGGACGTACTTCCAAGTAAGAAGTTTTGTCAATGAACACAGTTGTCCCTTGGAGGAGATTCACTGTCGCCACCGACAAGCTAGTGCAGTTATAATTAGAGAAGTGGTTGCACCTAGACTTCAACAATAAGATGGTCGTCTCATGCGTCCCAAGGATATAATCGCCGATATGAAAATAATGTATGGCATCCAAATCATGTACAGTAAGGCACATCAAGCCTTGCATTATGCATTGTCACTAACTTATGGGACACATGAAGAAACCTTCCAACTACTGTCGTCTTTTGGTTATGTGTTGGAACAACAAAATCCAGGCACAATCACTGACTTACAGTGCGCTGACGACGGTAAATTCCTTTACTTTTTCATGTCGTTAGGGGCCTCAGTTAGAGGTTTCCGGAGGTGCATGCGTCCTGTTATTGCAGTTGATGGTACCCATTTGAAGGGAAGATTCGGGGTACAATGTTTGTTGCAACTGCACAAGACTGAAACAAGCAGGTGTATCCAATTGCTTTTGGGTAGGGCAACTCCGAAAATAACCTTTCATTGGAATGGTTTTTGGATTGCTTAAAGGGTGCCATTGGTCATATAGATGATCTGGTTTTTATTTCCGATAGACATGCAAGCATTGAAGCAGGGATTTCTAAAGTGTTCCCTTATGCAACCCATACCATATGTTGTTGGCACTTTGCTGAAAATGTAAAGAAGCGATTTCAAAGAAAAGATGTTGCCGTCATAATGGACAAAGCAGCTAGAGCGTACATTGAATTCAAATATAACCGGTACATGGGTGAGTTACGTAACCTGCACAAGAATGCTTTCGATTATGTTGAAGCTGCCGGTCCACACAAATGGTTTAGTGTACACTGTCCCCGGTGATGATAACAAATGTTGCAGAGTGCATAAACTCATGCTTTAAATTCGCACGACAACTCCCTATGTTGACATTGGCAGAGTTCATTAGGAATATGTTACAGCGTTGGCTTCACGATCGACATCGAGCTGCATAGTCCATGCATCATCAGTTGACCGACGTATCACATCTTGTGCTGCTACAACAGGTCGAGAGGTGTGGTTATATGACCGTCAATCCAGTGGACTGGAACATATTCTCTGTCAAACGGTCTGGAAAGTAGTGGACTGTTGACTCAGCCCGGAAGACTTGCACATGCAACAAATTCCAAATGGACCATTTTCCGTGTTCTCACACACTCGCAACGGAAAAGTACATTTACAGTATACAATTATACGATATATTAAGCAAACGTGATTGTCACTGTTTTCATTGCAGGGAGAGGAACTTGGATTTCACATCGCTGTGGTCTGGCTACTACAAGAGACAGACACTTATTGATGCATACTCAGTTCCTATTATGCTTGTTGGTCATCCTTCTTCATGGGTAGTGCCATCCGACATGGCTGAGCGGGTGGTTTTAAATCTAAAGACCAAGAGACAATCAGGTCGCCCAATGGAGGGTCGACATGCCTCGTCTTCCGAGAGGACAACCACCCAATCGTGTAAAAGATGTGGACAATCAGGTCATAATAACATGAGGTGTTCTAATCCGCCCTTGATTAATGAAGGTCCGAGCAGAATTGTACCCGAGGAATACTGTCGCAAGTGTAGCGTATGTCATCAAGTTGAACATAACAAACAGATGTGCCCACACAAGAAATCTTCCGTAGAGTGAATCGAGCCGTTCATACTTATTGTGTAATTAAATTGGGGTGTTAATTATTACTTTTGTTATTGTATGAAATGCGTGTGTTGTACTTGTAAATGCAAACACTTTAAATTTTAAACAAAAAATTTGAAATTTGAAAGTTCGTTACTATAATTGTTTGTACATCGACAATTACAACATATAATAGGGCTTGGAGTTACAAAAAATCTCCACAGCCATCTTCTCCCGTATGGTGCACATATCGTCTTCTGACCAGTCGAACGTCTCCATGTTCGCCAGTACGTACTCCATCAATTTCAAGGTATGAGCACCACAGTTACCCTAGCGACTCAGCACATGAACAACAAGTTACAATTGAAGTTTAATAAAACAAACTTAAAGGTTAAATGATGTTCGTACAGTCATACCATCTAGTCTGTTCAGGCACATGTGTTATAGACACCATGCTTAACCCAAAGGGCCTATTCCGCTTCTCGTACTTTGCCTCGCCCGTTAGTCTGGCATCGTGAAACCCCACCTGTTGCAACATCGAGGGTAGAAACCACCGCAATGGAGTGACCTGCTCTTTCTCGATCTGCAAGGGGACTTCCTGTCTGAACGGGTCTAGCATGTGGATCTTCCCGACAGTAAGGTCGACGCTGGCCATGAGCCAATGCTGGCCACCAATGTTGCACGGAATAAGAACCCGTACCAAGTGTTCAAGAAATTGTTATGGTCAAAATAAAAATTATTAATTAAACACATTGAAACCATAACTGTATTGTGCTCACCGTGTCAACCTCGTGCCATGGTCGGTTCCCTACTGGGAGGAATCCACGTACCGTCAGTACGTACTCCATCAATCTTAAGGTACGAGCACAACAGTTACCCCAGTGACTCAGCACATAAACAACAGTTACAATTGAAGTTTAATAAAACAAACTTAAAGTTTAAATGATGTTCGTACAGTCATACCCTCTAGTCTGCTTGGGCACATGTGTTGTAGACACCATGCTTACCCCAAATGGCCTATTCCGTTTCTCGTACTTCGCCTCGCCCGTTAGTCTGGCATCGTAAAACCCCACATGTTGCAATATCGAGGGTAGAAACCACCGCAATGGAGTGACCTGCTCTTTCTCGATCTGTAGAGGGACTTCCTGTATGAACGGGTCTAGCAGGTGGATCTTCCCGATAGTAAGGTGGACGTTGGCCACGAGTCAATGCAGGCCACCAATGTTGCAAGGAATAAGAACCCGTACCAAGTGTTCAAGAAATTGTTATGGTCAAAATAAGAATTATTAATTAAACACATTGAAACCATAACTGTATTGTGCTCACCGCGTCAACCTCGTGCCATGGTCGGTTCACTACCGGGAGGAATCTTTGTACCGTCAGTACGTACTCCATCAATCTCAAGGTATGAGCACCACAGTTACCCCAGCGACTCAGCACATGAACAACAGTTACAATTGAAGTTTAATAAAACAAACTTAAAGTTTAAATGATGTTCGTACAGTCATACTCTCTAGTCTGTTCGGGCACATGTGTTGTAGACACCATGCTTACCCCAAAGGGCCTATTCCGCTTCTCGTACTTCGCCTCGCCCGTTGATCTGGCATCGTAAAACCCCACCTGTTGTAATATCGAGGGTAGAAACCACCGCAATGGAGTGACCTGCTCTTTCTCGATCTGCAGGGGGACTTCCTGTCTGAACGGGTCTAGAAGGTGGATCTTCCCGATAGTAAGGTGGACGTTGGCCATGAGCCAATGCTGGCCACCAATGTTCCACGGAATAAGAACCCGTGCCAAGTGTTCAAGAATTGTTATGGTCAAAATAAGAATTATTAATTAAACACATTGAAACCATAACTGTGTTGTGCTCACCTCGTCAACCTCGTGCCATGGTCGGTTCCCTACCGGGAGGAATCCACGTACCGTCAGTACGTACTCCATCAATCTCAAGGTATGAGCACCACAGTTACCCCAGCAACTCAGCACATGAACAACAGTTACAATTGAAGTTTAATAAAACAAACTTAAAGTTTAAATGATGTTCATACAGCCATACCCTCTAGTCTGTTCGGGCACATGTGTTGTAGACACCATGCTTACCCCAAAGGGCCTATTCCGCTTCTCGTACTTCGCCTCGCCCGTTGGTCTGGCATCGTGAAACCCCATCTGTTGCAACATCGAGGGTAGAAACCACCGCATTGGAGTGACCTGCTCTTTCTTGATCTGCAGTGGGACTTCCTGTCTGAATGGGTCTAGCAGGTGGATCTTCCCGACAGTAAGGTCGACGCTGGCCAAGAGCCAATGCTGGCCACCAATGTTGCACGGAATAAAAACCCGTACCAAGTGTTCAAGAAATTTTTATGGTCAAAATAAAAATTATTAATTAAACACATTGAAACCATAACTGTATTGTGCTCACCGCGTCAACCTCGTGCCATGGTCGGTTCCCTACCGGGAGCAATCCACGTACCGTCAGCAGATCTTCAAGGGACCACATGTACTTCAATATAGACCAGTTTTTTAGGGTTTTTCCCACAGCATCGTAAGGCATGATTCTCTGCCACTGAAACTCCAGCATTGACTGAAAATAGATAACGAACCGAAACGTTACAAACAGGATGAAACAAAACAACGCAACTGCGAAAACAGTACATTTGAAACACTTACATAGAACTGAGAATCTAGTAGGCTCATCCTCTGAATGTAGACAGTGGGGAATGCTCGCTGACGCTTCCGTAAAATATGCAGGTACGCGTCCATATGCTGACAATATAAATATTATACATTGTTAGTATTCTTCCATAAGTTAAACAAACTTAAAAGACAATCGAAGTAAGGAAAGTACCGTATCCTCCAACTCCATAAAGTTGGTTTGCAACCTGTGGAACCAAGTCACAGGCACGGGGGTCATCAGATCCACATCACGTCTGCGTAATTTTTAATTATTTAGAAAACCAAGTAATTTAAGTTAGGTGTTTCAAAATAAATTCACAATATTACAATACTTACAATTCCCTCGTCATGTTCCTCTTGTAGGCTTGGTAAGCCGCAAGCTGGTCAGCGTTTACCAAATCATTGGACCTGAATGTATGTGCTGATGACAGGGGCAGTGTCCTTGGCCTCTTCGGCCGACAGGGGTCAGTGTATGGGCTCACCAACTGCCAACCTCGCTTGCGAATCCGCTGCTGCCTATACTGACCGTGGACCACTAAGGGGTGTTGGAAGGAGGAACTCTGTCCCCGTGGATCACGTCAAGGGCTGCGATGGGATGAGATAAACATGTGGGGAGGGCTGTGTCGGGATGGACCGGCAGTGTCATTGGGGATGAGGTGCGACGGGATCGAGTAGAGGAGAGCGGTGTCGGATGGACCGCAGGGGTGCACTGTATGGATCGCCTGGTCAGGTCAGGAGTGTGGACTGTACGGGAGAAGGGACTCTGACCTAGTGGACTGGACGGGTCCGCTGTGTGATCCTAGATATGAATAGGATGATCCACATGATGTACCTCCATAAGCAGCGGAAACTCTAATAACGCCTAGGTAACTGTCTCCCAAAATACTCATATATCCGTGCCACCAGGGACTTGCATCTGCTGGTCTCGTACTGTATCTCCAGCTCTTGGACCTTGCGTCTGAGGTCCATCACCCTCCGTCGTAGGTCCGGTGGCTGGGTCTGTCCCTCCGTCTGTCTCTACGTGGAGAGTCTCGATCATGGGAGGGTGGACCATCCCTGTCTGACTGTGATGTCGAACCCTGCCGCTCCCAGAGAAAGTCCATCACCTCCATATGCTGCCTATCCCGTTCCTGATCACTCTTTCGGAGATCCTCCCGTAACGCAGCGACTGCATCCATCACATCTTGGATTTTACATTCCAAACGGTCCTGAAACAAAATCATTATTGTCAGTGCTAAAACCGAACAATTGTTTCAACATAAATAATGCATTACACCATTTTTGACATACCTGGCGATGCCTTCCAACGTCTGCTCATGAATGTACTCCACTGGGCATTGCAAATCGAACCTGTCTGCGCCTAAGAGGACTCCCAGCGACAAACTCCGGGTCTGAACCCTCTGTATCTGGCATGTGCCTGAATGGACTCCCACCGCCAAACTCTTGGTCGAAACCCTCCGTATGACTGGGTCCGGCAGTTGTATGATATAAGGGATCCGGTACCGAGCCGTCGTGTCCATCAGCGGCCATATATAGACTGCCTCCCTCGTATATGCCCTCATAGTACCGTGCAACCCTCTCAGTTGCCGTCGGCACCAGTGTAGTCCTCGCAAACATCTGAAATCATTGTTAGACCATTGTATTTGTATTCGTCCTAATATGTAAACACTTTAACACAATAGATCCTTACCCTGGCTATGAAAATCTTGTCCAGCTTGTCCGACCTTGGTTGTTTATTAAACTCCCATTTCAGCATACTGGGGGACAAGTCAATCTCCCTATGAGTCCCAAACCGGGTCCCAAGCTTGGGGATAACCTCATACGCAAATACCTATGTAAAAAAAACAGTTATTCAGAATCCAATCATTTATTCCATAACTCATGTAAAAAAAATTCAGGTTTTCAAACAGATACAAATTCTAAATTATAAATTCTCACCAACAGTGCGTGAGCTAGACCGTAAATGTTGTACGTCTCCACCATGTGTACGTCAGCGCCATTTTCCTGCTGTTGTCTCTCATTCCGCTCACGTCGACCGTCCAAGGCATGATTGAATCCAAAAATGGACTGCCTATACACGTGGGCACCCACGGGAACGCATCAAAAGCGTCCAAGTCCTCAACTAGCCGGATCTGCCATAATGGAACTTTCTCTCTCTCGTCCAACCCTATCAATATCCAGTTTAGCATATAAAATAGGCACAGCTTCACAACATCGTACTGCTCCTCAAATACACCGATTCGTAGAACAGCTCTCAGCTGTTCATAATCCACCTCAGCTACACCACCGAAATACCGTTGGTGTATCCCGTTCTGAACCATCTCATACCTCGTCGTGTCGGGAATCACTCCAAACTTCAATCCGGTGATCAGACAGAATTCAACCTTGGAGAACCGGACCGAACGAGGACCTAACATAAATCGCATCTCATCCTCCGGCCCATCGTGATGTAGCTCGCGCAATAACAGTCGATAGACTATGTTACCCTAAAATTTCATCCCCAGATCCATCCGAAGGAAATGACCAAAACAAGACTCCGTATACCGACGTCGGTCTTCGACCTTGAATTGTTCTGGTACACTATCCAGTGCGACGTCGATATCTTGAAGGTCGCTGAAATGGTCATGCCTAGTGATTTTTCCATCATACCATTCCCACTCTGGAGTTTTAAGCAAATCCTTTAGTTGACTCCCCATCTGCATTTTCACAGAAACAATACATCAGTAAACTGTAAAAGACTCGGACATAATAATATAAAATAGCAAGGAAGCAGTTTGAAAAAGCTCAGACACATTTTGAAAAAGCTCGGGCAGTTTGAAAAAGCTCGGGTAGTTATAAAAAGCTCGAACTCGTTTTGAAAAAAGCTCGGACACATTTTGAAAAAGCTCAGACTGTTTAAAAAGCTCGGACACAGTTTGAAAAAGCTCGGACTCATTTTCAAAAAGCTCGGACACATTTTCAAAAAGCTTGAACTGTTGAAAAAGCTTGGACTCAATTTCAAAAAACTCGAAAAAAGATTTTAAAAAGCTCGGACTGTTTAAAAAAGTTCAGACACTATTTTAAAAAGCTCGGACAGTTTAAAAAAGCTCGGACACAGTGCGAAAAAACTCGGAAACATTTTGAAAAAGCTCGGGCATTTTAATAAAGCTCGGCCACATTTTAAAAAAGCTCAGGAACAGTTTCAAAAAGCTCGGGCAAATTTAAAAAAGCTCGAACACAGTTTAAAAAAGCTCCGACACAGTTTTAAAAAACTCGGAGACCTAGAAAAAGCTCGAGACAAGTTTGAAAAAGCTTCTGAACAGTTTGAAATAGCTCAAAAAATGTTTTAAAAAGCTCGAAAACCCAGAAAAAGCTCGGAAAATGTTTTTAAAAACTCGGAAAATGCTCGGAAACACCTTGAAAAAGCTCGGGAACCCAGATCTTCAACATATTTACAAACCCTAACCTAACCCACAACCATTCTCAGATCAACAAACAAACCTAATCTACAAGTTTAATCAACACCCAACATCAAACATGAACTTATCAAAAACAAAATCCACAACATAATCTGACTCAACTTACCATAGTCGATTGAAGATGATGTCGTCTGAACACTCGAAAAAACACTGTTGTCCTACCGCCGGTTACTTCGACATCTTTTTCAGCCAGAAAACCATTGATCTTCCAACGCCGGTTATTTTTTCAGCCGATGTTTTCTCTCTCGTTTTTCTCACTAAGTTTGAAAACGACAAAAACTCACTTGGAATGGGTATTTTGTCTGGACACCTATATTGGTGCCTTTTAAACATGAATTAGTAATGTCGTGATATTTGCACAACACCCACCCCAAATAATGCTATTTATTTTTTGACCCCTTTTGAAATCTTAACAAATAGGTGATAGATTTGTTACAACCCGTTTAGATGGGTTGATATATTGTTCACTATATGGCTTCAGATTAAAAAGTAAAGCCAGATAGTGGTGTAAAAGAGGGCCGGCCCGGCCCATATCAGCACGGCCCCCCGGCCCGTTTAGGAAAACGAGATGTGCCTGGCACGGCCCGTTTTCCTAAATGGGGGCCCGACACGGCCCCTCCGTTCCGTGCCGCGTGCCGTGCCGGGCCGGCACGTGGGCCAATTAGGCGGCCAAATGGGCCGGCCCACATCCAATATTTTTTTTTTTATATATTTTTTTACATATTATTATTTTAGTATAATAAAAAAATGTTTATAATAATATATTATAGATACATTTTTTATTTTATTTAATGAATTAATTCAAAGTTTGAACTTTGGTGTCTTGGTGGAGAGATTAGAGAATAATAGTTATATCATAGTAAATTACTAATAAAGTATTATAATAGTATATTAGTAGTGTAGAATAGTAGAGAGAGAGTAAGAATGAAATTAAGAATAATTGAAATTGTATAGAGAGTTTGAGAATGAAGAGATTGAGGGAATTAGAGAAAGTGAATGAAAAGTGGAATGTATGGGAGTATTTATAGAAAAATTAGAAAAGTGGGTAAAAATATAAAAGACAAGAGTTGAGGGGGGGCAAATTGCAATTTTTATATTTTTTTAAAAACATAACCGTTATATTTAAAACAAAATTAAAAAAAAAATTCAACGGGCCCAACGGTCGGCACGCCGTACCGGCCCGACGTGCCGACCGTTGGGCCTGGCACGCCGTGCTGGCGTGCCGGGCCGGGCCGGCACACCGTGCCTGGAACCCTGACCCAGCACGTGCCAAAAATAGGGGTCGTGCCAGGCACAGCCCGCCATCCTTGGCAGGCCGGCCGTGCTGGACCCTTCAGGCCCGGCCTATATTTACACCACTAAAACCAGATGATTTTGTTCTTAAAAGATATCTCAACAATATAAGTGTTCTCCATTAAAAAAAAAATTACTGTATGTACAGTCAAACAATTGTAATTTTTAAATAATATAATTTGTACATGGTACGTGATTCCGTAATATATCCAAAAAGAACTTCGTTTTCTCTTGTATGGAAGATGATGATACGTGGCAAAATTCACATTGTCCAAAATCTAACTAGTTTTGTGACCATTATGTATAGTGGGATATCAAAAATCCTTCTATAAGATTTTATTTTTCCGTGGTACCAAACGCCACTTTAGATGAATGGATTTGATCCTTATATTTCAGCTTTCATCATCATCATCCCTTTTCTAAAGAGACAAACATGGTAAGTGGCCTACAAACGAAAGGGTTGAAAAAAAAAAAAACAATTGTTGTGGGAGAAAAGCACTACCAAAAAGCTAAGACTATCTCTCTCTCTCTCTCTCTATAAATATATATATTTATATGGTAATGTTAATTTATATATATATATATATATGTTCGTAGCACATAAGTTAACAATAATTTTTTTATTGTAAATGAAAATATAGATAATATATTTATTGTGATAAAATAATAAATACATATATTGACATATGATTTTATTTCTATTTATAGTAAAAACAAAGGGTTGTTAACATACCTTAATACAACAGTACTACCAATATAATATATTGTTTTGAAATCCCAACACTAATTTAATTCTAATCATTTTATTAAGACAAAAAAAGTTGTGTTTAATCATCTTTTGGGAGACCACATATGTGTTGGTAATGATGGTGATTAAGGGCGATAGTGATTGAGTAATTAATTTCAGTAAACTTAGGGTTTTGCCGGTTAATGGGTTCTAGGTTGTCGGGAAACAAAATCATAGATCCTTGACAAGTGTTATTGTCATTATTATTATTATTATTATTATTTTTTAAGTCGGACATCGGTCAGATCAAACGTCTTGATAAAAATTGAATCTTTTTTACATTTATAATTTTATTAATAAATATGAACCTTTAAACCCCTATCAAGTATGTTAAGAAGTGCATAACCATTAAAACTACGAATGGATATATGTAAGTGTATGATTTATAGATTTTTTCAATCGTTCATTTTTGTATTCATAGAATATAATTGACTAAACAATTTAAATATGTATGTTTGCATGTGTTATGTATGTACGTATTTAGATATGTATGTATATATTTTAGTTTCTTGTTGATACTAAACAAGATCGGGTTAGGATACAAGTGAGAATTTTTTAATTTTCTAAATATAAAAATACCTACACTACAAGTTAAATTTATATAAATTATAAACACATAATTTAAATTCATCTCCATTTGAGAAATAATAGCCATACTAGTTGAAGTCATACAGAGTCCTAATAGTTTTTTTTATAAATAATTTACCTAGAAATCCCCCAAACTCGATTTTACGAACTCGAATTCAAAATTATAAAAAGCAAAAAAGAAAACCTGTGATATTATACAAATTATATAGTGATGAGCGATATTCTAATTGAAGACCTTGTGAGCAAAAAGGTGCATAGTAAGAAAAAAAAATGTTGAGACTTTTGGTGTGGTGTATAAAAGAGAAGGCAAGCCGATTGATTTAGACTTTGACATGGGTGGTTTAGACACCATCAATGGTAGCAATGCATTTCAGTCACTAAAGAGACTTGTCAATTGTCATCAAAAGTGCTACATTCTATTCATTTTGGATGCTTACAGTAGGTTTCTTTCTTCTTCTTATTCTATGGTAAATTGCACTAACTCCCTTTATATTTGTGAAATTATATACTCCGACACTTAATGCGTTAATTACATGGATACCGCTGGACCGCCATTTAACTAATCCTATAGAGTGAAATTTCAAATTGCCCGTGTGCTATTTATTTTAATATTATTATAATAGTTTTCTAAAATAATAATTTAAAATTTTAATTAATTAAAAGTAAAAATAAATAGAAAAAAATGAATTACCTCTAGTTCGGCTACTCCGTTTAAAGAGATCACAACAAATCTCCTCCAAAGGGAAATCTGACGATCTCCTCTGGTTACGGAGGAGACAGTGGTGGAGTAGTCAGTGAAGTTATTTCTTATTATTATTATTATTATTATTATTTTTCTTAGGTTTTTTTATTCTAAAAATCTTTGGCTCAGTTTTTTAGAACGTTAGTCAAAAGAATTCAAGGGAATGGTAATGTATTAATTGTCGAAGAGTGCAATTTGTATATATACATAGGACGTTAGTGCAAGTTTCCCTTTTTCGATGTTTATTTTCCGCAATATCCAATCATTTTCCATTATATTTTCAAATTAATGCATAGTTTGGTTATGAAAGATACTGAACGCTAAATACAGCCCTAAAAACAACTACTGAAATTGGGAAAGCTCACCTCCACTTCTTTGCTAGATATGGATGGGTCGGTCTTATCTAAATAGAAAGAAAAATACTTCAATAAGACAGATATATCCGGGACGAATCTTCTTGGGCGCTACACGAGGCTGTAGCCCCATCTATCTTTAAAAAAAATAAAAATTACAAGTTTTTAATAGTATATTGAATTTATTCAAACCCAAATGTCTAATACAAGTGATTTATGTTATTGTATATGTATGTAGACATTATTATGAGTCATGACCCAATAGTATATTAAATTTATACAAACCGAAGTGCAACCGTGCAAGTCTTGACTTTTACACATCCTTTTAATTATTATAAGATCCCACCACATCACCACTTTTCTCTATCAGACATTTTATACTTCGTTTTTTTCTTCTTTTTCTCTCTAATATTTTTCTTGATTCTTCAATCTTACTCTATCCACCCTGAAATTTTTTTTAACAATCTTGTAACAACATTTGTAAGACTTATTTGATTGTATTTATATTATATTGTATATTTCTTTCTTTCTTGACTTTATTTATTTTGTTAGAATATACATTTTGAGGGGTTAAATTTATTATATTTCATGACTCGTTATGTATTTACATTTTATTAATGAAATTCATCTTCATACTACAGTTGTTTAAAAAAAAATTTAACTAATGTTTGGTTCAGCCCCGCCGGATAGGAAATTATGGATTCGTCCATAATCACACCATACATACAGTCTCTTCAATAAAAGTTTATTATATATACATGGCAGAATTTCACATAAGTCCTATATTTTTAGTGATTTGTCACATTTATTGATGTCTTTTCAAATTCATCACTTTAGTCCTAACTTTTTCCAAAACTCATCACTTTAGTCCATTTGACCAAATATGTGAACGTCAACTATTTTAAAACCTGTAAAAAGTACACTTTTACCCTAATTACTATTTAATTTGGCTAAAATGATTATCTTAGTTTTAAATTAAAAAGAAAAACAATAAAATCCTCAATAATAAAATCTTAAATAAATATATTACAAAAAAACTTAAATAAATAATTAAAAAATCCTTTAATTTGTTCTTATTTTGTATTTTTTTCATAATGGGTTTTTATTTAGCTAATATGATTATCTTAGCTTTAAATTAAAATGAAAAAAAAAATTCTCAATAATAAAATCTTAAATAAATAGTTTACAAAAAAAAATAATGAAAAAAAATCATTTAAAGCTAAGATAATCATTTTAGCTAACTAAATATTTATTATGATAAAAATACAAAAAAAAAAGAAAAAATTAATGGATTTTATTATTTTTATTTATTTAAGATTTTTTTGTAATATATTTATTTAAGATTTTATTATTGAGAATTTATCATTTATCATTTTAATTTTAATTTAAAGCTAATATAATCATTTTAGCTAAATTAAATAGTAATAAGAGCAAAAATGTAATTTTACAAGTTTTAAAATAGTTGACTTTTACATATTTTGTCAAATGACTAAAATATTGAGTTTTAAAAAAAGTTAGACCTAAAGTGATGAATTTAGAAAAATATTTATAAAGGTGACAAATCACCAAAAAGATAGGACTTTGTGAAATTCTACCTATATAGATCAATGTGTATGAATGTAAATTCAAATCACCATAATAATGGGTAAATTGCATAAAATTCCCGTGAGGTTATGCAATATTGTACTGAGCTGTAACTTTTGTTAAAATGACACAACCATCCCTTTGACATCTTTGATTGCCATCTTGACTCACACTGATTTTTACGTTTAGAGTGAAATGACCAAAATTCCATTGATGTGATGATTCATAAATTAAAGAGAAAATAACACTGGACACCATTAATTGGTGGGTCAAGTCCCAAAAAAATCATTCACTATTTAAATTGTTCCAAAATCACTATTTTGACAAAATATTGTTTCAAAATCACCATTTTAACAAAACATTGTTCACTTGGCAGCCATTCTGTTAAAATCTAACAGAAAGCTACGTTATGTATGATATGGCACCCATAAAGAATTTTATGGACAATATTTTATGTATTTTGATTATTTACTTATATATAAAAATTAATGATTTGATTAATTTATTATTTTTATGGATATTACTTCCTGTTTATGGGTGACATAAAACTTATGATTATTCCCTGATTAATTTGGGGTGACATCAAACTTATTTCATGATTAATTTATTATTTAATTATATATAAAAAGTAATGATTTGCTTATAAGAATTTATGGGCAATATTTTCTGTTTTATAAAGTAATCATGGTCAAAAAATAGTCAAAATACAGGTAAAAAAACCAGTTTAAAACCTTTTAAAAACCATTTTAAAAACCGGTGCAAAACATGTTTTACTATTTTGACCCGTATTCTAATAATTTATGATATAAGCAAACGGACTTCAAACAATTAATGACCAAATGGCAACAATTGATACTTTTTTTTATAAAATGGCTAATTTGAGCCATTTTGAAAAATTAATGGTGATTTTGGAACTGCCTCACCAAATCAGTGGCTTTAGATATCACTGATCCTAAATTAAATAGATTTTTTTTAATAAAAAATAAGATAACTAATAAATAATTTTTAAATAAAAAGATAATTAAAAAAAATTGATGAGATTCGTAAAGATCCCTTTCAAATCTCCATCCTAAATTAGATAAAATAATTTAAAATAAAAAAGAAGCTTAAAGAGATCAAGATCTCTTTCCAAATCTCTAACCAGAGCAATCAAAATAACTAAAAAAGAATAAAAAAAAAAAAAAAAAAAAGCTTCCAAGAGCTTCATCAATGGAGCCTCTGCTCCATCTGAGATGAGGTCCTCAGATCAAGAAGACTGGAATGGAGAGCAGAACAGGCCCTCGCCTCCCATCGGAGGTGGATCGCCTTTTTCCATCTCAGGTGGAGCATCAACCATTTTTTTTTTTCAGATTCCGTTCCTTTTTTTTCTTTTTTCTTCCCTTTTGTGTGGAATTGCTTTGTACTTTGAGTGAAGATGATTTTTTTAATCAACTTCAAGTAACTGAAAATATATCAATGTCTGAATGAATTAGTAATTGAACTTGGTTAATATGAATCTAAGCAACAAGAGAGACCAAACCAATTCAGTTTCACTTGATCGAGTTCAACAGTGGCTTAATACACACATCAAGATTGACATGGAAAATTGTAAACAGTTATTATTGTTATACTTCTTCAATTTCAAGCTTCTTCAACCACAACAAAAGACTCAATTTCACTGCATTCTCCATTGAACCCCCTTCTGTTTCTTCAAGCTCTTCTTGTTATACTTCTCATACAAGCGTTTCTACACACATAAGATGCAGGAAATCTGTGAAGATTGAGAGAAGTGAAGGTGGGTGCTTTTCAGTTTCACAAAATGATGATGATGATGATGAATCTATTGATCTTGGAAAGAACAAGCGCAAGTCTGAAATGGGTTCTTCAAAGACTGTTGAGATTGTAAAAAAGAAGCCTTTTTGCAGGAGGGTGAGGGTTTTGATCGAAGAAAAAACAAAACAACTTGAAGGTTTTTGTATAATTAATTTTTAAGACTTTTGGATCCTTTTTATAATTTTTATTTTGATTGACTAGCAGTTAAAAAATATATTTAGGGTTGTTTCATAATTTATTACAATTTAAATTATTGATATGGTGAAAAAGACGTTTTTATCCCTTAACCATTAAGTCAATGGTTAGTCAAATGGTTAGTCAACGAAGTCAATGGAAAGTTTGTGTCATTTTGACAAAAGTTGCAGCTCAGTGCAATATTATATAACCTCACGGGAAGTTTGTGCAATTTTCTCCATAATAATTGATAATGTAGTTCACTTGTTCCATTGAAGCATTTCTCGAACGAACGACAATAGGCAGCATCACACCACCTTCTCAAGTACACTTTTTAAAGCAAAAACCTAATATCTTTATTCTTGTAAAGTAGAATCCGTGAGATGATAATTATCCTTGGTGATTTCTTTGATCTTTTGAAACTTAATGATAATCAAATGAAAATAGTTGATTCCTTGGTCAATATTGGTTTGGTGATGATCACTCATTGGTGGGGATTTAAGAATTCTCCTCCACAATCTATTCAGAAACTTCTACTCAATAATGCTTGGGAAATGTTACACTAAAGGTCAATGTCAAAGGGAAATTTGTCAAAATGGATAAAAATAAAAAATACTAATTAAAGGGTCTTATTTTAATTTAATGTAGTATATTAATTACTAGAATTCATTCTTTCAATCTATACATTAAATCAACGATTTCATAAAGAGTAGCAACACTCTAATCCATTCATTTAAATAATATAAATCTAATACAATTTCAATGAATGGGTAAGAGTGTCGCTATATTATTTGAACACCAAATTTAGATAAAATAACATTATTGTTTCATAAATCTTACAAAAATAAATAGAAATTTTATTCACTTTTTAGATGCTTTTTAATTTCTTATCTTTTAGATACTTCTTAATATCTTATCCTAATAGAAAAGTATGTTTAGGTTTATTTGTATATTAAGAATATATCCAATATAAAAGTGTTTTACATTTCAATAATTGATATATCAACAATATCGAAAGACGTGCTTCCTACATGACATATAAGAAAAATCTGTCTTCAATACTTCTGTTTAAAATATTAACTTATTAATAACTCTAACATAGCCTCTAAAAGCACACAGTCAACTTAAACCCGATGTCAACATATAATATTTTTACGGATCCATTGTAGCATTGCAAGTTTGATATAAAGGATAATAACATCACTCATCCCATGAGTCATATCATTATGCAAATTAACATAATCTATTTATTTGTATAACATTTTTCCCAAAAGAAACAACACTTGAAAAGGGAACAAAATATATATATATATATATATATATATATATATGACAACCTTTAATCACAAAAATCCATTTAATTTCATAACATTTGAAAAATAACAAATGAGGCAAAAACACAAATACAACTGCCTCTCCCCAACCAACAAATGACTAAAAATCCTCATTCATCCCTATAAAAATGTCATCACAATTCGTGACATTTTTGATATATAGCAGCACTCTCTACAAACAGTGATGAACAAAATATTATTACACAATCTGAATCTTTCATTTTAAATCCTGTACTAGATATAAAAATAAACAAGACCGAACAAAAACTATATGAATGAATGCATGTATGTGACATTTGACTGTTTGAGACTCGCTAAAAATGATAAAAATGAAATATGAATAATGCAATGCAAAAATGTTATGGTGAGTAAAACCATGATCCCACCAAGTGTATATTAAAAAAGCTGTATGGGATTAAATACAACCCGACCCTAACGGACATACTGATGAATTGATGCTGACTCGAATTAGCGAAAAGAGAAAAAAGGGCGGAAAATTAGTAATGAGAGCTGGGTTTCAGGAAGAAGATTTCTGAAATGCTGCGCTTGGGTGGTCTTGAATCGTCACAACATTTGAAGCAACTCCTCACGTATATCCATCCCGACCACCTATAGCCACTCGAGAGAAGACCACCAAAAAGGTATTGGATTGTCTCTAATTTTAGTCATCCTCAAGAGCCGACAAACCGCCAGTGACACTGGACTACTCAGTCTAATAAACATGTCGATGTTATATCTGCCTTCCCTACTCCCACACTTCAATCCTCCATGACCAACAACAATTTTTGTTTTTTTTAACACTTTTTCTGGAGGTTCAGAGGACTTGACCGACCAACTTCGGGGATGCTGCCACTACCCACATCCTCCATGACCCAACAACAACCCGACCCCATAGTGCTGATGCAAGAGTTAGTGACAACTTGAAGACCATAACTTCTGTTGTCTAATGTGGTGATGACCTGACACATGCAATCCTTGACCCCAACTCAACACACCCAAATGCATGCAAGGACTATAAAAGTAAAGACTACGCCCAGTGGCAAAAGCCTCAAACAGAAATAGCCTTACTAATGGCCAACTTGGCCCATTCAGCAGATTCTTTAATCATATGGTCTTCAGAAGACAAGCATTCATTTAAAAAGTCTTTGCTTGAAAGAGACTGCTGAATCAAAGAACCTGCATTACTTCCCAGTGTATCTGCTAGATCTCCAAGGAGCCCAATAGCTGTCTTCATCACCACTTCATCCCTGCAAGCAAAACGATAAAAGTTACTAACCATAACAACAACATCAAAAGTAAAAGACTAAAGAATATCTTTCAGCACAACTCACATGTCTTTTTCCATATATATGCTATCCAAGAATTGTAAGATGTGGGGGGCATATGGAATCAAAAGCTGGGTTTTAGGAGAGTTCTTAAACCCTTGGAAAATCCCAGAATATGCTTCCAAAATACCGTTTCTCAGAGAATTGGTGTATTCGGTCATATCATCATCTGCACTTGATGTGTGGGTTGACAGATCAGCTGCACTCTGAAGCATGGGCATGGAATACATCAAATACTTCTCAAAATTCTCTCCTATTGCCAGAGCTATATCACCAAAGCAAGAGAATATGGGCGGCTTCACAGATCGGTGCAACTGGTTGCTTGATAAATCCTTGAGAAGTTGTGTCATAATCCCATCACAGTAAGGTAGGATTTTTTCCTCCAATGCTCTGCAAATATCCCCAACCACACCCACTGTAACAGCACAGACTTGGTACTCCTCGAAATTCTGAAGACCCATTTCCAAGTATTTATAGAACTCTGGCATGTACTTTGCAAAATCAGGGCCTGTTGAGTACGCAAGGGCTCCAATCGCAAGCATGGCTTCCTCATGAACAGTTGCACTCCTGCAAGCGAAAACCCTAAGGAAGAGTCCCATTATCTGATCCGCATATTGCATGAAGACATACTTAGTTGGTTCTGACGACCCTAGCTTCTGAATAATGACCTGTAAGCATCCACAAAGAAGGCCTTGCAACTCACTCTGCTTTTCCCTCTCATCTGATGAGAGCTTCTGCCCCTCGAGAGTCTTATGAAGCTCCATCATGATGACAGGCACCAGTTGTAACACCATGGGTGCTGTTTCATCAGTTGAACACCTCACCACTTCATTCAATGTTTCATAGGCAGCAGTCCTTAATCGTGATTCCCCGGCATCTTCCCTGTGAGTAACAGTGAGAAGAGACTGAACAATTTCTTGGAAGAAAGGAGTAAGAGGAGATGTTGGGCCCACATCCTCATAACCCTGGGCAAGAAAATAGAGAGCACCACAGGCCTTCTCCGCAACATTCGGAGTGTCCTTCATGCTCTGAAGTAGAACCGTGATGATCTGTTGGCAGTTTGCTTGGGTGATTATGGGTGTATCCATAGTTGACCCATGAAGAAATTCAAAAATTCGTCCAAGAGTCCAAGCAGTGGTATCTTTCACATGGTTATTTGGATCCTTCGTTAAAGCACTGAGCATAAAGGATAAAGCAACATTAACAATATGTAGTAACTTGTCAGGCGAAGGACCCTCCAAGATGGAACCAAAAGCATAAGTGGCTCCCTCTCTTTGCCTCCAATCTGGTTTTGTAATGTTTTCTTCAATGAATGGGATGACGAGTGGAACAATATCATCTCCCACTGTTCGTGCAACCAAACCAAGGCAAGTGCCCCCAGCCATTGCAATATTCCAAGCCCCCTCATCCTGATCCTGATCCTCCTCTTGCTTAAGTAGAGTCTCCAACAACATTGGGACAAGTGCAGGAAGTGCCTGCTTGATAAAGTAAAAGCAAGGAACATCAGAGTCTGCAGTGAAATCACCCCCATATTCCTCCAAGATATCTATTTCCTCATCACAAATAGAACTCCAGAACTCAATGGCTTGAAGAGCCACAGGTTCCTCATCTTCTCTCACAGCCTTAGCTGTAATGTTATAGATGTCCTGCATATAAGGAGCTAATTTGTCATAATAAGTTGATGAAATGGATACCAAACACTCAAAAGCAGCCTGCCTTATCTTCACTTCTGGGGATTGGGTTGCCTCGCAAACAACTCTCATGATATAATCACGCTCCATGTCATTGTTAAAGTTTGCTTGAGCAAAGCTCAGAGCATTGTATAAGGCCCGTGTAGCAGCAAGCCTAACATCATTATTCCCTTCAGCAGCATTCATACCCTGAACCACCGCTGTCAGTATTTTATTTACATGATCTTGATCTACAACATCAGGAGAAACTTCCTCGCATAAATACCCAAGAGTTTCTAGAGTGGCTTGCTTGACATGAGCTGGTAGCTGGTGAATATTTGACAAGAGTGAACCTATTAGCTCAGGCCACTGTTTTTGTGGCAATTCAATGCCTGCAACCTTGGCAATAACTTGGGATGCAGTTGACCGAGCATCAGGTACAGGAGAAGTCAGGGTCTTTAATAAGCAAGTCTTAATCTGGGTCTTCACATTGGCATCCAATGAAAGCCACCTTTGAACAAGTTCAAACTTTCTATGTTGTTCCTTGGCATCCAAGGCATTCTTAAGTATTAAACCTGCTAATTTCCGACTATCAACAGGCTTCTCATCATTTGCTAGCTCTCCAGAGAGTGACAGTAAGAAGCTTGGAAGGTTTTGCTCCTGAAACTGGTTCAAACTTTCTTCCGCATGCTTCCGAACAGTTCCATCTATTGACTGTGCATTTAAAAGAACCTGGGTAACTTCCATTGCCATCTTCTATCTGTAAATATCAATTACAAAATAATTCAAACACATGCATGTTCAGAAGCTGGCTAGTATGTAAAAAAATAACATTTATAAATAAACAAAAACATATTGCCAAACCCCAAACTCAGTCCCCAATAATATAACCAACTAAAAAAGAATATTGACGCAGCGGAAACAGAATAATTCAAGCCAAATCCATGACTTATGGGTATAAACCCAATGAACACCAAGTCTGATAATAGTATGTCAAAATATGAAAATATTCGGTCCTTTTACAAAAGCTAACAGAGGTATTTATAGCCTCCTACATGTCCAATTGTCCAAATACAAGAGCCATAAACACAACAAAATAACCACAAATAAATAACATAACTACCCACATAACAAAAATAAACTAAATAGCCAAGATAAATCTTCCTACATCAAATATGATAAAAAACTAAAATGAAATAAAGTAAATCAAAGTAGATATTGTGCTTAGTAGCCAATAAAATTGCTTATCACAATCAAAAGAAAATTGCTTCACTAGACCGAGTTAAGTATATTCTAAACATATGATAATCTTGAAACCTTAAAATATAGTTTATGTCCCTTGTTTAATTCCCAATTGCTGTACCAAACAAGAGCACAAAGGTAAATTCGGGTTTCTAGAATGCATAACATAGTCCAATTCATAGTTCCAAGTAACAAAAAATTAACATAGTAGCCCTCAACATAGAGGAAAATAAATCTCACAAATCGTTATCAACAAATACACTGTTCACACTACTGTAGAGTGTGCAGTGATTACAATCCGAAAAAAAAACATACAAAACATAAAAACGGTTATAGAGTCATCATTGTTAATAGATTAATCGCAAGTGAAAAATCGAATAAGAGCTCACGTAAAATCAGGCGCCAAAACTAAACTGCAGTGAACAGTGACAAATCAGCAATCTATCAATACCCAATTCAATTCATGCCGCAACAAGTGAACAACAGATCCAGCTACAGCCCAATTTCAGTAACAGATCAAATCGGATTCGATCCGACAACGAAACATAATTCGATCAAATTCAATAAACAAAAATACAACCTTTACAATAAAAACAGTTGTAAACCAGTCAAATAAGTACAAAAAAACACAGATCGAATCGAGAATTCGTAATCAGAACTGAACTGGGTCGACAAATTAAAGATCGAATAAACGATACAAAACAATATAAATCGAAGGCGTAAAAACCCTAATTGACAACTGATGAAATGAAAAAAACCCAATTGGGATTGGGAGACGACAAAATCACCGACCTGGGTCTTGCGAAATCGAAGGTGGGCAATGCAGTTGTGGAGAGAGAGGAACAAAAACGGCGGCGTAATTAGAAACCCTAAGAGAGAGAGAGAGAGAGAGAGAGAGAGATGCGAAGAGCTGGACTTGAATGTAAACAAAATCTGTAAATGATTTTGTTTGTGCAAAAAAAAAAAAAAATTAAGGGAATTATCAGGTGCAGTGGAATTATTTGTGAGGTAGGCCACCACTTTTTTATCAGGGTTTTGATTGGAGTGTGCGATTAGTTTGATTGACGGGTTTACTGAAGACAAGTCAACTGATCCTTTAACGGCTGTGATTGAGTATCCAGATTTTTGAATTTTGAAGATAAATTACGTATTACGGTAAAACCTCGATAAATGAATGTTCGATAAATTAATAATCCTGCTTAACTAATAATATCTTCTGATCCCAACTGGTGCATGTGTAATAAATTAATAACCTCGCTAAATGTATAATATAATATGTTTTTTTAAGTCTTTTAGGTCCCAACGAATATATAAATCAATAATCGATTAGATATATAAAAAATATAACACATAAAAATTCATAATAAATATGAATAAACTTTTAACTTAACAACTTCCTTTCAAAAAAATAAAAAAAAACTTAACAACTTCTATTTTCTCAATTCAAATCTTTCTTAAAAAAATGCATCTAAAGCCGCTTGCTTTTTCTTTCTACTGAAACCAAACTCGTTCTGATTCTTAATTTTTTACAAATCATACACCATATTTGGTATTTTTTTTCTTCATTTGTAGTAAGAAGTTATTTAATGTTACTATTATTTGAAATGCCTCTTTTGGAGAAACACTTGGTAAAACACAGATGTTATCTGGATCATGATCATTGGTAGGTGTATTCATTACCCCTTGAATAATTTCTTTCTCAGTAGGTGATTTCATTACTATATCATTTTCACTAGGACACTACAAAAAAAAATATCTATTAGTGACGAACTATTTTCGACTGCACTAATTGCCGTCAGTAATGATACCTTTTTCGACGACCATATTAATACCGTCGAAAATGAGTAAAAATGTAATATCATATTTCCGACAGCCCAATGACCGTCGGAAATAGTCAAATAAGCCGTCAATATTGTTCGCATTTCCGACAACGCAAAACGTGCCGTCGAAAAAATGAGCAAAAATATAATATCATAATTTTGACGGCCCAATAACCGTCGGAAATAATGAAAAAAAAGCAATCAATATTGTGCATGTCTCTGACGGCGTAAAACGTGCCGTCGGAAATGATAAAATTTAATTCCAATTAACTTTAAGGGCAATCATGCTATCGAAAATGTAGCACTATTTTTTACATTATTTGTTATGGCATTGTCATGGAAAAAATAATTAATTTATTATTATATTATTAATTAATAAATTATAATGGAATGTATGTGACTTGTAGGTCAATATTTTAAATGTATCACTATATATGTTATTTTTTATTTATCACTATTTTTTTTTATCGAAATCCCTCTATCAAATTTTTCGCCAAATATGTTGATTTAATTTTGAATTTTTCGAATAATATATCATAGATAATATAAAAATAAAATTAAAATTTATGGTGATCACTGCAAGAAAATTAGGCAATAGGGACAAGACTTTAGGGACAAAATAATGATACTAATAAGAAGTCTATTTTATGTGCTCATTTGACTAAATTAAATAAATATAAAATATAGCAAAATTATTATTAATTACAAGAATATTTAGTTATTTTTAATTATGTTTAGTGACTCTACTATATCAAAAAAAATTTATAAAAAAACTCTATTAATTAGTTTTAATATCTATTTGTTTATCATACAAGATAATTATAAATTTTACTGAAATAAGTTTAAATCATTAATTAATAAAAATTATTAATTTTTTAGTAGAAAGTTGATTATAAAAAATAAAATCAGTAAGGATATAATATATGTTTCCTATTTAAAGATAAAGTAGTAGTAAAATGTAATTTCCTATTAGATAAGGGAAATATTTTAATAAAATATTATCTTAAAAAACAATGTCAATAGTTATATTTAAATAGTATGCAAAAAAATATATTTAACTAGATAGTATGCAAACATATTAATAGCTTATATATAAATAGCATGCAAAACATATCAGATATAAAATTATAAAAAAATGGTAAAAGTAACATTTACTATCAATCATCTAGGTCATGGGTATGAAGTTTAGCTTTGGTGATGTGGCGTCGACAAGTCGATGTCGCGTCATCTTTTTTATCATTGAACTTTTTCAGATGGCCATGACCGTCGGAAATGATAGTATTTATAACGACTCAACGGTAAATGGTTATTTGCGTCAAGTGTATTTATGATGGCCTTCAACGGCTTTTTCCCGTCGGAAAAGCGTATTTTCAACGGGAAATCATCTTTTCCGACGGCATTTAGCCGACAAAAAAATATCATTTTCATGTAGTTGGATAATTTAAAAGGTGGTCAACATTCATCACATTTCTATAGTGTAGACCATAAATGGTTTCACGTAATCTATTGATGTCTTCATCTTCACCAACTTGTGGTTCAGAAGCCATATCTTCATCTGAACGGATCTTCCAAAGTCGAAAATAATTTGCAATGGTTGTTGTCTTTACATCAATGTTTCAAGCCACATTAATACATTTCATAGCATTTAATATGTTAATTTTTTCGGGATTTGTTGTTCCTACCTCGTAACCCTTCATGATGCTAGAGTAGAAATGACTTCGATAATGAAATTTTAGTGCTCGAATATCCCAGTATCGTATGGTTGAATCTTTAATGTTGTATTAGGAGGTAAGAAAAATATTTCAACATTTGTCAAACATTCGATAACCATTAATATGTAGGTACTTAGAGCATCTCCAATGCAAATATGCATTGTTGAGTTTCTAACTAGCGACACTTCAGCATGTATATTGAATATGGATCCACTTTGTCAAGCTTTTTAAAGAATTGCATATTCTCATCTCCAATGCAATATCTAAAATCAAATATGTTTCCATTTTTGACCAATCATTTTAAAATATTTATTTCACACAGACACACACACACACACACACACACACAATTTCTCTCTCTCTCTCTCTCTCTCTCTCTCTCTCTCTATATATCTCTCTCCTCTTATTTTAAATCAAATATGTATCCATTTTGACCAATCATTTATGTCATTCTCTTTCTTCTTTTATTTTACAATTAAATGGGATATAATATTATTGGTGGGAAAACGTTAGAAATCCTAGTCAGTATTTCTATGAGAGTTTCTAAAGTTAGAAACTCAACTTCATATTCTCTAAAAAAAAGTTTGTCACATCATCTCCATAATCAAGTTAGATAATTGCATTGAATTGGTTTTTTCTACCTCATTATCTAATTATCCTACGTGATACTCAATTTTCTCCAAATGCATAAAAGCATTGGAAATGCTCTTATTAACTTCTTTGTACATATGTATCTTGGGCAAAAATATGTAAAATACATGTACAAGTAAAAACATAAAACATAAAAAAAAGTAGCAAAAACATAATAAATTATTTATTTATCGATAAAAAAACAACCCTCTAAAATAATAATTTTTCCCGGTCCCAACAATAGTATTTTATAAGGGTTTTACTGTATAGGTGATTTCCAAATTTTGGAAAAAGGGAAAGAAATGCTAATGTGTGGATCTAGGGATGGCAAAATTATCCACAGTTATGGATATCCATAAGAATCCGCTCCATTTATAATGGAATGGATACTATTATTTCGGGGATGTAGCGGGGATGGATGCGAACCTAATATCCATTTTATTTTCGGACATGGGGATGGATATCGTCTATGGATATCCATCCTCATCCGGATCCGTTATATATTTTAATATTTTAAATATATAAAAAATTATTATATAATTATTAATTTTAATTAACAAAGTTATTATTAATTTTTTTCATCAAAACCCTAAAAGCTATTTTTCTAAAATAAGCGGCCGAAAGATTGGAGAGTTGAGACTACGTTTGCTTGTTGGCTGATGCTGTTGAGTTTCTGGGTAAGTGAATACTGATTTAAAACTCTATATTTAATTTTGTTTGTATCTTGAAGTTGTTGTTTCTTTATTTAGCACTTGAATGTTGGTTTTACTAATTGCTTTATGCTTCGTGTATACTATATAGTGTGTTGCATTGCATGCCTGCATATGCGAACTACAATAATTTAGAACCAATTAAGAACCTTGTTTGTTTTGTTTTTTGATTTTTTTATTAACATGGTTATATTTAATAGGTTAATAATTTCCACACCACTTTTAGTTGATGAAGACAATTCGGGTGGTAGTGGCATAGATCCATCTCATACACCTGCTGCGGCATCTAATAAGAGGAAAACATCTGAAGTATGGAAACAATTTAAGAGGCAAAAAATAAATGGAAATGATAAAGCTGTGTGCACGCTCTGTAATGCTAAATTGGTTGGGGGTTCCAATTCTGGTATGTCGCATTTGCTCAATCATATAAAAATATGTCCTATACGAAAACAAACCGACATAAGACAATATACATTAACCAATAATAAGACAAGGATGGAAAGGATACGTTGGAGCCTTATACTTTTGATCCCATTGTTGTGAGAAGAAAACTTGCTGAAATGATAATTTTGCATGAATATCCTTTAAGAATGGTTGAACATGATGGGTTTAGAGAATATTCAGCAGCTCTTCAACTATTGTTTAAACCCGTATCTCGAAACACAATCAAAAGGCATATCTTGCAAATTTATGACATGGAGAAGGAGAAGACAATTAGTGTATTAGAGGCTAATCGATCTAGGATTTCCATCACAACTGATATGTGGACTTCAAGTAACCAGAAGAAGGGTTTTATGGCGGTTACAGCGCATTTCATTGATGACTCTTGGGCTATGCAAAGTCGAATTTTAAGGTACCATGCAAGCTTAAACTTTTATGTAATTTTGTAAGTTTTTTTCAAGTGTATATTGCATTCAATTTATTTGTCCTTTTTTGTTGTAAATTTTAGGTTTATATATGTGTCTTGTCCACATACAGCAGAGACACTTTATGAAGCACTAAATGATTGTTTGATGGATTGGAACATTGATCGTAAATTATCTGCAATCTCTGTTGATAACTGTAGCACCAACAAACAAATGATCACATCTCTGATAGAAAAGCTTAATAGCAGTGACTTAATATTGAATGAGACTTTATTTCATATGAGGTGTTGTGCGCACATACTTAATTTGATAGTAAAGGATGGTTTAGATGTCATTGGTGAAGGCATTGAGAGGATTCGTAGTAGTGTTTTGTATTGGGTAGCAACACCAAAAATAACAGAAAAATTTGAAGACACTGCTCATCAATTAAATATTCCTTATAGTAAGAGGTTGGTGCTTGATTGTCCAACTAGATGGAATTCCACATATTTTATACTTACTACAACATTATTATATAAGGATGTTTTTGCTCGTTTGAGTGTGCATGAGAAACAATATAAGATTAAGATACTAGGAAAAGATTGGAAGTTAGCTGCTATTCATCAAGGCAATCTGAAATTATTTTATCAAGTGACTGAAATGTTTTCTGGAACCAAGTACCCAACAACTAATGTGTTTTTTCTACATGTTTGTGATATTAGATTGTCTTTATTTGACTGGCTTAAAAGTGAGAATGAGGTGATTAAAGAAATGGCAGTTAAGATGATTGAAAAATTTTGAAAAATATTGGGATGTGATGCATGGAGTGATGGTTGTAGCAACTGTGTTGGATCCTAGGTACAAAATGAGATTGATTGAGTTTTACTTTCCCTCGATTTTTGGTGCTAATTACAGGACTCATCTCAAGAATATTCGAAATCTTTGTTTAGATTTGGTGAAAGAGTATGAATTAAAGTTTAAGTCGAGTGATGAAAATTCTATACATAGTAATTCATCACTTGCTTCTCAACTGAAGATGCCCGATAATTCCAGCAAGCAAGATGAACGCTTGTTAAGTTATGATTTGTTTGCGAGTTTTGATGGTCCTACACATGTTAAGTCAGAATATGATGCTTACTTGGAGGAAAAGGTGTTACGTAGGATAAAAGATTTTGATATATTGGTTTGGTGAAGGGCAAATGCAAGTAAATATCATATTTTGACTCAAATTGCTAGAGATTTTCTTGCCATTCCTGTATCATCGGTTGCTTCCGAATCTGCATTTAGTACATGTGGTAGAATAGTGAGTCTGCATCGTAGTAGACTCCATCCAACACATTGGAGGCTTTAATGTGCACTCAAAGTTGGTTATGGGCCGAAAGACGAGGTATGAAATTTATACACGTAATTAAATTATATTTACTGTTTTTAAGTCATTTAATATTAAATTACTATTATTATTATTGCTTGATTTTTTTTAGGGAAATGTTCAGAAGCTCCCACAACATGTGATACATCATTTCAAGAAGAGAACGGAAATGTTGAAGAGGTAAATGAATTAATTATATAATTGTTCAAATTTATATCTTCAAATTTCAATTAATACAATTATAATGTTTTTGTTGTTATATGTCTGTGAGTAGCAACTTTCCATATGGTGTTGTACTCTTGTTTGACAGTATGATACTCTGATTGTTGTATGGATCGTGGTGATGGAAGAATGAGAATATTTATGGTTTTTTATTAAGTTGTTAGAGAAAATTAAATTGTGAAGTTTTATTTGTTTTTTTTTTTCGTTTGTTGAATTTATGTTATTTGAACTTTATTGGATTGGATGTATTTGTTTCTCCCTTTTAAATAGGATAAAAGGTACCATTATACATATTAGTTATATTTTTATCTTATAAACTTCAAAATTTTATATTTTTTTTCATTGGATATGGATATAAGCGGAACGGGGATGGATATTGTTATCTGAATTCGCGGATTATCCGAATCCGCCCCGCTCATTTAGAAAAGGGGATGGATGCGGGGATAGAGATACATCTTTCAAACGGATACGGGGATGGATAATGGGGTATCCATCCCCGTTCCGATCCATTGCCATCCCTATGTGGACCCCTATGATATATTAGAGGTTACAGATATTGTCACCCATAAAATCTAATTAGTACACCTATTTTTATAAGTGCATCAGTGTCTAAAATTTTAAAAATAAATATACTATAAGCATCAATCTTAATGCCAATAATACCCTTATTGAAATGAATATATTTATTTTAATACATTTTATTTATAAATAATGTTAAGATATTATTTTTGGAATCAAAAACTCTTGTAATTATGATATAATTTACTTTTGGAAATACCTCGAATGTGTAGGAGCCTTATGAAAGATATAGAACTGGATTGTATATGAGCAAGAGATTTTCAGTATGAAATTCTCATATAAGGTATATACAACTATCTTTAAAAAAAACTCATTGATATCTACAGCTATCTTTTAAAAAAATTATTTTATTTATTGACAGAGTTCATAACTAGAGATAAAAGAAAGACAAAAAAAAGTAAAATAATACCTCCTCTGTATAATCATGTGATGATGAGAAAATTTGATACTGGAAATAAAATTAGAGTCTAATTAGAGTTTATTATAAAAATTAAGGTTTGCCATAAGTTAGGGTTTATTATAAGTTTTTTTTTTAATAAAGATATATAGTTGACGATATGAGTGTAATTAATTGGTGTCCACAATATTTGGTTTATTTTAATTAAAGTAATTTGTCATTATTGGTAAATTTCTATTATAATATTTTTATAATTAAAATTTTTAATAAAGAGATTTTCTCCTTACAATCCAGTTTATTCTTTTTACACTCCTTTATCTAAAGATATCCATTCCAAAATTTAAATTTTAGAAAAAATTCTAAAGACAATTTGTTATTTCCAAAATTATCCCCTTCCATAAACCATCTATAAACAGTCGTAAACCTTGTGTTTTTGTCCCCTTTCATAAGCCATCCAGCCTTTTTGGATTCGATGTTGAATGGTACGGGGTTCGGGAAGCGTTGGAGGGAGTGGATTAATATTTGCATTTCCACTCCTCAACTTTTCGTTTTGGTAAATGGTTACCTAACCGAGCAATTTGGTGTTCAAATGGGCCTCCGGCAAGGTGATCCATTGTCCCCCTTTCTGTTCAATATAGCCACTGAAGTGTTGAATTGCCTTCTTAAGAAGGCCTCAGCTTTAAATATGTTGAGGGGAGTGGTGTTTGGAAAAGATGAGGTGCATGTCACTCATCTTCAATTTGTGAATGACACCATTATTTTTCTAGAACTAAAGATGGGGTATATTCTCAACTTGAAATGGATTTTACAGTGCTTTGAGACTATTTTGGGCCTTCGAATAAATTTTCACAAGTCTTATGTTGTGAAAGCTGGTAAAAAATGGAATGCGGAGGAAGAGTGGGCAAAAGCTTTTAGAAGTAAAATAGCTTCACTTCCCAATTAGTTTTTAGGGTTTCCTCTTAGAGCTAACCCAAGCAAAAAGAATTTTTGGATCCAGGTGATCCAAAAGATTGAGAAACGTTTGGCTCCATGGAAAATGAGGTTTTTCTCGAAAGGTGGTAGATTGGTGCTAATCAAGGCGGTGCTCTCTAGTATTCCTACGTATTGTATGTCGGTGTTCAAGATGCCGGTGGGTGTAGCTCATAAAATAGAGAAGCTTCTTTGTGGTTTCTTTTAGGGCTATCAGGCAGAAAAGAGAAAGATTCATCGGTAGATTTGGCGACGATTTGTAAAAGCAAGCGTAATAGGGGCTTGGGTATTGGCTGGATGATGGATAAAAATGTTGGTCTTCTAGCCAAATGGATTTGAAGATTTGGTAGTGAGGACAATTCCTTATGGAAGAGGGTGTTTTGTGCTAAATATGGTTTGGATAGAAACCTATTGAGGTGGGATTGGAAAAACAATATTAAAGCTTCACATCTTGTTAATTCAATGAATAAGCTGCTAGATTGAGGCTTTCAAACAGAATCTATTCTTAATAAAGAGTGTCAAGTGGTGGTGAGTTGTGGTGATAGAGCGAGACTATTGGAGGACAATTGTTGGGATTCTTTTCCATTGAAGAAAGCGTTTCCAAGGATTTATATGCTTTCGTTAAATAAGGAAGGGAAAATTCAAGAGTTTGGGAGATGGATAGGGTCGAAGTGGGTATGGGATGTACTATTAAGAAGATCTTTGTTTGGTTGGGAGTTTGATCAATGGACGTGTTTTATATCAGTTTTGGATTGTTTAAAGATTAGAAGAGAGGTGCATGATATTTTTGCATGGTCTTTTAGTTCGGGAGGCACCTTTTCGGTGAGCTCCTTTCAAAAATGCTTTGAAGGACCCTATTCTAAAGACCAATCCAACTCTAAGGCAATTTAGATAGGTCTTTGCCATCTTAAGGTGGAGATTTTTGCTTGGAATCTTCTAAAAAAGAGAATTTTGGTAAAAGAGGTGCTAGGTCGTTTTGGGATGGACATATCATCGAACTAGTATTGTCCATTTTGCAATATGGCTATTGAGACTAAATATCACCTTTTGATTCATTGTATGTGGCCATGGAAGTTATGGATGGAGTGTACGAGTTGGTGGGATGTATATAGTTGCCCCAACAAAAACTTGGAAGATTGTTTGGATGGGTGGAATGGTTTATGTCTGGTGATGAAAAATATGAGGGCGTAGGATACCCTTTTTTTTTGCAGTCGTATGGACTATTTGGGAGAGTCAAAATTAGAAGGTTTTCAATAGCCATGAGGCTTCTTCGGATTTGGTGAAATTTATAGTGGGGTGGTGGTTCAAACATTGTGGAAATGGTTCCAAAGAACCAGTAACTTCCATTTTGCTCAACTTGAAAGATATGTTCACTGAAAAATTAGCAACCAAAGATACTATATGGCAAGCTCGGTCCCCTCCATTACCTATGGGAGTTAAATTTAATGTAGACGGTTTGGAGAAAAAAAATCGTGGATGGTGGGGATTGGAGGGGTTCTTAAAGACTCGGAGGGAAAAATTATGTGTTTTTTTTCTTATTATGTGGGCATCGAAGATTCGAAGACAGTTGAAATATTGGCAATCCATAAGGCATGTGCGTTATGTGTTTCGAAAGCAGCTCTCTTAGGTAAGGATATTACAGTTGTGAGCGATTCGAAGGTGGAGATTTTGTGGGTTAATAATAAAGAGGAGATTGGAAACCTCAAACATGTGGATATTATTTACTACATTCGGAATTTCATGCTTCAATTGGTTGGTAGTGGTATATAACTCTCGAGCAACAAACTCATTTGCTGATAACCTTGCTAAAATGGGGTCTAATATGACCGGGGACAAACTGGAATAGGGTGATATATGATTTCGCTTGCTGTTGATGAAGTCATCTCTGCTTATGATTACCAATTTTTTTCATTTTGTTACGGAGCTGTTATTTGCTTGTTGTATGCTTCTGATGTCTCGTGGGATGCATTTTATCTATTTGTTATTGTTGTTGTTGTAGGGAAAAATTGCTTAAAACCGCAGCGGAAGACGAAAAAATAATTTTCGTATAGTTTAAAGTTTTTCTAAAGATTTGAACCTTAACCCTTTAATTAATTAAACTCAAATATACGGTTAGAGTTAAATACCTCTTGTCGCGTGATCCGATTGACTTACGTCGATGGTAATCCGTAAGATCTTCAATCCTAGCACGTACGTGAATCACCTAGGAGCGTGGTCTCTCTTTTTCTTTGAATTGCTTACCTTAGAATGGATGTATGGAATTTCTGATCTTGATCTTCAATAGTAAAACACCAAGAGCCTAAAAAAATAGTTCCGGTCACTTTTGAATTCACAATCAATATGATTGAAACTCGCGTAACCCTAAATCGAAAGTGTGCACAAAACCTTTTGATGTTAAAGGCTTATAAGTGCACTATCGAATGAGAACTTATTTTCTTTTTCTCTCTTGGCCGAAAATCTATGTGTATAGAGTAGGATTTTTTATTTTCAAAACAAACAAAAATCTCTCTCTATTTTGCTTCTTAGTGGCCGAAAATTCATAACCTTATATTTATAGGTTGGCCGAATTTTCTCCTTCACCAAGTAGGGTTGGCCGAATTCATTGAATAGGAAATCTAGGGTTGGTTAATTTCCTTACTTGAAAAGGAATTGTCCTTTTCCCTAATTCCTATCAATTCAAGAATCCTAACCCTTGTAGGACTAGTGGTGGCCGAATTCTTTGTATAATAAGGAGTGTATGTGGATTTAATCCTTACCACATTAGGACTCCTATCACTTAAAAGAATTCCAACCCTAATCCAACACATAGTATTTAATTTACTGATCAAGAAAAGATTTTGATTTAAACTATTAATTAATTAAATAATTAATTAATTCCCATTTAATCAAAACAATAAAATAAAATAATATCTTGAGCTATTTTATTTAGCCTTGCCGCCCACACCATGTATATATGGGCCCAATATTATTTTTCTTATTTTATTTAATCCATTAGACTTTAAATAAAAGCCCACATGTGAACCAGACTTATTCTTACTAAAAGAAACAAGCCTACATGTCTCCTTTTAATATATTAATATAATAGTGCAGCCCATTAAATAAATAATAGACATATTATATTCTTAATATATTAAATGCAATTCTAGATGGACCCATAAATTGGTCCGGTAGAATATATCAAGTGATCCATGCAAGTATGTGTGGATTGTGGATCTTGGCGGGCTATCTAAATTTAAGCTTCAATAGACATAACCTAATCACAATCAACAAATGATTCACTTAGGTCCGATCTATTAATTTTAACTCATTCAACTAAAGAGCTAAAATTGAACTCTTAAATAAAGATAGAATAAGGAGATGTTTCTCATTCATACCCTAGACAATCTTATAGGAGATGATGTATCCTAATGAATAATATCAGTAATCGCCAAGAGCTCATAGACCGCCTATAGCTCTCCAAGTTACCATATTTCCTCATATGACCACATTTTGAACTTGGATATTTTGACTTGTCCAGAAGCCATGTCTTCAATAATCATTATTGTAAACTCAACGTTGAGATTTAGTATCCAATACCTCAAAACATCCATATGATGATATTATACTCTCATTTAATAAATGGAGCCACGATGTCCATATCTATAAATGAAGTCCTCTATCGATTAACAAATAAATACCACCAAACTATCGAGGATAGACTATGCTATATAATCGTACTCATTGATAGCTCAAATGATAACACTTGCAACCATAAGTCCATCATTTATCTCAAGATTTAGATAGACTCTCCGATTGTCCTGATAATGAAAAGACTTATATCTAGTGACTGTTCTAGATAAAGTATTTCATTGTGATCCAGTTCAATGCACCCAGTGCACTAGATTCTTTTACTCGAAAACCTTTCGATGATTTTAGACTCATCATAACTCATTTGATCCCACTCAAATGCTAGTAAAAGAATTCTACAACTTTAACAAGATAGAGGTGCCCAACCTTTAACTTAAGTTGTGAACGTTATTCAAGACTAACTAAAGAATTGTGTCTACCTCATACATATCCGGATGTACAAACAATTCTTCATATCTCATAGTCTTTTGACCTTATGATTATTTACCTTGACAATTATAATTATAAATGCTATAAGATTTTGTAGAATCAGAAATCACTTTATTTATATGAAAAGATTGTCAATTACAATATTACACTCTTATTATTGAGCATAATCCTAACAGTTGTTGTTGTTGTTTATTTTTGGTTGCTGCCCAAAGGTTTGAGATTGGTGGGTTGATCGGGTTTGGGCTTTTAGTGCCTTTGTTGCTTTTGTTCAGTTTGGTTTTTATGTTGGCTCTTTAGCTTTTTGTTGTTATACGGGCTTATTGTGGGGCTTGTTTTTTCTTTTCTTGGAGCAGGATTTAGCCGGTTGGGCGGGCTTGGCGTGCCTTGCTTGTTTTTCTTCGTTTTGTTAGGCTTGTGTTGGGTTTGGGCGGTTTGGCTGTTGTTGTTTCACCTTGCTTCGCTGTTTGTTTGTCCTTTCTGCCTTTCGCTAGGCCTTCTCTTTTATGTATTGTTGTTCAAAAAAAAAGTTATCTCTTTTATCTTTTGATACTCCCTTTAAAAAAATCAATTAATTAAGTCAACCAAAAAATTATAAGATCAAATCAAGATATTTCTTAAATTAAAACAATTCACAATTTGAGATTGTATCTAAAACCCTAAAAGGCAATAATTTCAGTCATCCAATCCTTAAAAAAAAATCAATCATCTCATTCTAATACAAAGAAATCAAACAATTAATCAAATTCTTAACTTATTGAATATAGGAAGATGAATCAATCATCCCTATCATATTCTATATACATAAACCTCTAATAAGAACATATGGATTTATAATATGGATTCTCTAGAGAACCATTTATCTCATAAATTAGTTTTAACGTAGTGGATTAAAGTTCTATTAACCAATATATAAAAAAAATTTAGTATAAAATTTTCTACACAAAAAAGTAACCGGTGTAATTTTATTTTATTTTTGAATTCTTTGCAACATCAAATTAAATTTTTAGTGTAGAATAATTAAAGCTTAAAATCACACTAACTTAAAAATCAACATGTTTGAGAGATTTTCCATTAAAAAAACTTCATACAACCTCCAAATAAAAAGACGGGTTACTTTCTAAAAAAGAAGAAAAAAAGAAGAAGGATGTTTCAAAAAAAAAAATTGGAAAGAAAGAAAGAAAAAGAAAACAATGTTGTAAGGTGCCTCTCTATCATTCATGATTTCGTCTGGTTGCATATCATTCTTCATCACTTCCCAATCAAGAAAAACTTTATAATATTGGAAAAAGAGAAGATATTTTAGGGTTTTTAAAACAATTGGAGGGAAAAAAAATTCTTCAATCCAATACAACCATGTAGTATGATAAAAACTTCAAAAAAAAAACCTGGTCTAGATAGGTGGATAGTTAAATACCGTAAAAAAAATACATTTAATTAGTTATTTATGTCACATATGACATGATATCATTTATTTTATTTAAAGTGTATTGAAGATTTTCTCCAGCCACACTTAACTTTTGTTAGAGTGGTGTACAATGTGTTGTCAAAAAAAAATTATGGGCCCCGCCCTTGTTAAGGATGGTAAGTGCATCATTTCGAAGGTAACGGTGGGAGATGTATTTCATCCCCAAAATGTTATTAGGGGTGGGGACATGGATGGACTCCTTCAAATCGGAAACCCACCCTCAAATTATATTTTAATAATTTAATTACTTTTACCCTAATTTTATTTTGTGGGGAGACTTATGAACTAAAATTAATCATTTAATTTAGTGAATTGTTGTTTAATTTAGTGAACTGTGTGGATGAACATTTTAATTTTGATAGAATTTTTTTGTGAATGATAAAAATTTATTACAATATTAAAATTGATATAAAAATTTATATTTACTTGTGATAACTTTAAAATCAACCCTAGGTGCACACCTCCCTATTGAGGTGTAGGGGACTGGGTTGGTTTTTAGGGGTGGGGGTACCTCCACGGCTCCACCTATCACAAAATAACTCATTGACAACCCTTATATAAATAACACACAAAAAAAACCGTATATAAATATGTGGTTTTATTCATTTTATAAATTAATAATTTGCTAAAACTTACATATAGAATTGACTATTATACTTTCTTGATGTATGAATCTATTGTTGCTTTCCTTTTCTTAATATTTAAGTCTAGTCGGATCTCATCTCTAAATTTTTATAATCACTTATAAGCTCTAGGGTTGAATCTTAATTGATTAATTTAATAAAATGTATGTATGAAATTAATAATAATAAAAAAATATACATTTAATAACTCCATAAATTAATAGAATATTAATTTAGCGATAAATTAATAACTCGATTAATTGATAGATTTTAGACGGTCCTTACATTAATAATTTATAGAAGTTTAACAATATTGTTTGACAATATATCTTTAAAAGTGCTTTTAGTTGTGATAGATTAAAAAAAAGTGTTGACAATGTATTTGTAATGAAAGAGGTATTTAGTGGAAAATCTAATATTCATAAAGGGTAATTAAAACAATTTATCTTTTAAAACCGCACAAAAAGAGCTTTTTAGTAAATGTCAAATTTTATGCTTCTTCAAATAGATATAAAATAGTTTTTTTAATATTAAAATAATTCTTTTTGATTTTAGTCAAACAAAAATACAAGCCTTTAAAAAGTTTTAACTTTAAAAAACTTTTATAAACATAAGAATAAATTTAAATTAAATTCGGCAATACTTAACTTAAAAGTGATATTAAATTTTTTTCAAAAAAATATATAATAAAATTGTAATCAATTGTAAAATTGCAACAAACACAACAAAAAAAAAGGTTATATATAAGTAACGTCATTTAGGTTACATTCATTTAATGTTTAGTGACATATAATTTAGAAATGGTTACATGTAACAAAAATTTGCAATTAGTGTAAAGTTGTAATCTTGCGTAAAACGATAACATATAATGTCAATTTGGTCATTTACAATAAAAACTTAAAAAATTCAAATAATGTTTGGTGACACATGAGTACAAGTGATTACATATTATGTTAAATTTGTTACCAACATAGAAATTATTAGGTTTATATTTGTATTGGCTTGATTCCGTATCAAAACGTTATTTGCTTCTATTGGTTTAGTTGCCTAGGTGGCCCTTGTGGTTTGAGTTTCAAGGAGAACAGTAACTTTCCATACAAGCATGTCTTCAAGAAATTGCGTCTTCATCGGTTATTTGTGTATTAAGACATTTTCTTGCAAGGAATAGAATGCACACACACACACACACACACACACACACACACACACACACACACACACACACACACACACACACACACACATCATTCATTTGTATCCATATCATTGTGCATCGTTATACTTAGTTGATTTCGATTCCTAGTTGAATATGTTCTAGGATTGCATATTAGGTAATGCATAATTGAATGTTTTATGTTTGTTTTTGTGTGTGGTCGGTAGTCTCGTGTAGGCAATTACATTTCCGAGACTTTCCATTATTTTTGGAACCCATTGTGTTTGTTTTTGTCCTTAGATTAGTTTCAGATGTTTTGGGGCATATGGGGTCCTTTTGAGAGATTCAGAGGTGTTTCGAAGTATTCCGATGAGTTTCAGAGAGTTTTGAGGACGTACGAGATATTATGAGAGTTGATCAGAAATCGGGATCGATTTCAATGAAGCTAAGGTATCCAAGACCGCACCAAGAGCATTTGTTTTGGCACGGTCGGCGGGGCCACTATAGCGCCGAACCACCATCTCAGTTTTGGCGCTATGGGTGTAGCCTTAGTTGCGCCAAAATAGCCTTTTGGCTTTGGTCCATCAAGGTTTGCCTTTGTGCGATCGCTCCTGCGCCAATGGGCCTTGGCTCAAATGCAAGGTCGCGCTTGGCCTTGGTGGGTCGTGGCTGTATGCCCAGGCTTGACGCAACATGCTTGGTCTTAGCGCAACGGCTATAGCACCAAGTTTGTGAAAATTTCTCTATCGCACGCTAATTTTGTTTTTGCAATTTCTCACCCTATATAAATTTGATTTTAGTATTTCAAATAGTCAGAGACTTGGGATTTCAAGTAGAATCAGATTCAAACTTTATTTTTCTCCGAAATAGTTAAAATCATAGGGTTTTACTCTAGTTTGTATGATTCTCTCTCAATTGTAAAGGTATGAGATTTAATCTTAATTTCTTTGATCTAAATCTTCTTGTATCTTAATTTGTTGTATTTTGATATGGAAATATCAGGTTTGAGATTTTTACATTTTTTTTTGAAGTATTATGTTTGAGATTCTCACTTAGTCAACCTTCCATCATCATCAACCTTCAACCTTCCTTTCCTAAACCCCAAAAAAAGAAAACCAGAAATTGTTTATAAAAAACACAGGGAAATTGAAAAAGAAGAAGAAAATAAACTAAGAAACTGGAAAAAAAAAATCACCACCAAACGCATCAACCTGATTTGCATACCATCAACACCGCCATCCACCCAAGCCACCCTTCTAGTCGTCATTTTTGGTAGAGCTCACCTGCATCAAAGATGGAATCACTCTATCTCTAATGGAGACTCTATCTCTGATGGAGGCGTGCTACATCATATATGGAGCTCCGTTTGAGAAGGAGATTCCATCTGATGGAGCTTGAAGTGATCTGGAGAGATTTCCAGATCTCTTCAAGTAAAATAATTTTTAAAATAATGAAAAACTTTTTAAGAATAGAGAAGCAAATTTACATGAAGTCAAACAAAGATAGAGAAGTAGATTCATTGGAGTAAAAAAAGCAATGAAAGAAAAATGGGTGATGATTACCAACGAAAGCAAAGAATGAGAGTAGAATATCAATTTTACCTTACTTGGCTTGGTTGGGTCTGCTTTGGCAATTGAATCGGTGGAAAATGGAAATCTGTTCAAAAGCGTTTTGGTTCTTTTAGGGTGCGTTTGGTATGCGGGACGGGACGGGACAAGGTGAGACAACTTGTTCTTGTCCCACGTTTGGCACGACCTTAGTATGGGACAGGACGGGACAAGGTGGGACAAAAATCACAAAAAATTGTCCCACCCAAGACCCTAGGACAACTTGTCCCATGGCATGGGACAAGTGTCAAAAAGACTAATTTACCCTTTAAATGTTCAAATAATTACAAACATATCCAATATATTATATTATATATATATTATTAATATATATATTATAATTACATATAATATATATATATATTATAAAATTATATATAATAATATATAATATATTAAATATATTAATATATATATATTAATATTTAATAATATATAAAAATTATAATTACATATATAATATAATATAATATATATTATAAAATTATATATAACATATTAAATATATTATTATATATAAAATAATATTTAATAATATATAGTATATCATATATATATATATATTATATCATAATATATATAATACATTATATATGATATATATCCTATATATATATATTATATATATAATATAATAATATATATATTAATATATATATATATAAAATACATTATATATGTAATTATAATATATATATTTAAATATTATTATATATAATAATATATTTAATATTATATATATATATATTTTAATATATATTATATATATATTTTTAATAATATATATCATATATATATATTTTAATATATATTATATATATTTTTTAATAATATATATCATATATATTATATTATTATATATAGGATACATATATATAATATACAATATTTATTATTAATATATATACATATATTATAATATATATAATATTATATTTTTTATATGTACAAATATTTAATATTATATATATATCTTATATATTATTATATATAATGATATAATATATCATATTATTATATAATATTATTAAATAATTATAATATATTTCAATTACAATATTACTATTTGTGTAAAATATAATAATATTGTAATTGAAAACAAGAGGTCATTTGAACCCTTTTGTTTTTGTTAAATATTATAATATATTTCAATTACAATATTTATTTAATATTGTTAAATACGATATATAAAAATTGTTTAATATTAGACAAAACAAGGAGGACACTCTGGTCATTTGAATTTCTTGTCATGTCCTGTCCCAGCCATACCAAACGTATAACAGTACAATCCACAGTCATATCCCATACATTCCAAACACGTCATGGAACAACTGTCATGTCCTGTCCTGTCCAGTCCCGTCCAGTCCCGTCCCCGTACCAAACGCACCCTTAGTTTTTTTTAAGAGATCTAGAAATCTCTCTGGATCTCTTCTAAAACTTTTTTTTTTCGAAGATATCTGGAAATTCCAAATCTATATTTATTATTATTATTTTGTTTGATCTTTAAAAACTTTTTAATTATTTATTTTTAAATAAAATACTAATTTTGAGGTTTTTAATTTTTCATTTCATTTTCATTTAAAAAAAAATCAGATTTTCATTAATATATTTTTACCATTTTCTTTTATTTTATTATTTTAAAATTTTAAGGATAAAAAGTGTTATTTTACGTTTTCTGTGACGATTGATCATCAAAAATCTGGTCAGAGGGACCAAATTGATGGGTTTTTGAAAACTTATGGACCAAGCCATTGAAAAATGGACAAGCAGTTATAGAACAAATAATTCAAAAAAAAAAATCATAGGGACACAAATGATAATTCTTCCAAAAAAAATGGAAGATTCGGGACCAAAAACAAAAATAAATGGGATTCAACGAGGTTGTGCAATAGGTTTATGGAGGAGAAGGAGAAATTACCTTACAAACACTTTCGATTTGTTTGTACAAAACTCAAAAGATTGTCTACTTTTTTAATTGAAATAAATTCATTTAAGAGAGAGACCATGTGAAGTTAGACAGAAAACCCAAAGACATGAGATAGAATAATGAAGAGACGAAGAAAACTTTAAAGAAAGAAAAAACATAGAAAAAAAAAACAAAAGAATAAAAGTAGAGAATGAGATAACGAGACATTTTTGTCACTCACTTACTTTGGTACTGCATAAACATAACTCATTAACAAAATGAGATTGGTTTAATGGTAAATCTCTTACACCTACAATATGAGGTTATGAGTTTGAATTCTCACACCCTTCTAAAAAACCTCAAAATTATATAATACTTATATATATATAAACTTAACTTACTAACTTAGTGTTATTCACAAAACATCAGCGGGATTTGGATCTATTTAGACCCATTTTCTATCTCTCTCTTTCTCAATATATTATTATTATTATTATTATTGTTATTATTATTATTATTATTATTATTATTGATGGTAAACTAAAGTAGACAAGCCCAACTAAACTGGAAGATCATCCAGGACCAGCTGCTCCACACAATGTGGGTAGCTTTCAAGCCAAAAGGAATCCTCCGAAAAGGACAGCGCTAGCTTAGAAAGTGAATGAGCAACTACAATATCCTTACGAGGCACAAAAAAACAGCTCTATGGCCTCCATGACAGAGTCGATCTTGAATATCCCGCACCACCAAACCAACATCTGCATAATTGTGCTTACCGAAATTAATCATCTAAACCACACACAGAGCATTAGACTCAATAACAACCGGCATCAACCTTGATTCCTCAGTAAAAATGATGCCGCGAAGAATGGCCACTGCCTCTGCAATTTCTAGTGAGTAGCCAACTTCCAATCTCTGCACACTAGACCCCATAACTTGGCCTTCAAAATCTCTTATAACCAAACTCACACCAACCAGATTTTCCTTTGCATTAATTGCCGCATCTGAGTTGATTTTGTAAAACCCTCTTGTGGTGGCTTCCACCTGACCATATTCTGCTATGTTTCCTTTTGTTGACCATTACTACCCACCATGATAACTTGAAACTCAGACAAGAAATTGTATGCCCAATCTACATTATTAGCCAAGTTCTTTTGCTCATTCCCATGGATTAATTGATTCCGAAGAGACCAATTTCTCCAAAGAATAATACACAACAAAGCCATCTCCTCATCATGTAACCTTTCAGGACAAGAGTCGAAACAAATCTGGAAATGGATCTTATCATCGCAGCGGAAGCACTGCATAAATGCACAGGCAGTTCGAACAACTTTCAGACCACGGCAGCCCCACAAAGCGTGTAATGCCGTCTTAGAGCTATACTTACAAACTGGGCACAGTCCCTCCGTTTGTATAACCCTACCTACAAGGCTAGTCAAATTTCAGAGCCAATGATGACAAGCGCTCCATATGAACAATTTCACTTTTGCTGGCACCGCAATCCGCCATATTGATTTCCACCAAGCGCTCCTTGATGCCGAATCCGAAACACTCGCAGTAGCTTCCTCCACCAAACCAAATATGTAGCCACTCTTAATAAAGTAATCCATATTACTTGAATAATGCCAACACAAGGTATCTGTCATCCAAACGGAGCTAGAAGGGAGTGAAAGAATTGCATTGGCATCCTCCGCATTAAAGACCTCAGGAATTAGCTGATGGTTCCAACCACCAGAAGGTGATCGCCGCTAGCTTACCATCACTATATCACCACGACTTTGGGTATGGTTGCCTTGAAGGTTGTCGGTTTTGGAAGCCACCTATCCTCATAAACCCGAACCGAAGAGCCACTACCTATGCGCCACCTAGATCCAACTTCAAGCAAACCACGCCCCCACCACAAGCTCTTCCAAAGAAACGAACTCCCCCCACTACAACCAACTTCCAAAAAAATTTCCGAAGGGAAGTAACTGATGGCCCCAGATTTCAATTACGCAGTGGAATACTGTATTTTAAAAATTTTATTTTACAACTTACAAACCACGTACGATATATATGAATAGAATTAAGAAGGATTTAGATCATACCCTTGATGCTAACTCCTTCTTTTCTCTTTGCTTTCGTTAACTTCTGATTTGTCACCATCAAATCTTCCTCGCTATGTCCCGAGATTCGGCAACTGCATGTGGGCGCATCACGACTTCAAGGAATGAGAATGAGGCTACATAGATTAGAAGACAAACTCATTTGCCCTCCTGAGATTTTCAGCCAAGCTAGAAGAAACTATAAGTTCCTCAATTTTATGATTGTTTTATTTCGTTGGCAAACCACATTGGGGCAAATTGTAAGGGTAGTCTAGGCATTCTCAAGACCTCAAGATCAAGAGCACTTTAAATGTATATCACTTGTGCTTAACTCTTTTGAAGAGATTTAGTTACACACACACACACACACACCTCATGCATTCTCTTATTTTGTATTTCTTTATGTGTTACATGTTGGTGCTCATTCATGATCATATCTATCTTCATGCATGTTCGTTACTCACTTCACTCTTGCACAACTTTCATATAGGTTTAGATGTTTTCCTTCTGTAAAAAAAGAGATTTTTCCCTTGACTGTAGCGTAGACCGTTGGGTATGCACTTGCACATACCGCGGCTCTTGCAGCGGTCTTGTCCAGTGTTGTCTTTGTGTTGAACCGCGGTTCATTACGCGGTTGGTTCATATTGTTTCTGCCGCGGTCTCCACCGCGAAGTTGTCTAATGTGTGTTACGCGGTATATACCGCGATACAGACACTTGCCCGAACAGCGTATTTACTGCGGTATGATGCATTTTTACAGCTTCTTTGGCAAAACGAAGTCATTTTGCTTAAGGTTTCATACATATACATCTTCTCTTATCTTGGCCGAGTTAGAGCTTCTATTTTTCATACCTAAGTGAGAGAAAAAGTCCTTTTTAGTGAGAGAAGCTCTAAGACTCCATTTTTACTCAACTAAACTCATTTCCATGTGCATCTAGGATCATTCAAGCATCATATCTTCATGTGTCTTCCCTGTTTTCATAACTAGGTAACTTGAACATGCTCTAGAACTTCTTGTTTCATTTATATGTTCATCTTGCTTAGGTTTAGCATTTATTTTTCTTGATTAAATGCACGAATCTTTGTTTAATGTTGTCTTTAACATGTTTAAGTCCTTGTGTATTGGTTGAGATTAATTGTTCATTGATATTTAGCATCTAGGACCATTTTGCCCTATAGCTAAATCTTCTTGCTTTGTATTAGGATTGTTACTTGTTACCATATTAAATTCCTAGATAAGCATTTAGTGTAGCCTAGCATTGATTGCATATTAGAATATTGCCATATATTCACATATGTTGTTTTATCTCTTCATGGATTGTTAAGCATTTCAACTAAGTGGATTAGTGTAAAAGCAATTGGTCTAGAATCACTATTAAAGGTCCGTTAGGTAGAGTGAAAGGGTTAGTGACCTAGAATGGTGTGACTAGAGGTCAACCTAGGTTGTAAACTTTCATTCAATTAATGGATTTGAGGATTGTGTGTGGCTAGAAGGATAGCCCATGAGTTTTGCCCATTTGGAAGGTTTCTCACGTAAATCAATCCTTGTGTTTTTACTATTTTTCACAAATTTTCTATTGATTGATTGCTTGCTAATACGGGGTAAAGTTGTTAAAATTGATTAAATCAAAAAATTGGTAATTAATCAATTAAAACCTGTTAACAACCTTTTTTAGCAAGGGTCCAAAGAAGAAATTTTCCATCTACCTAGAGCCAGGTAGAACCTAGATCGGGACCGGTACCCAGATACCTAGGATACTCGATACCATGAACTAAGAAGAAGTCAGCACCTCATCACACGTTTTACCAGGTCTCAAGCAGGGCCGACATCGTGGTACCTCCCACCTAATACCTAGTTACCGCGACATCTACCCGATGCCCAAGTACCGTGATATCAGTCCAGGATCCAACCGAGATAGGTATCCTACCCACTAAGTAAGAAAAATGGTACTGTGAAGTTACAGACCCACCAGAACCAGTGCCACGTCAACAAGAGTAGATCGGTACACCAGGGTACCGCGCCCCGAAGGTATAGAATCATCGTTCTCCTCCAACAACGTGGAAAAAAAAGGTTGACCCCTTCGCCATTTAAAATGCCATTAATGAGAAACAAGTCAACGCCATTAATGGCCATTTACAACACCATTAATGGAGTCAACTCTTTAATGGTCATTCACAACTTTATTAATGAGAAATCAGTCAACTCTTTAATGGTCATTCACAATGCCATTAATGAGAGTCAACACCATCAATGCCAAATCAATGTTCCTATGATTGCGAATTGATTAACTAGATTTATGGAGTGGGCAACAAGAATGAGAAGATATAAATATGAAAAATGCTTTCCAAGAGGGGAATCTCAAAGCTCCGATCTCCAATCCGAAAAATAGGATCCAGAGATTGACTAAAAAGAGAGACACCATCATCTATCAAACACGACAGATTTCACCCACTTTCGTACCAGAAGTACAGTTCGCCATCTCCTACAATTGTATCGTTTACTACACATATCAATTTTTACCAAGAATGTACCGGTACCAAGTGGTACCCCTTTAACTGTGGCTTACCAGGTCGTAGTTTGTACTTATATAAGCTCTCCGGAGTGCTTATTTTGATATATAAATAAAGAAGGGACTCTCTCCTTCCTCCGGATACTGCCTATGGGTTTTTCAGCATATGATCATTCGTGATGCTTTTTCCCCCTAGGTCAGTCTACCTTTACCAAAAGAATTGTCATTCTCCTATCTATCTCCCTTATTATGTATGTATGTGAGCTAGGCATTTACGCCACTGGTCCTAGCTCTCTTATCCCCCCTCCTTACATGTTATTTTGACCGGGGAATTACAGAGGAGACCGAGAGAAGAGACTGGGTACCAAGTCTGGGTACTAGTACCAGGACCAGGACGAGGATCGGGACCAGGGACCCTCACCAGCCCTTCACTTCAGCAAGGGAACCTCAAAGTGCCATATCTTCTCCTTATCCTCGAAGCTCGACGGGCGGGATGATTGAGTCTCATACCTACTGCATCTTGCTCCTTTCACTTCTACATAACCACGGTACCTCGAGGTACCTACCCCCGCTGCGACCTCCAGGGTAGCGGGTTGGGGGGGTTGATCGGAATTTTCACCCATAGCGAATTTTCTGTTAACAAAACCTATTCACCCCCTAGTTTAGACACACTAAGATTATTTTCATAAACACAAAAAAAAACGTTTTTTTTATAATTAATTTCTGGCCGAATTCTTCACCCTCCAGACTAGGTCTGAATACTCTATATTTTGTTACGTGATTCACAATCAGTTAGTCTCCTTGTTTTAATAATATATCTTTATACATTTCAAACAAGATACTAATCCTTTTCCAAATATATCTCTATATATTTAAAATAAGATAATAATCATTTTTCAAATATATCTCTATATATTTAAAATAAGATAATTAGTATTTTAGTGACCAAGTTAGTATAGGATTCTAAATCCCACATAACCTTAGTTCAATGAGATTTGAACACTTGACCGAGTTAGGAAATAAAATAATCTTATTATTTTATCCTTTGTCTCAGTCATGGTTCGAACCTGTAACCTCAAATTAATAATTCTCAATTCTCAATTTATTAATTAAATAATCTAATTATTTCCCTGAATAAATATGTGTCACTTTCGTAACACAATTAATTGGACAATCCAATTAATTAACCGTGACCCTTATTACCTTTAATCATTCGGGTTAGCAAATGAACCTAATGGACTCACAATTTTTAGCTCCAATAATACTTAGAAATAATTAATTAAATTCTTTAATTAATATTTCATAATTATTAACTTCAGAGTTATTCCACTAAAAACCCGAGGCTGTACTATCGCAATTGTAGATGTATTACAGAAACCAAAATGTCAGTGTCCATCGATATAGCTATTACATATGCTAAGATCCTCTACAAATAGTTCATAATTAGAGCTATGTCATAAAGTCCGTTATACCCCTATAATTATATCTTTTCCATTAAGTACCAATGATTCTCTAATGAACAATTTTATCCTTCATTCCTTTACGGAAGAAGGGGAGCGCTCTTAATTGTTCAAGCCCCGAATCAATCATTAAGGGAACTACTTCTCTACTTCTCGTAAGAAGGAGTAGATTTCAGTATTGTGTACATACCTTCCCAGCCATAAGCCAAACCGCGATTCCAAGATACAGAGATATTGATCAAGAATACTACTCCGATCTCACCCACGGTAAATCAAAAAACCACGATCTAACCTGAATGAGTCAGTAAGACACTTAGGATTAAGATCACCCATATACAACCATCATTTGTCGATATATATATGAATCTCCCCATGTAACGAATACTGGTGAGAGATTCATATAGATCGTGGCCCAGTCCTATAAGATCACATCATATAAGGTGCCTTCATTCTCATATCACCATATAAGTAGTCTAGGATAAGACCACCGTACATTACGGAATGGATTGCAACTGTAGATTAACCGCAAATAAAGTACCCAACTTTATTTGCTCTCTACTGACTCATTAGATTGCACTTCTCAAACTGAATTTCTCTGTATATGACACTCATATACTCATTTTGAGATTACATCAGACAATCTTGGATGTTTAACACATATGATATAAGAGTATGAGACATATAAATAGAATGAAAAAACTACTTTTTTTATTTATAATTTACCATTATTTACATATTACAAACTTTAGGGCAAAAACCCCTCAACAATCTCCCACTTGTACTAAAGCAGATGAGACATATCTCGTAATCCTAGACTTTCTAGGTGACCTTCAAACACTTTAGCCGTTAAGGTCTTGGTAAATGGATCAGCATGATTGTCCTGCGTTGCTATCTTGGTCACGACGACATCTGCTATATATGCTTCCCTATTTTGTGGCTTCTTAGTTCTTTGGAATTAGCCATAGCACCACTATTATCACAATAAAGTGTGATTGGCTTATCCAGATCTGAAAAATTCCATATCACTCAAGAACTTACAGAGCCAAACAAACTCTTTATTTGCTTTACAAGCGGCTACATATTCGGCTTCCATGGTGGAGTCAGCAATACATGATTGCTTAAAACTCCTCCACACTATGGCTCCACCACCAAGGATGAATACTGATCCAGACGTGGATTTCCTAGAATCTCTGTCTGACTGAAAATTAGAATTTGTGTATCCTAACGGGATATAATACTAGCATATAGTTTCTCGTTCTCTGAAGATACTTAAAAATGGTCTTTACAGCAACCCAATAATCTAATCTTGGGTTGGACTGAAACCTGCTAGCTACTCCCATTGTGAAGCATATGTCAGGTCTTATGTATAATATAACATACATGTGACTGCCTACTACTAACACGTAAGGAACTTGTCTCATATCCTCAACTCCTTGAGGGGTGTCTTAAGATACTGTTCCTTATACAAGTGAACTACTTGCCTATAAGGTAAATTACCTTTCTTGGATTTCTGCATCGAGAATCTCACAAGTATCTTGTCGACATACGATGCTTGAGACAATGCTAATAGTCTGTTCTTATGATCCCTTATTGATTGGATCCCTAAAATATAATTTGCCTCTCCAAAATCTTTCATTTGGAATTTGCTTGCCAGCCATCCCTTTACTTCTGACAATAAACCTACATCATTCTCAATGAGCAGGATATCATCCACGTATAGGACTAAGAAAACTACTTTCTTATCAATGATGCGCTTGTAGACACAACGCTCATCGACGTTTTACTCTAAGCCATAGTTTTTGATAGTATTATCAAACCTGATGTTCTAAGATCTAGATGCTTGCTTGAGTCCATAAATGGACCTTTGCAACTTGCAATCTTTTTGCTCTTGATCTGGAGATATGAATCCCTCTGGTTGATCATGTAGATGCTCTCTTCAAGATTGCCAATTAAAAATGCAATCTTGACATCCATTTGCCAAATTTCGTAGTCGAAATAGGCAGTAATGGATAAGAGTATCCTAATAGACTTAAACATGACTACTGGCGAGATAGTCTCCTCATAATTGACCTCCTTCTTTTAGGTATAACCCTTTGCCACTAGCATTGCCTTGAAAGTCTCTACTTTCTCATCCACTCCTCTCTTTCTCTTATAGATCCACGTACACCCTATGAGTTTTATCTCATTCGATAAGTCTATAAGTTCCCAGACTGGGTTGGAGATCATGGACTCCATCTCAAGATTCATGGCTTTAAGTCATTCCTCTTTGTCAGAATATTCCATTGCATGCTTAAATGTCAATAGATCATCCACACTATCATTAGAGATGACATCATATGCCTCTCCAATACCCAGATAGCGATCAGATTATCGTACAACCCTCCAACTGCGTCTAGGTAGTAATGTGTCATGACTAGGAATCATCTGACTATCAAATGTTAATGGATCAACAACTCTTATTAACTGAGCACTGGTCGTACAAGGCTCTAACTCATTTAATGGAATCTTGCTTCGAGGTTTATGATCACTCATATAGTTATCCTTAAAAAACGTTGCATTTATCGATACAAACACTTTGTTCTCTTCATGACTACATAAGTATCCACATCTAGTTTCTTTGGAAAACCCTACAAATAAGCAGACCATAGACTTAGGGTCTAGCTTTCCAGTTCTGTTCTTCAGTACATGTACTGGACACCCATATAAGCAGAAATGTCGTAAACAAACTTTACGACCATTCCATAACTCTAGGGGAGTTTTAGAAACAGATTTGGATGAGACTATATTCAAAATGTAGGCCGTTGTTTGTAGTGCATATCTCCAAAAAGAGTTTGGTAATGATGAGAAGCTAATTATATATTTCACCATTTCTATTAGGGTTCTGTTTCTCCTCTCCGTAACACCATTTTGTTGTGGTGTTCCAGCAGCTATGAGTTAGGATACTATCCCATGTTCAACCAAGTTGTCTTCAAACTCTTGGTCGAGATACTCACATCCACGATTCGATCGTAGAGCCTTGATTGTCTTGCCCAATTGGTCTCAACTTGAGCTCGGAATTCTTTGAACTTTTCAAAAGTTTTCGACTTCCGTTGCATTAAGTAGACATATCCGTATCTAAAGTAGTCATCTATAAAGGTGACATAATACTCATAACCATCCCTTGCTTTAACATTCATTGGTCCGCAGACGCCTGAATGTATAAGCTCTAGTGGTTCTGTAGCTCTAAGCCATTTTCCAGTAAAAAGTCTCTTGGTCATTTTACTATCTAAACAGGATTCCCAGATAGGTAAGATACCTACCTTTAACTGACTTAAATGCCCGCTTTTAACTAGTCTATCTATCTTATCAAAGTTGATATGACCAAATCTTAGATGCTATAGATATGTTTCATTATCTGGAGAAACCTTTTGTCGTCTTGTTTTAGGTTTTTCAACTTTAAACAATTCAACATTGAGCGGTGTTGTATGAATTAACGGTCTTAATACCTACAAGTTATTTTCATTTAAACCCGAACATATATTCAATCCATTTCTAGAAACAATAACAGACTTATTATTAAAAGAAACTTAATAAAATTGTTCTAGCAACTTGGATACAGAAATCAAATTTCTTGTAAATCTAGGAATAAAATCAACATTGTTCAAAACTAAAAAACAACTATTAAATTGGAGTCTAAGTACTCCCTCTGCTCTAGCTGAAACGACGTCCCCTGACCCAACGCGAATTGAGAAGACTCCCTCCTCAAGCTCCGTCCAAGAATTAGTCCACTGCAAAGAAGAATAAACATGGTTAGTAGCCCCTGAATATACTATTCAAGGTGAAGAATCATCTTCCACTAAACATGATTCAATAACAAGTAAATCACATTTACCTTTTGCCTTTTACTTTTGGCGACCTCTTTTAGATATTGAGGACAATTCCTTTTCCAGTGACAGACCTTGTCGCAATGGAAACACTTTACTTTGCCTTTGTCAGTCAAGGTGCTTTTCTTTTTGCTTTGGGCTTTCTTGTTCTTGGGCTTAGCCTTAGCCTTGCCAGTAGACATCTTCCTCTTCTTGGATCCAGAAGAAGATGGTTCGGCAACATTTGCCTCACTGGTATTACCTTTGTAGGCCTTAGTCATAGACTTAAAGGTAGTGAGCTCATTTAGCAACTGAATCACGTTGAACTTCAACTTTTTCATCTCGTAGTTGCTCTTGAACTGATCTAAACTCTTAGGAAGAGTTGTCAGTATGATGTTCACCTGGCTTGCCTCATCAATGGCCTCGCCATTGACCTCAGCTGTGTTGATGTGGGACATCACGCCCAGGACATGTTCCTAGACCGATGATCACTCCTTCATCCTAGCAAGCATTGCGGAACGAACAGCTTCGTGCCTCTTTTACTCGGATGGCTGCCCGAACATAACCTGCAATGACTCCATGATTTCGAATGCTATAATCATTGTCTCGTGCACATCTGTCATACTGGCTAACAAATATATTCGGGCCTTCTCATCAGCTGAGACCCATTTCTGGTGTGTCTCACGAACATTTCGTATGGCATTGGTAGTAGGCTCTGGAGGACATTCCTTCGTAAGAAGGAATTTTAGGTATTTTGTTACCAAGATTGCATTAATGTGGATTTTCCACTTAGTGTAGTTCTCACTGGTTAAATTTGTCATTAGCGAGGATTTGTAATAGTGCAGACGACATTGCTGGAAAAATAAATAAAAGATTTAATTCATCTCATACATTCATCACATGTAAATGTGTGGCATAAAATTAAACAATATGCTTAAACTTGTTCAATGAACAAGAAATAAAATCCTACAAAATGTTACTACGCCACTACAATCCAACATACCACAAGCAAGTGCCGCCCTAGGGTCGATCGAGTACTTACATGTTGGACCGAGATATTCTCAGTCAAATGATATACAAGAATAACTCTTATTCTTATATTATTTAACCATCTTTTGTTTCAGTCAGGATCTTAATAAACCAATTTTATTAAATCATTTGCGAATGTAACCCATCATTTCAGATCTCATGAACTTAACTTGAAAATTGCTGCCTTAGGGTCAGTCAATCCCAAAATACATTCAGAAATCCTATCCGTTAGGAATTCAACCTTGATATTGACTCTCATGGAGACCTTCCTTAGGGAGGACGAAAACAAAACCGTCTTAAGGCCCCACTTGAATCTCACGGTGTTGAACTAACGATGGAGACTGTGGGATATATTGTAATATATCTCTCTGCCATTCACTATTTTCCCGTTAGGGTTTTCATTTATTAATGCACCTAGATTCTACTAAGAATTAACGGCTAATGTAATTCTAAGTGTCTAGGGCATTTTAGTAAATTAGTAGAATATCATTCTATTAACTAATTATTAAACTATCCGATTTTTTAACAATTAAAAAATCTAGTTTATTAATCTAATTCTAATCTATGTAAACCAATATACTAAGACTAGAATTAATAATGTGATTTACCAATTTTTAACTATTAAAACTAAAACACATATTTCAGTCCAATTATTATTAGGGTCTTAATCAAATCAATCCTAATAATAATAATAGGACCTAACTAATAGCCTAATATGTGAATTACCAATTTTATTAATCACATTAAAAAAAATAAAACACATAATATGATAGGTTATTATGCATGTATGACATTTAATAATAATGTATGTGTAGGCACTACAAATCTATATGGCATGTGTATGCATGACAATGCTTTAATTATCGCATAATAAAAAGCATACATGAATTGATCGAGTACGATAGGTTTATCTAACTTAAATCCCTTTAAAACCCAAATGTTACTCTAACATTTTTCGGAGGCCCGAAATTTCCCAAAATCCGCCCAAACATGCTCGCATACACGCAGCCCTAGCGCTTGCAAACGTGCAGCCTTAGCGCATCATGCGCGTGGCCGCATTAGCGCGCATGGCTTGTGTCACAGCGCTGCCGCTTGTGCAAAAGAGTGAGTTGACTGCTGCATCACTAGTGCATGAAAATCACACAACAATTGCACATCTGTTGAATGTAAATCAACGTGTTGTGCATCACTAGCGCATGTGCATGACAATTGCATGTTGTTATAGCTATGCACACCTGTTGCCTTGGCTTTGCACACTTGTTGCTTTACAAACACACAATTAATATAACAATCATGTTTTGCGCAACAATTGCGCATGGCCATTGCGCATGCACACAACATTTGTGTGCAGCAGCAGTGCGTTGTGTGACAATCGCGTGCGCTACTGCTCCTTTGCACATGGTCCTCGCGGCTGCTGTGCTACATCTTCCGGATAATTGTTCTTCGTCGTTTTACATCAAATAAAAAAAACAGCAAAACAAAAAAATATATATATATATATACATCCCAAAATTAATATTACAAAAAAATATATTACATTTAATATCTGAAACACTAAAAACCAGCCGAACCATATAATTAACGATCAATCATATTTATATATAAAAAAAATTATAAACATCATACAACCCAGAGATTGTTCCTACACTCATCATACATTTGAATAAAAGAAGAAAACTAACAAAAAAGAAAACAACCCATTCTAATATATCGTACAAGGTCTCTGATACCAATCAATGACCCCGAATTTCAGTTGCACAGCGGAATACGATATTTTAAAATTTTTGCAACTAACAAACCACGTACAATATATATGAATAGAATTACGAAGGATTTAGATCATACCCTTGATGCTAACTCCTTTTCTCTTTGCTTTCGTTTACTTCTGATTTGTCACCACCAAATCTTCCTTGTTATATCCCATGATCTGGCAACTGCGTGTGGGCACGTCACGGACTTCAAGGAATGAGAAGGAGGCTGCAGAGATTAGAAGACAAACCCATTTGCCCTCTTGAGATTTTCGGCCAAGCTAGAAGAAACACAAAAAAAAACGTTTATTGATTTATTTATTTCTGGCCAAATTCTTCACCCTCCAAACTAGGTCCGAATACTCTGTATTTTGTTACGAGATTCACAGTCAGTTAGTGTTAGTTCTTGAGTTTTGTGTTGGCATAATTCTATATCAAAATGACATTTGCTTTGTATTGATTAGTTGTCTAGGATTTGTGGATAATCAAAGCTTCAAGGAAGATTAGATAACATTCAAGCAAAGTGGTGGCTATAAGAGGAACAAAGCTAAGTTTCTTAGCAAAAAGGTAAATCATGACCTCTTCCCTCTTGCAAGGCTTAGGCACACACACACACACACACACATATATATATATATATATATATATATTGTATTCATATGTGTCCCTGCATAGTTGTGCATAATTTGTTTTAACACAGTACACACACTTGTTTATGTATGCACATGCATTTGACTTAAAATTGACAATTTGCATAAAATGAATGTTCTAGGATTGGTTCTAGTAAATGGCATACTAGTGTGTTCTAGTGTTTATTGGTTTGTTTTTATATGTTAATGAACTTGATTTTGAGCTTATATAATTCCTCATTGAGTTCCAATTAATTTGGTTACTCATTCATTGAGTTTCAAGTTCAACTTAGGTGGTTAAGAAACTTTCTGTGATTTTATCGTGCATGGTTTTCGTCCTTGATTTCCAAGTTGAATTCCATATTTTTTGGAAAAGGTTTCCTGATAATTTTTGTACATGAGGGAGTCCCGGTTCGTAATCCAATTACGGATTTGAAATTGGAGTTTGGAGGCCAAAGATATGGCTGAAATAAAAAGGGTGCGCAAGAGGGACGAGGGGTGCCAAGCACCTCCTTCCCGTGGAGGCAAGTGGCCTCCACGGGAATGGAGGGCTGCTGGTCCCGTGGGGCCCACGCACCTCCACGGGGGTCCAGCATGGCAGCCCCCCATTGGTTGGTTTTATTTGCCTTGCTTCCCTCACTTAAATTCCCTTGTTCCCCCTCTTTTCATTAAAGAAGAAAATTTGAAAAAAACAAGTGCAGAATTTTCTCTCCAAGTTTTCTCATCTTCCAAACACCATAACTTTCTCATTTGGAGTCCGTTTTGAGTGATTCGAATTGAAGAATCTTTATCTACCAGTCCTCTATCATTTCCATAAGATTTTGGATTCAATAGATTTAGTTTTCTGGTAGGTATACTCACAAAAATGAAGTTGCACGTTTTACATTCAAGGTATTATTTTCTATTTTGTTCTTGATCTTCAAGTCTTCAATTGCCTTGGGTTTTCTTCTCATATATATATATATATGTATGTTTGATGTGTTATCATTGATTAGATAAATGATCTCTAATAGAGCTAGTTTGAACTTCAATTGATTAACATGTTGAGTTAGGTTTTTACAAATCTATGTTTTCACATGTTTGAGATGTTGTATTGTGCTAGCTTCAAATCTAGTCCTGTCTTGTGTGTTTATTAACTTGATTTTATTGATTGATAGTCTTTTCATATGCTAGATCATCTTAATTGAAGATTTATTGAAATAGCATATTTGATTGATGATTTACGACTTGATTGGATTTAATTGGTTATTTTAAGAATCTAAGTTCTATTATTTTGCTAGAGATGTATATTTGATTTTATCAAATAGATTCTAGTGTTTTTATGTGATTGAACATAATCTAGGTTTTGGTGTGTGTTAGGTGTTTCACATGCTCTAGGTTGTTTGTTCATGTTATAAGAATCTAGATACTATTGACTTGTACTTTTGATGACAAATATCTAGTTCTTCATGTTTTGTGTCTAATCCACACATCTCATATGTACATGCATCATTGAATGTGATTGCATTGTTTTTAGGATTATAAACTAGAAAACTTATGACATGTTCTTAATTGTTCATTTCTAGTTTCCATAGTATATATTGATCATATATACTATGTTGTGTGTGTTTGTATCATTTGCATTCACTTAGATCATTTACCTTGCAAAAGGCCGGAAGTCACATTCCTTAGAGTGATTCTTTGTATTGTGCATTGTAAGACTTAGCTAGAGTCGGAGTGACTTGGATAGCTAAGCGGCGGAAGTCACATGTTTGGAGAGGGGATCTTCAACTTGTGCATTATAAGACTTAGCTAGAGTCGGAGTGACTTGGATAGCTAAGCGGTGGAAGTCACATGTTTGGAAAGGGGATCTTCAACTTGTGCATGTAAAACTTGGCTAGGATCGGGGTGATCCGGATAGCTAAGCAGCGGAAGTCACATGTTTGGAGAGGCCGAGAGGGGATCTTCAACTTGTGCATGGAAGTCTCAACTAGGATTGGGGTGATCCGGATAGTTAAGCAAAGGGGCATCTCATTCATTGTGTAGGGTGGAAGGGTAGATTTCTAAGTGAAGTGGTCACTTGAGAAATTGTATCTTTTTATCTTACTAGTGGATTTGTTTGTCGGTGGTTGTGGTATCAACTCATGGATGTTTCCTCTTAGGAGGTTTTACCACGTAAAAATCATGTGTTGATTTTCTCTATCTCTATCTCCTTTATTTGTATATGTGTTGATATATATCTTAGTTGATATCTTTGTAATTGATATTCATTGTATATCATTTTTGTATATGTTGGAGTTGACTTTGTTTGAACAAGCATATCTTTATTTGAATTGATATTGCTTGTGATTATATTTGGAGTGTGATACAAGCTACTTAGAGGGACAAACTTGTGTTTGTTTCAAAGGAGCGAAAAAGGTGTTGTAACATATTCACTCCCCTTAGGTTAGCTTAAGGCAAATTAACCGTATTTGTATTTTTCAGTTAATCTCCTTGTTTTAATAATATATCTTTATATATTTCAAACAAAATACTAATACTTTTCCAAATATGTCTCTATATATTCAAAATAAAATAATAATCCTTTTTCAAATATATCTATATATATTGAAAATAAGATAATTAGTATTTTAGTGACCAAGTTAGTATAGGATTCTAAATCCCACATAACCCTATTAATTAAAGAGTTTAATTAATTATTTCTAAATATTATTGGAGCTCAAAACTGTGGGTCCGTTAGGTCTTCTTGCTAGCCTGAATGATTAAAGGTAACAAGGGTCATGGTTAATTAATTGGATTGTCCAATTAATTGTGTTACGAAAGTGACACATATTTATTCATGGAATTAAATAAATCATGAGATTATTTAATTAATATATTAATAATTAACTTAATTAAATAATTAGATTATTTAATTAATAAACTGATAATTGATAATTATTAATTAATTATTAATTAATTATTAATTGGAGGTTACATGTTCGAACCATGACTGAAACAAAGGATAAAATAATAAGATTATTTTATTTCCTAACTAGGTCAAGTGTTCAAGTCTTAGTAAACTAGGGTTATGTGGGATTTAGAATCCTATACTAACTTGGTCACTAAAATACTAATTATCTTATTTTAAATATATAGAGATATATTTGAAAAAGAATTAATATCTTGTTTGAAATATATAAAGATATATTATTAAAACATGGAGACTAACTGATTGTGAATCACGTAATAAAATACAGAGTATTCAGAATTAATTAATAATTCTCAATTTATTAATTAAATAATTTAATTATAAATATATTAATTAAGTAATATCATCATTTAATTAATTCCCTGAATAAATATGTGTCACTTTCGTAATACAATTAATTGGACAATCCAATTAATTAACCGAGACCCTTGTTACCTTTAATCATTCGGGCTAACAAGGGGACCTAACGAACCCATAGTTTTGAGCTCCTATAATACTTAGAAATAATTAATTAAACTATGTAATTAATATTTCATAATTATTAACATCGGAGTTATTCCACTAAAAACCTGAGGCTGTACTCTCGCAACTGTAGATGTATTACACAAACAAAAATGTGAGTGTCCATCGATATAACTATTACATATGGTATGATCCTCCACAAGTAGTTTATAATTAGAGCTAGGTCATAAAGTCTGTTATACCTCTCTAATTATATCTTTTCTATTAAGTACTATTGATTCTCTGATGAACAATTATATCATTCATTCCTTTACGGAAGAAGGAGAGCGCTCTTAATTGTTCAAGTCTCGAATCAATACTTAACGGAACTACTTCTCTACTTTTCATAAGAAGGGGTAGATTCCACTATTGTGTATAGACCTTCCCAGCCACAAGCCAAACCAAAATTCCAAGATTCCAAGATACAGAGATATTGATTAGGAATGCTACTCCAATCTCACCCATGGTAAATTAAAAAACCACAATCTAACCTGAAGGAGTTAGTAACACACTCAGGATTAAGATCACTCATATACAACCATCATTTGTCAATATAAATGAATCTTCTCATGTAACTGATATTGGTGAGAGATTCATATAGATCATGGCCCAATCCTATATGCTCACATCATATAAGATGCCTCCATTCTTATATCACTATATGAGTAGTCTAGGATAAGACCACTGTACATTACGGAATGGATTGCAATTGTAGATTAACCACAAATAAAGTACCCAACTTTATTTGCTCTCTACGGACTCTTTAGATTGCACGTTTCAAACTGAATTCCTATGTATATGACACTCATATACTCAGTTTGAGATTACATCTGACAATCTTAGATGTTTAACACATAAAATATAAAAGTATGAGACATATAAATAAATTGAAAAAACAACTTCTTTTATTTATAATTTATCATTATTTTCATATTATAAGCTTTAGAGTAAAAAACCTAGAACAAGACCCGCCAAAGACCCTGGAGACATAACTAGTCTCTAACATTGTTTTGCTAAAACAGCTATGTTGAAGACATTAAGATCACAGACATATCCTTACTAGCATATAAGCCTTTTCAAGTCGACCAATGGATTTTACGTACCACCTTCGCGCTCCCGCACCAGAAATGGGCACACATCTTATGCAGCTCGTTAACAAACCCTTTTGGAAAACGGAATAAACTCATAGAATAAGCAGGTATGGACCAGAGCACTGATTTAATAAGAATCTGCTTCCCCGCCACTGAAAGAAGCTTTTCACGCCAACCTTTGATCTTACTCCAGAACCTGTCTTTAATATCATTAAAAAGCAACTTTTTACTAACACCAGAGAAACTAGGCCGACCTAGATATCTTTCATGGAATTTAACCCATCGAACACCAAAAATAGAGGCCAGATGATCTCCCTTTGAAGGTTGCATATCTCTGCTGAAACACACCACTGATTTATCGTAATTAATCCGATGATCAGAGGCTCTAGAATACAAGTCCAGCATGTCACGAATCCTTAAACAATAGGAGGCGGAAGCCATTGATATCAATAAACTATCGTCAGCAAAGAAAATGTGCGAAATTGTTGGGTCTGTGATACTGCACTGGAAACCATGATACTTACCCTTCTGCATTGCTCTTCGAATCATACATGACAACCCTTCATAAACCAATAGGTACAAATACGGAGAGAGCAGATCGCCTTGTCGTAAGCCACGATATGAAGCCAAGGAACCACAGAACTTACCGTTAATAAGGAAAAAAGGATACAGAGGTCACACAACTCATAACACGCCTCACCCAAGGCACTGAGAACCCAAGTCTAATCATCATTTCACCTAGAAAACTCCATTCAACCCGGTCGTATGCTTTAGACATATCCAATTTCAAGGCCATCGAGCCGTCTTTCAGTTTCTTCTTTCTCAAAGCATGGATGCACTCGAAACCGATTATTGCATTATCCGAGATGAGTCTTCCTAGGATGAAGGCACTCTGTGTCTCGTATATAACGTCACCAAGCACCATACAAAACCGGTTAGCCATACTTTTTATAACAATCTTGTAGATAACGTTGCACAAACTAATCGGTCGAAACTCTGTAATCCTATATGCCACTTGTGTCTTAAGGATTAAGCAGATTAGTGTAGCATTCACTGAAGCCAAAGACTCTCCATCATTCAAACAATTCAAGCAAGCCCTTGTTATGCTGCTCCTCAACCTATCCCAAAATTTCTGATAAAACAAGGCTAGGAGTCCATCCAGTCCTGGAGCCTTTGTCGGAGACATGTCAAAAACAGCCATTTTTAATCTCCTCAGCTGTGAAAGGTCTATCTAAGAAGGCACTCGATTGTTGTGACAATTTTGGTTGCACACAGCCCATCACTTGTTCAACATATGTTCTTGGTGGCGCCACCGCCTCAAACAAAGCTCTGAAAAACCGAGTAACAACCCCTTCCACTCCTTTGTCCCCCCCACACAACACTCCATGCTTATCATAAAGCCCCGAAATCATATTTCTTGCCTTCCTAGTTGAGGCTTTCAGGTGAAAGTATTTTGTATTCCGGTCTCCTCCCTTTAACCACTCAATTCTAGACCTTTGCCTCTAATATTCTTTATCCTCAGCAAACAGACGTTCCAGCTCCGTCTCCATCCACCTAATCTTGCTCAATGAATCTGGACCAATCGAAGAACTCTACTTCTGGAGCTGCTCTCGCAGCCTGGCTATGTTGCAACGTAACTCTCCCCGATTTGCCGAATTCCAAGCCGAAAGTTTCTTCGTACAATTCCTAATTGCTCACACCACTCTCTTCATTCAACACACTGAATCTTGTGGTACCCAGGTAGCACCCATAAAATTCTGAAAATCCCCTCTGTCTGCCCAACAAGACTTAAAATGAAACGGTCTGTGATGCCATTCCCTTGGCCCTGACCCATGGTCGTCTTGCGTTAAAATCTCAATCAAAATTGGGTAGTGATCAGAATGCCAGTACTGTAAATGCCGAACAACTGAATTATGAAAGAGTTGACTCCAAGCTATGGTCTAACAGCACAATCCAACCTCTCATGAACCAAAGCTTCCCCATCCCGCTTATTACTCCAAGTGAAATCAGCCTTACATTTCCTAAGTCCTCTAACTCGCATTCGTCCAGCACTAAACGAAAATCCTCCATGTAGCGCCTAGCCTGTTGTTGCCGACCTTGCTTCTCAGTATCGAATGTGATTTCATTGAAGTCCCCTACACATAACCATGGCAGCTGTGACATTCCACATAGTCTTATTAGCAGAGTCCACGCATGGCACCATTGGTTCGTGTCCGGGTTAACATAGAAATCTATTAACCGTCACACCTTTGACAAATGCGATGTCACTTACATGTCAATATGGTATCTAAAGAAGGAAAGCAAATCGACCACCACACGATCAGACCAAAAAACACACAGACCCCCACTGTGACCCACCGAATCCGCCACTAACATACAATTGTAACCTAATTTTATTCTTAGATTCTCCATCACCCTATTTCCAAACTTAGTCTTGATCAAAACTATAATTGTAGGGTCAACATCCTACTTTAGCTGGAGCAGAACACGGACCGTTCGAGGGTTCCCCAGCCCCCAAGCATTCCATACTAAACAATTCATAACGTCTGGCTGGCGGGTAAAGACCGCACCGCCGATATCTGAGCATGTACAAACACATCCTCCACAGTTGAATTTCTTTCCTTGGTATCACCACAAATTCCGACAGATAAAGCATCCTTCTCAACTTCGAATTTGCTCTTCTTTGTCCAATCTATCCTCTTCGATGTCGTCGGTGGACCGCTTGCCAAGCCTGGTCTTCCCAATGGAGACCTCCTCATCACATTTGATAACCTTCACCGGCCGATGCTAGCGCCCTCCATATTCCCCATTTTCTTTCAAATCCCTAACTTGTTCAATCGATCCCTGATGAAGAGGGACATTAGAACCCGACCCACCCGAAGTATCTGGGTTTGGGTTATTTTTAATCACATGCCCAACCGCCCCACAATCGCCTTCCTTACTTTTACAAATGGGTCCATTCATGTTGGGCCTTGTAGGCCCAAAGTTTTGTCTAACCTTCCCTTTTTGCTTAGACTTCAAGGAGAGCAATTAATCCCCTCCAAGGCCCACTTTTCATAGAATCATTCTTCAGCTCTTGATCTCATTGAGCATCCTTTGTAACAGAAGATTGACCTTTAAAGAAAATCCGTTTCCAATATTTTCTTCTTTTAAAGCCTCCCCAAAGTCACGCCCCACGTCATGGTCAACTTCAATTCCTTTTAAGATCCTTTTGTAACCATTTGTGCCATCATAACGTTTGTCTGCAACTGTGATCAATGCCGCATCATAGTCTCAATGCACAATCCCGCTGAAGCCATACCCAACTGACGAATGTCAAGCAAAGCCACGACTTCTTTGTTTCCTAAACACAGACCCCCTTTCAGGCTCCGTCGCCTTCAGCCATGCCCGATATGGAAGCTCCTCCCTCCCTCCACCTGCGTCCAAAGCTTCTAGACACTCTTTCGTAGAGTGTCCTAATCGACCACACAGATAGCAACGGGACGACAACTGTTGATACCGAAGAATCATAACAGTTTCTTCACTATCTCCCATCACATCCACCCTCAAGCATCGACGTAGGGATTTCTCCACGTCAACCCTTACACAGACTCGGAGGTACTTAATCGTAGACTCCCCAAAAAAGCTGCCATCCACATCGATCAACTTGCCCACCATTCCTCCTAAAAACTGGCAAATCTCTTTTGTCATACATACAAGAGGAACACGATGAATCTGAACCCAGAACTCTGAGGAATGAAACTGTAAATCCTCGATTGTACCTTTACCAGTTGGTTCTACCTACACTATCAAAGCATCATCTAAAGTCCATGGAACACTAGTCATAACACGGCAACGATCTTCTTCATTCCAAAATGAAAGGTAAAAACATTGTTTGTAACAGATTCAATCTCCACACCCTCATTGACCCTCCAAATTTTTCCTATCGAACTCATAAAAGCATCTCGATTGATTAGCTTATTCGTCAACACCTTCCCCACAAGACTTAGAGCCATCCATTGAACTCCTGCCGTCACCAACTCCGATCCTAACCGCTGGATCGGACCATCCTTCTCTGTTAGAGACATGTTAGCACATAGCGCTGCAATAGCATCTGAATCCATAACTGAGTAGCTCATTACTAAGACAATTCTAAGAAAAGACTACTTTCGCTCAATAAGTTTAGAGAACTTTTAGAGGAAGACTCTAAAAAAATTTATTTACAAATAAAATGTATTGAAATAAATATAATTATTATTATTATTATTATTATTATACGTTACCTGTACGTATCGCGACTCGAATCTGAGACATTTTTAGACTTTAGACTGAATGAGCATGTTTTATCGATAAATCAAATTGGACAGTAGTTCCTTACGAAGAGTTGTAAATACGAAAATGATCACAACTCTTGATTGGATCAAACACAGTGAAATTTCTTCATTTTCCACCATTGCATGATCTGATCTGATCAGCTCTACAAATCAATCAGACGGCTGGTCTTCTTCCATCAAAAACAATCCCCCTTTGGTGACAAAGCTTGATCTTCCTGGATAAATGGTTGAATTAAGACTTATGCAAATATTGACATATACATCAATGGTTACATTTTGTACATCATTTTCCTGTTGATCAACTACTATCGGACACAAACATTTTTCATTTATCAATTCAAAGCTCGTCGTACAAAGGATCGTAATCTGCTTCGGTACTTTCGTTATAGACTGCACTATAGAACATGTATTCTTGGTTAATCATTTCGTTGAGCGATAAGTTTCCATCCTTGTTGTCATCGGCCTAAATTAAATCAATAAAAAGTGTTTTTTTTTTCTCAATTGTATTGAATTTAATAAAGTGTGGGATTCATACAGGATCCCGATTGATGCCCGTGTAAAATGTAAATCTTTTTTTATAACTCTCACACTTAATAATTTTCACATACACACACAATGTGTGTTGAATACGAAACATCTCAAAATGCATGAAATTTTTTTTAAAAAAAATAGTTGTAATGTTTGAAAAAATTCCATATTTGATTTACGAGTAGTTTTATTAAGCTTATCATCCATAAAAATAAAAGTCATATCAAAATTCATTAAAATCTATAGATTTCATTAGAATCCTTACTTTGAGGTAAAATAAAAAATCTCTAATTAGAGAACCCATATATAGGGGTCCTCTTTAGTACATCAGTACACCCAATGCGATCATCCCTTTTTTGGCATGATCATATCAACTCATGTGTGTTTAAATACAAAATTTACATGTGATCACATTAAAATTTAGTTTTGTTTTTGATTTTATCACATACAACTGACATGCGATAGCATTATATATATATATATATATATATATATATATATATATGAAAGACTTACAACTTGGTCATATGAGAGAGATAGTTAGGGGTGGTAATATGGGCTGCGATCCGGTGAGACGACATGATATTTATGGGTTTGAGTTAGGTCTTATTAGGTTTGGATTAGTAGCAGGTTAACACGTTAAACCCGTTAAGAAAACGGGTCATATTTGGGTTGAACCCTCATAACCTGACCGCTAACCCATTTAACACGTACGATTAAATATCAATAATAAATATGTAATTTATAAATATATATAAATAGAGAGAGAGAGAGAGAAACCTTAAATATTGCTTTAATAAATCAACCCTTAATACTTTAAATTCATCATTCTCTCTTTTACGGTCTACTTATAATTGCTTATGAAAGAGTGCAAGTCTTCAAGATCAAGTGTACAAAACAAAAATGTGTCCTCCATTATTTATATTAAGTAGAAAATGAATTAATGAAATTGTAATTTATCATAAGATTCATAATCTATAAATTAACGGTTTAAATATAATGAGTCTCATCAGGTAACCTATTAATTTAATGGGTCGTGTTTGGGTTTTGATCGACCTATGATATGAAAAACTTAATTACGAGCCGTGTTCGGATTGAGCAAAAAAATTAACGAGCTATGTTTGAGTTTATAAATACATGATAGCCTATATTTTCACCCCTAACATTACTAATAATATCACTTTGCCCAAATTCGATGTCTAAATCTGGTATCCAGATGATGTGGCAACATTGTAATCTATTTATTTAAATCATGTAAATTTAATACAATTTAAATGAATGGATTACGGTTATACCACATCATTTACGTACCAAATATAGACAAAATAGCATTATTGCTAATAATAAATAGATAAATATTTTCAAAACAAAATAATAGATAGATAGATAGATAGATAGATAGAAGCACTGACCTCATTTATGAGATAACTTGTGTAGTACTTGGCATAAGTCAATTCTCCAGGATGAAGGCAAGGCAACCAAATAAGGGTAACATTTCTCTAACTTCCAATAATCTGCGCAAACATTTCTCCACCATCAAATTAAAGGTCTTGCTATGTTATTGGTAACAATAACTTTATCATATTGACAGTATATATTATAGATCATTGATCGCACTCAATTGTATTAATGTAATTTAATAACAATAATTTTATCGGACGTCAATCATAGACAGTAGAATCACATCAAATTGCATGAATGTAATTTAATGAAAAAAAAAGTGAAGAATGGGAAAATTACTGGTTTTTGTTGACATCAAGCTCTTCAAATTTCTGGATGACTTGTGTGTGGGGGCAAATCATCGACCCCGAACCTTCGGATTGGATGACTTGTGTGTGGGCGCGACCCGCGTACACGAATACTGCTCCAATTGGACTATCATAGTAGTCTAATCTTCAGAAGAGACATCACCAAATTGATTTGAGTTCGCTGAGAGTGTTTGTGCCTTGCACGATCACTGTTAAATCGTTGTATCTTGGGAGACAATCGTCATACACATACGGTGTTACCCGGCGAAATTGTCTTAAGGACACTGTGTGGAACACGGGCATCGGTTTTCCCCTAACGTTCTGATTTGTGTTTGTTATCTCTGTCCTTTGCAGGTTCGTACCAGACCTAATTTCAGACATTGAAATTGGGTCTGTATTCCAGACACTGATTTCAAATAAATACCTATTCTACTTTTGGAAAATTGGGTCTGTTCTCAGACACTGGTTTAGAAATCAATTGTGATTTCGAGTGGGTAATCGGATTTGTAATTCCAGACATTGATTGTGATTTCTATTGTGAAATCTGGAATCAATTTTGATTTACTTATTTGATATTCGATATCAGTACTGATTTCGTGATTCTAAAACATTTGTGTTTTGTTTCAGATACTATGGCGGATAAGTCAAACCTGAACTCGAGTGTTCCACTAGAGACTTTGAATCCGAGTGTGGGATTACCCACTACGGCTGTGAATTCTTTGCTTGTGGCTAAAGTGCCGATTGTGTTGCCAAGTGTGGCCACAACGACTCCGGCCATCAACTCATTCGTGAGAAATATGCTAGATCCGATGATGGGCCAGTATGTGAGTCAAGGGAATGTTCCGATGGCGAATCCCTATATGAATTGGGTTCCTTTACCGATGAATCACATGGAAAAGCCCGATAAGTTCAGTGGACCGAACTTCAAGCGTTGGCAGCAAAAGATGCTGTTTTATTTGACAACGCTGAACCTAGCCAGGTTCTTGACTGAAGAAGCTCCTAAACCCAATAGTGGTGAAGAGCGAGATGTTCATGTATAGAATGCTATAGATGCATGGAACCATTCAGATTTTCTGTGCCGAAACTACATACTGAACGGGCTATCAGATTCGTTGTATAACGTATATACTTCAAAGAAAACAGCTAAAGAACTGTGGGAGTCGCTAGACCGGAAATACAAAAGTGAGGATGCTGGATCCAAAAAGTTTGTTGTGGGCCGGTTCCTTGATTACAAGATGGGAGACTCCAAGATAGTCATTAGTCAAGTCCAAGAACTTCAAGTGATTATGCATGAAATTCATGCTGAAGGGATGGTCATGAGTGAAACCTTTTAGGTGGCTGTATTATTGAGAAGTTACCTCCTTCATGGAAGGAGTTCAAGACCTATCTCAAACACAAGCAAAAGGAGATGAAGATCGAGGATCTCATCATCAAACTTCGTATTGAAGAAGATCACAAGAAGTATGACAAGAAAGATGTTAGTCTGCCTGAAGCAAAGACTAATGTCGTGGAACATGGGCAAAGTTCTAAATCTAAGAAGAACAAGCCTGAGAAAGGATCCAAATTGGGTCCAAAGGGAGGAGTCTCCAAGAAGCCAAAGTTCCAAGGGAAGTGCTTCAATTGTGACAAAATGGGTCACAAATCTTCTGAGTGCAGGTTGCCAAAGAAGAAGAAGAACCACGAGGCAAACGTGGTTGTTGGGATTTCAAATGAGGTCTCAGAGATCAATCTTTCTACAGTTGTGATAGGAGCAAATTTGGTCGGGTCAAACCCGAGAGAGTGGTGGTTAGATACTGGAGCCATACGCCATATATGCTCTGACAGAGAGATGTTCAATACGTTTGAAGCAGTGGAGAACGAGGAAAAGTTGTATATGGGCAACTCAGCCACATCCGACGTTAAGGGACATGGTCAAGTCATTCTCAAGATAACCTCTGGTATAACCCTGAGCTTGAAATATGTGCTGTATGTACCTGATATCCGTAAGACTTTGGTGTCCGGTTCGTTGCTCAATCACCATGGGTTCAAGATGGTGTTTGAATCAGACAAAGTAGTCCTAACTAAGCAGGGAACTTATGTGGGATGAGATATGTAACTGAAGGGCTTTTTAAGCTTAATGTATCTGTTGTCAAAAGAAATATCAATAAAGATCAATCTTCAGTTTATTTGCTTGAGTCTTCCAATTTATGGCATGGTAGACTAGGACACGTTAATTATGATACTTTGCGTAGATTAATTAACTTAAATCATATTCCCACGTTTAATATTGATCCCAAACATAAGTGTGAAGTTTGAGTTGAAGCAAAACTAACAAGGTCATCATTTCAAACGATTGAAAGGAAATCTGAACCCCTTAATTTAATTCACAGTGATATATGTGATTTAAAATTTGCTCCAACAAGAGGTGGCAACAAATATTTCATCACATTTATCGATGATAGCACTAAATATTGCTATGTATATTTGTTGAAAAGCAAAGATGAAGCTATAGAGAAGTTTATTCTCTATAAAACTGAAGTTAAGAATCAACTTAACAAGAAAATCAAGGTACTGAGAAGTGACCGAGGTGGTGAGTATGAAGCACCTTTTGGTGAATTCTGTGCACAACATGAAATCACACATCAAACCACTGCACCGTATTCCCCTCGGCAAAACGAAGTTGCTAAACAGAAAAATCGTACATTGAAATAAATGATGAATGCAATGTTGCTATGTTCTGGATTACCTTAGAACATTTGGGGTGAAGCTATATTGTCTAGCAAGTACCTTTTAAATAAGGTACCCCGAAAGAAAGTAGACAAGACCCCATATGAACTATGGAAAGGAAGAAAGCCTTCTTATAAATTCTTACGAATATGGGGGTGTCTTGCCAAAGTGGATGTACCTATGCTTAAAAAGGTGAAAATAGGTCCGAAAACTGTTGAATGCATTTTCATTGGATATGCACATAACAGTAGTGCTTATCGATTTTTGGTGTATAATTCGGACATCCCTGATATACACAAAAATACGATAATGGAATCTAAAAATGCATCGTTCTTTGAACATGTATTTCCATGTAAATCCAATGATGAAGCAAGTTCGTCGAAACGAACACATGCTGATAGTTGTGAGGACCAAGAACAAGAAAATGAAGTCGAGGATGAACAAAGACGTAGCAAAAGAGCTAGGACAGAAACATCTTTTGGTCCAGATTTTTTGACCTATTTGTTAAAAGGTGAACCTCAAACCTTTAAAGAAGCAGTAAGATCTTTAGAAGGACTCTTGTGGAAAAAAACTATCAAGAGTGAAATTGATTCCATCCTTCAAAATCATACTTGGGAATTAGTGGATCTTCCTCCGGGATGTAATTCACAGTGATATATGTGATTTAAAATTTGCTCCAACAAGAGGTGGCAACAAATATTTCATCACATTTATCGATGATATCACTAAATATTGCTATGTATATTTGTTGAAAAGCAAAGATGAAGCTATAGAGAAGTTTATTCTCTATAAAACTGAAGTTGAGAATCAACTTAACAAGAAAATCAAGGTACTGAGAAGTGACCGAGGTAGTGAGTATGAAGCACCTTTTGGTGAATTCTGTGCACAACATGGAATCACACATCAAACCACTGCACCGTATTCCCCTCGGCAAAACGTAGTTGCTAAACAGAAAAATCGTACATTGAAAGAAATGATGAATGCAATGTTGCTAAGTTCTGGATTACCTCAGAACATTTGGGGTGAAGCTATATTGTCTAGCAATTACCTTTTAAATAAGGTACCCCGAAAGAAAGTAGACAAGACCCCATATGAACTATGGAAAGAAAGAAAGCCTTCTTATAAATTCTTACGAATGTGGGGGTGTCTTGCCAAAGTGGCTGTACCTATGCCTAAGAAGGTGAAAATAGGTCTGAAAACTGTTGAATGCATTTTCATTGGATATGCACATAACAATAGTGCTTATTGATTTTTGGTGTATAAGTCGGACATCCCTGATATACACAAAAATACGATAATGGAATCTAGAAATGCATCGTTCTTTGAACATGTATTTCCATGTAAATCCAATGATGAAGCAAGTTCGTCGAAACGAACACATGCTGATAGTTGTGAGGACTAAGAACAAGAAAATGAAGTCGAGGATGAACAAAGACGTAGCAAAAGAGCTAGGACAGAAACATCTTTTGGTCCAGATTTTTTAACCTATTTGTTAAAAGGTGAACCTCAAACCTTCAAAGAAGCAGTAAGCTCTTTAGAAGGACTCTTGTGGAAAAAAACTATCAATAGTGAAATTGATTCCATCCTTCAAAATCATACTTGGGAATTAGTGGATCTTCCTCCGGAATGTAAACTGCTAGGGTCCAAATGGATTTTCAAGAGAAAAATGAAAGCAGATGGATCAATTGATAAGTATAAGGCCAGACTTGTAATTAAAGGTTACAATCAACGAGAAGGCCTAGATTACTTTGATACGTATTCTTCTGTGACGAGAATAACCTCCATTAGGATGATACTTGCAATCGCAGCTTTGTGAAATCTTAAAGTACATCAAATGGATGTGAAAACAACTTTCTTAAATGGAGATCTAGATGAAGAGATCTACATTGAACAACCTGAGGGTTTTTCCTCTCCAGGACAAGGAAAGAAAGTCTGTAAATTGGTGAAGTCTTTATATGTTCTAAAGCAAGCACCAAAACAATGGCATGAGAAATTTGACAATGCTATGATGTCAAATGGATTTAAAATCAATGAATGTGACAAATGTGTTTATGTCAAAGACGCAGCAAATGGCTATGTCATTGTGAGCCTTTACATTGATGACATGCTCAGTGTTGGTAGTGATGATAAGATGATCAAATCTACCAAGGATATGTTGAAATCAGGGTTTGATATGAAGGATATGGGACCGGCTGATGTAATGTTGGGAATGAAAATATCAAAGACATCGAACAGACTCATTCTAAGTCAGTCACACTATATTGACATGATTCTTGAGAAATTCAACAAAAATGATTCTGGAATTTCCAGAACGCCAGTAGATACAAATCTACACCTATCCAAGAATAAGGGTGAGAGCGTTTCTCAACTAGAATATTCTAGAGTGATAGGAAGTATGATGTACTTAACAAGCTGTACAAGACCAGACATAGCTAATGCAGTCAGCAAATTATGTAGATACAAGAGTAATCCAGGAAACGATCACTGGAAAGGAATAGTAAGAGTACTGAGGTACTTACGATTCACTCGTAATTATGGACTGCATTATACCAGATATTCTGCTGTCCTAGAAGGATACACAGATGCAAACTGGATATCTGATATGAAAGATTCAAAATCTATTAGTGGGTATGTGTTCACACTAGGAGGTGCGGCTGTATCCTGGAAATCCTCCAAACAAACATATATAGCCAGATCCACCATGGAATCTGAGTTTACTGCCTTAAATAAATGTGGTGAGGAGGCTGAATGGCTACACCAATTCTTAGAGGATATTCCAAGATGGCCAAAGCCTGTACCAACGATTTGCATCCAATGTGATAGTCAATCAGCAATTGGAAGAGCACAGAGCAACATGTATAATGGGAAGTCTAGACATATACGTCGAAGACATAATACCATTAGACAGCTACTCTCAACTGGAGTTATCTCCATTGACTATGTGAAGTCAAAAGATAACATTGCGGATCTGCTAACCAAAGGGTTAAATAGAGAACTAGTTGAGATATCATCGAGGGGAATGAGACTAAAGCCCATGAAATAAAAAGTCGATACAATGGAAACTCAACCTAATTGACTGGAGATCCCAAGATCTAGGTTCAATGGGACAACCAAGTTGTAAGACTTAGTTTGGATCACTGTGGAATTACCCTCCAGTCCATTCCTGTGATGAAACAGTGATGCCCGTAGGAAAAGAGGCTAAACTATGTTTTTAATGATTCTTATGCGTCAGAATTCTGAGCTATGGAAATCTGAGCAGAGCAATGCGGGTTACTCTTCATTAAGAAATCATCTATGTGAGAGAGAAGTGGGGCTGCTTCTAAAAGAGAATAGTAAAGGGCTATATTCTTCAGAGACTCTTACAGAACCAGACGCATGTTCATGGCCAAAACGAACATAATAATGAGAACCAAATTAGCTCTAGAAGATGCCTGTGTGAGGTACGATATCGTTTACATAAAACGACAGAATAGTTCAAGGATATCATATCTACTGATCAGCCAGTAAAGTAAGCATACCTTTACAAGGGAAGGTTCAAAGGGTAACACCTACCTATCCTATGCAGGTTTCGACCGTTTGAACTTACCAAAGTCATCTCTCGTGTCTCCTAGGTCAATTTCATTCATGTGGGGGATTGTTGGAAAATTTTGTGATGAAAACTCATTTTGAGAGCTTTAATTGGGTATGATTGATTCCATGAAAATGGAAGATCAAATTATATTCGAATTCTCCTCCGTTAGAGCTTCGAAATGATATACTTAAACTCACAAAATAATTAATGGGTGAATGAGAAATTGAGTCTCAAAGTGAGCCCATTGTGTAGGGAAAATTGTGCAACCCACATTAGTTGGGTAAAGCATTTACATGCAATATATCAGTGGATGTGTGATAGTTACTTATCAACATGTGTAGCATAAAGGTTCTCTCTCTCGCGCAGGGGGGGGGGGGGGGGGGTGCAAATCATTGACCCCGAACCTTCGGATTGGATGATTTGTGTGTGGGTGCGACCCGAGTACATGAATGCCGCTCCGATTGGATTGTCATAGTACAAACGACCTTTTGCTACTACTTAGAATTTATTTTTTTTCCTAAATCAGTGTTCATATTGATATGAAAAGAATTAATTCAATTTAATTTTCCCTAAATTAAACGTGTAATGATAAGGAAATTTCGTTTTGGATTCTAGATACTTACTTGATCACTAAGTAAATAGAATCGGTGATTAATTAGAAATAAATTTCTTAGAGATTGACTTTTAATTAATATCCTTTTCATTAAAAACATAATTGACAAGTATTTCCAAATTAATCCTCATGACTTCGGTTTTATAATAAACCCTAGTCTAATCTTCAGAAGAGACAGAAATCACGAAATTAATTGCTCTCTTCTCTGTTCTTCTTTGTTTTCAGTTCTTGGTAAGTTCGAACTTGATTTGAGTTCGCTGAGAGTGTTTGTGCCTTACACGATCACTGTTAAACCGTTGTATCCTAAGAGACAATCGTCATACACATACAGTGTTATCCGACGAAATTGTCTTAAGAACACCATGTGAAACACGGGCCTCGGTTTTCCCTTAACATTTTGGTTTGTGTTTATTATCTCTGTCATTTGCAGGTTCGTACCAGATTGTTTTTTAGTAAAAGAAGCAACATAAAACTCCTGAAATTTGAGAGATCCTTTCATATCAGCATCTGCATTGAGAATTTGCTTTTTCCACCATCCAGCTTCACCATGCCCCATTCTACTTTGCTCTATTAATTTCACATATCAATTCCCTCAATTGATCAGTACAAATTAAATACATACAGTAAGATATCTTCAAAAATTCTCAAATATCGATCGTCTGCATTAATTTTTTTCTAATTAACTAGATGTAGTCGTGAGTGATCGTGACATAAAGTCACATTCTTTGAGATTTCTTTTGAAATTTATCAGAAACTTTAACTAAATTTTATCAGATTTCGTTATAACAAAATTATTTGAAGGAGAGGTTCGTAGATAAAAAAAACTTTAACTTGATTTTCTTCTATAAATGAGTCAAAATTGAGGGGAGGTTTATGATAAATTGCATCATACATACTAAAAAATCCATGCACAATAATAAAATGTACCTAACGTATTCTTGAGAAAAATGAGGCAGATATTCTTGAAAATAGACCTCCCCATCCTTATTTTTATCAGACAATTCCAGCTCTTTTTGTGTTCTATAGCTCAATCGATCAATCACTTGTATGCATTCCAAGCTTCAAGTTCTTCAAAACCAACAACTTTTGGTGCATTATCTATCAAAGGGAACAGAATCATCAACCTTGAAGTCATGTTTAATTTCCCATCGTCATCAATGAAATTATCAAATTCTTCTTTAACCTCAGCTTCGATATTTGTCGAATTATTTTCCAAATTACTCGGATTTTTTTCCAAGTTATTTGGATTCTTTTCCAAAATGGCTGGGATTGGTACAATTATCTAATATTGTTTCTCCATGGGCTATTATTTCCATTTTTGAGACTAAAGGGTCAAACTTGGCTTTGGAAATTGATGTCCAAGGCGTCGATGACTTAGGCCTGGATGATTGTGACCATGTTGCTTGGTCGGGGTGAGGAACAAGAAGACAATGAAGGTGGTGGTTAGAAGGGTGTAAACGACCACCTTCGCCATATTCGAGCACCCGACCGGATGAGAGGTGGATTAGGTTGTGAGATAAAACTATAAAAGGAGGTAGAAGGAGAGCAAGGCCGACCCTGAGATTTTAAGGGCCCGAGACAAACTATAGAAAATGAATTTTCGAGACCCTGAGATTTTAAGTTGAGATTTTGTATCTGAAATATGAATTTTCACAGTAAGATTTAAGAGTTTTGAATAACCCTAATTGATTTTTGATTTTTTTATTTTTGTTTGATGTTTGCTTATGGTGTCTGATAAGTGATATGAGTAGTGTTATACTGTTGTTTTCCCGTTTTAGATATATAAAAGACAATTAGTGTTAAGAATAAGATTCAACCCACGTTTGATTTGGTGTAACCGTGTAAGAACTTGAGAATGATAATTTAGTTTTATAATTTGTGGGCCTTTAAAAAAAGTGACGATAATTACACCCCTATAAAACTGTATGTACACTCCTGAATTTGTAATTTTTCAAAGCTACAACTTTGCCCTTAAATAAAGGATATGTATCCTCTCCTTACCTTTTGTGTCCTCACATTCATAATTTATTGACACGTGTCTAATATAGCAAATCAATTGTGTGGATTATTTCTATTAATTTTTATGTCTTTACACTACAACAAGATAGAATTAATCCATATCATTCATTTAGGTGAGGACAATGTGAGGACACAAAAGGTGATGAGAAGATCCAAATCCATAAATAAAACAATTAAATATATTAAATATATTAATTTCACAAACCGCAATTACAAAAACAAAAATTAAAGTTAATAAAATACCCAAAGAAAGAATTAAAAAAAATTGGTTTGTTATGTTTGAAGTGGTTACAGAGGTAGGTGAATACTGAGTAGGAAGCAAATACGTGTCTGATTCTTTTGGGCAATTCACATAGTTCTTTAATATCACTTGTTTGTTTGTTTGTTGCTCACTGCTTCACCCATTTTGCTCGCCATTACTTTGCTTCTTCTCCAGTACTGGATATATGCCTTTATTTTTATGATTTATTTATCGACCCATCATTGTTTAAGTGAATTGATTTCTAGGTGTGCATGAAAGGAATTGCCTTTCACTAAATGAAAATGATTAAAACAGCAATGACAATCCCATGGTTCTATCACCGATTCACTTCTTCTAATAATCTATTAGTTTTTTTTCTTTGAAAGTGTAATACTCTGATGTAGAACAGTTGGCTTTGGACTTTGAAGAAGAGATGAATAGAAATTGTCCAAAAAAGGTGCTCCAAAGAAACGGGCATAACTTTTAGCTCGGTTGTCAGATTTTCTATTATAATATGTTTTCGGAAAGGGTTTTCAAAGCTGCATAGTGAAAATACTGGGGCTCGCCCGGTTGACGTCATTTACTCCCTCAACGGAGCTGTTTAAGTTAGGTTGTCGGGCAACCGAAGATTTTCGTATTTTTTATTTATTTTCCGTTTTTTTATTTAGAGAAGGATATTTTAGTCTTTTGCTGTTTTAGGGTTTTCTGAGTCTATTTAAGGCTTTTTGTTATCAGTTTCAAGGTATTCAATATATTTTACAATTTGGTTTCAATTCTTTTTCTGGTGGATTCCAGTTTATGTTACTGTTAGGGTTACGTTGGTGATCCTAGAACTTCCGTTCTGCGTCATACTCTATTAGTTTAGTATTTAACAAAAAGTTAAAATAAAAGGATATTTTTGGTAATATGTGAGGTGTGCTTATAAATTATAACCTTTTAAAAAATTTAATGAGGTGTGCATACGAAAATGGGTGCACATACGATTTTTCAGAGGTGTAAATACATTCACTAACAAAAAATATGTTCAGTAGACCTATTTTAAACTCATTTATGGGTTTGTTAGTTTTAAAAACTTATATGTTTAATGGGCCTATTTTAAACTCATTTATGGTTTTGTTAGTTTAAAATCATACATGGGCTATATTTAAAATCAAAATTATTTTTATTTACAATTTGGGGGCTTTTAAAGATTGGGGACCCTAGACGGCTGCCTTACTAGGCTCCCTCTAGTGCTAGGCCTGAAGGAAAGGTTAGTTGATGATTTTTTTTTTGTTTGGTTTCAATGATGGGAATGGAGGGGAAAACGGTTATTTGACAGTTAAAAGTGAGGGGGCATGCATAGAAAGAATTAACTAATTAGCTAATATTTTTTATTTTCTTTGTAGAGTTTGGATATTTTTGTGCATGCCAAATTATCAAAAACAATCTTCTTCTTTTTTACTAGCTTTTGAAAGATCAACTATAAGTCATAAGAAAAGTTTGTATGAGCATATTACGTCATTTGTTATTCTTTCCTACATTCATTTAACAGTAGCATTGTTGTCTAGCCAGGACATTTTTAATACACGGTGTAAGATTTTAGTATTATTATTATTATAATAATAATAAGGGCAAATTACACTGAACCCCTTGAGGTTTGGACAAGTTATACTTAGATGGATAAGTTTCTTTATTATACACTAACACCTCCAAAATTTAAATTTGACTTTAAAAATACCTAAAATGCCCTTAATTATATTATTTTACACTTTATTTTTTTTACCTTTTAATCAAACACTTTATAAACTTTAATAAAATAAAAAAAAATTACATAAAAGATATGATTCATTAAATAAATAAATAGTTTAAATAAATAAATAGTTTTTTTAATTAAATAAATAAATATTTTGAAAAAATAAACAATTTTAAAATAAATAAATAAATGAATAGTTTTTAAAAATAAAATAAATAAATAGTTTTAAAAAATAAAATAAATAATTAGTTTTTAAAAAATAAATAAATAAATTTAAAATATAAATAAATAAGTGAAAAACTTAAAAACATTAAATTTTTTAAGGATATTCATTAATAGGGATAAGAAAAACTCTAAATATCTAAACATTTACTGTAAAGATGATGGTGAGAGAAGCTTCAAAGTTCCCAACACTTCTTAGATATTTAGAGCTTACATTGTCCCTATTAATAGATATTCTTAAAAAAATTAATTGTTTTTAAATTTTTTCACTCATTTTTTAAACTATTTATTTATTTGATTTTTTAAAACTTTTTTTATTTAATGTTTTAATTATTTATTTACTTAATGTTTTAAAAAAATATTTATATATTCAATTTTTTAAAACTATTTATTTATTTAATTTTTAAAACTATTTATTTTTTAAAAACTATTTATTTATTTAATGAATCATATCTTTAATTTAATTTATTTTATTTTATTAAAGTTTATAAAGTGTTTGATTAAAAGGTAAAAAAAATAAAGTGTAAAATAATATAACTAGGGCCATTTTAGGTATTTTTAAAGTCAAATTAAATTTTGGGGGTGTTAGTATATAATAAAGAAATTTATCCATCTAAGTGTAACTTGTCCAAACCTCAAGGGGTTCAGTGTAATTTACCCTAATAATAATAGCTATATAGACTCTTTCCATTCGTAAGATAGTTCAATAAAATCTTACTAAACATATATATATATATATATATATATATATATATATATATATATTTATGTATCAATTTAAGATCACTATCATTGCTTGTCTATGAGATTTAGTGTATATATCGATGAATATTCTTACAATTCAAAAGACTAATCTATTGGATTGTGACATCCATAAAAAAAAAAAAAAATATATATATATATATATATATACCCTTATCTTATTATATGTTTTTTTAATGTGAGATTTATCTATCCTTTTGAACTTCACATGTGGTTTTCTAGCAATTATAACAATGTTTTTGTTTTAAAGCATGCATACATGCATATAGTGGTGGCAATACGGGCCGGCCCGTTAGACAAAAAAAGGGCCCGGCCCGGGTCCAAGGCCCGTGTAGGGACAGACCGAGCGGGGCTTGGGCCGGGCCTTAAATCGGTCGGCCCGTTACAGGCCCGTCACATGCCTGTTAGAGCCTTAACGGGCCGGCCCGTCACAGGCCCGTCGGGCCGAAATTTTTTAAAAAAAATTGTAAAAGATTTAAAAAAAATGTAATTTTTAAAAGTTTTGAATATTTTTTCATCTCTAACGGTCACCTGGCTAATTATAAAAGCCACCTTTCAATTCAAATTTTTTTTAAAAAAATTCAAATTTAAAAAAAATTGAAAAATAATTTCTGGCGTGCCCACGGGCGGCCTGTCAAGGCCCGCCAGAAAATTGAAAAAAAAAAAATTTGACGGGCCGCCAAGAAAAAAACGTTTTTAAATTTTTTGGGGCTGCTGGCTTTGTGGGTCTTACCGGACCGGTCCTATATTTTACAAAGTGGAGCACGGCCCAGCCCACCTGCGAAACGGGCTTGGACCTGACCTGTTTCGCTAGCGGGCCGGCCCGACCTAGGCCCGCGAAAAAATCGGGCCTGGCCGGACGGCCAGCACTACATGCATAGTTAGATTTTATTTACGTACACACAAATTACACGCTACAAATGGAATTACACGCTACAAATGGGTTTTAGGTTCTCTAACGTAGAATTACTATAATGAGTGTTTGTTTTTTTTTTTCTTGAAAAGCATACATGTATAGTTTGATTTTATTATATCTATGTACGAATTACCCGCTGCAAGATATTTTTAGATTTTGTAATAATTACTATAACAGATGGTTCTTTTTTTGAAAAGCATGTATGCATGCATAGTTAGATTTTATTGTGCGTACATATGAATAATGTGCTACAATAGGGTATTGTACGTACGTACGTACGAATAATGGGCTGTAATAAGGTATGTTTTTAGGTTCACTAATGATTACTATAACTAATGGGGTTTTCTTTTGAAAACAAGCACGCATGCATACATAATTAGATTTTATTGTAATTACATACGAATTACGTGTTGTAGGAGGGTTTTTTTAAGCATACATACAAATATAGTTAGATTTTATTTTACATATGTAGGAATTATACGCTGTAAGAGGGTTTTAGATTCTCTAACAATTACGGATGATTTTGTTCAAAAAGCATGTCTGCATAGTTAGATTTTATTTTATATACTTATGAGGGTTTTAATTAATTTCAAAACCGAAGGATTGTTTTTCTGATTTTAAGAAATGTTACAAAGTGTTTGAAATTCTTTCAAATAATAATAAAACACATAATTAAAATAAATATAATAATTATCAATTATATATATATATATAAATTAGTACAAACTATCACATCATTCTCAACTTCACATAGGATTTAGGGAGAAAATAGACATTTCACAAAAAGAGTTGACATTGGTCAACCAATCGTGTGTAACACTTCAAAACAAAAAACGGAAAACCACTTGACGACCGACCGAGCATGTATCTTCCACGATCTTGAAAATCCAACGGCCAGGATTGTCCCAACAGAAGGTGGGTTCTGATTGGCCGAGACACGACCACCTTGACGACAGTTAAGTTTCCATTGGTCCACGTCATCTTCTATGACACGAACTTTGAACATCAAATCAAATATTTCCAACTGTCCAAACTCTCACTCTCTATATAAACTGGAGTTCGAGAAACCCCAAAAAAAAAAACATCTTTCGAGCTTCGATCTCTGAAGAAGAAAGGAGGAATATAGTTCTGGGAGCTTCACGCGATGGACGGTGCGTTGAGCCGACGCTCTTCTTTGATTCTACTACTTGGAATCGTTTTCACTGGTGAGTTTTTCGTTTTCTCCATGAAAATGTGAAAAAAAAAGAATAAGATTTCGTTTAATGCAGCAAAATGTCGTAACATAATCTGTTTGTTGTTAACAGGGAGCTTGTTTGCGAAAGAAGAAGCCACCACCAAGTTGGGTACTGTGATTGGTATAGATCTCGGAACCACGTACTCTTGTGTGGGTGTATACAAGAACGGCCATGTTGAAATCATAGCCAACGATCAAGGGAATCGAATCACCCCATCGTGGGTTGCGTTCACCGACAGCGAGAGGCTGATTGGTGAGGCAGCTAAGAACCAGGCCCCCGTTAATGCGGAGAGGACTGTCTTTGATGTCAAGAGACTTATAGGAAGAAAGTAAGTGGGAAATTTTGTTTCTTTCAGGCATTTTTACAAACATGTTGTTTTCGGGGGCTTACTGTGAGGGGTTTTCTGTAGGTTTGATGACAAGGAGGTCCAGAAGGACATGAAATTGTTCCCGTTTAAGATCGTGAACAAGGACGGAAAGCCTTACATACAAGTCCAGATCAAGGACGGAGAGACCAAAATTTTCAGTCCTGAAGAAGTAAGTGCTATGATTCTTACAAAGATGAAGGAGACCGCGGAGGCTTTCCTTGGGAAGAAAATCAAGGATGCTGTTGTTACAGTTCCTGGTAATTAAAGATTTTTCTTGTTTTTATAGAAATTTGGATTCTTTGATTGAGCATTTTACATGTATTACATTTTACATGTATATGTTTAGGGTGATTAGCTGACATTTTCTTTGATGATCTTGTCAGCTTATTTCAATGATGCGCAAAGGCAGGCTACCAAGGATGCTGGTATCATTGCTGGGTTGAACGTTGTGAGAATTATTAATGAGCCAACGGCTGCAGCAATTGCATACGGTCTGGACAAAAAGGGTGGCGAAAAGAACATCCTCGTCTTTGATCTAGGTGGTGGTACATTTGATGTCAGTGTCTTGACCATTGATAATGGTGTTTTTGAAGTTCTTTCCACCAATGGAGATACACATCTTGGAGGTAAACTTCTTGTTTGCATTTGCTTTGGATTTTGAGTTCAGTGTTATAGTGTTATAATTAGCGATGAATTGTTTATGAGAATTGTTGGTTCAATTATACTATAGGTGAGGATTTTGATCAGAGAATCATGGAATACTTCATCAAGTTGATCAAGAAGAAGCACGGAAAGGACATCAGCAAGGACAACAGAGCTCTTGGGAAGCTGAGGAGAGAATGTGAGCGTGCCAAGAGAGCCTTGAGTAGCCAGCATCAGGTCCGTGTGGAGATTGAGTCTCTATTCGATGGAGTGGATTTCTCCGAACCACTTACCAGAGCTCGATTCGAAGAGTTGAACAACGACCTATTCAGAAAGACCATGGGGCCTGTCAAGAAAGCAATGGAGGATGCCGGTTTACAGAAGAGCCAGATTGATGAAATCGTCCTCGTTGGTGGAAGCACCAGGATTCCCAAGGTTCAACAGCTTCTTAAGGATTACTTTGATGGGAAGGAATCCAACAAGGGTGTGAACCCGGATGAGGCTGTGGCCTATGGTGCTGCAGTTCAAGGAGGCATCTTGAGCGGAGAGGGTGGCGATGAAACGAAAGGTAGTTTTTAGTTTTCTTGAAAATTATGGATCATCAAGTTATCAATGATGAGATCGGAAGTTCATTGTCGAATTTGTTGAATTCAGATATCCTTCTATTGGATGTGGCTCCCCTAACTCTTGGTATCGAAACCATTGGTGGAGTGATGACCAAGCTTATCCCTAGAAACACTGTTATTCCAAGCAAGAAATCTCAAGTCTTTACCACTTACCAGGATCAGCAGACTAGTGTCTCTATTCAGGTACACAAAAAAATGTGTCTATATGTCTGCTTGTTGAGTCTTGAGTGTAGGTAGAAACTTCAATTTAGTGATCGAAAACTGTTTTGATCTGAACTTGGAATGTTGCAAACAGGTTTTCGAAGGTGAAAGGAGTCTCACAAAAGATTGTAGGATGCTTGGAAATTTTGAGTTATCTGGACTCGCTCCGGCTCCAAGGTCTTGTTTCATGATCATGTTCAATCTGTTGAAAAATTTCTTATGCTTTGCATACTGACTGACTAGACCTTGTGTTTGAACTTTGAACAGAGGAACTCCTCAGATTGAAGTCACATTTGAGGTTGATGCCAATGGTATCCTGAATGTGAAGGCAGAAGACAAGGCCTCAGGGCGTTCAGAGAAAATCACGATTACCAACGACAAGGGCAGGTTGAGCCAGGAGGAGATTGACCGTATGGTACGTGAGGCTGAGGAGTTTGCAGAGGAAGACAAGAAGGTTAAAGAGAAGATCGATGCTCGAAACAGCCTGGAAACGTACATTTACAACATGAAGAACCAGGTAAACGACAAGGACAAACTTGCGGACAAACTCGAGTCTGACGAGAAGGAAAATATCGAGACAGCAGTTAAAGAGGCCCTGGAATGGTTGGATGACAACCAGAATTCCGAGAAAGAAGACTACGAGGAGAAGCTGAAAGAGGTGGAAGCGGTATGCAACCCCATAATCACTGCTGTTTATCAGAGGTCCGGAGGAGCAGCCCCAGGTAGTGGTTCAGAAGGCGAAGCGGATGAAGACTCACATGATGAGCTTTGAAACTTTTTTTTAGACCAAGCAATAAGCAACAAACAAAAAACAATGAGGTTCTTTAGTATAGGAATTGGTTAATGTAAGATTCTTTGTTTGGTGAAGAAGAACAAAATTGAGGTTTGAGAGTTTTGGAGATGTATATATCGTTCATGTTATACACAACTATGAACTTTGTACCTCCTTTATTTTTGGGAAAATAACAAATTTGAAAATTTGTTTTCTTCATATTTTGATCATGCAATTTTTAATTCAATTCTAGTTCCCAACTTGTGTCAAAGAAGATAAGAGAATTATTAAGTTTTATATGAATAATGTAAAAATACAAACTTTTAAGAAAAATTAGTTAACTCAAGATTTTAACTTGATTGTGAAAATTATTTATTGATCGTGAATCAAATGGCTCCTCTTAAGAAACCATCATGTTAAATTGTTAACATATTATTGTTGTCTAGACTCTCTCACAAATTGAGTTTAAGAATCCCTAGAACTAGATTAACGAATCCAAGTTCGAAATCGAGGCTTTCGTTGAATTCTACAATCTTTAGGAAACACGAATACACACACCCAACCATTCTACTAACCCTCATAGCAAAATTTTGGGTCTATTGACCAATGAAAACTAATAAAACACTACTATTTGGACAACAAGAAACGTTATATTGCAAATGGCAAATAAGTTACTTCTTATACAATCACGTAGGTCTAACTAGAGCAAACAAATTTTCCTCGAACATGAGAATACTAGAAAATAGTCAAATTCGGTTTACATAAATCACTTTTAGCCATGTTTTTCAAAAAGTGCATTCATAAAAAAGGTCTTATCCTTAAAGAGTTCATTTCTCTTATGTTCCAAAAAATAAAAAGGCCGGTGATACATGTGTGTCTTTCCATGCACTTTACATGATCCATTTGTGCATGGCCCTTAAAGAGTTAATTCCTCTCATCTTCCCATAAAATACAAGCATGTGATCCATTTGTGCCTTCCTATGCATATTACACGATCTATTTGTGAGTCCTCATGTACATTACGTGATCCATTCATGTACTTCATGCATCGTATGCAATCCAAAAATTAAAAAACAATTGCATAACGAGTGATTTATTAGTATCTTCTCTTTTCAAAGTTTTAATAAAGAGTATTTTGATAAGATTGTGTTTTTATTAATCACAAACGATCATTTAAAAATGCGGGCTATAAATTTTTGTAAACTATATTTGGCTAAAAAAAGAAATGGCAAACAACTAAATGAAAATCAACAGAAAAAGTGACCAATTATTGAGAAGAATGTGCATGTGATAAATCATTTCCTATCTCATGTTATAAATGGACATTAATTTGGCAGGATGGTTTAAATTTAATTTTGTAAACAATATGTTCATCTGTTAAAATGTATGAAGTTAAGTGGTTATATAATGGGCAATTACCATATTGTTTACATAAAATATGTTGGTCCTCATTTTTTTTTCAAGCGTCAAATTAGTCCGTTTCTTTTTTAAAGTGACCAAATTGGTCCCTCTAACGATTTAACGCTGTTAAATATAACCTTTGACTTTAACAATTTTAGTTAAAGTATGTAAATTCCCTTTATTTGTCATAATAGAGTAAAATTGTTTTGTCTTTTGTGCATTTAATTTATCATTATAATTTCAACAAAATCTAAAAATATTATCAATGAAACACCATTTGTACCTATTTTATGAAAAGTTTCTAAAAATAATTCTAAAAATATTTTAATAAGACAATGACCCTGTTTGGCTAGGCTTTTGAAGGTGTTAAAAGCTCTTTTGGAGTCCAAAATCAACTTTTGAGAGTGTTTGAGTGTTTTGTAAAAAGAGCTTTTAACTTTTGAAAGCTCTTCCTGTCAAAGCCAACAACAACTGGCTTCTTTCAAAAGAGCTTCCTGAAAACACGCGAAGCCACATTTTGGTTTAATGAAATTTTCATATTACCGATATTACCCCTCTAACTATAAATACTAAACTAAAAATTGACACATGTATCCTTTAATATTTTTCACCATTGTTTTTTCCATCCTTCTCCTTCTTCTCCCCATTTCTCAGAGAAAGATGAACCCTAACCTTTTGGATTTGATCTGGGTTTTTGAATTTCACGAAGCCATGGTTTTAGTAGCTACTAAATACTAATGATAAAATTAGTGGGGTTTTTTGTTTTGGATATTTGATTAGGGCTCGGTTGATTTTGTTTTGGATATTTGATTTTGTTAGTATCCTTCCATCTCATTTAAGTTTCCCCTTTTACAGAGGCACTCAGATCCAACACATAACATATATCCCACACAAAACCAGATCCAAACTAATACAAAACAAAAAAAAAGCTAGCTGATCTATTCATGCCTGCCCAGGACTTGTAGGCCTAAGCCTCAAAGAGATTCATAGAGATAGGGAATCGATTTTACTAAAGACTTTTTTTTAATTTTTTGTTTTCACTCGATATCCTTCATAAACATACTGTAGACAAAAGATATAAATTTTCAATTAGTAAATAACCATAAAAACTCTAAAAGCTCAGTTTCAGTTTTCATTTACAGTAACAATCAACCTTCTTTTTAACACGATCGTCAAGCGCCTCTTCGATGGTTTTGGTTTCACCGGCGGTGCTAGATTTGGGCTCGTAGCCGAACTTCTTGGCTTGAACAGGGAAAAGCTCGTCGTAGTTCATGTTCTTTGTCCCGTCGATGGTGTAAACCTGTCCGGCAGCTCCATTTTTGGCTTCGTCGCCGGCGATGATGATGGGGTGGTCGGATTCGTTGTCGTCTTCTTTCTTGTTCTTCTTGTGTTTCTTCTTTTTCTTTCTCCAACAATTTTTGACTTTTTAAAAAATATATTATTATGAATCTGATTTTGTGAAGGTGAGATATTGTTTTGATTAAAGATATATGTTGTGTGTTGGATCTGAGTATGGTTTTGTTGTGAAGGTAAAACCAAATCAATAGATTTTTTTTCCAGAATTTGTTTTCCAGATTTTCTAGCTTTTTTTTTTGTTTTGATTGAAAAATATGGATTATTTGACGAGATTTATGGTTTTTTTGTTGATTAGATTTGTTTTTTTTGTGGAATTTAATTTGGTGATGATGGTGGATGAGTGATAATGGCCGATGGTGGATGGATGGGAGATGATCTGGATTTGGTGATGATGATGGATGATTGAGGTTTGGGGTTGAATTATTGCTCCATTTAAGTTACAAATGAATTATTATTGTTAGAACAAAGATTATAAAATGTTTCAAGCAAATATATTCAAAACGGAAGGCTATAAATGTCATATCATAGTTAGTAGAGATTTTAAAATGTTCCAACCAAATAATCTCAAAAGCTCTTTCTGATATAAAAGTTCTTTTGAAATATACCATTCAAACAATAACTGAAAAAGCTCAAACTTTTACTTCTCTTCTTCTACTGTCAAAAGTCAAAAGTAAAAGTTATCCCAAATGGACTCAATGTCAACTATACTCTCAGTTACCATTTATTTTCACTTTAGTCTTTTCCATTTTTATATAATTGTTTTTTTTTGTTAATATATTACAAGCGCTGTTGTCAAAATTATTCAAAAATCAAAACTCATAAATAAAATAAACAAAAATATACATGTGTTAAAAAAACTGTGCATGTGTCATTATTATATTATTTAAGAGTAAAGTACAATTTTACCCCTACACAGTTAAAGTTGATTGACCGAATTTAGTTAGAGGGACTAATTTGACACTTGAAAAAAATGTAAGGACTAATTTGATCACTTTTATAAAAGTTGCAAACAACTTGGAATTTTTTTAAAAAGTCCATGACCGAATTGATAATTTCTCATATATAATTAATTTTGTTTAGAAATATTTAGTAATAAACAATTATAGAAAAACATTTTCATTGGTGGTTTTATGGTTCAGCCGAACATCCTAAAAGAATACACAATTGTCCTACACTTACATCATTTCACTTCACCAATATTTGATAATCTACACCACATAATACATATTCAGTATCCAAAATCTAGAATATTTTTTGTGTTGGAAAGCTTTAGGCTAATTGGCACTGATGTCCCCTAAACTCTCCAAAATTTTGCACTATACCCCCTGTATTTTTTTTTCGACACTAAACCCCCTGAACTCTCATTTTGTTGGCAGAAGCCGATTGTAGATGGCCCCTCACAGGGGGGCAATAAACTCAAGTGTTTTCCAATAAAATGAGAGTTTAGGGGGTTTAGTATCGAAAAAAAAGTACACGGGGCATAGTACAAATTTCTGAAGAGTTTAGGTGGCATCAGTGCCAATTAGCCAAAGCGTTATTTACTAGAGTTAATAATGTCGTATTTCATGGGAAAACATGTAATTCGTTAGTGGTTAGTGGTTATATCATTAATTATATTGGTTAGTAGTTGGTGGTTATATCATTAGTTACGAAACCTTTTTTTTTTTTTGTATTTATATACCATAATTGTAATCTTTTCACTTTAATCAAAATATAAAATTTCCACATTGTATCAAAGCTTTAAGCTTTTTATGGTAATCAAAATTTTGTTTTAGCCTTCATTGCTAATTTCTCGTTTAGCTTTCATAGCTAAAGTTTTTAAAGAGCCTTCATAGCTTATTTTTTCTGCTGGCCTTCATTGCATTTGTTAGTTAGCCTTCATAGCTTCTTGATTATTTTTTAGAAACCCTCATCATGACAAAAAGCAGTGACTCTAACATCCAAACAGATGAAGTGATCCCATCTACGAGCAAATGGGAGATGCAGAATCTTCAAGCAAAATATAGACTGAATGGTAAAAAATTACTTAAAATGGTCTCAGGTGGTTCAGACATTTCTGAAAGGAAAAGGCAAGCTAATCCACCTTCTTAGAAATGAACCAGGATGGAAAGATCTGAAATTTGCAGCCTAGGATGAGGAGGATTCTGTGGTCATGTCGTGGCTATGGAACTCAATGACACCATATATCAGTGACACGTGCATGTTCTTACCCACTGCCAAGGATATATGGGTGTCTACTCAACAAACATACTCCAAAGTGAAGGATGTTGATCAGGTCTATGAAATAAAGACCAAGACTTCATCTACCAAACAAGGGACTAAATCAGTGACAAAGTATGCTAATACTCTACAGAATCTATGGCAAGAAATGGATCACTGCAGGTGTATCAAAATGAAGTGTAGTGAGGATTTAGCAACCTTGAAGCAATTTATCGAGAAAGATCGAATCTATGATTTCTTGGCTGGTCTTAATGTTGAGTTTGATCAGGTCAGGGTATAGATTTTAATGAAAGATGAATTGCTCTCTTTGAATAGAGTCATCTCCATGGTAAGGGCAAAAGAAAGCATAATATGGGTAATGCTTCAACCTTCACCATTGGAAGGATTAGCAATGGTATCCACTGGTGGCAACAATAGTCCCCTAAAATTGGACCAACCAACCAATGACAATAGGACAATTTTACCCTATTAAAGTCCGGATAAAACACAGGTTCTATCCGGACTTTAATATCTCTAATAATCTCACACCTAGGATATTTGATCGTTCATCCTTTGTTCACATTCACATCCACAATAAGGGTAAGTTGGATCCTAGAGCACTTCAGTGTGTTTTTGTTGGATATTCATTCACACAAAAGGGTTAGAAGTGTTACAATCCTGTTTCCAAGAAATTCTATATTTCCATGGATGTCACATTTGATGAAAAGTCTTCATTTTTCCCTAAATCTTATCTTTATGGGGGAGAAGTTAATGGAAGATAAGGAAGAGTTAGGTGAATTCTTTCTACTTGACCTATCATCCTCCAGTAATGATCTACCTCTTGTTAGAGAGGATGTAGTTGCCACTGGTGACACTGGTTTGCAGCCTACATTTACAGAGGTTGTTCTTAAGTCAAACACAAATTTTGGTCCAAACACTGTCTCACCAGTACCCACAAATTCTAAGCCTACAAACACTGAACATGTAAATGCAAGTGATGGTGTTCTTAATCCCATAAAGGAACTGCAGGTGTACTCAATGAGGAAAGCTTTAATTCCAGAACCGGTGCAAGTCCAAGAACCTGACCCAAATTCTAATATTGTGGTAAAAAAAAATTCCTGATCCTATCTCTTATGATTCTGATTTTCCTATTGCAATTAGAAAAGGCACAAGAGAGTGTACTAAACACCCAGTATATCCCCTTTCCCACTTTGTGTCATTTGACAAATTCTCTCCAACGCATAAAATTTTTCTTGTAAATCTACATAATGTTTCTATTCCAAACACACTATTCGAGGCCCTAATCAGAGAGGAGAGAAGAGAAGCCATGAAGATAGAAATGGATGCTATAGAGAAAAATAAGACATGAGAATTAGTGGAGTTGCCTAGAAGGAAAAAACCAGTTGGGTGTAAATGGGTCTTCACTGTGAAATACAAGGTTGATGGTACTCTTGAGAGGTCTAAGACTAGGTTGGTGGCTAAGGGATATACACAAACGTATGGGGTAAGCTACCATGAGACATTTGATCCAGTAGCTAAGATGAATATAGTGAGGGTGTTGTTATCTTTAGCTGCGAACTATAGTTGGCATTTCCAACAGTTCGATGTGAAGAATGCTTTTTTTCATGGAGACTTAGATGAGGAAATATACATGCAAGTCCCACCAGGGTATGGGAACAGCTTAAAGACTAACAAGATGTGTCGGCTTAAAAAAAAACATTGTATAACCTCAAACAGTCACCTAAAGCCCGGTTTGGGAGGTTTACAAAGGTACTAATAGCTACGGTGTATAGATAGAGTCAAGGAGATCACATACTATTCATTAAACACTCAAAATCAGGAGGAGTTACAACACTCCTAGTGTATGTCGATGACATAATTGTGACATGTGATGATGCGAAAGAAAGGGAAGCCTTGAAGCAGTGCCTAGTTAGAGAATATGAGATAAAAGAGATTGGGAGATTGAAGTACTTTCTAGGGATTGAAGTGGCTCACTCACAACATGGCATTTTTATCTCACAAAACAAATATGTGTGAAGGTTAGTAGGCAAACTTATCTACCTCTCACCCACACGGCCAGACATTGCTTAAGATGTTAGCGTGGTGAGTCAATTTATGCACAACCGTAAGGAGATTCACCTACAAGCTGCCTACCGTATCTTGCATTACCTTAAGGCTAATTCGGGAAAACGAATCTTGTTTAAAAGAAATATAAGGGCTGGTACTAGAAGCATATACGAATGCTGACTATACAGGATCAATTATGGACAGAAGGTCTACCTCTGGTTATTGCACGTTCCTTGGTGGCAATCTAGTGATTTGGAGGAGTAAAAAACAAAATGTGGTTGCAAGGTCAAGTGCAGAAACAAAGTTTAGGGCAATGGCTCAGGGAGTTTGTGAATTACTATGGTTGAAGATTATCCTAGAAAACCTACAGATTAAGTGGGATGGACCAATAAGACACTACTGTGACAATAAGTTTACAATCAGCATTGCACACAACACAGCCCAACACAACAGGACAAAGCACATCTAAGTAGACAGACATTTCATAAGTGAGAAGCTAGATAGTGGGCTAATATGCACACCTTTGATTAGAGGTGGGCGCGGTTCGGTTCGGTTCGGTTTTGGCCAAAACCGTATTGAACCGTTATATTTTCGGTTTTTGAAAACTTGAATCGGTTTGAACCGTATTGGACCACAAAACCGAATTGAACCGAACACTTTTATCTCGGTTCGGTTTGGTTCAATTCGGTTTTGGGCCTATTGGGCTTTGAAGTTTTTTTTTTATATTTTTTCAATTTTTGTATCATTTAACAATCCTATTTTTGTATTTAGACCTTTGGCCTTTAGACAATTGATTCTGGGCTTTTTTTTTTAACAATCTCTTACATTCAAAACACATATAAATAGACCACATTACTGTTTAACTAATCAAATTTAGTCCAATTCAATTATAAGTACCTGCTCAATAGTTACCATTCTTCCAAATTCAGTCCATACATTACATAGAATGATAGAAGTCCAAAATAAAATAAAATCATACATAAATAATTCAACATATAATCCATAATAAAATTTGTATTTTTTTTGTATTTATAATTCGGTTCGTCGGTTCGGTTCGGTTTTGAAAGGTTCAAAACCGAAACTAAAAGCGAACCATATTCTATGCGGTTCATTCGGTTCGAACCGAATTGAACCGAACTCAACCTTAAAACCGAACCAAATACCATATTTCGGTTTGGTTTGGATTGGTTCGGTTCGGTTCGGTTCAATGAACCGTGCCTAGGTATGGAAATGGGTCGGGTTCGGGTCGGATCCTACTGGACCCAGACCCAGACCCATCAAAAATATTTGGACCCAGACCCGGACTCAGACCCATAAAAAATTTTCGGGTTCGGGTCGGGTCTAGACCCGCGGGTCTTAGGTAGACCCAGACCCGCCCCATGGACCCATGAATTTTTATGGGTCCGGGTCTAGACCCGTGGACCCACGGACCCATGGACCCGCACAACCTTTAAAATGCTAGAATCTCATTGTTTTTAGTTTTTCCTTTCCATCTTAAACTTATGATTCTTATGATCAAGTAAAATTTGAAAATAAAAAATGTAAAACTTTTTATTTATTGAAAATGGTTGTAAGATTTCCTCAATTATATTTTTTAAGTTTGCTTTTTACAATTTTACGTTTGATTATGTTATATATTATATCAACGTTTTTCACTTTATCAAATTAAAATGTACTAGTCTTTGTTTAGGTCAAATTCAATCAATGAGAAAATTGACAGAGAAAATAGAATAAGAAAGAAGAACATGATGTAAGAGCAGCATCATATCATGTGCTGTCATACTCTTAAACCTAATTTTAACTATATCATGAGTTTTTTTTTCCCAAAAGCAGGGAACATGCCGTTATGTTTGGATCGAAAACATAAATTCAAGAATTTTTTAAATTTAAAGTGGTGCATGAATCAATGTTAGACCCACCAACTTTTTTATTTTTTACCACTAACTTTTTTTAGTGCAATTTTATTGCTTGCTTAGTATACCCATGCATAACAAAATTATTAAACAATAATATAATTAGGTCCTTGGGTTCGGATCCGGGTATTTTGACCAGACCCAGACCCGACTCGGACCTGATACAGGTCTATTATTTTTGGACCCAGACCCGACCCATACGGGTCGGATTCGGGTCCGTACTCTCGGATCTGGATCCAATTGCCATCTCTAACCGTGCCCACCCCTACCTTTGATTCCAACCAAGGGTCAACATGTTGATATATTGACTAAGGAACTCAACAGTGGAACATTCCTGGAAATTGTTTCCAAACTGAGAATGGAGAATATCTATTCACCAGCTTAAGGAGGAGTGTTGGCTTTTGTATTTTATGGGAAAACATGTAATTAGTCGATGGTTAGTGGTTATAGCATTAATTATAGTAATTAGTAGTTGGTGGTTATAAAATTAGTTATGAAACCTTTTTTATGTATTTATATGCCCTAATTGTAATCTTTTCACTTTAATCAAAATATAAAATTTCCACATTTTAGGATGACAAATTTTATTTATAAGTTGAATTGACACTAAAAAAAAGATCAAAACATGACTTAGTAAAGCAATTTGATTAAAGCATCATATACACACCATTTCACTCCAAAAAAGTTCATCCTTTCTAATTGATCTTCAATAGTAAAAGAAAATGAATGAAAAACAATGATTCAATGAAGAGGTAGAATATGCCCTAGTCATATAATCATATAAGATCAAAAGGGTTAAGAAGAGGTTATATAATATAAGATATATATATATATATATAGCCATGTACAGCCAACCACAAGGAATTTGTCAACAATTACTTGAGCTACGCCAGAAAAGCAGAAACAAACAAAAAATCCATCAGTTAGTCTGTGCTGCCGGGTTGTTTCATCCAAGGCCAATCTGACTCACAGAGATCACGGGGAGATTTACCGTCATCATCCCTCAGGTCTAGGTCTGCATTTTGCTTCACCAGAAATTTAGCAAGGGTTTCTCTCTCACACACAACAGCATAATGCAATGGTGTTTGGCCTTCGTTGTCCTTCCATTTGAAAAATACAAAATTTAACGATAATTCCAATAAAAACATGACAATAATCACTTAAAAGAATCACTTTTGAGCTTTATAAATTGGATCCAAGCTTTCATAAAAAAATCTAAGCTGGAATTTGAGAGTACAAATTTTGGAATGTTACAATACAAGGCAAGGCCTGCAACAGAAAATCAAATATAAAATCATGCTAGCAATACATTTAGGCCTAATCTGAAGCATTAACAACCATATTAGTTTATTACCTTAAACAATAAATTAATCCATAAAATGAGGAAAGAATTGGTCAATCATATACATACTAGACAACCATATTAAATGCTCTACGTAAATCATACAAACCAACCCCAGACGCCTGAGTATGCCGTATTATAAACTCTCGTAAACTAGGGATACAAAAAATCCATAAAAAAATGTGTTTGTTTTCAAAAACTATTTTTGAGTTGAATCCAGAAACGCAGTTCAAGAAAAAAAGAAAGATAAATTTTCACTTTGTTTTTTTTATGTTTTCTCTTTTTGTCACTTGGAATCCGACTGCCATCCATCCTCACCTCATCTCTCAACTCTCTTTTTCTCAAACCACGTATTCTCATTCCTTCTTCGATCATCATGCCTCTTTGACTCTATTGAGACAAACCCCTCTTAAATTTTCTTCCCTTCCTTTCCTTTTATTGGTTATGCTAGATGATTGGTTTGAGTAGATAATTGATTCTAAAGGAGACGCCTCCTCGTTTGTGTGGGGGAAGTACTTGGCAAGGTGGAAATGCCTCCTCAACAAGTGGAAATGTCTATTTGTTGAAACGTGTGAAAGTATTTCGGAATTGGAAAAAAAAATTATTATGCAAACATTTTTGGGTACTAAAACTTACCATCTGAATTCTGGAGTGAATTCTTAGTTTTTGAAAATGGTTGAACCAAACACAATGTTGACTAAAAACTGATCACTGAAGGAAACAAACATTTTCAATTTTATTTCAGATCCTTAGCCACACTTCTGTTTTATTTAAATCAGACAAAAAGTATGAAAAAGTGTAAAACAATATTACGCTTACCTTGGCATTCACATCAGACTTCCTGCTAAGAAGCACTTCAGTGATGTGGAAATGGCCACGATCTACGGCCCAATGCAACGGAGTTCGACCCTCACTATCTGCAAATTACCAAGTTGATTGTTTATTAGCTTATATAAATCTTAATATCCTCATGCTACTAGCAAAAAACAATCTATCTGGGACATTATTTGATTGAAGCTTGGCTCGTTCAATAAATAGAGGTGCTAGAGGAACAGCTGCAACATGATTATTAATAGACGAGAGAAAAATAAGGAAACCAACCTCTCATATTCACTGAAACACCACTGTCAATACATTTTAGCAAATTATTTGCTTCCCCTTCTCTGGCAAAGGCATGAATAGCTTCCATTTTCCTGAAAACAAGAAACCTTTATCAATACCATCAAAGTTTTCAAGATATTAATTCTTCTGATGAAAGAAAAAGGTGAATCTTAACAACCTGAGTTATTCAAAAACTATCATTCTTATTATGAATTATGATTACACAAATTTACAGTACAATTGATCCATAACTTTGGCATTGCATAATTTTTCATGGCTTATAAAGAGAAAGAAAAGGTGCCATGAAGTCCAGACAAAATAATACCTAGTGTCTTAATGTATTAGATATCATTTCACTCCAAACAATTAAGCACCTCATAGAAACTTGGGAGCAAAATTGGAAAGAGTTTTAGAAAGTTTTGTATATCCAAGCACAGATGAAATGACCAATTACTTCGAAATTTGTAGAACAGTGACCATATCTATTACTCCTTCCTTACTTGACCAAGAGAAACCATTTCAAATCCTTTATATCTAAGTAACAAAACCACCTATAACGCACCTTTATATCATATTAGCAATAACTTACAAATTCAGTCAAAAATTATATTAATATGACTAACAGAAGCATGGGCATACGTGACTTCAACAATCACAAAAATAACAATTCAATGGCTCAATTGAAAAGTAGAAGCTGCACATTTTGTAGGCTCAATTTTTGTTTTCTGCGATAAGTATTAGGAATAATATTAAAATCAAAGCCACAAGGTTGACTTCACATCTCAATGATTACAAAGAGAAAAAAAAATTTCCACTTTTTGCAGACAACTAGACAAGAACAGTATATACAAGTTTTCTCAAGCTCGTGTCACCCAAATATCTATGTCTCTTCAAATTGCTAACACTAAGTCAATTTATGGAAGCTCCGTTTGATTTTCGCAAAAACTAGCAGCAGAAAGTGGAAGATTTAGTCACAAAAGATCCCCAAGTATGTGCAAAGAAAAAAAAAAAAAAACCTTTTCCTTAATTGATTCCAGAAGAGATACGACCTCAACTCCAATGCCACCAAAACAAATGGATAAAAAGGAAAAGAAAAATAAATCATAACTAATTAATGTAATTCGATGACGATAAACTTCAAAAAGACAGTGAATTCCAGGCCACCCTTAAAAGGAAAAAAAAAATGCATTTAATATGAACCTTTTGTAAAACAAATTTCTTAAAACCTTACAACTCATTTCCAGATTCCTCCTCATATGCAAGAGAGCTGAAAACTGGCCCCATTGGTCCTTTAGAATCTGTCTTTGGTGCATCATCATCTCCACCTCTCCTCTTCTAGTCATCCAATAGGCGAAGAAAAAAAATGGATTTAATTCCAGATAAAGCAAATGTTGCACATTTGCACAGAAACCCACAAGATACTAAACCAACAAATTAAAATCTCACCAGAGATGAACCATCAAGCCAAGTTGGAAATAGCTCTGACACAACATCAATGTATTTCTGCATCGCTTCTTCTGGTGGCATAGCACCTAATTTCTGCCATGCTTGCCTGACATAAATCAGGAAAAATAATTTATGATTCAACCACAGACCTTCCAAATCTGACCCCAAGTATATACCCTTCAATTAAAACAAAATATATAAAAGTCAAATTCTGCAGCCCTTTTAATCTACACACAAGTATAAACTGTGCCCACACATTACTAAATTAGCAAGAATAACTTCTACAAGGAACTCTAAATACCTTAATTCAATTTATTCGGTTAAGACGAACAACATAGTAAAATTTTAATCATGAAAAACACACTGTCACAAATATTCTCTAATGAAATATAAAAAGAGAACTTAACAAAGAAAAACATAAAGAATACAATCGGACCAATCAAAGCTCATAGTGAAAGGACAAGTCGCATTGCTTTGGTCAAAAACGTCTTTACTCAGGAAGCCTTCTGAAAAATCCAACTGTCTCTACCACACATCAACATTGCAACAAATGATCAAAAACTTTCAATATGATCCCACAAATCAGAACAACCAACCTCTTACTACGTACAATCTATGGTTGAAGTAACTTCTCAAACAAGTATTGTGTTTTAGTACTGGAAGCTGCTCCAGTACTTCATATTCACCACAATTTAAACCACATCTAATCATAAACAAATCAACTTCACAATAAATGACTAAAAACTTTGAACATGATCCCACAATCGAAACAACCATCATTCTTTTTTTTTTTTTTTTTTTGAAACAACCAACATTCGAACTACGTAAAATTGTATGGTACCAATACTTCCAATTCAGCACAATTTAAACCGCAATTCACGCCTATATTGTAATTCTAATCAATTAACTACCTCCACACGGATGCATATAAATGCAAACAATTTACAATAAAATATTTCTGAAACCAACTACCCTTCACTATCACTGTATCATTTCCATTATTATAAAACTAAAATAACCCGAAAAAAGAAAAATACTAAGCCATATTCCAAAAAGGAATGAAAACAAGTATATACCACTTGGCGCGAGCCGTCATTTTCAAGGCGGAGGGCTGGGGAGCACTACAGGGGCCTTCAGTGGCGATCTTGTACAACGCGTAGAGCTGCAGCTGATGGTCAGTGGACACTTTCTGCGAAGATGAAGCTGCGGCGGAGGCCGCCACGAAAGCCGTTGCGGCGCTGAAAATCTCATCAAGCTCCGTACTCTCCACGCCCTCCCAATCGTCGTCGTCGTCGCTGCTGTCGTCCTCGTCATCATCGTCAATGTCACTGCAAGGCAGGCTCTCGTTTCTGACGCTGCCTTGCTCGGCGATCATCGACTCAGTCTCGTGCCTGTCATGCGCCGCCTCTGGCCCGCGCGGGTTGGGAGCGCCGCCCACGACTGTGGTCTTCTTCTTTGGGTGGTGGACGACTTCGACGGAGGCGTCGCTTTGACGAGTGATGGAGAGGTTGTCTTCTTTGAAAGTGACGACTAAAGAGATGAGTTTCGCGAGGAGGTAAGAGAAGATCAAGCCGATGAGTATCGATTGCAGGAGAGATTGCCACTCACTCATGGTGGCTCTTCTTCTTCAACAGCAAAGACAAATAAAGATGTGAATTTTCAAAACCCTAACCCTGGAAAAAATTGAAGTAGACAGATAAAACCCTAGAATTTGGGAGAAAAATGGATTTTTGTTTTTGTTTTGACGAAGATGTTTTTGTGCGAGAGAGAGGAGAGAGAGAGAGAGAGAGACAAGGTTTGGCGCCGTGGAAACAGAGCGCGACTTGAAGGCTATTGATCGTAAGGGTCAGTGGTTAACCCGTCATCGACCCGTATATCCAATCCAACACGAATTATGATTTTGTTTGAATTTACTATCATAATCCATTAAATCAACTTTAGGATGATTGATTAATGTAGAGGTTCGTTCTACCGTTAATGATTTGGGTCGGGTTTGAAATAGGCCCAAGCAACTTGTTGGACTGGTCAAACTAAATAGATCGTCTTCAAGAAATAACTTGCAAAAAAGATAAAAACAGCAATGGAAAAAGAAGAGAAACGGTGGTGATGGTGATTTAGGCCTTAGATGCGCTTGGGCTGAGCGTTAATAGTAGAAATTGAGTGGTAAGTATTATAAGAAGATTCTGGTGACCGAAGTAGTGGTTTTGGCAGAGGTTCGGTTAGCAAAATAGCGTTAATGAGAGAGAGAATCATAATCCCTTTCTCCTGCATGAAAGGTTCTATTTATAGGCTTTTCCAGAAATCCCCACGTTTGATGAACATTGAAGGATATCCCTAAGAAACCGTCCGGATTAGCTAGGATCACAATCACCAGACCAATTCAAACTAATAAGTTTGTTATCGGTTGATTTGGTTAGTTGAGTTGGAGTAGAAGACTAAGTCAAAAAGAAGACTTCTGATATAATAATCTGGATCAACCCGGATTAATTAGGCCTGGCGCAAACCTAAGCCAAGATCATCGATAGGCTTTAGCCGCTGGGCCTAAAGGCCATTTTTGGCTACCACAGTTTGTCCCCCACTCTCTAAAGTAGAAGTCTCTAATTTAGAGAGTGCAATTTCAGTCGGGTCGATCGTAGGTTCGACAATGTGTCGAATGGTATAATTGACAAGAAACTTCACTGCGACAACGTGTCGACTGCCTCATGAGCCTTAAGAAGCTCAACCAATAGGATTGAAATGGTTCAACTCCTAGGGCTGACGTGGCACCTTGTTTTGGTGCAATTTAACGTTTTGGGCGCACTTATCGTAAAGATCAATTTTAACTCATCAGTTACCCAGGTTAGTCGATAACCATAACGGTTATGACATGTGGCGACTAGGGTTAAAGTGTGAGTTTATATAACCAAAACTTCTCCATTAAACCTCTTTCTTCGTATTCTCTTAAGCATAATTTCTTGAAATCTTCTGAAGAACTACAAACTTGACGGAGGCATTTCTTTTGGCGTAATCTTCGATCTTACACTTTAAGGTAAGCAAAAATTCCTTTTTTTTTTATTTCGCTTGCATAAGACAATTGTAAAAATTCCATAGAGCGGGGTTGTACAACTATTGTAACACCATTGCTTCAAATTTAGCATTTCCAGGGTGTCCTTGAAGAGGATATCTACACTGCTGCCCGTGTCGACTAGCACACGGTGGACCACGCAGTTGGAAATTTGTACCGTGATCACCATAGGATCATCATGCGGCTGCACAGTGTTGAAGTCATCTGCCTCGGTGAAAATAATTTGAGCTAACTAGGAGGGTTCAACCGGGCTTTCGCTGACCTTGAAGATACCCCGACCTTCGTCTACACGGGGAATCTTCATTGCATGGTTTTTTCTAGAATTATTGGAGGTGCCAGCCAGTGTGGGCCCTCCGCTGATAGTATGTATTACCTGGATCTATTGCATTAAATCAGCTTGTTCTCTCTTTCTCTTCTCAACATGCTCGTGGATCTCGGCTTGTACCTTCTTTCCTGTCTGAATATTGTCCCTGACCTGTTGCAAGAATTCTATCAGACATCCTCCCCTTATTAGAGTCTCGATCTGATTTCGCAGATTATAACACTCTAAAGTGTTGTGGCCCATGTCCTCATGGAAGTCGCAGTACTTGTACCGGTTTCTCCTATCAACTGGGGCTTTCATAGGTGTAGGCTTCTAGAGTAGCCCTTTGTCTCGTATAGTGAGGTAGATTGTTTCCCGAGAAGCATTTAAGGGAGTGTAGTAATCGTACCCTTTTTCATCTCGCATAACGGGGGCTACAGTCTTAGGGGGAGACGAAGCTCGCGGATGGGTTCACCTTGCTGGATACCTTTCTTGCCTGAGCTAAGGAGTGGGGATGCGGTATGTCGATCTATTGGGAGGCTTGTTCTGATTTTTCTGAATTGGCTCAGGTTTGAGAGCTTCTTTTTTTCTAGCGCTTTGCCATTCTCATATCGTCGTGCTCCATTTTGACCTTGAGTTGTTCGTCAATTTCGACTTGCTCAAGAGCCCGGTCATAAGCCTCATGTAGGTTTCCGGAGGTCTCTTGGCAAAGGAACGGAAAAGCTTTCCTGCCCACAGGTTCCGTCTGAAGTTGGCGAGAGTCTCTTTCTCGGCGAAGACTCCCATCTGGATGACTTCCTTGTGAAAACGTTCCATGTATGACCGGAGTGTTTCACCTCGCTCCTAAACTACATACTGAAGGTGTATGGGGTCCTTTGGACATGGTTTGACTCCTTGGAATTGTGAACAAAAATCTATCGATAACTTTGTGAACGAATCCACGCTACCAGCGGGCAACTTCCAGAACCAAGTTTTTACGTAGTCGGTTAAGGTGGTCGGGAACATCTTGCACATGGCAGCTCTAATGGTATTCTGGATTTCCATTTGCTGGACGAAGCTCTCTAGGTAGCTCAGGGGGTCTTCTGTTGCGGAGAACTTATCTGTTGGCATTTTAAATTTTGGTGGGAGTTTTGCTTCCCTGATACTTTTGGTGAATGGAGCGTTCATCTCGCTCCAAGGGTCCTTCTTGTCCTCCTTATTCTTTCCCATTCTTATCTGTTGGACCTCTTTTTGTAGCCTTGCCAGCTGGTCTCTCAATCATTTGTTCCAGGCTTTCTTTGAGTCGACCTTGGATTCTTCGCTGTCGGATCCCTCCGATGAACTGGCGACCTTAACCCGGTCTCCTTTATGAACGGGATCTGCCCGGGGAGTTTGTTGGCTACCCTCCTCTCGAGCCAGGGCTTCCATCCTTGAAGCCGCCGGGGGAGGAGCCTCTCGTTATTCTCAGGTCAAAGCGTCCAATGCTGATTTAACTCGCCTTGGCTGGTACTGTGATGGTCTTCTAGGAACTGGGGGCATTGGCCCTAGCCCATCCAGGATTGAAGATTGAGGCCCGGTCCTATCACGGGTTGGCTCTAGAGGAGGAGGTCCTAGCCGATCAAAAGTGGGTTGCCTGGCTCCGGGCCTGCTCGGCTCTCCCTGACTATTGGGATTTGCTGGTCGGACAGTGATGCCTTCGGCGATCAAGCGGAGGCGGACGTTTTCCACGAAGGCCGCTGCTTATTGGTTGAGCGCGGCCTGGCTTATCATAGGAGCGCTGATGGCCCGCACAGTAGTTATCTGGATTGGAACTTGGCTGTGGTGCCTAGATTTTTTCCCTTTTCTTGGGGCATTTCGCGTCGATGCAGCCGAGGGTCGTTCTGAAGCCACGGGCTATCCTTGGGAGGAGCGGAGCCTCATGATTCCTGTAAAACAACAAAAATATAAACTGAGTGTGGATATTCCTCACAAACGGCGCCAGAAAGTGTTAACGGAAAATTTATTGAAGGTAAGAAATCTCAGTTAACACCCTCAAAACCACTACCACGGAAGTGGTGGTCAGGGATCGGTACCTTTGGTACCTGGTTCGTAACGGATATTAAAATAATGCTAATACAAGGTGAAAAGGAATATCATGATTTTATTATCAATCGCATGCCATATATAAAAGTCTCTCCAATACTTTCCCTCTTGTTGGGATACAATAAGGTGGCAATCTTATGCCTATTGAAAAGTAGTCCTCCTTTTTTAAAGACCGAAATCCTCTATTTATGCATAGTCTTGATAGGTTAAATTCATGATTCTCCCGCCTTGATTCTCTCAATCCTCTCCCTCCTTATCGGGCGGGATCTTTCATTTAAAAGTCATTGACTTTGGATTAATAACGGATTCGAGAATATCTTAGGCGGAGATGAGTTTGTTTCCTTTCTGGATTCAATCGCTTGTTCTACACGTAATGTTTCAATGTCGTAGATGTGATCCTGTGTACCTTCATGGTGCTACTCCTCATAGAGGTCGTCGAGTAGGGCGTTTACTGTTTCTTGGAGCGAGGTAGATTCATGCCCTGGTCTAGGTACTGGGAGTTTGGTCTTACTTTCTCAGGTTCCTTGTAGCTTTAAATACCCTATGTGGGCGTTCTTCGGCGGCAACGAACTTCGACGGGCTTCCTCCTTGAGCTTGAAGGGAATGTCGGGCTTTTGGGGAAGCTACGAGGCAATTTTTGCTTCGGAGAGCCTGGATCGACATGCATCTAGCTTTCCCTGAATTCTTGCTTCAGTGTTTCGGGCTCTACCTGACCGTGTCGGGCTTCATCTAAGGTGTTTCAAGAGCTCGACATCCTTTCCTCGTTTCTGCAAGGTGGCTCAGCAGCTCTACCCCAGGACCCGCGGTTCTATGGTGGGTAATCTTGGGCCTGGACTTCGGGCTAGGAGGGTGGAGAATTTCCCTTTGGTCCCAAGCCAAATTTGGCTATTAACACATGTAATTATTATGTTGTGTTTGTTTTTTTTATGTTCTTTATATATATATATATATATATATATGTCATGGTCATGTCGAATAATAATTAAGAAAATTTTCTTATGTAGGCTTTCCAGATGCACTTGTTTATGAAGGACATGTATGTCGCGAGTCGGAAGAAATGCTCGGAGCTACAAAAGGCGAACGACACACTTAGGCGAGAGAGTGAGTTAATTAACAAGGAAAAACAAGAGGTCGAGAAGAAAGCCAAGGCGTTCGATGCCAAGTTGGCCAAGTTTAAGGAGGTCGTAGAGGACAGAGATTGGCAACTGGTGAAAGCTAATGCAAATCTTGCTGTGAAGGATCAACAGATAGCTGACTTAAATGAGCAGCTCATGAGTATCTCGGTTAAGGCCATATGTGCTGTCAGGGTCGACATTCTCAAGCAATATGTAGCTGGAGAATATACGAAATGGGACCCCTATGCCAAAATTTTAGAATGGGAGGAAGTTGGACGCCTAGATGCTAAGAAGTCACCTGTTGATGAAGACGATGGGGGGCCCGACAAAAGCCTCGATGACGCTGCTAATCCTAAAGCTCTTGTTCAAGATTTGACACAAGACCAAATTCAACCCTAAAAACATTTATTCGTATATATGATATTTTTTTAATTATGTACTTTTCATACATTATTTTGATTAGAATGGATGGAAGTCAATTTGATCGTTTATTATTTTCGATTGCATAATATTATTCCATGTCATTTTGCTTTGCATACTTGCGTAATTTATATCATACATGGGTAAACGATTCTGATCGACACGACTATCATGTTGACATTTGCTGGAATTCGTTGTTTGTTTTAGTCGACACAACAGATCCGTAAGAAATCGAGCAGTGTTTTATTCAATTTGGTGACATGAGTCGACATGACGGTTACAAAAGAAATCGCGTACATGCGTTAATAAATTTGGTCGACACGACTGTTACATAAGAAATCATGTACATGCGTAATTTAATTTGGTCGACACAACCGTTACATTGATAAATAATATAATATAAGTCGACAAAACCGTTATATTAATAAAAAATCGCTTATGAACGTCTTTACATAAGAAATCGCATGCATGCATTAATAAATTTGGTCGACAAGACCGTTACATAAGAAATCTCGTACGTGCGTAATTTAATTTGGTCGACACAACCGTTACATTGATAAATAATAGAATATAAGTGGACAAAACCGTTATATTACTGAAAAATCGCTTACGAACATCTTTACATAAGAAATCGCGTGCATGCGTTATTAATTTTGGTCAACACGACCCTTACATAATAAATCGAGTACATGCGTTAATAAATTTTGGTCGACACGACCGTTGCATAATAAATCGCTTACATGTGTTAATAAATTTTGGTCGATACAACCGTTACATAATAAATCGCGTACATGCGTTATTAAATTTTGGTCGACACGACCGTTACATAATAAATCGCGTACATGCGTTAATAAGTTTTGGTCGACACGACCGTTACATAATAAATCGATTACATGAGTTAATAAAATGGTGAGTTGTCCTCATTGGTACTTCCCCAACTTCCTCTATGTGTTGTCGATTCCAAACATTGGGAGTTTTAGTTGTGTGTCATTGGATTTAAGGCGTTGAATCTCGTCCTTGAGTGCACGATATCGAATCGTACTTTCTTGAAAGTAAGATGTCGAATCGTATTTCCATGAATGCAGGATGTCGAATCATATTTCTTTGAATGCAGGGTTCTTGCTCTAATTATGTTCCTGTAAGAACTTATTTCATAGCTTGTCGAAGTCAAAAACTTCGTATGATAAGTAGTAGTCTTTTGAAAAATTGTTTTTTATGAGCTCAGTTTTGCACTTAGTTGCAAATAAGGCGTCATCATAGCTCTTGTCGAACGACTTGTTAGTACTGAAAGCAAAAAAATGAAAACAATAATGTTGAAGTAAGAAATGATTGAGATTAGAAATGGTATTATTTTAAATGCAAAGCATTCCAGCTGTTGTGTATCTTTCGACCGTTAAGGCCTCGTAGCCTGTAGGCTCATCGACCTTTCACGTCTGTTATTTAATAGAGCCTTTCCCAAGTCGGACCCAGTTTTCCTGGTTCTTGATCTCTAGTATTCTGGAAAACCTTCGGTAGCACCCATTCACCGATTTTAAAAGATCTAATTTTTACATTCTTGTTGTAATGTCGAGCGACTTGCTGTTGATAAACTTGAATTCTTAGGGCTTCTCGCTCACGACGTTTGTCGAGGTGATCCAGTTCGAATTGGAGTTCCAGGTTGTTTTGTTCTTTGCGGGGGTTTTCACTTCGAGTGGTTGAAAGTTGTGTTTCAATTGGAATCACCTCTTCCGAACCATGGATGAGTGAGAATGGTGTTTCTCCTGTCGATCGACGAGGAGTTATCTTATACGATCATATGATCTCAAGAAGTTTGTCAGCCAATTGGCTCTTTTCAGCTTCTAGTCTTTTCTTCAATGTATTTATTATGGTTTTGTTGGTCGACTCTACTTGTTTGTTTGCTTGAGGGTAGCGTGGAGTTGAGAAACTCAACTTGATACCGTATTTATCGCAGAAGTTTTTGAAGTCGAATGAGATGAATTGCAACCCATTATCAGTCACGATCTCTTTTGGTATTCCAAACCTGCAAATTATTTGTTTCTAGAGAAAGTTGCGTACCTCTATGTCTCTTACATGTTGAAAAGCTGCTGCTTCGACCCACTTGGTGAAATAGTCTGTTAAGACTAACATGTAGACAACTCCTCATGGTGCTGTTGAGAGTTTACTTACAATATACATACCCCATTTCATAAATGGCCAAGGGGCCGAAATTGAATTTAGCATACCTAAGGGAAGGTGAGATACTTGGACGAATCTTTGCCACTTGTCGTAGTGCTTCACATGTTTTTGAGAGTCGGACCGCATTGTTGGCCAATAGTAGCCAGCTGTGATTGCTCTGTTCGATAGACTTCTTGCACTTGAGTGGTTTCCACATTCTTCGTAATGAAGGCTTTTGAGAAGGTCGTACTCTTCTCGGGGTGTGACACATATTAAGTATGGACCTGTAAAGGATTTTTTTGTAAAGTTTATCATACAAAATGCAGAATTTAGCTGATTTGGCTTTGATCTTTCTCGCTTCGGCTCTATAGTCTGGTAGGATGTCGGCTTGTAAGTAATCTATCATTGGGTCCATCCAGCTTGAACCGTTGTCGACTTGCATCACATTCTCTTCATCATGTATCGCGGGTAACAACAGATGCACAATGGGTATAGATTTTGGGCCATTAGTTTTAGTTGTCGGCCCTAGGTTGGCTAGGGCGTCCGCCCCTAGCATTTTCTGTTGTAGGCACCTACAATATAGAAAAACTGTTGAATGTAGACTCCAGTTGCTTGGCTTTGGCTAAGTATGTTGTCATTCTCTTGTCCTTGGCTTCATATGTTCCATTCATTTGTCGTACAACTAACTGTGAGTCGCTTTGGACCTGTATATTTTTTATGCCCAAACTCTTTGCTAGGTCGAGTCCAGCGATCGACACCTCGTACTCTGCTTCGTTATTTGTAGCACAAAAGTTGCAGTGGACTAACTGTTCGAGATTTTCCCCTTGTGGAGATTTAAACACAAGTCCCAGTCCACTCCCCTTTATATTACTTGATCCGTCGACTGACAGGGTCCATTTTTCTTTTGTCATGTCCCCAACAAGATACATTAATTCCTATTCTGCCTGCAAATTTTCGTTAGGAGTAAAATCTGCTATAAAATTAGCGAATACCCGTGATTTCATTGATGATCGCGGCTGAAAAGAAATGTCTGTTAGGATTATGCTCAATAGCAAGAGTGTAATATTGTAATTGACAATCTTTTCATATTAATAAAGTGTTTTCTGATTCTTACAAATACTTATAGCATTTATTATTATAATTGTCAAAGTGAATAATCATAAGGTCAAAAGACTATGAGATATGAAGAATTGTTCATACATCCGGATATGTGTGAGGTAGACACAATTCTTTAGTTAGTCTTGAATAACGTTCACAACTTAAGTTAAAGGTTGGGCACCTCTATCTTGATAAAGTTGTAGAATTCTTTTACTAGCATTTGAGTGGGATCAAATGAGTTATGATGAGTCTAAAATCATCGAAAGGTTTTCGAGTAAAAGAATCTAGTGCACTGGGTGCATTGAACAAGATCACAATGAAATACTTTATCTAGAACCGTCACTAGATATACGTCTTTTCATTATTAGGACAATCGGAGAGTCGATCTTAATCCTGAGATAAATGATGGACTTATGGTTGCAAGTGTTATCATTTGAGCTATCAATGAGTACGATTATATAGCATAGTCTATCCTCGATAGTTTGGTGCTATACATTTGTTAATCGATAAAGGACTTCATTCATAGATATGGACATCGTGGCTCCATTTATTAAATGAGAGTATAATATCATCATATGGATGTTTTGAGGTATTGGATATTAAATCTCAACGTTGAGTTTTCAATAATGATTATTGAAGACATGGCTTCTGGACAAGTCAAAATATCCAAGTTCAAAATGTGGTCATATGAGGAAATATGGTAACTTGGAGAGCTATAGGCAGTCTATGAGCTCTTGGCGATTACTGATATTATTCACGAGGATACACCATCTCCTATAAGATTGTCTAGGGTATGAATGAGAAACATCTCCTTATTCTATCTTTATTTAAGAGTTCAATTTTAGCTCTTTAGTGGAATGAGTTAAAATTAATAGATCGGACCTAAGTGAATCATTTGTTGATTGTGATTAGGTTATGTCTATTGAAGCTTAAATTTAGATAGCCCGCAAAGATCCACAATCCACACGTACTTGCATGGATCACTTGATATATTCTACCGGACCAATTTATGGGTCCATCTAGAATTGCATTTAATATATTAAGAATATAATATGTCTATTATTTATTTAATGGGCTGCTCTATTATATTAATATATTAAAAGGAGACATGTGGGCTTGTTTCTTTTAGCAAGAATAAGTCTGGTTCACATGTGGGCTTTTATTTAAAGTCTAATGGATTAAATAAAATAAGAAAAATAATATTTGGCCCATATATATATGGTGTGGGCGGCAAGGCTAATAAAATAGCCCAAGATATTATTTTATTTTATTGTTTTGATTAAATGGAAATTAATTAATTATTTAATTAATTAATAGTTTAAATCAAAATCTTTTTCTGATCAGTAAATAAAATACTATGTGTTGGATTAGGGTTAGAATTCTTTTAAGTGATTGGAGTCCTAATGTGGTAAGGATTAAGTCCACATACACTCCATACCACACAAAGAATTCGGCCACCCTAGTCCTATAAGGGTTAGGATTCTTAAATTGATAGGAATTAGGGAAAAGCACAATTCCTTTTCAAGTAAGGAAATTGGCCAACCCTAGATTTCCTATGCAAAGAATTTGGCCAACCCTATTTTGAGAAGGAGAAATTTCGGTCACCTTATAAATATAAGGTGATAAATTTCGGCCACCAAGAAGCTTGAGTGAGAGAGATTTTTGTTTGCTTTGAAAAATAAAAATCTTACTCAATACACATAGAATTTTGACCAAGAGAGAAAAAAAAAAGTTCTCATTCGATAGTGCACTTGCAAGCCTTTAACATCAAAAGGTTTTGTGCACACTTTCGATTTAGGGTTACGCGAGTTCCAATCATATCAATTGTGAATTCAAAAGTGACCGGAACTATTTTTCTAGGCTCTTGGTGTTTTGGGATTGAAGATCAGGATCAGAAGTTCCATACATCCATTCTTAGGTAAGCAATACAAAGAAAAAAGGGAGACCACGCTCCTAGGTGATTCACGTACGTGCTAGGATTTAAGATCTTGCGGATTACCATCGACGTAAGTCAATCGGATCACGTGACAAGAGGTATTTAACTCTAACCGTATATTTATGTTTAATTAATTAAAGGGTTAAGGTTCAATTCTTTAGAAAAAATTTAAACTATACGAAAATCTACTTTTCGCCTTCCGCTGCGGTTTTAGTCAATTTTTCCCTACAATTGGTATCAGAGCCTTGGTTGTACCCTTTAATTAATTAACGTATATATACGTGAATCTATTTCTTTTTATTGTGATTATGCATGTTTTAGAAAGAGATGGCACTCTAGATATTCACATATATAATTACATGTCGAATGTATGGATTTATATATGTTGTTATAAAGTGAATTGTTATTGCTCAATTTTGATCCTAGATTTTCCATGTAATTTTTGTTTCGGAATTGTAACAAGAAGGGTGGCCTATTATTGTCACAAGTTCCTTCTTGATAGTTGCTTAATTTTTTTTTTTTATGTTGTATAAAATAGTGCAGTTTTTTGTTAATGTGTGAAAAATACTGCAGTTTTTTTTTGTAAAAAAATAAAATAAAATAAAATTACTGTAGTATTTTATTGTATAAAATAAGCTGTAATATATTCAAGATTCGAAGACTCAAAGATTTGAAGAAATTGGAGTATCCGGAACCCGTCTTGGCACCCGCGCGCACGCAACCAAGCGTGCAGCTGCGCTTGTTGCGGTGCAGCAGTGCGCGACCCATGCATAGGATGGCCGTGCGGCAGCTCATGCCCTTGCATGGGCTAGGCGTGCGCATGGGCTGCTGTGGTGATCTTTGGGCGCGCGAGTTTCGTGCGCGAGATGGTCGCTTGAAGTCTTGTCCGCCAAGAAAGGAGTTTTTGTATTCCGTACAATTGTAATTTACATGCTTTTCTAGGATGGACCAAAATTGTGACTATTTATTTTTTATGTATAAATATTACAATATTTGTTATTGTATGATAACATGTCATATAGAATAAGAGTGCCACTCATATATCTCTTTTGGTATGAACATGTATTGATTGATTTAGGTATCTAATTGGCATCTAGATAACCTGGTAAAATCATTCTTTGGAATTTAATCACATGCCTTAAATAATTGAGTGGAAGAAGGTGTGTTAGAACGCCTATGGCCTCCAAGGTTAGTTGAGTTTTATTATTTTTGGTAATCCCCCCAAGGGGCGTCCATAAATGGAATTTAAAAAATACTTCCTTACAAGGATAGACTAGACAATTGACTTAAACGAAATCTACTCCCCAAGGAGGGATTCTCGTGAGAGAAAATTGAGGGTCGATATCTTGGTGACACACTCAATGTAATTTTATTAATATCCTCCCAAGAGTTATTGTTAATAAAATTGCAAGGCTAAAATTGAAAACGCTGGTTGTTATGTTAACAATTAGGTGGGACCTAGTCCAACTAGTAAATAGTACGAACTCCCAAAGGAGGCGTAAGATTTATGGGTGTTGGATCACCGTTGAATTTTTATGATTGAATTATTTATTTAATTCAAGATAAATATTTAAAAGTGCTTTATCATGATTATTTACTTATATATGTTTTTGTTTTAATCAGAAATCATGACCCCATCACTTATGAACATCCTGAAAGATAACACCTTAAATGGAGATAATTATGTCACATGGAAAAGGAAAATTGGGTTATTGCTGCAAAGTGAAAAACATAAATTTGTTCTGACTACTCCTAAACCACCCCTTCCTAATAATGAATCTAGTGTGATGCAAAGAGATGAGTATGAGCAATGGAAGACTTCTGATGATATGGCAAAATGTTATATTATGGCCACTATCTCCGACGTGTTGCAACAGCAACATGAAGGAATGGAGTCCGCTGCTGATATAATGATGTCTCTGGAGGAAATGTTTGCTATGAGTTCTAGGACGACTAAGAGAGAGGCAATGACTGCTTTTATGAATCTTAGGATGAAACCTGGACAATCTATGAAAGATCACATGATGAAAGTCATAGCACATCTCAATATTGCTGAACTAAATGGTGCTGAGATTGATGGTGAGACCAAAATTGATATGGTAGTTAACTCACTATCAGATTCCTTTGATCAGTTCAAGTTGGACTACACCTTGAACAAAAAGGAATACACCTTGCAGGGCCTGATGCAAGATGTTCAAAGCGCTGCAAAGATCCTTGTGAAAAACAAAGGTCAAGAGATTCATTTGGTTGGTTAAGTTGCTATTGTTAAGACCCGTAAGAAGGTCAAGAAACAACAGAAGAAAAAGCAACTTGGGCCTACCAAGAAGGAAACCAAGAAAGTAATCAAGATCAAAGGGAAATGCTTCCTTTGTGGTGAAAAGGGACATTGGAAAAGAGATTGCCCAAAGTCCCAGAATAAGAAGGAAGAAGGTAATATTAATTATCTTGAAACATGTTTTCTGGCAGATTCTACTGATTCTTGGATCATAGACTCTGGAGCCACTAATCATGTTTGTTATTCCTTGCAGGGGTTCCAAGAAAGGAGAAGGCTGAATGAAGATGAAGTCAATTTGCGCTTGGGCAACGGAACGTTAGTGTCTGCAAGTGCAGTGGGAGATATTAGAGTTATTTTAGATTCTAGTAGGCATTTAGATTTAATAGACGTTTATTATGTACCTCAATTCAAGAGGAATTTAATTTCAGTTTCTTGTTTAAATAAATTTGGATATTCAGTTACTTTTAAAAAAGCTTTTATTATTAGTAAGAATGACAAAATTGTTTGCAAAGGTACATTGGAAAACGGTCTATTCTTTTTGCATAGAAATATCTCTCACTCGTTAGACACAGAAATAACGGAACCTAATCATAAAAGAGTAAAATTATCAAAAGATGAAACCTACCTTTGACATTTACGCCTAGGTCACATTAACCTTAATAGGATTAAAAGATTGGTATGTGACGGACCTTTAAGTGACTTAAAGGTTGATGATCTACCAACTTGTGAATCTTGTTTGGAAGGTAAAATGACCAAAAGGCCGTTCAATACCAAAGGTGCAAGAGCCACTGAATGTTTAGGACTAATACACACCGATGTATGTGGTCCTATGAGCATTCAAGCTAGAGGTGGATATGAGTACTTCATCACCTTCACAGATGATTACTCAAGATTTGGTTATGTGTATCTCATGAGACATAAGTCGGATGCTTTTGACATGTTCAAAGCATTCAAAGCTGAAGTAGAAAATCAGCTTGAGAAACATATAAAAATCTTGAGATCTGATCGTGGTGGAGAATATCTATCTGGAGAGTTTCAGTAATATCTTATTGATAATGGGATAGTTTCTTAGTTTTCTGCACCAGGTACACCTCAACAAAATGGGGTAGCAGAAAGGAGAAATAGAACTCTTTTAGAGATGGTTAGGTCAATGTTGAGTTATTCAACACTTCCTATTTCTTTTTGGGGATATGCTCTACAAACAGCAATATACATTCTAAACGATGTACCATCTAAATCTGTCCCTAAAACCCCACATGAATTGTGGACTGGGCGAAAACCTAGTTTACAACACATGAGGATATTTGGTTGTCCTGCACATGTGTTGAAATGAAAGACAGAAAATATGGAGTCCAGTTCAGAAACATGTATATTTGTGTGGTATCCAAAAGGAACTAAAGGATATTATTTCTATAGTCCTAATGATCTAAAAGTACTTGTTTCAACAAATGCTTCATTTCTAGAAAATGACTATATGAATAATTTTGTGCCCAAAAGTAGAATTGTCCTGAATGAAATGTCAGGAGATACAATTTCACAAGAGGTTTCACAACCTAGCCCAATTGTAAGTTCCACTCCAACACAAAATCAACAACCTACCATTCCTCGTCGTAGTGGGAGGGTTATAACACAACCCGAAAGATACATCGGTCTAGGAGAATCTGTGGAGAATCTCCCGGACGACGATGATCCCTACACGTACAAGGAAGCAATGGAGAATGTTGATTGTCGTCATTAGCAAAAGGCAATGCAATCTGAGATTGAATCGATGTTCAATAACAAAGTCTGGTCCCTTGTAGACTTGCCTAAAGGGATAAAACCCATTGGGTGTAAGTGGGTATACAAGAGGAAAAGAGGTATGGATGGTAAAGTGGAAACCTTTAAAGCTAGACTGGTAGCTAAAGGTTATATACAGAAAAAAGGTATCGATTATGAGGAAACCTTCTCTCCTGTGGCCATGCTTAAATCCATTAGGATACTCTTATCCATTGCAGCATCTCTAGACCTAGAGATTTGGCAAATGGACGTCAAGACAGCTTTCCTTAATGGAAGTCTTGACGAGAGCATCTACATGATGCAACCAGAAGGATTCATTGAAAATGGCCAAGAGGAAAGAGTATACAAATTGCAAAAGTCCATATATGGACTGAAGCAAGCATCCAGATCCTGGAACATAAGGTTCGATCAAGCTGTGAAAGGTTTTGGATTTATTCAAAACCCTAACGAACCTTGTGTATACAAAAGGATTAAAGGCGACAAGTTGGTTTTCCTCATTCTTTATGTTGATGATATACTACTCATTGGAAACGATGTAGGTGTATTGACATCAGTAAAAGAATGGTTAGCAAAACAATTTGATATGAAGGACTTAGGAGAAGCAAGTTATATTCTTGGTATCCAAGTAATAAGGGATAGAAAGAATAGAACGATTGCATTATCCCAAGCTTCATACATTGATAAAATCTTGTCTAGATTTTCCATGCAAGATTCCAAGAAAGGTATGTTTCCTTTTAGACAAGGAATCAAACTTTCTAAGGAACATGTTCCTAAGAATGAGCATGAAGAGCAATTCATGAGTAGAGTTCCATATGCCTCGGCAGTTGGAAGTCTCATGTATGCAATGCTCTGTATTAGACCAGATATTTGTTTTGCTGTTGGCATAGTTAGCAGGTTTCAATCGAAACCTAGTCCTGATCATTGGACGGCAGTCAAGCATATTTTTAAGTATCTTAAAAGAACTAGAGATTATATGCTTGTATACTCTATAGGGGATTTAATTCCCGTTGGGTATACAGATTCTGATTTCCAGTCGGATTCTGACTCCAGAAAATCCACATCAGGATCTGTGTTTACCATTGGAGGAGGAGCAGTCATATGGAGGAGTATCAAGCAATCTTGTATTGCTGATTCCACCATGGAAGCTGAGTATGTTACTGCATGCGAAGCTGCAAAATAGGCTGTTTGGCTCCGCCAATTCTTGATTGACTTGGAAGTGGTTCCTAATGCGAATAAGCAGATCACTATACACTGTGACAACAGTGGAGCAGTGGCTAATTCGAGAGAACCAAGAAGTCATAAGAGAGGTAAACACATAGAAAGGAAATATCACCTTTTAAGGGAAATTGTTCATAGGGGAGAGACATGACGATCACCAAAATCGCGTCAGCAGAAAATCTAGCAGATCCTTTCACAAAGGCTCTACCTTAGAAGAGTTTTGATGGGCACCTAGAGAATATGCGAATGAGAGATATGACACACTTGCTATAGTGCAAGTGGGAGATTGTTAGGATTATGCTCAATAGCAAATGTGTAATATTGTAATTGACAATCTTTTCATATTAATAAAGTGTTTTCTGATTCTTACAAATACTTATAGTATTTATTATTATAATTGTCAAAGTAAATAATCATAAGGTCAAAAGACTATGAGATATGAAGAATTGTTCATACATCCGGATATGTGTGAGGTAGACACAATTCTTTAGTTAGTCTTGAATAACGTTCACAACTTAAGTTAAAGGTTGGGCACCTCTATCTTGATAAAGTTGTAGAATTCTTTTACTAGCATTTGAGTGGGATCAAATGAGTTATGATGAGTCTAAAATCATCGAAAGGTTTTCGAGTAAAAGAATCTAGTGCACTGGGTGCATTGAACAAGATCACAATGAAATACTTTATCTAGAACCGTCACTAGATATACGTCTTTTCATTATTAGGACAATCGGAGAGTCGATCTTAATCCTGAGATAAATAATGGACTTATGGTTGCAAGTGTTATCATTTGAGCTATCAATGAGTACGATTATATAGCATAGTCTATCCTCGATAGTTTGGTGCTATACATTTGTTAATCGATAGAGGACTTCATTTATAGATATGGACATCGTGGCTCCATTTATTAAATGAGAGTATAATATCATCATATGGATGTTTTGAGGTATTGGATATTAAATCTCAACGTTGAGTTTTTAATAATGATTATTGAAGACATGGCTTATGGACAAGTCAAAATATCCAAGTTCAAAATATGGTCATATGAGGAAATATGGTAACTTGGAGAGCTATAGGCAGTCTATGAGCTCTTGGCGATTACTGATATTATTCACGAGGATACACCATCTCCTATAAGATTGTCTAGGGTATGAATGAGAAACATCTCCTTATTCTATCTTTATTTAAGAGTTCAATTTTAGCTCTTTAGTGGAATGAGTTAAAATTAATAGATCGGACCTAAGTGAATCATTTGTTGATTGTGATTAGGTTATGTCTATTGAAGCTTAAATTTAGATAGCCCGCTAAGATCCACAATCCACACGTACTTGCATGGATCACTTGATATATTCTACCGGACCAATTTATGGGTCCATCTAGAATTGCATTTAATATATTAAGAATATAATATGTCTATTATTTATTTAATGGGCTGCTCTATTATATTAATATATTAAAAGGAGACATGTGGGCTTGTTTCTTTTAGCAAGAATAAGTCTGGTTCACATGTGGGCTTTTATTTAAAGTCTAATGGATTAAATAAAATAAGAAAAATAATATTTGGCCCATATATATATATGGTGTGGGCGGCAAGGCTAATAAAATAGCCCAAGATATTATTTTATTTTATTGTTTTGATTAAATGGAAATTAATTAATTATTTAATTAATTAATAGTTTAAATCAAAATCTTTTCCTGATCAGTAAATAAAATACTATGTGTTGGATTAGGGTTAGAATTCTTTTAAGTGATTGGAGTCCTAATGTGGTAAGGATTAAGTCCACATACACTCCATACCATACAAAGAATTCGGCCACCCTAGTCCTATAAGGGTTAGGATTCTTAAATTGATAGGAATTAGGGAAAAGCACAATTCCTTTTCAAGTAAGGAAATTGACCAACCCTAGATTTCCTATGCAAAGAATTCGGCCAACCCTATTTTGAGAAGGAGAAATTTCGGTCACCTTATAAATATAAGGTGATAAATTTTGGCCACCAAGAAGCTTGAGTGAGAGAAATTTTTGTTTGCTTTGAAAAATAAAAATCTTACTCAATACACATAGAATTTCGACCAAGAGAGAAAAAAAAATAAGTTATCATTCGATAGTGCACTTGCAAGCCTTTAACATCAAAAGGTTTTGTGCACACTTTCGATTTAGGGTTACGCGAGTTCCAATCATATCGATTGTGAATTCAAAAGTGACCGGAACTATTTTTCTAGGCTCTTGGTGTTTTGGGATTGAAGATCAAGATCAGAAGTTCCATACATCCATTCTCAGGTAAGCAATACAAAGAAAAAAAAGGAGACCACGCTCCTAGGTGATTCACGTACGTGCTAGGATTGAAGATCTTGCGGATTACCATCGACGTAAGTCAATCGGATCACGCGACAAGAGGTATTTAACTCTAACCGTATATTTGTATTTAATTAATTAAAGGGTTAAGGTTCAAATCTTTAGAAAAATTTTAAACTATACGAAAATCTACTTTTCGCATTCCGTTACGGTTTTATTCAATTTTTCCCTACAATGTCATGCTCGCTGAGTTTGACTGTCCATTTTGTTAGTTAACCTGAAAGTTCAGGTTTATGCAATATATTTTTGAACGGGTAGGAAATCAGTACCTTAATCGGATGGCATTGGAAGTACATCATTCACTTGCATGCGACTACGACAAGCGCTAGAGCCAACTTCTCAAGCTTGTTGTGCCTGGTTTCTGTGTCGAGTAAGGCCTTGCTTACATAGTACAACGGGTGTTGTAAGTTATCTTGCTCTCTGACTAACATGGCACTTACTGCAGTGTCGGATACCGCCAGATATAAGTAAAGCATTTCTGCGTCTTTTGGCTTCGACTTTAGTGGAGGTGAGGTCAGATATTCCTTCAAGTCTTGCAAGGCTTTTTCACATTTATCATTCCAATCGAACACCTTATTTTTCTTTTGGGTGTTGAAAAATTGTTGGCATTGTTCAGACGACTTGGAAATAAATCTATTGAGTGCTGTTATTCGACCTGTAAGTTTCTGTACGTCTTTAATGCATTTGGGCGATTCGATTGCTTTGATCAACTGAATTTGTTCTAGGTTGGCTTCGATCCCTATTTGTGTCACCAAGTAACCTAAAAGTTTGCCAGAGGAAACACCAAAAAGAACATTTCGTAGGATTAAGTTTCATACCGTATTTGTCGAGTACGTCGAATGAATGCTTCAGATGCTCTATGTGTTGTCGAGCGATAAGCGATTTAACCAGCATGTGTTCGATGTAAACTTCCATGGTCGATACGAGCATATCATTGAACATTTTGTTGATCGGCCGTCGATATGTCGCACCTGCATTTTTCAAACCAAATGGCATAACCTTTTAAAAAAAGTACCTCGTTCGGTGATGAATGCAGTTTTTTCTTGGTCGTTCGGGTGCAATAAAGTTTGGCTATACCCAGAGTAAGCGTTAATGAAGCTGAGTAGTTCATGCCCTGCTATGGCATCGACCAACATGTCGATGTGAGGAAGTGAGAATGGGTCCTTGGGGCATGCCTTGTTGAGGTCGGTGAAATCAATACAGACACGCCACTTCCCGTTTTTCTTCCTTACGACCACGACGTTCGCCAAGTAGTCAGGGTACTTTACTTATTTGACTGATCTGATGTCGATCAGTTTTTGGACTTCTTCGTAGATGATTTTGTTTATTTCTAGTGTGAATTTTCTTCTTTTTTTTTGCTTTACCGGCGGGTGACTAGAGTCTACCTGCAAATGATGAACAATTACCTTAGGGTCGATTCCGACCATATCTGAATACGACCAAGCGAAACTTTTGCGGCGCTCTTTTAGGAAGTCGATCAGCTGCTTCCTTATCTCTTCTGGTAGTCTCGACCCGATTTGAACTTTATGCTCCAGCTCTTCTAGGTCTATCGATACCTCATCAAGATCTTCCATTTATGCTTATTTGATGTCGACTTGATCTTGGTTTCCTGTAGTTGCTATAATTGCTCCTTCCTCTTTTTCGTGGCATTTTGGTAGCATTCTATGGCTGCTATATGTTTGCCCTTGATCTCATGAACTCCCCACTTGGTAGGGAATTTGATCATTTGATAGTAGGTCGAGAGGATTACTTTCATCTCGTGAATCCAAGGTCTACCAAAAATGGCATTGCAGGGAAACTAACAGTCGATCACCAAGAAGTTGATGTACAGGTTCATTCCTTCCGCGTAGACCGGCAGAACAATCTTGCAAAGCGTGCTTTTTCGCTCGCCACTGAATCCTGCAAACACTGTCATTCGAAGACTGATTCTGGATTCTTCGACCATTATTTCTTTGAGTGCACAATTAAATAAAATGTTACAAGAGCTACCATTGTCGATTAAAATTCTCTTAGTTAAACAATTAGCAATATATAAAGAAATGACTAAGGTGTCATGGTGTGGAGAAAACAAATCTGATTTGTCGGTCGACTTGAATGTGACAGTTTCGTCGATTTTGGAGGGGCGATCTCTGCTCAGCTGGATCTCTGTGTTCGACACTTGTCGAGTGTGTCTTTTCGCAGCTGAGTAACTCACACCACTGACCTCTGATCCACCTGCTATGTTGTTGATTACCATTTCCTGTTGGGGCGGTGCTGGTGGTCCATCCTCTAGACAGGTCTGCTACTTTTCTTCTTGTCGAACGACTGTCTCCTTTCCTTAATTGGTGAGGTACTCCAACAAGTGCCCTCACTTTAACACTTTCGCCACCTCGAGCTTCAGGGCGAAGCAGTCTTCTGTTTGATGTCCGTGATCTCTGTGGCATTCGCATCGAAAGCGAACGTCTCGATGTTCTGGCAGGACATTTATCTTACTTGGCCACTTGACCGTTCTCCGCATTTCTTTCATATCCGTCATAAGGTCGATTGGTTCGATGCTAAGGTTATATTATGGGATTAGGGCTCACGGTCGACCAGTTCTTTGAGGATTCAGATCATATGGCCTTCTGTAGTTATATACATTATAGCAGGAGTTATTGTCGCGTCGATTTCCTGTTGGATAAGGTTCGACTCTTCTATCGATTGATCTTCGATCGACATGGTCATTTTGTTTGTTATAGTGGTTTGTTTTTCTGATGTAGTTCACCTCGTCCTCTTCCCATTTGATATGAGCCCATGCTTTTGCCAACACGTCCTCCATTGTCTTGCATGGATATTTGGTGAGCTCCTTGTAAAGTTCTGAGTCGAATCCAAGCCCTTTCCTGAAAGCTGAAATCTCTGTCGACTGGTTGCAATGCAGAATTTGCACATTTTCTCTGTTAAATCGCCCGAAATATGCTCTCAAGTTCTCTCCGCTTCTCTAGGATATTGTGTATAGGTCGTCCGACTGTTTTTCGAGTTTTCTGCTGCTTACAAATTGCTCCACGAAGGTATCTGTGAGCTGCGCAAAAGAAGAAATAGAGTTATTAGGCAAATTCGTATACCATTGTAAGACAGGACCACCGAGGCTTGATCCGAATGCCTTGCACATGCATGCTTCTCTGAGGTCGCGTGGGATCGCCGCAGTGAATATGCACTGCTTGTATTACGCTATGTGGTCGTCTGGATCTATTGTGCCTTCAAACTACTTCATGTTGGGGAATCTGAATTGTTTGGGCATCTTATCGAGCGCGATGGCATCAAAAAAGGGCGAATCGGAATAACTATTCATCGTATTCTTCTTGATAGAAGGCTACCTGAGAGAAAGCTCAGGGTCAGCAAACAAATGTAAACCATGATTTTGTATTACGAAATTCTGTGTCGACTGCAGCGACACCGGGGTTTTCAAAACATTCTTTTGGCGCGGATCGACAACTGGAATTGTCACCTGTGGCAATTCTTGTTGGATCTGTGGATCAGGTTGGTTTGCTTTAGCTTGGACTGTCTGTGTCGCACCATGGCTTGAGCCCTGGTTAACGTTGGCTTCTAGATTTGGAGGATCCGCGAAGAAGGTGGGGGGCTGTCCTGTCTACGTTTTGTCCATTGTCGAGCATTGGGACTGGAGGTTCTAGAGCTACATTGTTGGGCACTCCGTTGATGATGGCTCTCAATTTGGTGTTGCCAGTTCGAACTGTAACATTTTCCGCTTTGAGTATCCGCAGTCTTTCAGCGTTCGCAGTCATCTAGACGGTCAGCATTGCGATTTGCTCCTTGACGGTGTAAGTGTTTCCATCTCCTGACATTTTTGAAGCCTTTCGTCAGATCCAACTGATTCGTCTGTCAAGTTTAGGTGGGTGCCAAACTGTAGAGGGTCCTTCTACAGTTAATGGTTTGGATCGGGTTAGAAATAGGCCCAAGCAACTTGTTGGACTGGTCGAACCAAATAGATCGTCTTTAAGAAATAACCTGCAAAAAAGATAAAAACAGTAACAGAAAAAGAAAATAAACTGTGGTGATGGTGATTTAGGCCTTATGTGTGTTTGGGTTGAGCGTTAATGGTAGAAATTGACCGGTAAGTGTTATAAGAAGATTCCGGTGACCAGAGTAGTGGTTTTGGCATAGGTTCGGCTAGCAAAATAGTGTTAATGAGAGAGAATCAGAATCCCTTTCTCCTGCGTGAAAGGTTCTATTTATAGGCTTTTCCAGAAATCCCCACATTTGATGAACGTTGAAGGATATCTCTCAGAAACCATCAGGATTAGATGGGATCACAATCACCAGACCAATTCAAACTGATAAGTTTGTTATCATTTGATTTGGTTAGTTGAATTGGAGTAGAAGACTGAGTCAAAACGAAGACTTCTGATATAATAATCTAGATCGACCCGGATTAATTGAGCCTGGCCCAAACCAAAGCCAAGATCATCGATGGGCTTTAGCCGCTGGGCCTAAAGGCCATTTTTGGCTACCTCAATTAATCGGGAATTCTAATGAGATAAATTGAAGTTGGGCGTATTCTAATGAGCTACGGTCAATAATTAAATTACTTATTCAATGGTAACTTATTTCACTCTATGTGTTAGACATAATAACACTTAAGTAATATAAAATTATTTATTTATTGTTATGAAAATGTTATTGAAGTGGATGTCCACATTTATATCTTTTACACAAGTAAATTGTAAACTCTTCATCTCTCCGCCATCTCCTTAACACCCAAATTTTAATCCAATTTATGATCATTATGAGGTGTTATGATTAATGGTGTAAAAACGAATAGGCCTAGCACGTTTTGGAAAATGTGGCTTGGCACGGCCCATCCGCACGGCACAGCACGGCAGGCGTACCGGACCGCCGGCCTGTCCCGGCGTGCCAAACGGGCCGGACCGGTGTAATTTTTTTAATTTTTTTTTAAAATTAATTGTATTGATGTAATTGTGTCAAGTTATATAATATTGTTTTAACAATGTAATAATCTAATTTTGACTACAATCTGTTTATCTTAATTATTATTTTAGTGTAATAAAAAATTGTTAGTAATAGATAGATTTATTATGTTATAAAGTAATTCAAAGAGTGGATATAGATAAAGTATTTAAGAAAATAAAAAATAGATGAAGACATGATGTTATGAAAATATGAAATGAAGAATTATTTAATTATTTTTGACTTTCGGAATTATGTATTGCATATTTACATGATTGCCTCATTAAAAACCTTACTAAGAAAAACCCAGTTGAATAAAAACTTGGTAAGAGAAAAAGAGTGCAATCATATTACAAGTAAATATACATGTATAACCTAGTTCTGAACCTGGTTACTATCAGAACTCTCATCAACAAATAAATTGGAGAAATTTTGAATAAATTCTACGTCTACCGTTACATTTTGCAACCTCTTTCGAGAATGCTCCCAATCCCGAACGCATGTTAATACCTCCACCATTTCGGGAGTCAAACAACTTCTTCTTGGTTCAATAATTCGTCCGCTCGTGTTGAATGTTGTTCTGAAGACATAGTGGACACGGGGATAACCAGTACATCATGTGCTAGGTGTGACATGCCGGATACCTATAGCTATAAGTCTTCCACCATAACAACAAATCAAATTTCTCCATGTCTTCGCATGCATTGAACTTGCTTCAAGGTATCTATTCAGTTCGGCTCCAGAAGATGCAGCAGATCGTTGCGTTGAAGAAGAACTTGATGATTTATCTTTTTTTCACCGTTTCAGGATGCTCCAACTTGTCTGCATCGGATGTGTCTCCGGTTCTGCTGATGGTTGTGTGTCAACGCTGCCAAATCTGCGCTCATAAATACTAAAAACTTCGAACAACTTGTTTCGAATGTCAGTAATCTGTTATGAATAATCTATTGTCAAATTAGTTCCAATAAACTCAAGCAAAAAGTGTAAACCAAATAATTTAACCTTACAATCTACTATAAGACCTAAGGCATAAAGAAAAGGAATCGTAGACCAATATTTTTTCAACTTTGTGTTCATGGCAATAACTGCAGTGCCTAAGATGGTATTTGTCCTATAAGTGTTTAACACTTCAGACATTTCTACTACCTGATGGATTGCCTGGGAAGATGTGGGGTAATAGACCCCAGAAAGAGTTACATCGGCATTAAAAAAATCCTTCAAAATTCAACAAAAACACTTGCCACATACTAATCGTATGAGGTGAGTGCTTGTGCTTGTGCTTGTGAAGAACCAATTTCGGCCAATTTCATGTTAAAAAAACCTATAATAGTTGTATCATAGTCCAAACAATTTTGCAGCATTAAGTAAGTAGAGTTCCACCTTACCGGCATATCAGTTTGAAATCGTCAGGGTCATAGACCGTTTAATATACAATGTCTGCCAAATTTTCGAAATCTTGGATTGGAGCTCCCAATCCAAGAAATGGCAGATCTGATGCGATTTTTATGAGCACTTGCTTCCTTCAAACCAGACTATATAATTAAATTTATGATATGACATGCACACCATTGATGGAAGAAATAACCCCCAGCTTGCGGGATATTTCTTTCTGTAAACAATGCAACAGAGCTAGCATTTGTAAATGTATTATCTAATGTGATAGAAATGATGCAATTAGTTATTCCATAAGTTTCTAAAACATCAATAATGACATTAAAAATATTTTTTACGGTATGTGTAAAATTCATAGGACGAAAACCAAATTTTTTTTTGTTAACCTCCAATCAGAATCTAAATAGTGTCCAGTGACACATAAATAGTCATGTTTGGAACATGCGTTCCAAATATAATAAGTTAATGTAATAGAGACACTTAGATGCTATAATTCAGCCATCAATTCATCTCGTTGGGTTTGAAACAATCTTATCAAATCGTTCTTAGTAGTGGTTATAGAAACAATTTGAAATTGGGGGTTGAATGCATCGTTGATAAATTCCTGAAAAAAAACATTGTCACCAAAATTAATCAGTTTATCAGTTTGTGCAATGAATCGTGCTAAGGAATTTCTAGCACGCTCGGGGTCGTAAATCCACGTCGTAACAGACCCGTCTGGGTGCCGTTGTAGTTGTGCCTGGGTTATAATGTCTACCTGTCCACGTGCATGTTGGGGTTTTTGCCCTAAAGCTTCTAATATGTAAATATAATTTAAACATAAATAAAAGAAGTAGTATATTCATTCATTTTGTGTCATACTTTATATAACATGTGCACTTAACATCCAAAATTGCAGGATGTAATTTCGAACTGAGTATATGAGTGTCATATATAGATGGATTCAGTTTGAAATAAGCAATCTAAAGAGTTCGTAGATAGCAAATAAAGCTGGGTACTTTATTTGTGGTTAATCTACAGCTGCGGTCCATTTCGTAGTGTACGGTGATCCTATCCTGGATCATTCATATGTAGATATGAGAATGGAGGCACCTTGTATGATGTGATCATATAGGACTGGGCCATGATCTATATGAATCTCTCACTAAGATCCGTTTAACGATGAGATTCATATATATCAACTAATGATGGCTATATGTGGATGATCTTAATCCTGAGTGTCTTATCGACTCCTTCAGGTTAGATCGTGGTCTTTGATATACCATGGGTGAGGTCGAAGTTGCATTCCCGATCAATATACTCCGTATGTTGGGATCGCGGTTTGGCTTATGGCTGGGAAGGTTTGTACATAATAGTGGAATCCACTCCTTCTTGTGAGAAGTAGATGGTAGTTCCCTTAAGGGTTGATTCGGGGCTTGAACAATATGAGCGCTCTCCTAATTCCGTAAGGAATGTAGGATTTATTGTTCATTAGAGAATCAATGGTACTTAATGGAAAGATATGATTAGAGGGGTATAACGGACATTATGACCCAGCTCTAATTATGAACTACTTGTGGAGGATATTACCATATGTAATAGCTATATCGATGGACACCGAGAGTTATTGGTTTGTGTAAAAACGTCTACAGTTGAGAGAGTGCAGCTTCGGGTTTTTAGTGGAATAACACCGAAGTTAATAATCATGAAATATTAATTAAAGAGTTTAATTAATAATTTCTAAGGATTATTGGAGCTCAAAATACTGTGGGTTCATTAGGTCCCCTTGCTAGCCCGATCGATTTAGGTAACAAGGGTCACGGCTAATTAATTGGATTGTCCAATTAATTGTGTTACGAAAGTGACACGTATTTATTCGGGAATTAATTGAATAATGGGATTATTTAATTAATGAATAATGGTGATTAAATAAATTAAATAATAAGATTATTTAATTATGTTGTAAATCACTAAATGGAGGGTGTTAGTTTATGTTTGATTTTGAATAAAATAAGATAATATGATTATTTTATTTTATTAAATTAAATATTTGAAATTGAATTTAAAATGTTTGAATTCAAAAATAAATATTTAATTAATTTTTTAAAGGGATATGAGATATCTTTTGAAAAGTTTTAAAAATCAAATAAGATTTTCGGTTTGTTTTGTTTTGAGATATATATGAGATATATATTTTTTAATTAAAAAAAAATATAACCGAATGAGATATAAAGTAATAAGATTACTTTGAAAAAAAAGACTTACACAGCAAACAAGAAGAGAAGAGATTACATGATATCGTGAACAGCAAACAAGAAGAGAAGAGATTAAATGATATCGTGGACAGCAAACAGAAAAAAAAAAGTTAGGGTTTGGTGAGAACAACAAGTGCTGCACTTCTAAGGTTTTGTTTTTTGTGTGTGTGTTCTTCTCTTCTTCCTCCATACAGATCCTGAATATCGTGATGCGCCCACACGCTGTTACCAGTTCCGGGAGATAGCGAGGAAGATCACGTGGTTCCAATCAGGAGCAGTTCGTATCAAAGTGAAGGAGCTTCCTACGTAGGTATGAAAAAATTTCTTCACTTTATTATTGCATTTGATTATTACAGTACAAATGGGTTAGTTTAATGATTGCATAAAAAATTTTAAACCCTTCCGCTGCGCAATCTGTAACCCTAGGTTCCAACAATTGGTATCAGAGCCAATTTTTGTACAGTATAATCGAATTCGATTACTCCTGATATGTATGAATGTGTAGGCACATTTTTTTTTGATGAGTGTATGATGTTTTTTTTAAAAATTAAATTGTTTAATTTAAAAAAAACATGGTTGATCGTAATTTTTTATGGTGTTGTGGATTTAGAGTGTTTCTGGGTTGTATAATGTTGTTATATATATATATATATATATATATATTTTACTGTTGTATTATTAAAAAAAAATTGTAATTGCAAGACCTGGTAGTTCCACGTGCGCATGTAGACCATCACATGAAGACTAGAGATGTCTTTCCACGCAAGACTACCAGCGCACAAATGCTACCCACGCAGCCCACCAGCGCACAACCCATCAGTGCGCAACCTACCAGCGCTCAACGTCCAGCGCGCACGCCTACCAGCGCACATGACCTGAAGAGATTGGAAGTCTTGGAAATTACAAGAAGACCAAGGGATGCCTTGGGAATATTTTTTTGTAATTAGATTCCAATTTTTAGGTTAAATAATCCACAACACTCGGTCAACTCATGTATGTTTTAATTATTTGATGATTAAGCATTGCCATGCATATACATGTCATTTAAATTAGTTGTGCCTACACACATATATATATATATATATATATATATATGTTGATATATCATACATGCATTATAGCCATCTATATTATGTGTTTAATTTTTTTTAAAATTTGATTAAAATGGGTTATTCACATAATTGGCTAATTTTTAATGAGATTAGTTTTTAGGAGTAAAAACTTGGTAAATCTCATTAATTACTAATCTTTTTATTAAAGAGTTTAAATACTTAGATTAGTAGGGTCCTTAAAATATATATTAGGATTAATTTGATTAAGCTCCTAATAATAATTGGACCTAATAATGTGTTTAGTTTTAATAGTTAAAACTCGGTAAATACACATTTAATAATAATTCTAATCTTAGTAAACAGTTTACATAGATTTGAATTATCACTAATGAACTAAATTTTTTAAGTGTTAAAAATCAATTTAGTTTATTAGTTATTGGAATATGATTCTAATAATTTGTGATTAATGCACTTGACGCTTAGATTAAAATTAGCCGTTTAATCTAGGTGCATTAATATTAATAGAAAACCCTTTATATAAAATAGTGAGTGGGAGAGGGATATATGACATTATATCCCGCGGTCTCCATCATTAGTTCAACACCGTGAGATTCGAGTGGGGCCTCGTGACGGCTTTGTTTTCGTCCTCCCTAAGGAAGGTTTCCATAAGAATCAATACCAAGGTTGACTTCCTAACAGATAGGATTTCGGAGGGGATTTCGGGATTGACCGACCCTAAGGCGGCAATTCTCGAGTTAAGCTCTTGAGATCTGAAGTGATGGGTTACGCTCACAAGGTTTTAATTAAATTGGTTAATTAAAAACATGACCTAATAAACGATGGTTGAATGATATTGGCATAAGAGTTATTCTGGTATATCCTTTGACTGAGAAGGTCTCGATCCAACATGCAAGAATTTGACCGACCCTAAGGCGGCACTTGCTTGTGGTATGTTGGATTGTCGTGGCATAGAAACATTGTTTTTAGGGTTGCTCTTGTTCATTAAACATTTTCATGCATCATGTTTAATTTTATGCCAAACATTCGCACATGTTTAGAATGTATGACTGAATGAATCCTTAATTAATGTTTTTTCAGCCATGTCATCTGCACTATTACAAATACTTGCAAACGATAAATTAACTGGTGATAACTACACAAAATGGAAACTAAACATTAATGCAATACTGGTCACCAAAGACCTCAAGTTTGTGCTTACGGAGGAATGTCCTCCGGTGCCTGCTGCCAATGCCACACGAACTGTTCGTGAGGTATACCAGCGATGGGTCTCATCTGATGAGAAGGCCCGAACATATCTGTTAGCTTCTATGACAGACGTGCTTGTCACAAAGCACGAAGCAATGACTACAGCATTCGAAATTATGGAGTCATTGCAAGCTATGTTCGGGCAGCCTTCCGAGCAAAAGCGACACGAAGCTGTTCGTTCCGCTATGCTCGCTGGCATGAAGGAAGGTACATCAGTTCGGAAACATGTCCTGAGCATGATGTCCTACTTCAACACGGCAGAAGTCAATGGCGGGGCCATTGACGAACCCAGTCAAGTGAGCATCATACTGACGACTCTTCCGAAGAGTTTCGATCAGTTTAAGAACAACTACGGGATGAACAAGTTAAGGTTTAGTCTCACACAGTTGCTCAATAAGCTCGCTACTTTTGAGTCCTTGACCAAGGACAGCAAAAGTAAGACCGGTGAGGCAAATGTTGCCGAACCATCTTCCTCCAATAACAATAAGAGGAAGAGGTCTGCTGGGAAGGCGAAGGGTAAGCCCAAACCAAATAAAGCCCAAAGCAAAAAGAAAGGCGCCTCCATCGACAAGAGCAAAGGAAAATGTTTCCATTGCGATAAGGTCAGACACTGGAAGAGGAATTGTCCTCAGTATCTGGAGGAGGTAGCCAAGAAGAAGAAAGCAAAAGGTAAATATGATTTACTTGTTCTTGAGTCATGTTTAGTTGAAGATGATTCTTCACCTCGGATAGTTTATTCAGGGGCCACTAACCATGTTTGTTCTTCTTTGCAGTGGACTGATTCTTGGACACAGCTTGAGAAGGGAGCCTTCTCGATGCGAGTGGGGTCAGGGGATGTCGTGTCGGCACGAGCAGTGGACGTAATAAGATTGCGTTTTTGTAATAATAATTTTATTTTGTTGGACAATGTATTTTTTATTCCTGGATTTACACGAAATTTAATTTCCGTTTCTAAGTTGTTAGAACAATTATATTCTGTTTCTTTTGATAATAAATCAGTTATTATTGCAAAGAATGGTCTGAATATTTGTTCAGGAATTAATGAAAACAATTTGTATGTGTTAAGACCGTTAATGCATACAACACTGCTCAACACCGAAATGTTTAAAGTTGAAAAACCAAAAACTAAACGACATAAGATTTCTCTAGAAAACGAAATGTATCTCTGGAATCTAAAGCTTGGACATATTAACCTTGATCGGATAAACAGACTAGTAAAAAGCGGATCTTTAAATGAGTTAAAGGTTGGCACATTACCTGTCTATGAATCTTGTCTGGAAGGTAAGATGACTAAGAGACCTTTTACTGGTAAAGGGCTTAGAGCTAAACAACCACTAGAGCTTATACATTCAGACGTCTGTAGACCAATGAATGTTAAAGCAAGGGGTGGTTATGAGTATTATGTCACCTTTATAGATGACTACTCGAGATACAGATATGTCTACCTAATGAAACGGAAGTCGGAAACATTTGAAAAGTTCAAAGAATTCCGAGCTGAAGTTGAGAACCAGTTAGGAAAGACTATCAAGTCTCTACGATCAGATCGTGGAGGTGAGTACCTTGACCAAGAGTTTGAAGACTTTATGGTCGAGTATGGGATAGTGTCCCAACTCACAGCTCCTGGTACACCTCAGCAGAATGGTGTCGCGGAGAGGAGAAATAGAACCCTAATGGAAATTGGAGATCTATGATTAGTTTCTCATCATTACCAAATTCATTTTGGGGATATGCGTTACAAACAGCGGCATACATTTTGAATGTAGTGCCATCCAAATCTGTTCCTGAAACTCCCCTAGAGTTGTGGAATGGTCGTAAAGCTAGTTTACGATATTTTCACGTATGGGGGTGTCCAGCACATGTGCTGAAGAACAGAACTGGAAAGCTAGATCCCAAGTCTGTGGTCTGCTTGTTTGTAGGATACTCCAAGGAGACCAGAGGTAGATACTTCTATAGTCCTGAAGATAACAAAGTATTTGTATCGACAAATGCAACATTTCTTGAGGATAACCATATAAGTGATCATAAACCTCGTTCTAAAATTGTATTAAATGAGTTGGAGTCTGGTGAGACCAGTACTCAGTCAACTAGAGTTGTTAATCCATTAACATCTGAAAGTCAGATAATTCCTAGTCAGGATACACTACCACCTAGACGTAGTGAGAGGGTTGTGAGACAGCCTGAACGCTATTTGGGTGTAAGTGAGGGACAAGATCTTGTCTCTGCTGATAATGTGGACGATCCATTAACATATAAGAATGCAATGGAAGATCCTGATAAAGAGGAATGGCTTAAAGCCATGAATCTCGAGATGGAGTCTATGTACTCTAACTCAGTCTAGGAACTTGTAGACTTACCTAATGAGGTAAAACCCATAGGATGTAAGTGGATCTACAAGAGGAAGAGAGTAGTAGATGGGAAGGTAGAGACCTTCAAGGCAAGGCTAGTGGCCAAGGGTTATACCCAGAAAGAGGGGGTCGATTATGAAGAGACCTTCTCGCCAGTAGCCATGTTTAAGTCTATTCGGATTCTCTTATCCATTGCTGCCTATTTAGATTATGAAATTTGGAAAATGGACGTCAAGACTGCATTCTTGAATGGCAATCTTGATGAAAGCATATACATGATGCAACCAGAGGGATTTGTGTCTCTAGATCAAAAGCAAAAGGTTTGCAAGTTGCAAAGGTCCATTTATGGACTTAAGCAAGCATCTAGATCTTGGAACATAAGGTTTGATGATGTGATCAAAACCTATGGCTTCGAGCAAAACGTTGATGAGCCTTGTGTCTACAAGCGCATCATTGACAAGAAAGTAGTTTTCATGGTCCTATACGTAGATGACATTCTACTCATAGGGAATGATGTAGGAGTGTTTTCTGATGTAAAGGGCTGGCTGGCTAGCCAATTCCAAATGAAAGATTTGGGAGAGGCGAGTTATGTTCTAGGGATCCAACTTATAAGGGATCGTAAGAACAAACTCATAGCATTGTCTCAGGCATCATATATCGACAAGATTCTTATGCGATTTTAAATGCAGAACTCCAAGAAAGGTAATTTAACTTCTAGACATGGGGTTCACTTGTCTAAGGAACAGTGTCCTAAGACACCTCAAGAAGTTGAGGATATGAGACGTGTGCCATATGCATCAGCAGTAGGTAGTCTCATGTATGCTATGTTATGCACGAGACCGGACATCTGCTATGCAGTGGGAGTAGTCAGCAGGTACCAGTCCAACCCAGGATTAGATCATTGGGTTGCTGTCAAGACAATTCTCCAGTATCTTCAGAGAACGAGAAACTATATGCTAGTGTATTCCGGACAGGATTTGATCCCGTTAGGATACACAGATTCTGATTTTCAGTCAGAAAGGGATTCTAGAAAATCCACGTCTGGATCAGTATTCACCCTAGGTGGTGGAGCCATTGTGTGGAGAAGTATAAAGTAATCTTGCATTGCTGACTCCACCATAGAAGCCAAATATGTAGCCGCCTGTGAAGCTGCTAAAGAGGCTGTTTGGCTCCGTAAGTTCTTGAGTGATCTGGAAGTTGTTCCAGATCTGGATAAGCCTATCACACTTTATTGTGATAACAGTGGTGCTGTGGCTAATTCCAAAGAACCAAGAAGCCACAAGAGAGGGAAGCATATAGAGAGAAAGTATCATCTTATTAGAGAGATAGTGCAGAGAGGAGATGTGATCGTCACCAAGATAGCCTCACAAGACAATCATACTGATCCATTTACGAAGAACTTACCGGCTAAAGTGTTTGAAGGTCACCTAGAAGGTCTAGGGTTACGAGACATGACTCACATGCTATAGTGCAAGTGGGAGATTGTTGGGGTTTTTGCCCTAAAGCTTGTAATATGTAAATATAATTTAAACATAAATAAAAGAAGTAGTATATTCATTCATTTTGTGTCATACTTTATATAACATGTGCACTTAACATCCAAAATTGCCGGATGTAATTTCGAACTGAGTATATGAGTGTCATATATAGATGGATTCAGTTTGAAACAAGCAATCTAAAGAGTCCGTAGATAGCAAATAAAGCTAGGTACTTTTTTTGTGGTTAATCTACAGTTGCGGTCCATTTCGTAGTGTACGGTGATCATATCCTGGATCATTCATATGTAGATATGAGAATGGAGGCACCTTGTATGATATGATCATATAGGACTAGGCCATGATCTATATGAATCTCTCACTAAGATCCGTTTAACGATGAGATTCATATATATCAACTAATGATGGCTATATGTGGATGATCTTAATCCTGAGTGTCTTATCGACTCCTTCAGGTTAGATCGTGGTCTTTGATATACCATGGGTGAGGTCGGAGTTGCATTCCCGATCAATATACTTTGTATGTTGGGATCACGGTTTGGCTTGTGGCTGGGAAGGTTTGTACACAATAGTGGAATCCACTCCTTCTTGTGAGAAGTAGATGGTAGTTCCCTTAAGGGTTGATTCGGGGCTTGAACAATATGAGCGCTCTCCTAATTCCGTAAGGAATGTAGGATTTATTGTTCATTAGAGAATCAATGGTACTTAATGGAAAGATATGATTAGAGGGGTATAACGGACATTATGACCCAGCTCTAATTATGAACTACTTGTGGAGGATTATACCATATGTAATAGCTATATCAATGGACACCGAGAGTTATTGGTTTGTGTAAAAACGTCTACAGTTGAGAGAGTGCAGCTTCGGGTTTTTAGTGGAATAACACCGAAGTTAATAATCATGAAATATTAATTAAAGAGTTTAATTAATAATTTCTAAGGATTATTGGAGCTCAAAATACTGTGGGTTCATTAGGTCCCCTTGCTAGCCCGATCGATTTAGGTAACAAGGGTCACAGCTAATTAATTGGATTGTCCAATTAATTGTGTTACGAAAGTGACACGTATTTATTCGGGAATTAATTGAATAATAGGATTATTTAATTAATGAATAATGGTGATTAAATAAATTAAATAATAAGATTATTTAATTATGTTGTAAATCACTAAATGGAGGGTGTTAGTTTATATTTGATTTTGAATAAAATAAGATAATATGATTATTTTATTTTATTAAATTAAATATTTGAAATTGAATTTAAAATGTTTGAATTCAAAAATAAATATTTAATTAATTTTTTAAAGGGATATGAGATATCTTTTGAAAAGTTTTAAAAATCAAATAAGATTTTCGGTTTGTTTTGTTTTGAGATATATATGAGATATATATTTTTTAATTAAAAAAAAATATAACCGAATGAGATATAAAGCAATAAGATTACTTTGAAAAAAAAGACTTACACAGCAAACAAGAAGAGAAGAGATTAAATGGATATCGTGAACAGCAAACAAGAAGAGAAGAGATTAAATGATATCGTGAACAGCAAACAGAAAAAAAAAAGTTAGGGTGTGGTGAGAACAACAAGTGTTGCACTTCTAAGGTTTTGTTTTTTGTGTGTGTGTTCTTCTCTTCTTCTTCCATACAGGTCCTGAATATCGTGACGCGCCCACACGCTGTTACCAGTTCCGGGAGATAGCGAGGAAGATCAAGCGGTTCCAATCAGGAGCAGTTCGTATCAAAGTGAAGGAGTTTCCTACGTAGGTATGAAAAAGTTTCTTCACTTTATTATTGCATTTGATTATTACTGTACAAATGGGTTAGTTTAATGATTGCATAAAAATTTTTAAACCCTTCCGCTGCGCAATCTGAACCCTAGGTTCCAACAGTGCAGGCATGCATTTCTCCATATGCCTTCTCAAATGACTGGTTCCCTACCTACCACTAGTATAGTTCTTAAGACAAAAATTACACTTAGCTCTGCGGCTGGTCGTACCGTATGGGAGTGTCATTTATACTATGTCAAAACAGTACCAGACATTTGATGTAAACCTTTTGGGACGTGATGTCGGTGTAACCGCAAAACTAGAAGGTCCCACTTCGGTTTCTGTCTGTCGGGAAAGATCTAAATCATCGTTCAGCATGTTCAAACCGTCCGGAAAAGAAAGGTGGTTAAGATCCATTTCCTAAAATACAAATATTAATTCATTAGTCATTAATGAATAATAACTACTTATAAAATGCTTAATTTACTATCAAAACATATTGAACTTCACTACTACATATAAAAATTATTAATTTACTAACAAAACATATTTAAATTAACTACTACATATAAAAATTAATAATTTATTAACAAAACATATTTAAATTAACTATTACATATAAAAATGATTAATTTACTAACAAAACATATTTAAATTCACTACTACATATATAAATGATTAATTTACTAACAAAATATATTTAAATTAACTACTACATATATAAATGATTAATTTACTGACAAAATATATTTAAATTCACTACTACATATATAAATGATTAATTTACTGACAAAATATATTTAAATTCACTACTACATATCAAAATGATTAATTTACTGAAAAAATATATTTAAATTCACTACTACATATAAAAATTATTAATTTACTGACAATATATATTTAAATTCACTACCACATATAAAAATTATTAATTTACTAACAAAACTACTACGTATAAAAATTATTAATTTACAAACAAAATATATTTAAATTCACTACTACATATAAAAATTATTAATTTACTAACAAAATATATTTAACTTAACTACCAAATATAAAAATGATTAATTTACTAACAAAATATATTCAAATAAACTAATACACATTCAAATGATTAATTTACTAACTCAAAAATATTTAAATTAACTACTACACATAAAATGCTTAATTTACTAATATATATATATATATATATATATATATAATTCAATTAACTAACCAAAAAAAATTTAAATGAATTTACTAACTAAACAATAATATTAAAATTAATAACCAAGTATAAACATAAAATGAATAATTTACTAACTAAACAAAAACATTAAAATTAATAACTAAAGTCTAAACATAAAATTAAATAATAACATTTAAAAAAAATGTACCTTTCAACTTTGATGTGTTGGTTGAAAATTTAGAAAATAATAGATAGATAATAGGAAATTAATAACTAAGTATTAGAAATTGTGTTGAGGGAGAGAGTAAGAATGAAATTGTGTAGAGAATTGGAGAATGAAGAATTGAAGAGATTGAGAGAATGAGAGAAAGAGAGAAAGTGAATAAAAATTGGAATTGGTGGGAGTATTTATAGGAAAATTTGAATTGTGAGTCAAAATATAAAAACAAAATTAGGGGTAAAATGGTAATTTTTTTAAACCAACGGTTGAATATTGAAAATTCAACCATTAGGCGTTGGTTGGAAAAAATAAAAAATAAAAAAATTTGCAGGGCCCAATGGTCGGCACGGCACGCCCACCTTTTGGGCCGTGCGTGGAACGGCATGCCTTCCTTGGCAGGCCGTGCGTGCCAGCACCTTTGGGCCCGGCCCAGATTTACACCACTAGTTATGATATTGCCTTTTCATTTTTGTAACCATTAGATTGTAAAGTTATAAAGGAGCCATTACATGTTGTGTCTGTACTTAAAGAAGTTATGAGGAATAAAATGATTTATTCTATCTTAGGCTACTATTCTCTCTTTTCTTATTTTATTTTTATTCTATTATGACATCATGTTCTTGTTTATTTTATTTATTTCATAGCACGTTATCAACATGGTCTCTAACCAATATTGTTGTTTCAATTTTCAAAATTGAAAGCTCTATGCTTGAAGACAAAATTCATATGATCCAAGTTCGATATGTGATAAGAGATAACATTTTCTTGTTGAGACCAAGAGATCCAAGAAATTGTAACGTATTCTCTTTCTCTAATTTTGGGCTAAAATAAAATGATTTATATCATTTTCTCTTCTTAATTTTGTTCTTTTCAGTGGATTGCCATGAAATAAGAAGAAATATTAAATGATTATTTTACAACTTGAAGAACGCAAAAAAAAGTGAATGAATTGCAATCCAGAGATCGCAAAATCAAAGAGCTTGAAGCTTGATTTGATATATATATATATATATATATAGTCTTTTTCCTGTCAATGCGCACTGATAGAATTATATAAGGACATTGAATGTGAGTCATTCATTTATAAAAGAGTTTTGACAAGTGCATACATACCAAGTCAAAATATGTAAAATGAGTGGCTCACATTCAATGTCCTTATATAATTCTATCAGTGCACACTTATGTGAAAATTATTGTATATATATATATATATTTGATAATTGTTAAATCAAAACGCCAGAAGCTTGATCTAATGTCTGAAGATTGTAAAATCAAAAAGTCTGAAGCTCAATTTAGTGTTTGGATTTTGCAAAATCAAAAAAGTCGAAGTTTAACATAATATATTTGGAAATTATGGATTGCAATCAAATCAAAATATAAATTTTGAATTATCAAATCAGAACCCAAAGTTCTGAATTTCGATTGATATGATTACTTTTGGAATCTGAAGTTCTCAATTCATGATTTTTAATTATAAACATGAGGTTAATATATGAACTTGGTTCTTATAAAATTTTACATTAACATCAAATATGAATTTTGTTTGGAACCTGAAATTTTAGAATTGCAAATCATAACTAGAACATTAAGTTTTGATATTAGTATGTCCAAAAAGTGCAAAAGCAGTTTGTAATTTGTTTTTTTAATGACATTTTTTATTTACCTACCTCTAATTGACTATTTATATTTCACATGAATATAACATTTCTGATCTACTACCTCTCATTAGTTATTTATATTTCACATAAAGAGACTTAACCACTATGAATGAAACAGTATTTCTTCCTTATTTTTCCCTCCTTATTCAGGTATGTGAGATGTGAAATCTTATATTTCTATATACTAGGAAAATATAAATTTCATATTTCACATATCTATTAATTGCGAAATGCCTCTATTGTTTATTCAAAAAGATTTGAATTTATTCACCTTGTGATATATGGTGTTATGGTCCCTTAATTTTTATGGCATTTAAAATTGTTAGTTTTATTATGCTATTGATTTATATTCATGTAGTATTAGCAATATAATATTTCTAGCGTATGAGTTTTTCCCATTGTTTTGATTTATATTAAAACTGTGAATTAAACTTGTAATTACAACAAATCATACCAACAATTGCACGTTATGCTATAGATTTGTTGTTATACTATTTAATAAATTATGATTTATATTTTACTTTATTTGTTAAAAATCTTTAATTGTTCATTTATAATTGAAATATATTATCAAAAAGAATTATTTGTCACCATGTATATTTATTTAAAAGAAAGATTTGATCACCGAGTAAATGAAACGACATGATGGAGTGATACATATCAAATCTATACATGCCTCAAAATCTCAAATATTGTTCTAGAAGTAGCAATATATATTTCAATATTTTATGACTTAAATTTGCTACTGGAAGTGGCAATATTAATACCATATATTTGAACATATAAATAGCTACCCTATTTGATCAATTTCATTCCCTGAAGTGAATGTTACATATAGTCATGGTAATGATTTTAGATTTTGTTGCAATCAAATAATTATTGATGTCAATGTGATCTCTATAAGGAAATTCATATTGATCCACCAGAAGTGGAATAACACCAAAAGAAAGCAAGAAAACTAAAAGGACGTAAAATACAGCTTCCAATAATTATAAAAGCTTTCCTTGCTATATAGTTGTTAAATAGAAGGACAATAATCGTGTATATGTTCTATATCTAAAATATTTTATTGATTCTAGCAATAATAATTAATGCTCCAGAAGAGCTAATGTATGACACAAAGTAAAAATAAATTACATGAAAATTGACACTTGGTATTTGGTTACATCTGGAAGATCTACTATATAAGAAATTGTCCCTAGATAATTAAGAATATTATATCCAAGTAAGTATTTCAAGATAATTTACTCATTGTTATTTTGATATAATTTATTCCACACAACTAATTTTATGAGTATGCTTTATGGTTGCCACTACGTTGGATCTTCCACATCAAAAAATAAATTTAGTTCTATGGTTTTTAATGTTATTGGAGTTGATCGATATATAAAGAACTAGAAGTTTTAAAAATCAAATCCAATTGAGAATTTGCAGTTTTAAATTTGAATATAAATTCTTGAATATGAACTCAAAGTTCTGAAATTTGAACTTGAAGTTTCGAATCAAAAGAGGATTTAAATTTGCATTGTTAGATGAATATTTGGCTACTCAAATATTTGAAAAGGAAAATACAAAGGCTTAAAGCTCTTAATATTAATACAAATCAGAATATGAAGTTTTGAATATTTATCTTATTAGAATCCGATGTTATCAATTCCAAACTAATTAGACTTGTAGCTCTGTATTTAATTTTGATATCAAATTTAATTAGAACTAGAAGTTCTAAATTTGATCTAATAATAGTTCTTTTCATTTGAAAAGTGAAATTGTGATTTTATTTTAAAAACCCAAAGTTTTAAACATATGATTTTTCATTTATGAATCAGCAGTTCATACACGAACTAGAAGTTCCAATAAAATATGTGAGTTTTTAAGAACTTGATATAAGAACATGAAATTTGAGGAATTGAAGTTCTTATTATATTATTTTATTTAAGATTATTCTATCTTATTTATTTTGTCTCGTGCTAAAAGAATTTATCATATTTCTTATATTATATGATTACATGTTAGTGAATGTCCCTGAAGAACAATAAGCTTTACTAAAAGTAAACGATGCATCAAAATATTAAAATATTTTATATGGATATCCATTTCATAACTAATTATTTTTTACTAGTGAATGTCCCTAAAGGACAATAAGACCATGTAAATTAGTCTTTAAAGGACAATATGACAAAATAAATGAGTTTATGTATAAAATTATTATGATGCATATAATTCCTTGAAGTAAATTTTATCGTCGTTATGGGGAGAATTATCATAAATTAATAAACGACATAAAATTACAAGTTATACATCATCTTGTGAATTGTATGATATGCAAATAAATTTTCAAATGATTCAAATAAAATAATAAATTACATTCTGCCAATATATAAACCCGGGTGGTTGTTCCTGTAGAGCAATTTATAAAATGGCAGTAAAAATTATCTGTTAGACAGTAAAGTCGTATTGAATATAAATTATTTTTTGTACGAATTAATAAGATAAAAGGTTTATTGCAGAAACCTAGCTAGTTTTACAATGAATTAAAATCCTCGAAGGATTTAAATGCCTGAAGCAAGTTATTCAAAGCTACATGAAGTTTTGTATAGTGAATATTAAACAATCAGAATACATGTAGTGTATTCGTCATGGTGAATATTTATTAAAAGAATTATATGTTGATTGTGTAAAGATTATTAAAAATAACGCTAAGTTTATAAATCATATATATCAGAGGAATAATTTCTAAGATGAAAAGTATTGGAAAATAATATTTAGTCTCTGCTAATAAGTTCGATATTAACATGAATCAACATATGTAAGGAAAAGGTCCTGAAATACTTTTCCATGGATAAAACACATCGAATGGATTTCTGGATGTTTATTAGATAACTTAAAGTGGTGTATGATCTCCTCTCATTATTGAAGAACTTTAGGTCCTAAAGTAGCAAATATAAGTTCAACTTGTGCTTTTATAATAAAACAACATGATGTAGTATATAACAAGTTGGACCAATTCAAAAAGTGATTTTATTAAAGTTCTTTACATATGATCTCTAAAAAGGTGGTGATAAAAAATACGCTCAAGTTTCAATCCTGCAAATTTATTTATAAATACACTACCAATTGCAACAAACAAAATCTTGGTACATAATATAGGGATGCAATATCTTGCAAAATATTGAAGCATCCACATCAAAATGAGGGGGAGCGTATTTATCACTTTATCAGGGGAAATTATTGATTTTGGAGAAAATATTACATACTATATTCTTTTTCCTTCACTAGGTTTTTATCCCATGGGGTTTTCCTATTAAGGTTTTAACGAGGCAGTTTTGTTCCCCAAATACCTTCAAAGGTTAATTTGATATGTAGATGAATACAGTACTCTTTTTCCTCCGCTATTTTTTTTCCCATCGGGTCTTTACTAACAAAGGTTTTAATGAGACATATTATCTATATGATGGACATCCAAGGGTGAGTATTATAAAAATATTATTTAAGTGGATGTCCACATTTATATATTTTATACAAGTAAATTGCAAACTCTTCATCTCCCCACCATCTCCTCAACACCCAAATTTTATGATCTAATTTATGATCATTATGAGGTGTTATGATATTGCCTTTTCATTTTTATAACTATTAAATTATAAGGTTATAAAAGGAGTCATTACATGTTGTATTTGTACTTGAAGAAGTATTGAGGAATAAAATGATCTCTTCTATCTTGGACTACTATTTTCTCTCTTTCCTTATTTTATATTTATTCTATTGTGTTCTTGTTTATTTTATTTATTCCGTAGCATTTATTGCATTTTATCATCTAATTGAATTTATTCACGTAAGCTTGAATTCTTATGCTAGCATTTTACTCATTTTGGTGTATTACGTTCAATGATTGAAAAGTCGATAATATCTCCAATATTTTAGTTGATATTTCCAAATCTCAAAGGTATCGATATCGATATGGGGTATAATATTCTTTCTGTAAAAATATCCTGGAAATTTTCAAAAATATTCACGATATTTCCATTATCAATTAACCTTTAATGTAATTTTACGTAATATCTTGGAAATGTCCGTAAAATATCATATATATTTTCGTCAATATAAAGTGAGAAATTTATAATATTCTTAAACGTTTTTATCTATCATTTTGCTTGTTTTATATAATTAAACAAATTATGTACTAAAATAACATTTTGCTTTTGATTTGTGCTGATGTAATGGATTATGAACAAACCATATAACAGTCTATAACTATAATTTATGGAATCATATTGTAATTTCTTTTTTATTATTTTTCATCAAGAAACTCGTTATTAAATTTTATTTTTCAAACAAATTTCTCATAATTTTTTTAATAACATAATTGTTTGGTTTCTTTAACAAAAATCTAATAATTATTTTTTCTTTTTTAAAAAGTACATGCCACATTCTAATGAACATAATCTTTCAATCAGTTTTATGAGTTTAGGGATCTTCAATTATCAATCTACACGGTTTGCTCTATATGAAAAGATGATGGGAAGAAATAAAGAAATTACATGTGGCATGTTAGAGATGGGCATTTACCCCAAAATCCTCATTCCATCAAATCCCCATCCCCAATATCCATAAAAAAAAGCATCCCCAGATAAGGAAATATGTGGGAATGGGGATGACATTCATCCCCATTTCCCAACAAAAATACTATTTTATTTTTTATTTTTTTAATAATAAGCATTTTCTCCATTGGATTTTTTTTATTTGTATTGGTATTGTTTATACATGTTATAACTTATAAGCAATTTTTTTAATATATACTTTTTAGTTAAATATGGTCAAACTGGGGAAACAGGAGAAACAGAGAAAAAATTCCCATGGGGATGGGGATGAGGGGATCAATATCCATCCCCATTTCCCCAATGCCCATCTTTACATTTTCGTGATTATATTGAAAATTATTTAAATTGTATGTCATGGTATCAGTTTTGTATGAATCAAGATGGTAGCTAGGCTATGTTTGAACCACTAAGTCTTCATTTTTGTATTAAAATTTATATGACTTGTATGATGCAAACTATTAAAAACTTAAGTTTTAATGAAAGATTTTTAATTTCTATATAGTTCGTATGCGCATTATATTTATATTTATATCATATAGTTGTTAGATATTACACTAATTTGAAAACAAATGTGTTTTTTTTTGTGAGTTAGATTATTGATTATTTTAACTTTTTAAAAAGTTTCATTAAAAATTTGTATGTTTTAGTAAAATTTCTGTACTTTTCATAAATTTTACATAAATATCCATAGATATTGATATTTTCGTCGTTATTTCCACCAAATCATAGTATTGATATTTTGTTGATGCCAATATTTTCATCCTTGATTACAGTTCATCCAAAGTAAGATCAAAATTAAGGATTCCTTGCATTGCATTAAGGATTCCTTACTCAAGTGTCGAGCTTGGTAGAGAAGTTAGGGCTAAAAAACTTAAGTGAAGACTTAGCTGTATCTAGGGGTGTACAAAAAACCGTAAAACCAAACTAAACCGACCAACTCAACCCATAAAGTTTGGATTGGTTCATAATAAATATAAAAGGACAAATTGATTAAAGATGGTTCGGTTTGGGGTTGAGTGAAATAATTCACCAACCCAAACCAAACCACATATTTTAGAAAGTAAAACTAAAATATAAAATTGACCTACGTTTTTTGTTCTGGTTTTATAACTTTTATCGATTACTTTAAACTTTTATAGTTTATTTATTTATTTGTTTTGATACAATTCTTCTGATTGATTGATGTATTAGGGTTTCAAAAGTATAGATGCCGTTAAACATGTCTTTCAAGGTATATATACATGTGTATGTATATATATATATATATACATATATTTATATATATAAAGTAATTACTCGTTTGATTTTTCTGTACTTCCTTTATATATAATTAATATTTTATATTATGATTTTTTATTTTAATATTTTTTTTATAATATAATAAAAAAAGATTTTTGAGTTCAAATATAAACAGATAAATCTATCTAAACCAATCCGACATTTTTTGGTTTGGTTTGAGTCGGTTTGAAAAATCAAATTGGTATGATTTAGGTTGAAATATAGCCAAACTGATTCGTATTGGTTTGGTTTGACATTGACCTTCAGCCCAAACCAAACCGAAAACACACACCCCTAGCTGTGTCTAAAGTTAAATAAGGGCATATTCTGTAGAGGATTTGAGCCTTTTTTTGTCTTTATTTTTCGAAAATAATTTCAAATTCGTATCTGGTAACCATTTTTCGTTTCGTTTTCAAAAAAAAAAAACAAAAACAAAATGGGCGTCAACTTTTAGATACAAAATAAAAAACAAGTCTTCGACAGACCACTCTTGCTTTCGATTCCAACTCGACTCCTTCCACATAGCCGCTCTCTGCTCTTCAACTCCATGGCCTGTCTTCTTCTTCTTCTTCTTCTTCTCCTTCTTCTCCTTCTCCTTCTTCTTATCTTCTTCTCCTTCTGCAGATCTTCTTCTCCTTCTTCTGATCTTCTTCTTCTCCTTCTTCTTCCAATTTGCTTCTTCTACTCGATCTTGGTCTCTTTTTTGTTTATTTTTTATTTTTTAATTTGTTTTTCTTTCTCATACCGAAATTAGTATAGATCTGTTTAGATCTGTGTAGATCTAAGTAGATGAACACTGATTTTTGCTAATTATATTGTATGTAATCCTTAAATTTTTTTATAGCGATTATTGGTGGAAATTTCTTGTCAAAGCTGTTGTGGAAGTGTTGACTGTCAAACAAGAGGTTTGTCTCGAATTTTTATTTAATTGTTCTGTTATAGAATCAATTTGGTTTCATTTTATTAGTTTTGTAGAATCTGGTTTGTGAGGTTATTGTGTTATTTTTAGTATTTTTTTATTCTTTGGGTATCCTCTGTGTTGGAATGGTTGCCATTTTGAGTATCCCGTTTGATATGATATGATATGATATGATATGATATGATAATCCCCCGTTTGGTTTAATATGCATTTGGTTCAACATAAAATAAGTATCCCGTTTGGTTTAATATGCATTTGGTTCTTTAATATGCATTTGATATGATATGATATGATATAATATGATATGATATGCATTTGGTTCTTTGATATGATATGATATGATATGATATGATATGCATTTGGTTCTTTGATATGATATGATATGCATTTGGTTCTTTGATATGATATGATATGATATGCATTTGGTTCTTTGATATGATATGATATGATATGATATGATATGATATGATATGATAATCCCCCGTTTGGTTTAATATGCATTTGGTTCAACATAAAATGATTATCCCGTTTGGTTTAATATATGATAGGATTAAAACTAGAGTAATCATGCATTGATATGCATTTGGTTCTTTGATATGATATGATATGATATGATATGCATTTGGTTCTTTGATATGATATGATATGATATGATAATCCCCCGTTTGGTTTAATATGCATTTAGTTCAACATAAAATGAGTATCCCGTTTGGTTTAATATATGATAGGATTAAAACTAGAGTAATCATGCATTTGGTTCAACATAATATAGGATTAAAAATAGAAGTATGAGTATCCCGTTTGGTTTAAGATAAGATAAGATTAAAACTAGAGTAATCATGCATTTGGTTTAACATAATATAGGATTAAAAATAGCTAGAATTATAAATTATATAAACTTACCATGATAAAAAAAATATATATATATATATATATATATATATATATATATGATATGATATGATATGAGATGAGTATCCCGTTTGGTTTAATATAGGATAGGATTAAAACTAGAGTAATCATGCATTTGGTTCAACATAATATAGGATTAAAAATAGAAGTATAAATGATATGATATGAGTATCCCGTTTGGTTTAATATAGGATAAGATTAAAACTAGAGTAATTATGCATTTGGTTCAACATAATATAGGATTAAAAATAGCTAGAAGTATAAATTATATAAACTTACCATGATAAAATATATATATATATATATATATATATATGATATGATATGATATGAGATGAGATGAGATGAGTATCCCGTTTGGTTTAATATAGGATAGAATTAAAACTAGAGTAATCATGCATTTGGTTCAACATAATATAGGATTAAAAATAGAAGTATAAATTATATAAACTTACCATGATAAAATATATATATATATATATATATATATATATATATGTATATAAATAAAAAAAACACACCAAATTCAAATACATACATCTATAAATTACTTAAACTTACCATGGTAAAAAAATATATAAAATATAAAAACACATCTCCATGAGAGGAGAACTTGATGTTAGAAAACACACCAAATTCAAATGCATAAATCTATAAATTATAAAATCGTCACAACAACATTAAACCGATTTACAAAATTGATCAAATCAATACATTGATTCCTGAAAAATCATCACCAAAAATTAAACAAACAACCAAAATTGTACAAGCTAAAGTGTGATTTCTTGATTATGTGACGACAAATGTTCCTTTCCCTGCTTCATAGTTTGATGCCCAACAGCACCTAGAATTCAAATCAAAGATGAAACAACCTTTTGAACAACACCCAAAGATCTGGTTTCTAGGTATTCTTGATTTGAGAGGTTTTGGGTTCTATGAAACTATAGTCAAAGTGTGGTGTGATCTCTTATTATTTGACAGCAAGTGCTCCTTATTTACAAGAACCATGTTGATTTTTTAACATAGAAAATATCTGGACTATAAGGGAAAGTGATGAAGAAGATGAGAGATAAAACGGCTTCTCAAGTTAAGCATTTAAAACAATAGTGTTTAAGGATAAAACATAATATAAAATAAAATTAACAAATCTTAACCTTCTATTTAAACAAACAACATCAAATCTAGATGAGAAATCATCACAAAAAATTAAACAAACAGCCTAAGCCAACCAAACCAAGATGAGCGAAGCATCAAATCTAATACTTGACCACAACAATTCCTTGACTTAACATCAGCTTCATTCTCAAGCAACAAGGCACAATCTAACCAAAACCCGTCAAAATTAGAAACCAAAATAAACCATTAATGGAGATTCTGGAACCAGATCTCCTCCACCATGGATATCGGTGATTTCTATTATTATTTTCATCTTCTTTTTAAAAAAATTATTGATTGTGTGTTTTCGGTTAGAACAATTGATTGTGTTTTTGAGTGAATTTGTAATGGTAGAGGAGAAGGAGAAGGAGAAGGAGACGAAGATGATGATGCTTTGGCGAAGAAGAAGATGATGATGTCGATGAAAGAAGAAGCAGATGGGATTCAAATGAATCCCACCATTTTGGTTGGGACTATTTTATCCCATATTAATAGGATAAAAAATTGAGATGGGATTAATGAAACATATGCCACTAGTGACCAGACCGGTCAAACATGGGAAAGGGATAAAAAACAAACCCGATCCCATCCCATCCCACATGCCAAGCGTGCCCTTAGTTCACTCATTTTAAACATTGTTTGGACTGAATGTATGTTGATTAATTGTTTACCATGCAATATTTTTTTAACCAACATTAAGTCGAGTTTAATTAAGATTAATCAATTAATATAACTGTGGGGACTGTGATAATCAATTAATCAATGAAGATCGATCAATTAATTAAGATTAATCAATATAAAGAATTATAGTTGCCTTGTTTATTCATATGAGGCATAGAGCAGAGGCGAATCATATTGGGGGCTATTTTTTAAAAAAATTTCAGGTTTTTAATAATTTATTAAATTTATACAAAACAAGCACAAGTAGTGCTTAACAGTCAACACAAGTTGTCCATATTAATATATTATCATGTAGCCATATAGAGCTGTAGACACTAGACATTAAGATGACCCAGTCTTACTTTTACGCACCTTCCCATATCCCACCCTAACACCACTCTATCAGAATTCACTTTTTTTTTTCTTCTTCTCTCTATATGTTTCTTGGTTCTTTAATCTCGCTCCATCTCACTCCGAATTTTTTTTAACAATATTAGAACAACATTTACAAGTACTATCTCCATACAAGGTAAAAATGTTTATTCTGTTCTATTTACTTGTTTATTATTTTATTATTTACTTTTTTTTATTAGGGTTTCCTTATTACATTAAGATTGATTTAGGATTAGTTTGATTTAATTATCTATATTTGGTTCAGCCCCGCTGGATAGAAAATCCTGGATTCGCCCCTGACATAGAGTGAAATGAGGGTTTTTCTGTTGGGGACTGTGAGGAATCTGTGAGTGTGACCGGTTTCGCGGGTTTATTCACAATGTGGTGATGCTGTGATAGGCTTGGATAATTTTTAGCTTATGAGTTGACATAAGCGGTTATCAAAAATTTCATTGTTGATATGATAAAGGTGTTGATTGGTTCAAGTTTGGATATTTTTTTTTTAGTTTCTATTAAATATGAACTGAAAGTTGATGTCTATTGAATTTATTGAATTGCATGGTGTTGACGGTTTTTGGCTTGATTCAGGTATGTTAATCTTTGGACAATTTTCTCTCATATAAAAAATGTATCTTTGACTTTTACATGTATTAGTGACTTGGTGTATAATGTTATAATCGGATACTATTATTGGATTTGGGTTGGAACTCTTTGGGTTGCAGATTCTATTCCCATTGGATAAAATCTGTCTGATGATCTATGGATGTTTGGCTGCAATCATATTCTATGGGTACATTGTATACGACACACACAACCTTATCAAGCGCTACACTTAACGATGAGTATATATAGGCTGCAGTTTCCTTATATTTGGACGTCACTAATCTCTTCCTTGTGCTACTATACTGACCGTTTTCAGAGCAGTTGACAGTTGAAGAAGATAATGAATGATTGTTTAGATTCTTTTGTTCTCTTCATAAACATTTCATTGTTGTAAATGTCAATGTTATAAATGCTTGAATTCTGGTATAGCCAGTGTTAACTGTTGATTGAATGAGGATATTTTGTTCGCTAATGTGTAAATACTTTTACCAAGTATTCTGAATTCTTTTTAGCGGTACTGAGGTTTAACAACTGTCAACACTGAGTATGTGTCTATGCCTTTTCAAGATTTTGAATCCTTAATGTGTGATAAGATGACGAAATTATGTGTTTAGTTCAACGGTGAATACGATTTAGAATTGAAAACTTCCTCTCCTTTTCACAATCCACTGTACTGAAAAGAGCTACTTTTTTTTGTGTGTGGCGCGTTTCGCTATTTTGAAAAAGATGCATAATTATTGTTTAATTCAATTACAAATTATTGAAAGGTCAATAAGAAATGATTAAATTCAAGTTATTATATTATTATGAACAAATTATTTCAAATATTTATTAAATTATAAATTATAAATTCAAGTGAATGAAAAGAAACATTACAACCTTATAAAATATTTTAAAGAGTTGTGAAAGTCAAATTACATATGCAGATGGTCTTCGGTGTTTGATGTATTCATTTAGTTTGCTAGATGTGTTTTTATCGTTTCCATTTTCAAAATACAGTTTTTAGTATAAGCTATCATACGTGTTTATAATGTTTTTATTTTCAGAATACAACTTTCAGTATATGCTACCAAACATGTTTTCAGAATTCAAAACTGTAACTAAAAACATTATTTTTATCTTTAAAAAACACCAAATGAAAAACGCTTATAGGAAATGTCATAAACATCTACAAAACAAAAGGAAGATAAAGGGTGTCGGCATGATCGCTGGTGATAACCCTCCGACATTCAAGTTAGGCTTTTACTTCTATAATTGACTAAAAGGTCTAGCCTTAAGATGATATTGTAATCATTATCGGCTTATCCTATTACGTGGTATATTACCTTTTATATATGATGGGTTCGTTGGACCGTGGGGACACGTGTCACTATTAGTGTTACCCTTGCTGATGCATTTGTCCCGAAGTGGCATGTCTCTGAAATACATACGTATTGATTCCTCGTCAACATTATATATCTGATACGTCGTTATATTAAGGAGGACACTTTTGGCATGTACAAGGTCGACCTCTTAGTGTCTGAGGTTAGACAACCTAACTGAGGTACCAATTGGATCGAGGTGACCATCACCCAATATTTTAAAATACATTTTAGTATCGAGACATTTTCTTCCGACCAGACGATGTGTAAACCTCAAGGCGGAAAGAGGCATAAGCCTCACAAAAGATAGATAAAGCACATGAAAATATATATACAAATCACATAAAATTTCACATTAATAATCATTAATAACTCATCATAATGACAATAACAATCCAAAAAAGTTCATGAAAATCAGTAAATCATATGATTACATCATCATAAGTTCATAATTCATAAAAGTAAACAAGTTCATAGGATGATAAAAATTAAAAAGACAATTAATTTTTAGTTATTCACTCCTTATCATTCTTATCTCTCATGGATAGGGGTATGCAAAAAAACGTCAAACCGAACCAAACAGACCAACCCAACCCATAAAGTTTGGGTTGGTTCGATTACAAATATAAAAAATGGATAGTTCGGTTTGTCTTTTGGATAAATCGATTAAAGATGGTTCAGTTTGGGGTTGAGTGAAATAATTCACCAACCCAAACCAAACCACATAGCTTAGAAAGTAAAGCTAAAATATAAAATTCACGTATGTTTTTTATTCAGTCCAGGTTTTATAACTTTTATTGATTACTTTAAACTTTTACAGTTTATTTATTTGTTTTGATACAATTTTTCTGATTGATTGATGTATTAAGGTTTCAAAAGTATAGATGCTGTCAAACATGTCCTTCATCAGGGTATATATATAATTAATATTTTATATTATAATTTTTTTTATTTAAATATTTTTTATAATATAATACCCAAAAACTTTTTTTTTGAGTTCTAATCTAAACGGATAAACCTATCCAAACCAACCTGACCTTTTTTTGGTTTGGTTTGAGTCGGTTTGGAAAATTACATTGGTTTGGTTTGGGTGGAAATATAGCCAAATCGATCCATATTGGTTTGGTTTGACAGAGCTTCAACCCAAACCAAACCGAAAACGTACACCCTTACTCATGGACATGGTTCAAAAAAATAATTCTCTTCATCACGCATTATAATCCATCACTAGAAAGATCAAGTGACGAATCATCAAGGTTTTGAATGCCTATATCCTCCTCTTCATCCTTGTTGTGATCTATCTGCATGTTGGATACGGCTCGAATTTCCAATGGTTACCAAACGGAATTCACCAATGCGAAGACTTCTTGGAGACGTGGGACACATTTGGGAGTATAAGATTGAGTTTGAGGGAGGCCTGAAGATTTGAAGAACTGAAGAAGACAAAGAACAGCGAAACCGCTGTGCCTTGCGCTGTGGATTTCCACAGCCACAGGGACAGCGGTCCCATTCCAGTAGGACACCGCTGTGTCTTGCGTTGCGGATTTCCACAGCGGTAAGGACATCGGTCCTGTTCCAAGGAGGAACCGCTGTGAGTTGCACTGTGGGCGGCACAATGGTAGTGACAGCGGTCGTGACTTGGTGAACCGTGGATCGCGGTTTTCTGAGCGATATAATTTTCGGATGACTTCTACACGGTTTAGGAAGCGGGTGGCCAACTGCAACTTGAATCGTAGTCAAAATAAAGTACGCGTTGAGTCAGGAAGTATTAATTGGAAATGGAAATAGTTAGTTTTGTTTCTAGAAGTTCTTATAGAAAAAGGATTTCTCCTTTACAAGATAACTTGCCATAAATAGGAAATATTATTTATGTGAAACAAGGAAATCTTGTACGTATAGGAGAATGATTTCCTTGTTGATTTAAACTCCCTGTAATTCATATAAATATACCATAATAGCTAGGCTATTGGGTGTGGAGCAAATTAGCAATTAATTAGAGAGATCTCAAAGAGAGCATTGGGTAATTGGGTTTGGGGTATTAGCGAGAGAAAAATCCTGAGAGTGAAGTTGTAACAATTTTCTTTATAGTGGATTGATTTCTTGTCGTCCTGACGGCCGTGGTTTTTTCCCGATTTGAGTTTTCACGTAAAACTCTTGTGTTGTGTGTGTTTGGATTTATTTTTCTTCTTCCATCTTAATTCTTTTGCTATTGTTTGTTTGTATTTTATCTGGCAACGCTTCCGCGTAGTGACGTTTGTGCGCTAACACTGCACATATTAATACCTTTCCTTACCTTTCCTTACCTCATACTCATACACCCATATTTCCACTATTTTCTTTTACAATAGAGCTAGAATTCTTTAACCCATAATAATATTTAGCCTCAAGTCTTTTGCAATGATAAGCTAGCGATGGGAACAGTTTCCATATTTATATTTGGCCTTAAGTCTTTTTCTAAAACATCTAAAGTTGATACTACAAATTTTGATTCAGGATTCAGGTTGTGCGATGCATGCTATTATTAAACTGTTCAGATGTTTCACCAAAACAACAAACTGTACAAGTCAAATAGAAAAGAAAAGAAGATTTTATTCAAAAGTGGATAACAAGCAAGATATTTGAATTGATCCTCATTAGAAAAACAAAAAAACAAAAACTTGTTTAACGCATGGGAGAGGACTGAGGAGGCTACCGTATGCATGCATAAACACTACCATTTCATACCAAAGGTAAATTAATCTTTTTGAGCCTTTCCATTTCTATAAGAGAAGCACAATTTTCTTTCTTACTTATTTTGTTTTGTGTCACTCCAGTTTTTCCCTTCTGCATTTTCTTGTGTTATTCCAAAATCTATTTTTGTAAATATGAATGCCAAGTTTGTTTAAAACATCTTCTTCGATTTATATATTTTATCTCTATTATGACTATATTTATTGGCGATGCCATTTCAAATGGAAGACAACCTAGACCTAAGTGTGGATTACAACTCTGTATTCTTATAATCTGAGGCATTTGCATGTTCTTTTGCACGTTTGTGAGTTGTTCAGCCGAAGAATGCAACAAAATGATAAGTATCATTAACTCTATTTCTCTATTATTTTGTTCATTTCTCTTCCTCCCTCGAAAACCCTTCTCTTCAGTCTACAACTTCGCTTCCATGTCCAGAATGGCGCCATCAAAACGAGCCTGCAAGGTATCATTTTCGACATGGATGATACCATTTGGACAAGTTAGAAATCTTCTCTCATTTGTACTTTATATCTCTCGCTAATTTCATAGTGCTTGCTATATTCTTTAGTGTTATTGAGATTCAAGTTTTTTCTTTTATGGAAAAGACTCAATGAAGCTCTGTTGTTTCACTCATTGCCAGTAATTTCATTGCTTTTTTTTTTCTTTCTATTTCCATTAATATGGGGCCTTCTTTGGTTGCTTTGAAATTATAGAAAAATAAGAGATGTGCATGGTTGTCCTCGGAGAACACGAGTACAAGTGAATCAAAGAGGAGAACCCCTCCATGATCGACATTTTACACTATATTTAGAACTAGACTCGACAAGTAACACAAAGCCTATCAAATTATTGCTGATTAAGAACGCTGGGGCCTTGATCGCCTCCAAATCATACTTGGTCTCCCCATTCTTCATTTGGACCCGAATCCTCTCCTTACCTAACTTTTTCCTCACATTTTAAAAGCATGTGACTGATTATTAATAAAGTGATAGTGGAAAGAAATCATATCTTAACCGCTCATTCATACAATATACTAATGTGTCATTAGATTATTGAAAGGTGAGGAAGTGGAAAGGTGAGGTAAGGAGACGATACAAATTCTTTTATATATATATACGGCTGATATATAGTACACTGGTGCATGGTGTACCTTTAAAAATTTATATGTGATCATTTTTGACGTGATCACATCAATTCATATGTGATCACATACAATTTACATACAGTCACATTAAAATTTAATCTTGTTTTGTTATGATTATATGTAACTTATATATGATAACATTATATACATTCGATCATATGCAACAATATTTTGGTACACCATATATCAGTGTACTATAGATTGGGACACACATACACACATACACACATATATATATATATATATATATATATATATATACACACACACACATTTTTTCTCTCCTTAGGACAAAATTGAACTTTTAAGATTATGACGAAACTTATGAGTCACTGATTAAGTTTAAGAAGACTTTGACTAAACTGAAGAATTCGAATCTAATGGTTGATAGTTGTGGAACTGATATAAATAAAATCAGTTCGTCATGAATAGAGAAAAACTGTATATTTATCTATAGAGAGAGAGAGAGAAACAGAGAAAGAGATTTATTATTCCTTATCAGTTTTTTTAATCATGGGGTTACTTTTGTTTCCTAACCTGTTTGGTTGGTGGGAATTCGTATGAAATTTTAAAAAGATCATGTAATGATTACTAATGATATATATAACTTCAATGGCATTTCATGTATAAATGCTCAAACATAGATAAATAAAGTAGTGTATAATGTATAAATGTGATATTTTTGAGCATTTATACATGAACTGCTATTGAAGTTATTGAAGTTATATATATCATTAGTAATCATTACATGATCTTTTAAAAATTCATTACAAATTCCCACCAACCAAACAGGCTAGGAAATAAAAGTAACCACATGATTAAAAAAAACAGATAATGAATAACAACTCTCTCTCTCTCTCTCTCTCTCTCTATATATATATATATATATATATATATATATGAAAGGTTCTAGTAGGCGTTAGGTACTAGTCGGGGGGAGACCCGGTGCCTAGCGCATAGATCGACTAATCTGAAAACATTTTTCTCTTTTGCTTTGTTCCGTTTCTTATTTGTTTTTTTTATCATTAGTATTAAACTATTAATATATTATCAGATTTGTGATTTTTTATTTATTATTATCGGTTCACTCATCTTTTCATAATATTTGTTGACGGAAATTTTGCTTGGGATGAGAAATCTCAGTTAACACCCTCGAGACCACTAACACGTAGGTGGTGGCCAAAATTCATTGTATATGTAACAGTGATTTATAAAGTGACAAGTAAGCAAGAATGTTTTTATTGAATATGCATGGTATACAAATACAAAGGTTATTCTCTCTTTTCTCTCAACTCTCCCTAGGAATGGTCGATTGTTAGTCGTATGCCTGTCGAATAGTAGTCTCCTCTTTTCCTTTCTTTTCTTTTCTATTTATACATAGTTTATAGGTCAACAGATTGATTCACCCTTGATTTTCTCAGTCTCCTCCTTATCGGGCGGGATTTCTTGCTTTAATGTCATTGACTTTTGAATTGACGTCCGAATTGAGAGTATCGTGGTGGAGATCAGTTTGTTTCCTTTTTGGATTTTATTACTTGTTCTGTGTGTAGGTAACGTTTCCAGATATGATTCAATGCATTCCTCGTATCCTTTCAGTATGATCCTTTACGGATGTCGTTGGATATGACGATATGGTGTGGTGCATCAACCAGGGAGGTTGATTAGTATGTCGACCTTGATATCTGAGAAGTTCCATCCAGCTTTGAGCTAAATCTGGCTTCCCTTGACCTTTTCGAAGCTAGGTGTGGCCTCGACTGACCTTTTGAAGCTAGGTGTGGCTTCGACTGACCTAGCGGCCTTTTAGGGACATTCTTCTGTGTCAATCGAGGTACAGACGAGTCTCTAGAGCACTTGTGAGATGACCTCGACTTCAGGGAGCTTCTAGTTTTGGTGATGCGGGCTAGATCTGATCGTTCCTGGCTTTATCCCGGATGTTTCCGGAGCCCGTCCTTGTTCCTGGGTGGTATCACAGTTTGGCTCTGGACAGAGAGATCTCCTAGTGGAAGCTCTCGGGTCCGGGCTCTATCCCGGATGTTTCCGGAGCCCGCCCTTGTTTCTGGGGTGGTATAGTAGCTTGGCTCTGGATTGAGAGGTCTCATGGTGAAACTCTCGGGTATGGAACCAGGTCTAGGATGTGGAAAATTTCCCTTTGGTCCTTAGCCAATTTTGGCTATTAACAGAAGTCCCCTCTGACTTGAACACCAGACGTCGAGCTCGGGGTTGAGGTCAGATTTTCACTTTATTTGGGAAATCTTCCTCTTTTTACCGTTACCGAAATATTGGGGAAATTTCTTCATTTGAATGACGTGTTGCGAATCGACTAATTTATCTTCGAATTAATCTGATTGGGTTACGGCAGTCCCCGAGATTTTTTACCTTTACCAGAATCTTGGGGAGATCATCCTCTTAACTGCGTAAGTGATGTGGCATGAGATGATTAGCCCGCTTTTGAGTTTAATCCGGTTACGTTACCGTAATCGATTTTTTACCGTTACCAGATGAGTATCTCTGTGCTGTTGCCCTTCTTCCTATATATATGTCTGTTTTCCTCCTCATCTTCCTCACATCTCTTCGAGCTAAAAACTTTTTGATGAGAAATATTTCCATAGCTTTTCCTCCGAGCTTGCTTCTTTCTTCATTCTTCGTCTTCTATAATGTCGAAAAACAGTCGTGACTCAACTGATTCCACATTCGACGGCGAGGAGGTCGTCAGTCTTATTCTGGGGAAGCGGGCTAGGAGGAATTCTGACGGCGACGATTCTCCGCCCACCTAGCAACGTCGGCTGTCGAGTAGGAATGTATCTATCGGGACTGGGTTCTCCAACCATCCCGACAACCCTTTAGATATCGTCGATGATGACTCCGATAAAGAAGCGGTCGGTGGCGCTGCGGGGGAGCGTCGGGTCTCGGTCCTGGTCCCTTTGGGGAGAGGCTCCCCCCCTACGATTTTCGGGTTGTCCCAGATTCCACCGTTGACCCGGTGTCGATTGATCGCTTGAGGTCAAAGTTTGGCATCCCCGACAGCGTATCCATCTCGGTACCTCCCAAAAATTATGAGTTTTTTAACCCCCCTAAAGGCGTGCTTCCGATTCATGTGGCCGCTCTTGAGAACGAGGTCAGGCTTCCCCTCTATCCAACCCTTCGACGCGCTCTCAATGCCATCCAGCTCGCTCCCCTCCAGTTGACGCCTGGCTTCTGGAGGCATCTGATTGGTTTCCTTGTCTTATGGAGGCAACAATGCCAGATGAGTAAAGTGACGAGGGAGCCAGGTGCAGAGGAGCTGGCTTATCTCTTCCAGATTGGGAGCTTTTCTGGGGCTCCTCGAGGCCAGTTCTATGCCAAGGCTAAGAATAAGCTTAATTTCATCGTTCCTGGTGCCTCGAAGAAGGATCCCGCGTGGAAAGAAGAATGGATCCTGACGGGGGATGACTGGGGGAGCTCGATTTTCATCGGAGGGCATGAATTCGAGGTTCCTACGGCTTTCAGTGATAAGCCCTCCTGGGACAGGGACTTCCCGCCTTCCGAGTCCGAAGCTGTCTTAAAGGCTATTCTAGCCCGAAATTATCTGAATCCGAAGTTCCCTACTGCTGAAGCTTTTGACCCTCGTAGGGTGAACAAGTATTTGCGGATTTCAGATGCTATTCCTCGTAAGTATCCTTGTGTTGCTTTGCTTCGCTTTATTACTTAGCTTGGTTCTAACATTTTCTTTTTTAATCTGTTTATTCTCAGTTTTTGTCGTGGAGCCGACCACCTGTCACGTCTCACGCTCTCCTCAAGGTGGAGCTTCTCTTCCCTCCTTTGGGGTCGAACCTGCCCTGGCTTCGTCTATCTCTCCGGCTGGGTCTAAGATGGCCACTCTTGCCTCGCGGGCTTTCCAGGCTTTGGGTAAAGCCCCCCAGGTGGTTGGCCCGGCTGCTTCTGCCCCCTCGGCCGTGGCCGCTAAAGTTGCGACCCCTTCGACTCAAACACCTGATTCCGCTGCTCTTCCAACAACCAAAGCCTCGTAGGTTTCTAGGAAAGGTGTTGCTTCTGGGAAAGGTGTTGCGAATGTTCCTTCCAGTCGCTTTCGGCCCCAGCCGAGCTCGACAGGGCGTGATGAGGTCTTGGAGCAGTATATAGCGTCCTGTCCGGGTGGCGGGATCTCGAAGATGGCTTCTATGCCTGTGGACGTTCTTATAACCAAGGGATCTGCTATCTTAGCTGAGGTAATTGCATTTCCTTCGCGCTACTTTTGTTAATTCGTTCAGTTTCTAACTCAAGTTCTGTAATTTGTAGGCCTTTAAGGTTAATGTCGCGATGGGCCAGCAGGTAGCCCTCCTTCGTGATCGGGCTGCAAAAGCCGAGGCTGAAGCCGAGAAAGTCGGGGAACTGCTCAAGCAGGCTCGGTCTTTAGTGGAAGAGGTGACTTCTAGCCAAGGAAAAATCAAGCTCGAGATAGCTAAGCTACGCTGCGATCATGAGAGGATGAAGCAATCTTTCGATCATGAGCGTCTTCAATCTCTCCGGCGGGCTAGGCAGCGGGATTCCTGGAGATCTGAGGCTAAGAAGCTGGACCTGAAGAACTGGTCTCTGATTACTCAGGTGGCCAAGCTGCAAGCTGATGCGGAGACCTCCATCAGTGAAGGGTATTTTTATGCTTCCTTTCAGGCTGCAGAAGCTCTTCCTCCTCCCTTTGATTTATCGTCTATTGCGGGCTGGGACAGACAGGAAATAATGCTCAAAGCTGCCGAGATATCTCGCCCTGAGGGCGACAAGGTGGTCCCTTCTAGCCCAGCAGGAACTGGGAAGCAGCCCGCTCAGTCAGATCCCTCATTCCATCTTCTTTCCTTTATCACCTCGGGTCCTGGGGAGTCTTCCAGCAAAGTGATGTCTTCTCGATCCGAGGAAGACCAATCGGGAGCTGGTGAAGAGGTTAGGAGCCCATCTGAGGATCCCCCTTTAACAGAGATGGAGGTCGACAAGAGCCAGATGGGATCCTTGGCTGCCCTTCTTGACGCGGCTGTCCCCCCTGAGGTTATGGACGTAATTAATGAAGTTTTGGAGGAAGATCCAGCTGATCATCCGATAGAGCCTCTAGATGGAAGAGCAGTCGGCGAGGGTAACCCAGATGGACAGCTACCTATAGAGGGGGTTGATGCCGAGGATTAGCATGAAGGAGGAGGGCCAGCGGAGGGGAGCAATGAGAGTCCCAAAGCTTGAAGCGGATGGCTTGTTTTTGATTGCCCGGAAAAGGGGGTGGGCACCCTGTTTTGCCATTATCAAATTTTCATTTTTTCTTCTTCTTTCTGTAGCCCGAGTTCGGGGGTTGGGCTCCTCATTTGGATGTAGCCTTATCGGGGGATAGGCTCCCCTTGCCCTTAATGATAAATCGAAGCGCTTTTTTGAGAACTTTTATTCTGTTTCTGGTCTTGAATGGTATCTAGAGTAGCATCTATAGCCGCAATTAAGATTCGTGTAGGGAATTATAGTGATTTTGATCCTGCACACGAAAGCAAACATTATATATATATATATATATATATATCTGTTTATGTATATATATACATATTTTTTTATAGGGTGATAGCCCAACAAAGACATTAGGAGGGTTATTTAGCTATTTCCTAGTCTTGGAGATCTGGAGGGCAACTATGCTCTTACACCCAGATCCTTCTTGGGGGTGGTAGCCCGACCAAGGCATCAGGAGGGCTATCGAGCTATTTCCTGGTCTCGAGATCTGGAGGGCAACTATGCTCTTACACTCAGATCCTTCTTGGGGGTGGTAGCCCGACTAAGGCATCAGGAGGGCTATCGAGCTATTTCCTGGTCTCAAGATCTGGAGGGCAACTATGCTCTTACACTCAGATCCTTCTTGGGGGTGGTAGCCTGACCAAGGCATCATGAGGGCTTTCGAGCTATTTCCTGGTCTTGAGATCTGGAGGGCAACTATGCTCTTACACTCAGATCCTTCTTGGGGGTGGTAGCCCGACCAAGGCATCATGAGGGCTATCGAGCTATTTCCTGGTCTCGAGATCTGGAGGGCAACTATACTCTTACACTCAGATCCTTCTTGGGGGTGGTAGCCCAACCAAGGCATTAGGAGGGCTATCGAGCTATTTCCTGGTCTCGAGATCTGGAGGGCAACTATGCTCTTACACTCAGATCCTTCTTGGGGGTGGTATCCCGACCAAGGCATCATGAGGGCTATCGAGCTATCTCCTGGTTTCGAAAGGTTTATGTCGAATTCCCATACGAGGGTATAGTCACTAACGTTGAACATAGTTGGAGACAAATATGGAAGAGAAAAGGAAAATGACTTTATTGATGTTTGAGATGTAGTACATCTTTATTAGGACCTGTAATGAAAACTAAGTGGGGGTAGTTTGCTTGAGAACTCCTTTCAAGGGTAGAATTTCTTCAAATGATCTGCATTCCAAGTGTGGTTGATGGATCGTCCGTCCATGTCTTCGAGTTTATAAGCTCCATTGCGAACGACTAGCTTTATTAAATATGGCCCTTCCCAATTTGGACTTAAGACTCCATCTGACCTTTTCCGAGTGTTCAGGGTCACTTTCCTAAGTACCAGATCCCCTTCCTTGAATTTTCGGGTTCTAACGTTTTGGTTGAAGTATCTAGCGATCTTGCTCTGGTAGATCGCTACTTTCTCTGCTACCCGGTCTTGCTTTTCTTCTAAGAGGTCTAGACTAGCCCGGAGCTTGTACCTTGAACGAGGTTAATTTATGCTCGATGGGGAGGACTGCTTCAACCCTGAAAGCCAAGGAGTAAGGTGTCTCTCCGGTAGCTGTTCTTTTTGTAGTCCGGTATGCCCAAAGGACTTCTGGTAGCTCTTCGGCCATTTTACCTTTCTTCTGCTGAAGTTTCTTTTTCAAGAGTTTCTTGATTGTCTTGTTGGTGGATTCTACCAGCCCGTTAGTCTGGGGATGAGCCACTGAAGCGAGCCTGAGGTCAATCCCCAATCTTTTACAGAAGTCTTTGAATCGGGCGTTGTCGAATTGCTTTCCTAGGTCGGCTATAATGATGAGAGGGGTCCCTAACCTGCATACCACGTTAGTCTTGATGAACTTGGTTGTATTCTTTTCTGATATTCGAGAAAGAGGTCCGGCCTCGACCCATCTTGTGAAGTAGTCGATAGCCACGATAACATGTTTCATTGTCCAGGAGCGGTATGAAGTGGCCCAATTAGGTCGATTCCCCACATGGCAAAGGGGTAAGGTGAACTGAGGGACGACAGTCGCTCGGGTGGCTGGTGGTTCAAGTTTGAGGTTCTTTGACAAGGTTTGCAGGATTGCACAAAACTCTTTGCATCTTGATGGATGGTCGGCCAATAGTACCCCATACGAAGCACCTGATAGGCTAGAGCTTCCCCACCTATGTGGTTCCCACAGTCCCCAGAGTGGACCTCTCTCAATGCCCACTTAGTATCATCGGGATGCAAGCACCTAAGTAAGGGGAGGGATCTGCCCCTCCTGTAGAGGTATCCGTCCACCATACAGTATCGAACTGAGAGTCTCTTAACTCTTCGGGCTTGGTCGGGCTCTTCAGGAAGCTCTCCTTCAAGGAGGTAGGAGACAATTGGGTTCATCCAGCAAGGTAGGCGATCCAGGGAATAAATTTCTCCATTTGTGGCTATGCTTGGCTGGGTGATTACTTGGAGGGGAATTCCCCTTGGTAGGGATTGGCCTCTGTTCGCCGCTATTTTAGCCAGAACATCTGCGCGATGGTTTTGGTGTCGAGGCACCTGATCGATCTTGAGTCCCTTAAATTTGCTTTTCAGCAGCCGAGCTAGATTTAGGTAGGCGACCATATTATCTCCCTTTGCCTGGTAGACCCCAGTCACCTGATTTACAACAAGCAACGAATCGCTCTTGATCTGCAGGTAGTCGGCCTTTAGTTCGATGGCTACCTTCATCCCGGCTAGAAGGGCTTCATATTCTGCTTCGTTGTTGGTAGCTTTAAACTCGAATCTGAAACAGTGACATAATTTAGTCCCCTCCGGGTCTATCAAAACTATGCCAGCTCCTCCCCCAGCTCGTCCGGATGCTCCGTCTGAAAAGAGGATCCATGGCTTGCAGCCTTCCGGCCAATTTTCGACCTCGGATATCTTCTCAGGGACCTCGTCTGATACTGAGGGATCATCTGGATCTAGGATCGTTGAGAATTCTGCCACGAAGTCGGCCAAAGCCTGTGCCTTAATCGTAGTCCGGGGCTTATACTTTAGGTCGAACTGAGCTCTAGTGCCCATAAAACTAGCCTTCCTGACACGTCTGGTCTTTGCAAGAATTGACGGAGGGGTTGGTCTGTCACCACTGCTATTGTGTGAGCTTGAAAATAGGGACGGAGCTTCCTCGCTGAGATCACCAGAGTGTTAGGATTATGCTCAATGGCAAGAATGTAATATTGTAATTGACAATCTTCTCATATTAATAAAGTGAATTCTGATTCTTACAATTACTTATAGCATTTATTATTATAATTGTCAAGGTAAATAATCATAAGGTCAAAAGACTATGAGACATGAAGAATTGTTCATACATCCGGATATGTATGAGGTAGACACAATTCTTTAGTTAGTCTTGAATAACGTTCACAACTTAAGTTAAAGGTTGGGCACCTCTATCTTGTTAAAGTTGCAGAATTCTTTTACTAGCATTTGAGTGGGATCAAATGAATATGATGAGTCTAAAATCATCGAAAGGTTTTCGAGTAAAAGAATCTAGTGCACTAGGTGCATTGAACTGGATCACAATGAAATACTTTATCTAGAACCGTCACTAGATATAAGTCTTTTCATTAAAGAGGACAATCGGAGAGTCTATCTTAATCCTGAGATAAATGATGGACTTATGGTTGCAAGTGTTATCATTAGAGCTATCAATGAGTACGATTATATAGCATAGTCTATCCTCGATAGTTTGGTGGTATACATTTGTTAATCGATAGAGGACTTCATTTATAGATATGGACATCGTGGCTCCATTTATTAAATGAGAGTATAATATCATCATATGGATGTTTTGAGGTATTGGATATTAAATCTCAACGATGAGTTTTCAATAATGATTATTGAAAACATGGCTTCTGGACAAGTCAAAGTATCCAAGTTCGAAATGTGGTCATATGAGGAAATATGGTAACTTGGAGAGCTATAGGTGGTCTATGAGCTCTTGGCGATTACTGATATTATTCACGAGGATACACCATCTCCTATAAGATTGTCTAGGGTATGAATGAGAAACATCTCCTTATTCTATCTTTATTTAAGAGTTCAATTTTAGCTCTTTAGTGGAATGAGTTAAAATTAATAGATTGGACCTAAGTGAATCATTTGTTGATTGTGATTAGGTTGTGTCTATTGAAGCTTAAATTTAGATAGCCCGCCAAGATCCCCAATCCACACGTATTTGCATGGATCACTTGATATATTCTACCGGGCCGATTTAAGGGTCCATCTAGAATTGTTTTTAATATATAAAGAATATAATATGTCTATTATTTAATTAATGAGCTGCACTATTATATTAATATATTAAAAGGAGACATGTGGGCTTGTTTCTTTTAGTAAGAATGGGTCTGGTTCACATGTGTGCTTTTATTTAAAGTCTAATGGATTAAATGAAATAAGAAAATAATATATGGCCCATTTATATAAGTGGGGCGGCAAGGTGTATATATTAACCTAATATATTATTTTGTTTCATTGTTTTAATTAAATAAGAATTAGTTAATTTATTAATTAATTGTTTAATTAAGAAACAAATCTTTTTCTGATCAGGAAATATATTTCCTAAAGTTATACTATTGGTAGTAGTATATTAAAAGTAAAAGACTTGTTTGATAAGAAAATAAATAATTAATTTTATTTATTTAATCAAATAAGAAGTCTTTTTATTTAGTCAATAAAAGAATAAAAATATCTATGAGTTGGATTAGGTTTTGAAGTCTAAAGGTTGATGGAAATTAGGGTGCAACACAAACTCTTTTTGGTATGTGATTTGCGGCAACCCTAGTCCATTTAGAGGAAGATTTCGGCAATCCTAAATAGAAGAGGAAGCAAAATTTCGGCCACCTATATAATACCACATATAGAATTCGGCCACAATATAGTTGATTGAATGATTGAATTTTTCTTCTTCTTCTCAATTCATAGAAAAAGATAATTTTTATTCTACTAAACATAAAAGAGAGAAGATATTATTCTTTGATAGTACATTGATTGTTTGTTAATCAATAAGCTTGTGTGTACAACATCGAATTAGGTTCACGCGAGTTTCGATCATTAGATTGAGAACTCAAAAGTGACCGGAATAATTTTTGTCTTCTTTTGATTGTTTTGTGACTAACAAAAGAAAAAGAAAACTTTGTTCATCCATTCTCAGGTTTGCAATTCAAAGAAAAAGGGAGACCACGCTCCTAGGTGATTCACGTACGTGTTCGGATTGGAAGATCTCGCGGTACTGTTCACGATCACTGTTCACGGCAGGGGTACTGTTCACGATCACTGTTCACGTGGGTACTATTCACAATCACTGTTCACGCGGGGGTAATGTTCACGCGGGTACTGTTCACGGGCATCGGAAAAGATTTTACGGATTACCATTCGACGTAAGTCAATCGGATCACGTGTCAAGAGGTATTTAACTCTAACCGTATATATTTGAGTTTAATTAATTAAAAGGTTAAGGTTCAACTTTGAGAATAATTTTTAAAATCATACGAAATCTATTTTTTGTTTCTTCCGCTGCGTTTTATATCGATTTTTCCCTACACAGAGCATAAGCGAGCTTCTCCAGGAGAATGTAGTTCCTTTCTGATTTGGTCAAGACATGACTCACATAGTATATGAGCCTTTGAAAACCGTCGCTACAATCCTTGGCCAAAGCCCCGCTTACTGCAGTTTCTGATACCGCCAGGTAAATCTGTAACTCATCTCCGAGAACCGGCTTGACTAACAAAGGGGGGCTTGTTAGGTACTCTTTCAAAGCTTGAAATGCCTGCTCGCTTTCCTGGCTCCATTTCATGTTCTTTCCTTGTTTGATGGCCTTGAAGAAAGGGAGACATTTATCGGTGGAGCGAGAGATAAACCTGTTGAGTGCCGCCACCCGTCCAGTCAGAATCTGTACTTGCTTGAGCGAGGTCGGGGATTCCAGGTCCAAGATAGCTTTGATTTTTTCTGGGTTGGCTTCTATACCTCTCTCATGAACCATGAAGCCCAGAAACTTCCCTGCCGTTACCCCAAAGGCACATTTGGAGGGGTTCAAACGCATCTGGTTTTCCCTCAGTATGATGAAGGTTTTGCGAAGGTCTTCCTGATATCCCTTTGTGGTTGGGGATTTCGTGATCATGTCGTCGAGATATACTTCCATCGTCCTTCCTATCTCGGGCTTGAACAGTTTGTTAACCAGCCGCTGGTATGTGGCCCCTGCATTCTTCAAACCAAACTGCATCACCTTGTAGCAATATAAGCCCTGCCCAGTAATGAAACTGGTCTTATCTTGGTCAGCCGGGTGCATTTTAATTTGGTTGTATCCTGTGAATGCGTCCATAAAACTCAAAAGTTTATTTCCGGATGTGGAGTCAACCAGCTGGTCGATCTTTGGTAGAGGAAAATTGTCTTTCGGACAAGCCCGGTTGAGGTCGGTGTAGTCGACACACATACGCCATTTCCCACTCGCCTTCGTGACCATGACCACGTTGGCGATCCATTCGGGGTAACGTACCTCTCTGACGAACCCCGCTTTGATCAATTTATCAACCTCTTCCTGCACCGCCGTGCTCCTATTAGCGTTGAAGTGACACCTCTTCTGCTTGACGGGCTTGACCGTTGGATCTACTGCTAGCCGGTGGGTAGCCAACGATGTCGGAATTCCAGGCATTTCATCATGGTTCCAGGTGAAGATGTCACTGAATTCCCTGAGAAGATCAATCAGTCCTCTTTTTACTTCTGGGTCAAGGGTGGCTCCGACCTTGACGACCTTGGAGGGATCGTCATTCCTGACGGATATTTCTTCTAGTTTATCCACGGGCTGCCCGCTGGCCCATTCCTTACTCCGTTCTTCCTCGTAGGGCATGATAGGTTCATCCTTCGGATGCCCAGGATGTTCCGCGGGCTCCTTCTCCTCTTGGATTATCCGGGACGTATCCATGTCTTCCTGGATCAATGTCACCTGTACACACTGCTTCGCTAGGGCTGTAGGATTGGCAGATACTGCGTAGCATTTCCTGGCTGCCTGCTGGTCTCTGCGTACCTCTCCTACTTTGGTTCCAACCGGGAATTTCAAGACGTTGTGGTATATGGACAAGACTCCCTTCAAGGAGGACAGGAAAGGTCTCCCTAAGATGGCATTGTAGGCCGATGAGGTGTCCACCATAACAAAGTCGGTCATTACATTCTGCTGAAGCGGGGTGACCCCGATGATTACTGGGAGGATCATTGACCCCACTGGTATGATCGAGTCCCCAGTGAAACCGTAAAGCGGAGTGGTACAGCTGTTGTAACAACGTTGCTTCAGGTTCAATTTTTCCAGGGTATCCTAAAGAGGATATCTACACTGCTACCTGTGTCCACGAGCACGCGATGGACCAGACAGTTGGCGATCTGTATCGTGATGACCATAGGATCATCATGAGGTTGCACAGTATTGAAGACATCTGCTTCGGTGAATACGATCTCGGCTGACTGGGAGGGCTCTGTCGGGCTCTAGCTGACTTCGAAGATCCCTCGGCTCTCTCTGAGGTGTGGAACCTTTCTCGCGTGGTTTTTTCGGAAGTTATTGGAAACGCCGGCCAATGTAGGACCTCCGCTGATAGTGTGTATCACCTGGATCTGTTTCATTAAGTCAGCCTGCTCCCCTTTCCTCTTTTCTGCGTCCTCGTAGATTTCAGCTTGTACCTCCCTTCCAGTCCTGATATTATCTCTGACCTGTTGTAAGAACTCGATTAGGCATCCTCCTTTTATCAGGGCCTCAATCTGGTTGGGCAAGTTATAGCACTCCAAAGTGTTGTGGCCCACGTCTTCATGAAAGTCGCAGTACTTGTACCGGTTTCTCCTGTCAGCTGGGGCCTTCATGGGAGCGGGCTTCTGGAGTAACCCTTTATCTCGTATGGCAAGATAGATTGTTTCCCTAGAAGCATTCAAAGGGGTGTAGTAGTCATACCCTTTTTCCCCTTGCATTACTGGAGCCACGGTCCTGGGAGGCGACGAAGCCCGGGGAGGGGTTCTTTTTGCTGGATATCTTTCTTGCCTATGCGGAGGAGCATGGAGGCGATAGGTCGACCTGTTGGGAGGTTTATTCTGAGCTTTCTGCACTGGCTCAAATTTGGGGGCTTCTTTCTTCAGACGCTTTGCCGTTCTCATGTCGTCATGTTCTATCTTGACCTTGAGTTGTTCGTCGATCTCGACCTGCTCAAGAGCCCGGTCATAGGCCTCCTAGTAAGTCTCGGGAGGTCTCTTGGCTAAAGAACGGAAAAGCTTTCCTGCCTAGAGGTTTCGCCTGAAGTTGGCGAGGGTTTCTTTTTCGGTGAAAACTCCCATTTGTATGACCTCCTTATGAAATCGCTCCACATATGATCGAAGAGTTTCACTCCGTTCCTGGATCACATATTGGAGGTGTATGAGATCTTTCGGGCGAGGTTTAACTCCTTGGAATTGTGAGCAAAAATCGGTTGATAATTTTATGAAAGAATCCACGCTTCCAACGGGTAGTTTCCTGAACCAGGTTTTAGCGTAGTCGGTCAAGGTCGTTGGGAGCATTCTACACATAGCTGCTCTGGTAGTATTCTGGACCTCCATCTGTTGAACGAAGCTCTCTAGGTGGCTTAGAGGATCTTCTGTTCCAGAGAACTTATCTGTTGGCATTTTGAATTTTGGGGGGAGCTCTGCTTCCTAGATCCTCCTAGTAAAGGGAGCGTTCATCTCGCTCAGGGGATTCTTTTTGTCCTCCTTACTCTTTCCCTTCCTTATCTGCCGGACCTCTTTTTGTAGCTTTGCCAGCTGATCCCTCAGTCGCTTGTTCCCAGGTCTCTTCGAGTTAACCTCAGATTCCTCATTGTCGAATCTTTCTGATGAACTGGCAATTTCTATCCGGTCTTCCTCCTGGACATGATCTTCTCGGGGAGTTTGTCTACTTTCCTCTTCTAGGGCCCGGGTAGTTCTCCTAGATGTAGTTGGATGAGATAGCCCTCAGGGCTTCCGAGTAAAAGCATATGCAGCAGACTTAACTAGCTGGGGTTGATATTGTGAAAGTCTTCTCGGAGCTGGGGGCATGGGTCCCAGCCTATCCCGGATCGAACGTTGGGGCCCTAATCTATCTCAAGCCGGCTCTAGAGGAGGAGGTCCTAGGCGATCGAAAGCAGGTGGTCTAGCTCCAAGCCTGCTCGGCTTTCCCTAATCATCCAGGTTGGTTGGCTGGATTGTGATGCCTTCAGCGAGGAGGCGGACGCGGACAAATTCTACGAAGACCGCCGCTTGTTGGTCGAGTGCTGCCTGGCTCACTATGGGGTGGCCAGTAGCCCCCGTATTGGTTGTCTGGATCGGAGCTTGACTACTATATCCAGACTTTCTCCCCTTTCCTGGGGCTTTTCGGGTTGGCCTCGCCGGAGATTGCTCCGGGACTCTGTATTGGCCTTGGGAGGAGCAGAGCCTCATAGTTCCTGTAAAACAATGAAAATATAAATGCAAACGATTGGTTAATTGGGTGTAAGTGTTCCCACAGATGGCGCCAGAAAGTGTTAACGAAAATTTTGCTCGGGATGAGAAATCTCAATTAACACCCTCGAGACCACTACCACGTAGGTGGTGGCCAAAATTCATTGTATATGTAACAGTGATTTATAAAGTGACAAGTAAGCAAGAATGTTTTTATTGAATATGCATGGTATACAAATACAAAGGTTCTTCCCTCTTTTCTCTCAACTCTCCCTAGGGAATGGTCGATTGTTAGTCGTATGCCTGTCGAATAGTAGTCTCCTCTTTTCCTTTCTTTTCTTTTCTATTTATACATAGTTTATAGGTCAACAGATTGATTCTCCCTTGATTTTCTCAGTCTCCTCCTTATCGGGCGGGATTTCTTGCTTTAATGTCATTGACTTTTGAATTGACGTCCGAATTGAGAGTATCGTGGTGGAGATCAGTTTGTTTCCTTTTTGGATTTTATTACTTGTTCTACATGTAGGTAACGTTTCCAGATATGATTCAATGCATTCCTCGTATCCTTTCAGTATGATCCTTTATGGATGTCGTTGGATATGAAGATATGGTGTGGTGCATCAACCAAGGAGGTTGATTAGTATTTCGACCTTGATATCTGAGAAGTTCCATCCAGCTTTGAGCCAAATCTGGCTTCTCTTGACCTTTTCGAAGCTAGGTGTGGCCTCGACTGACCTTTTGAAGCTAGGTGTGGCTTCGACTGACCTCGCGGCCTTTTAGGGACATTCTTCTGTGTCAATCGAGGTACAGACGAGTCTCTGGAGCACTTGTGAGATGACCTCGACTTCAGGGAGCTTCTAGTTTTGGTGATGCGGGCTAGATCTGATCTTTCCGGGCTTTATCCTGGATGTTTCCGGAGCCCGTCCTTGTTCCTGGGGTGGTATCGCAGTTTGGCTCTGCACAGAGAGATCTCCTGGTGGAAGCTCTCGGGTCCGGGCTCTATCCCGGATGTTTCCGGAGCCCGCCCTTGTTTTTGGGGTGGTATAGTAGCTTGGCTCTGGATTGAGAGGTCTCCTGGTGAAACTCTCGGGTATGGAACCAAATCTGGGATGTGAAAAATTTCCCTTTGGTCCTTAGCCAATTTTGGCTATTAACAATATTATTAGATTGGTTCACACATCTTTATTGGTTCACTCATCAATTATTCTTCTCGAAAGCTTCCGTAGTTCCACATTTCAACACACACACTCTCTCTCTTTAAACTACATCCTTTTCATTTCTTTTGTATGTAAGTCATCTTCATCTTCTTCTCAATATATTCTTTTTCTCAATCATTGTTCTTACTTTTCATTGATGGACTGTAGAGACTGGAGGAAGATTGGACGCGTGACAACGGCGGCGACCAGGCCACGGCAGCTTTCAGCGATCTCAACGGCTGAAAGTGGATGGTGATCTCGGCGATCTCAACGATCTCAGCGATCTCAGCAACTTTGGTTGAAGAAGAAGTGAAGTGCATAATCATTTTGTTGGCGATGGCGATCTCGGTGAACTGGCGATGGCGGCGACGGAAGATGGAGACCAACTTGCCGATTAATCTGCGAGTTGGACGATTAGTCGGAGACCTACTAATAAGGTTGATTTTGGCTTTTTCGCCTCAGTGACCCAATCACTAACTGTATTGAGCCGAGTAATCAACCTAGGCGGCTGATTTTTCAAACACTGAATTATAGAGAAAGAGAGAGAGAGAGGCATTTGTTATTCATTATCCCTTTTTTAATCATGTGGTTACTTTTGTTTCCTAACGTGTTTGGATGGTGGGAATTCGTAAGAAATTTTAAAACGATAATAACATATTAAAATAGAGTATAATGTATAAATGTGATATTTTTAAACTTTATTTATCTATGTTTGATCATTTATATATGAAATGCCATTGAAGTTATGTATATTATTAGTAATCATTACATGACAAAAAAATCAGTGTACTTTGTATCAACTTGCCACGTAATGACGGGGCCTGTTCAAGCCCACTCAAATCAATCTTTATTTTTTTTTATTAATATATATTGATTTTTTTTTAAAAATCAAAAGCATTTATTAAACTACCCATTATTTTTTTCCAAACCAAGTAAGTTATGTTAGATTACTCATAGACAAATAGCTTCAATCTTTAAAAATTTTGAAATAATTATTGTTATCAAGAAAGTCGGTTGGGATTTTCGGGACAACGGTCAACCACGAGCTATGGGTGCCCCGTAATGGTCCGACTCAATAGGAAGGGTAGACTCAGGTTTGGAGATGATAGGTGAGGTATAGGTGGGGTAGACCGGATGGTCCTGGTAGGACCGACTAGTCTAACCAGCGTGCCGGGTCTATCTCAGTTCATTGTTTATACTTTTTCTAGCTGGGTCGATGCTTTGGTAGGGGTGATATTGTCGGGTCAAGATTGATTCTTTGGGAAAGAGGATCAAACGTATATCGACAGATGGTAAGAAATGTTCATTAATGAAGAATACGTCTATAGGAAGCTTACAAATTGTAGCCAATTAGTATTAACACATCATGCCCTAGCGGGCTTATAAGGGATTGACCCTTCTATGAATCGGGATCTAGGAGAAATCTGTGGATAGTTTAGTAGAGAAGTAGCCAAGTAGGATTATAGCTCCGATTGTTTTTTTTTTTTTACTAAGGTTGCGACCTCTTCCTTCTTCTTGAGCATGGGTATTTACAGGTGTTATTTGTGTGGGTAGGTGAGGGATCCTCCTTCTAGGGGTGAGATCTTCTATCGGATCCTCACCATCCTTTTTGGCGGGCTTGCGGGTGGCATACGCCCTAAAAGGTCATAATTGTTCCACTTATGCCCTACCGCTAATCAGGAGTTTTGGAGGGCTTTTTAGGCTCTTTGGTGGCTCAATATTCCCCTATGATTTGCTGGTTCCGCTCCTCGCTGGCGTGACCCGTCACTTTCTGTATCCCGTACACCATGGGTCATCGTCAGTGCCTGTGGCGCTGTATTTATCAGGCGATGTTCCCCGAGCTTTCCTTTCTTAGCTTAGAAGCATTCTACTGGTGTTTTGCTGGGGAGGTACAGTTGCTACCTTGGTGCTTGAGGTAGTTGACCTTGGTTAGGGCTTAGGTGGAGTTGAATCTGGCCGTTGAGATGTGACCTATGATGATCTTATCCGTTGGAGCCCATTTTTTCCTTTCATGCATCTGCTACTCGTGGATTATTTACCCAACTACCTACAGTCCTTCGCTCTACTTTATCCTTTTCTTGGGGTGGCTCTTCTTTAGGGTTTGCATCAGCCTTATGGCGGTCTCCGGTGCTTCTGGAGCCAGTCCCCGGGTTCTAGAAGCACTTGTTAGGACATACATGGCAGTTTTCCTGGACTGTAGGCCTGCCATGCTCCATCCCTTTTCTTGGTATCCACCTTCCCCTGGTCGGGCTCCGGTTCTTAGACTAGATTCGCCTCGTGGGCAGGGTTGGATCAGCTTCTTTCCCCAGCCAAGCCTTGGCCCTCCTTCCCTCCTTGATTTGGGCTTGCTTCCTGGCTAGGTTCTAGTCCTTACCATGTTTGGATCCTGGAGTGGACCTGCCCCAGGGCTTCGATCGGATCCTATCGAGCATAACAGGTCTGTAAGGTTCTTGGTGGTGAGAAAATCCTTCTAGAAATGACCAAATTTCACTATTAACAATTATAAATTACCTCTTATAGAAATTTATTAAAACATCCAAATCTTTACTTATTTTATATAAAAAAAATGGTCTTCAACTTATGTATGTTTTTATAAAATTATATGGATATAAATATTTTTATTTTAATTTATTTTGAAAATTTATAGTTAATGTAATCTTAAAATTACAATGTAATAATATAAAAATGAAGTACAGCGCTAAAAAAAAATTAGCTATATAATGAAGAGCCCGAAAATCTCTAGTTGAATTTTGTAGGTCGGTGGGCACTGACAATGGTAGAGTAAAAAATAGTAGGTAGAAAACTCCAAGGTCCTGTAAAAAAATGAGAAAGTGGAGCGGAGCGAGAGGGGGGTGTCTCATGGGGGTCTCTCCGATGCTCGTGTTAGACGATTCATCAATAAATAAGATAATTTCAAATTAACAATTTAACTGAATAAAATCTAAAGCAAACCGTAAACAAAATTAGTTGAGTCCTGAGTGGTGTCGTTCGAATTGCCTTATGTTCGCTTGGGCTGAGTGTATAGTTAGGACGTAGAGCCCTCGATTTGAATGTGTTGGCATTGGACTTTGTAGAGCCCTCCGTTTGGAGTGAATAATAGAAGAAAATAGCAGAGTTTTAAGCGTGAGTTAGAAAAAGGAAAATCTGTGTTCTTAAAAGGGATTTCTCATGAGTCCAGAGAAAATCATCCCTCGTTTAATGAGGGAGAACCATGTATTTATAGGTCTCTTTGAAAACTAAACATTTGATCAGTTTAGATTCGATTCGTGGGGATCGTGATATCTGTGGGGCGAGATTGCAGGAGTGTCTCGCAATTCATGAGATTTGGGGGTTATCACTAACTTACTCATTGTTAACAACTTGTTTCAGTTGTTTGAGCATTCTGACAAGTCCAAGTGGACTTTAGTCACCGGTTTATGGTCATTCGAGCCTTTATTCACAATAGCTTGAATTGTCTGCATCTAAACTTGGTCATGGCTTGTCATTGTGTTTGTCCCATGTTGGGCCTGATTTCAATTGGGCCAAATTCTCTTATGCAACTCGTAACAAACAAAAACATTGTTGGACACTTGGTTTCATAACCTTGGGCTATATGACAGATTTTGGCTACCACATATACTACGTAGTTTATTAAAAAAACTCGTTAGTATTATTTTGGCTTGGTCTGAGCATTTATAAAAGTGAAATTTAATTGAATTTTACCTTATTAGCTTGTGAAAATGTGATAGGAATTTACAATAAAGTTCTGGTATTTTGTTGGTTTGTTAGTGTTTTATTTGGTTCGAACATTAATCATAAACAATAATAACAAAATTTGTATATTGAAAATTCAAAACATATTATTTAAGCAAATGTATACATAAATAGAGGCTAGATATTTATACTTTTCTATTCAACTATTACGTATTAAATAAAAAAAATTTGTTTAACGGATCTTATATGACGAATTTAATCTTGTGATGAGGTTGAAGGAAATTTATTCTAACCACCCCCACCCCCGATGTCTAATCCTGGTTACGACAATGTTGCCGTGTGTCAAATTCACACTTAAAAATAATTAAAATTGTTTTTGGAATTCCTCCAAAACTTGTATCATAATGGTAAGTCATTATTTTATGATTAAATATATTTAAAAATATCCAAAAACATTTAAAAGTCGAATTCTTTTATGTTTTCTAAATTAATTTATGTTGTTTTTTGGCAGTCTGTTTTTTGTATGATTTGGTTGCCAGCTTTCACACTATTAAAAAAAATGTTGTTTACTTTTACATTCAATATGAGAATCTTCGGCACCATTCGATACCCTTTTTGGGTAGTGTTTCTTATTTTTTAAATTAAAAAACAGGGTTTAACTACAATATAATAACTGTATTATTAATAGACAGTTATGTTAAAAAAAATTATGAGACGTTTGTTTTTTTTATCTTAAGACTAAACAATCCTGAATTTTATTAAAACCGGAATATTGACTGAAACTTGAAACTGAATGGCATGTTTGTTTTTTATTTTTATCGGCTCTGAATAGAGTGTCAACTTGTTTACTTTTTCAAGATAAATGGTTTTAAAACAAGTAATTTAGCATTTATACCCATGTTACTATTAATTGTTATGTATTTTCATTTTATATGATACAAATAACTAAATACAAATAATTCCACAAATACTAAACCATGTTATGTAATATGTTGGGGTTTATGCCCTAAAGACGTAATTTGTAAATGGATTTATGAAATAAATAAAAAGAAAAGTTCAATTCATTCTTGTTGTGTTGTTTATTTTATAACTTGTGCATATATTAACATCCTAGATTGCCGGATGTAATCTCGAACTGTGTATATGAGTGTCATATACGGATGGATACAGTAAGAGACGTGCAATCTAAAGAGTCCATAAATAGCAAATAAAGCTGGGGTACTTTATTTGTGGTTAATCTATAGCTGCGGTCCATTCCATAATGTATAGTGATTCTATCCTGAATCATTCATATGAGATATGGGAATGGAGGCACCTTGTATGATGTGATCATATAGGACTGGGCCATGATCTATATGAATCTCTCACCAAGATCCGTTTACTGATGAGATTCATATATATCAACTAATGATGGCTATATGTGGGTGATATTAATCCTGAGTGTCTTATCGACTCCTTCAGGTTAGATCGTGGTCTTTGATATACCATGGGTGAGGTCGGATGCAGTTCCTGATCAATATGCTCCGTATGTTGGGATTGCGGTTTGGCTTGTGGCTGGGAAGGTATGTACACAATAGTGGAATACACTCCTTCTTGTGAGAAATAGATGGTAGTTCCCTTAAGGGTTGATTTGGGGCTTGGACAAAATGAGCGCTTTCCTAATTCCGTGAGGAAATATGATTTATTGTTCATTAGAGAATCAACAGTACTTAAAGAATATATGTAATTAGAGGGGTATAACGGACATTATGACCCAGTTCTAATTATAAACTACTGTGGAGAATCACACCATGTATAATAGTTATATCGATGGACACTGAGTTGTATCGGTCTGTGTAAAAACGTCTGCAGTTGAGAGAGTGCAGTTTCGGGTTTTTAGTGAAATAACACTGGAGTTAATAATCAAGGAATATTAATTAAAGCGTTTAATTAATGATTCCAAGGATTATTGGAGCTCAAAATACTGTGGGTCCATTAGGTCCCCTTGCTAGCCGGATCGATTTAGGTAATAAGGGTCACGGTTAATTAATTGGATTTCCCAATTAATTGTGTTACGAAAGTGACACGTATTTATCCGGGAATTAATTGAATAATGAGATTATTTAATTAATGAATAATGGTGATTAAATAATTACATAATAAGATTATTTAATTATGTTATTAATCACTAAATGGAGGGTGTTTGTTGATATTTGATTTTATACAATTATTTTATTTAATTAAATATTTGAAATTGAATTTAAAATGTTTAAATTTAAAATAAATATTTAATTATCTTTTAAAATAAAATATATGAGATATCATTTTAAAAGATTTAGTTTTTAAAATTGAAAAGATATCAATTAAAAAAGTTTAGTTATAATAATATATATTTGATATATATTTTGATAACAAATAAATAAGAGAAGCACACAAAGCAAATATATAAGTGTTTGTATATGATACAAACATGTAGTGCGTAAATCAATAGATATGAAAGAGAGAAAAAGCAATTGTTGCACTACTGAAACAAAACAAGAAAAAAAAAACGCAGCAGAAGGCGTGCATTAGAAAAAGAAGAGAAAAAGAGAAATTAATGGGTGTGTGCACTAATGAAACAAAAGAAAAAAAAATTATAATATTTTTTTTAACAACTAGAATTGTTCTAGTTTTTGTTTTCTTTTGGAAGAAATTGTTTCTTCTTCTTCATTCTCTCTTAATTCTCCATTTAAGTTCCTGAGACCGTGATGTGTCCACATGCAGTTATCAGTCCCGAAATATAGCGAGGAAGATCGGTGGTATAGACCAGGAGCATATCGTAAAGTAAAGGAGCCTCCAAACGTTGGTAAGGTTCTAAATATATATATATTTTTTTATATTTTTTGATTACTGTTTCCAGTGTTTACATATTGTATGCATTAGTTCCGGAAAGATAATTACGATCTCAAGTTCACTGGTTCCAGATTAATTATGATATGTATAAAATTTTTTAAAACTTGTTTCCGCTGAGTTACCAGTGAACGGGGTTCCAACAATTGGTATAAGAGCCAATTTTTTTTTTCGGAACATGAAATTGTTTTCGATGCTCCTGTATGTATGATTGTGTAGGCACTGTTTAAATTGACTATATGTTGTTTTTGTATGTATATTAAATTTGTTAATTTACAAAAATATGATTGATCGTTAATTATATGGTACTGTGGATTTAGGGTTCATGGGTTGTATTATATATATATATATATTTTATTATTAATTTTTTTTCTATTATTGTATTGTAAAAAAAAAGTAACCAATATTGAAGATCTGGAAAAATTGACGAAAGGGCGAAATTGGAAATATGTGCGACGGGTACTGTTTACGGTACTGTTCACTGTTCACTGTGTATGAATACTGTTCACTGGCACTGTTCACGCGGACAGTTCACGGACACTGTTCACGTCGTCTTGCACGGTTCCGTTGGCAAGTGTTGCCTAGTGCGTTCCGTGCGGATTTCTTATTTCGGATTCATGAGATGAATCAGAATGACCTGAAGAGACTGGTAGACTCAGAAATTACAAGAAGACCAAGGAATGCTTTGGGGGTAATTTTGTAATTTTAGATTCCATTTTTTTTAGTTTAAATAATCCACAGTACTCGGTCAATTCATGTATGCTTTATATATTGTGATGATAAAAGCATTGCCATGCATATGTATGTCATTTAGATTAAATGTGCCTACACAAATATATTTGATATGTCATACATGCATCATAGTCTAATATTTTATGTATTTTTTTAATATGATTAAAATAGGTAAATACATGATTGGCTATGAAAATGAGATTAGTTTTTTAATAGTTAGAAAACTTGTTAATTCTCATTAATATTAATCTAGTTATGAAATTGTTTAATAAGTTAGATTAAAAGGGTCATTTATTGTAATTAGTATTAATATGATTAATAACCTAATAATAAATGAACCGAATAAAGTGTTAGAGTTTTAATAGTTAAAACTTGGTAAACACTATCATAATAATATGAACTTAGTAAATAGTTTACAAAAGCTTAGATTATTCACTAATAGATTAGATTTTTAATAGTTAAAAATCATTAATAATTTAATTAGAATTTATTTCTAATAATGAATTTGTTAATGCGCTAGATAACTTGATTAAAGTTAGCCGTTTGATCCTGTAGAGTCTAGGTGCATTAACAGATAATAGAAAACCCTAATTTTAAATAGTGAGTGGGAGAGGGATATATGACATATAGATCCCGCAGTCTCCATCATTAGTTCAACATCGTGACATCCGAGTGGGGCCTCATGACGGCTTTGCTTTCGTCCTCCCTGAGGAGGGTTTCCACAAAGATCAATACCAAGGTTAACTTCCTAACAGATTGGATTTCTAAGGGTATTTCGGGATTGACCGACCCTAAGGCGGCAATTCTCGAGTTAAGCTCGTGAGATCTGAAATGGTGGGTTACACTCACGAAGGTTTTGATTAAGTTTTGTTAATTAAAAACTTGACTGAATAAACGATGGTTGAATGATATGGAATAAGAGTTATTCTAGAATATCATTTGATTGAGAATGGCTCGGTCCAATATGCAAAGAGTTGACCGACCCTAAGGCAACACTTCTTTGTGGTATGTTGGATTGTCGTGGTATAATAACTATTTTCGAGTATTTCTAGTTCGTTAGACATGTTCATGCATTATGTTTAAATTTATGCCAAAGCACTCGCACTTGTTTTTTAATAAATGACTAAATGAATGTTTTATTTATTTCAGCAATTATGTCTTCTGCATTACTTTAAATTCTCGCAAACAACAAATTAACTGGTGATAACTACACTAAGTGGAAACTTAATATTAATATAATATTGGTCACTAAAGACCTTAAGTTTGTGCTTACAGAGTGTTAGGATTATGCTCAATAGCAAGAGTATAATAATGTATTTGACAATCTTTTCATATTAATAAAGTGATTTCTAGTTTAACAAATCTTATAGCATTTATAGTTTAATTATTATAATTGTCAAAAGTAAATAATCATAAGGTCAAAAGACTATGAGAAAAGAAGAATTGTTCTTACATCTGGATATGTATGAGGTAGACACAATTCTTTAGTTAGTCTTGAATAATATTGACAACTTAAGATAAATGTTGGGCGCCTATATCTTGTTAAAGTTGTAGATTCTAGATTCTTTTGCTAGCATTTGAGTGAGATCAAATGTGTTATGATGAGTCTAAAATCATCAAAGTGTGGTGTCTTTGGGCAAAATAATCTAGTGCAATGGGTGCATTGAATTGGTTCATAGTGAAATACTTTATCCAGAACCGTCAATGGATAAAAGTTTTCACTTGAAGACAATTGGAGAGTCTATCTCAATCCTGAGATAAATGATGGACTTATGGTTGCAATTGTTATCATTTGAGATATCAATGAGTACGATTATATAGCATAGTCTATCCTCGATAGTTTGATGGTATTCATTTGTTAATCGATAGAGGACTTCATTTATAGATATGGACATTGTGGCTTCATTTATTAAATGAGAGTAGAATATCATCATATGAATGTTTTGAGGTATTGGATATTAAATCTTAACGTTAATTTTTCAATAGTGTCTACTGAAATATGACTTCTGGACAAGTCAAAATATCCAAGTTCAAAATGTGGTCATATGGGCAAATATGGTAACTTGGAGTGCTATAGCGGTCTATGAGCTCATAGCGATTACTGATATTCTTCACGAGGATACATTATCTCCATTAAGATTGTCTAGGGTAAGAATGAACAATAATAACTTATTCTATCTTTGTTTAAGAGTTCAATTTTAGTTCTTTAGTAGAATGAACTAAAATTAATAGATCGAACTTAAGTGAATCATTTCTTGATTGTGATTAGGTTATGTCTATTGAAGCTTAAATTTAGATAGCCCGCCAAGATCCCCAATTCACACGAACTTGCATGGATCACTTGATATATTCTACCAGACCAATTTATGGGTCTATCTAGAATTGTATTAAGGCATGTTGACTTGTTTCTTTTATAGTAAGAATATATCTAGTTCACATGTGGACTTTTTTATTAAATTCCAATGGATTTAATAAAATGGAAAAATAATATATTGCACAAGTATTTACTTGGGCGGCAAGGCTAAATTAATTAGTCTAATATATTGTTTTATTTTATTTTATTAATCAAATGGAAAATAATTAATTAATTTATTAATTAATTGTTTGATTAAAAGTTAAAATCTTTTTCTAACTAGGAGTAGAACTCTTAGTGTCATATTATTGTTGGTAGTATGGTAAATAATAAAGACTATATTTGATAAGTAGATAAATAATTTTTTTTATTTATCTAGTCAAATTAAGAAGTTTTTGATATAGTCGCAATTTTAATATTCAATAATTTATTATTGGATAATACACTCAAGAGTTGGAATATGGTTAAAACTCAAAATTGATAGGAGACTTGGAAAAGAAGTAATCCTACTTGTGTGAGGATTTGACTACAAGGTAGAAATCCTACTTGTGTGAGAATTTTGGCCACCCTATATATATATTATTAACTTCGGAATTAATGAGGTGAGTTAAAAAAAAGTTTTTTTTTTTGAAAAAAAGAATTTCTATTTTCTTGCTTTTGAATTAAAAAAAAAACTTCCAACTCAAGAAAAAGGTGTAATTCGGCCATAGAGAAGAAGAATAAGGAGCATTTTATTTTCGATAGTACATTAGAAGCTTTTACATCAAAAGGCTTAATGTACAAGATCGAATTAGGGTTCACGCGAGTTTTCGATTAAAAGATTGAGAATTCACAAGCGACCAAACGTTCTTTATTTTCTCTACGAGGATTATTGTGACTAACAAAAAGTGTTAACAGGGTTTTTTGGCAGGGGTCCAAAGAAGAATTTTCCACCAAGTAACCACCTGGTAGGGACCATTCCCAACTCTCAAGTACCCAGCAGGATCGATACTGCGACCTTGGAAGAATCGATACCTGGTAGGGCAGGAACCTCGACTGCCTGTCTACCAAGATGAGGCACCAGAACTGAAAACCAGGAAGAGCGGGTACATCTACCCCGACACCTGGTTGTTGGGGTTTATGCCCTAAAGATGTAATTTGTAAATGGATTTATGAAATAAATAATAAGAAAATTCAATTCATTCTTGTTGTGTTGTTTATTTTATAACTTGTGCATAAATTAACATCCTAGATTGCCGGATGTAATCTCAAACTGTGTATATGAGTGTCATATACGGATGGTGTAAGAGACGTGCAATCTAAAGAGCCCATAGATAATAAATAAAGATGGGTACTTTATTTGTGGTTAATCTATAGCTGCGGTCCATTCCGTAATGTACGGTGATTCTATCCTGAATCATTCATATGAGATATGGGAATAGAGGCACCTTGTATGATGTGATCATATAGGACTGAGCCATGATCTATATGAATCTCTCACTAAGATCCGTTTACTGATGAGATTCATATATATCAACTAATGATGGCTATATGTGGGTTATCTTAATCCTGAGTGTCTTATCTACTCCTTCAGGTTAGATCGTGGTCTTTGATATACCATGGGTGAGGTCAGATGCAGTTCCTGATCAATATACTCCGTATGTTGGGATTGCGGTTTCGCTTGTGGCTGGGAAGATATGTATACAATAGCGGAATCCACTCTTTTTTGTGAGAAGTAGATAGTAGTTCCCTTAAGGGTTGATTCAGAGCTTGGACAATATAAGCGCTCTCCTAATTTCGTGAGGAAATATGATTTATTATCCATTAGAGAATCAACGGTACTTAAAGGATATATATAATTAGAGGGGTATAACAGACATTATGACCCAGCTCTAATTATGAACTACTGTGGAGGATCACACCATGTGTAATAGCTATATCGATGGACACCGAGTTGTATCGGTCTGTGTAAAAGCGTCTACAGTTGAGAGAGTGCAGCTTCGGGTTTTTAGTGGAATAACACCGGAGTTAATAATCAAGGAATTTTAATTAAAGAGTTTAATTAGTGATTCTGAGGATTATTGGAGCTCAAAATACTGTAGGTCCATTATGTCCCCTTGCTAGCCCGATCGATTTAGGTAACAAGGGTCACGGTTAATTAATTGGATTGTCCAATTAATTGTGTTACGAAAGTGACATGTATTTATTTAGGAATTAATTGAATAATGAGATTATTTGATTAATGAATAATGGTGATTAATTAAATTAAATAATAAGATTATTTAATCATGTTATTAATCACTAAATGGAGGATGTTTGTTGATATTTGTTTTTGAATAAAATAAGATAATATGATTATTTTATTTTATTAAATTATATTTTGAATTTTGAATTTAAATAGTTTGAATCAAATCATATTCAATAAAATAAATATTAATCAATAACTTAAAAGATATTTGATATTTGAAAAGATTAGATTAATTGGTTTTTGATTAAATTGATTTTGAATTTAAAAAGAAAAAAAAAAGAAAAAAAAAGCGAAAAAAAAGCAAGTGTGTGCATGGTGTGCGTGAGATAAAAACAAAAGAGAGAAAAGTAATGGGTGCAAGTGTTGCACTATTGATAAAAAAAAATTAATAATTTTTTTAAACAACTAGAATTGTTCTAGTTTTTGTATTCTCTTGAAAGAAAAAGTTTCTTCTTCATTTTTCTCTACATCCTCCTAAGTTCTTGAGTACTTGATGCGCCCACACGCAGTTACCAGTTCCGGGATATAGCGAGGAAGATCAGTGGTACAGACCAGGAGCATATCGTAAAGTGAAGGAGCCTCCAAACGTTGGTAAGATTCTAATTTTATATATATATATATATATATATATATTGATTACAATTTCCTGTATTTACATATTGTATGTATTAGTTCCAGGAAAAATAATTGCGATCCTAAGTTCACTGGTTCCAGATCATTTGATCTGTATTAAAACTTTTAAAACTTTTAAAACATATTTCCGCTGCGTTACCAGTGAATGGGGTTCCAACAATTGGTATCAAAGCCAATTTTTTTTTTCGGAACAGGAAATTGTTTTTGATGCTTCTGTATGTATGATTGTGTAGGCACTATTTAAATTGACTGTATGTTGTTTTTGTATGTATATTAAATTTGTTAATTTACAAAAACATGATTGATCGTTAATTATATGGTACTGTGGATTTAGGGTTCATGGGTTGTATAATTTTTTTTTTGTTATTGTATTATAAAAAAATGTAACCTATATTGAAGACCTAGAAAAATCGAGAAGTCGGAAGGGTGAAATCAGAAATACGCGTGACAGGTACTTTTCACACGGTACTGTTCACAGTTACTGTTTATGGGGTACTGTTCACACGGACGTTGTTGGGCACTGTTCACATTTATTGCACGGTTCCGTTGGCAAGTGTTGCCTAGTCGTTCCGTTCGGATTTCCTATTTCGGAATCATGAGATGAATCGGAGTGACCTGAAGACACTGAAAGACTCGAAAATTACAAGAAGACCAAGGAATGCCTTGGGGATATTTCTGTAATTTTAGAATCCTATTTTTTTAGGTTAAATAATCCACAGTACTCAGTCAATTCATGTATGCTTTATATTATGTGATGGTAAAAGCATTGTCATGCATACGTATGTCATTTAGATTAGATTTGTATACACAAATATATTTGATATGTCATACATGCATCATAGCCTATTTTTAATTTTTTTTTAATATGATTAAAATCAGTAAATACATTATTGGCTATGAAAATGAGATTAGTTTTTTAATTATTAGAAAACTTGTTAATTCTCATTAATATTAATCTGGTTATTAAAGTGTTTAATAAGTTAGATTAATAGGGTCATTTATTGTAATTAGTATTAATACGATTAATGACCTAATAATAAATGAACCGAATAAAGTGTTAGAGTTTTAATAGTTAAAACTTGGTAAACACTATCATAATAATCCGAGCTTAGTAAATAGTTTACAAAAGCTTAGATTATTCACTAATAGATTAGATTTTTAATAGTTAAAAATCATTAATAATTTATTAGTTAATTAGAATTTATTTCTAATAATGAATTTGTTAATGTGCTAGATAACTTGATTAAAGTTAGCCGTTTGATCCAGTAGAGTCTCGGTGCATTAACGAATAATAAAAAACCCTAATTTTTAAATAGTGAGTGGGAGGGGGATATATGACATATATATCCCACAGTCTCCATCATTAGTTCAACACCGTGAGATCCGAGTGGGGCCTCGTGACGGCTTTGCTTTCGTCCTCCCTAAGGAGGGTTTCCACAGAGATCAATACCAAGGTTGACTTCCTAAAGGATAGGATTTCTGAGGGTATTTCGGGATTGACCGACCCTAAGGCGGCAATTCTCGAGTTAAGCTCATGAGATCTGAAATGGTGGGTTACACTCACGAAGGTTTTGATTAAGTTTTGTTATTTAAAAACCTGACTGAATAAATGATGGTCGAATGATATGGAATAAGAGTTATTCTAGAATATCATTGGATTGAGAATGTCTCGATCCAACATGCAAAGACTTGACCGACCCTAAGGCGGCACTTCTTTGTGGTATGTTGGATTGTCGTGGTATAGTAACTGTTTTTTGGGTATTTCTAGATCGTTAAACATGTTCACGCATCATGTTTAAATTTATGCCAAAGCACTCGCACTTGTTTTAATAAATGACTGAATGAATGTTTTATTTATTTCAACAATTATGTCTTATGCATTACATCAAATTCTCGCAAACGACAAATTAACTGGTGATAACTACACTAAGTTGAAACTTAATATTAATGCAATATTGGTCACCAAAGACCTCAAGTTTGTGCTTACGGAGGAATGTCCTCCGGTGCCTACTGCCAATGCCACACGAACTGTTCGTGAAGCATACCAGCGATGGGTCTCATCTGATGAGAAGGCCCGAACATATCTGTTAGCTTCTATGACAGACGTGCTTGTCACAAAGCACGAAGCAATGACTACAGCATTCGAAATTATGGAGTCATTGCAAGCTATGTTCGGGCAGCCCTCCGAGCAAAAGCGACATGAAGTTGTTAGTTCCGCTATGCTCGCTCGCATGAAGGAAGGTACATCAGTTCGGGAACATGTCCTGAGCATGATGTCCTACTTCAACACGGCAAAAGTCAATGGTGGGGCCATTGACAAACCCAGTCAAGTGAGCATCATACTGACGACTCTTTCGAAGAGTTTCGATCAGTTTAAGAACAACTACGGGATGAACAAGTTAAGGTTTAGTCTCACACAGTTGCTCAATGAGCTCGCTACTTTTGAGTCATTTACTAAGGACAGCAAAAGTAAGACCGGTGAGGCAAATGTTGTCGAACCATCTTCCTCCAATAATAAGAAGAGGAAGAGGTCTGCTGGAAAGGCGAAGGGTAAGCCCAAACCCAAGAAGGCCCAAAGCAAAAAGAAGGGCACCTTCACCAACCAAGACAAAGGAAAATGTTTCCATTGTAACAAGGTTTTGTCTTGGTCGGGCACTGGAAGAGGAACTGTCCTCAGTACCTGGAGGAGGTAGCCAAGAAGAAGAAGAAAGGTAAATATGATTTACTTGTTCTTGAATCTTGTTTAGTGGAAGATGATTCTTCACCCTGGATTGTTGATTCGGGGGCTACTAACCATGTTTGTTCTTCTTTGCAGTGGACTGATTCTTGGACACAGCTAGAGGAGGGAGCCTTCTCCATACGTGTGGGGTCGGGGGATGTCGTGTCGGCTAAAGCAGTGGGAGCAATAAGATTGCAATTTTGTAATAATAATAGTTTTTTATTATTGAACAATGTTTTTTATATTCCTGGATTTACACGGAATTTGATTTCCGTTTCTAAGTTGTTAGAACAATCATATTTTGTTTCTTTTAATAATAAGTCTGTCATTATTGGAAAGAATGGATTGAATATTTGTTCAGGAATTAATGAAAACAATTTGTATGTGTTAAGACCGTTAATACATACTACACTGCTTAACACCGAAATGTTTAAGGTTGAAAAACCAAAAACTAAACGACATAAGATTTCTCCAGATAATGACACGTATCTCTGACATCTAAGGCTTGGTCATATCAACCTTGATCGGATAAACAGACTAGTAAAAAGTGGACCTTTAAGTGAGTTAAAGGTTGGCACCTTACCTGTCTACCAATCCTGCTTAGAAGGTAAGATGACTAAGAGATCTTTTACTGGAAAAGGGCTTAGAGCTATAGAGCCACTAGAACTCATACATACAGACGTCTGCGGACCGATGAATGTTAGAGCTAGGGGTGGCTATGAGTATTATGTCACCTTTATAGATGACTACTCAAGATACGGATATGTCTACCTGATGCAATGAAAGTCGAAAACATTTGAAAAGTTCAAAGAATTCCGAGCTGAAGTTGAGAATCAATTAGGTAGGATTATCAAGTCACTACGATCAGATCGTGGAGGTGAGTACCTTGACCAAGAGTTTGAAGACTTCATGGTCGAGCATGGGATAGTTTCCCAACTCACATCTCCTGGTACACCTCAGCAAAATGGTGTAGCGGAGAGGAGAAATAGAACCCTGATGGAAATGGTGAGATCTATGATTAGTTTCTCATCATTACCAAATTCCTTCTGGGGATATGTGTTACAAACAGCGGCATACATTTTGAATGTAGTGCCATCCCAATCTGTTCCTAAGACTCCCCTAGAGTTGTGGAATGGTCGTAAAGCTAGTTTGCGACATTTCCGCATATGGGGGTGTCCAGCACACGTGCTGAAAAATAGAACTGGAAAGCTAGACTCCAAGTCTGTGGTCTGCCTGTTTGTAGGATACTCCAAGGAGACCAGAGGTGGACACTTCTATAGTCCCGAAGATAACAAAGTATTTGTATCGACAAATGCAACGTTTCTTGAGGACAATTATATTAGTGACCATAAACCTCGTTCTAAGATTGTATTGAATGAGTTGGAGCCTGGTGAGACTAGTGCTTCATCAACAAGAGTTGTTGATCCACAAACATCTGAGAGTTAGATGGTTCCTGATCAGGATACACTATCACCTAGACGTAGTGGGAGGGTTGTAAGACAACCTGAACGCTATTTAGGTATAGGTGAGGGACAAAGTGTTGTCTCTGCTGATAGTGTGGATGATCCATTGACATTTAAGAATGCAATAGAAGATCCTGATAAAGAGGAATGGCTTAAAGCCATGAATCTTGAGATGGAGTCCATGTACTCTAACTCAGTCTGGGATCTTGTAGACTTACCGAATATGGTAAAACCTATAGGATGTAAGTGGATCTACAAGAGAAAGAGAGGAGTAGACGGGAAGGTAGAGACCTTCAAAGCAAGGCTAGTGGCTAAGGGTTATACCCAGAAAGAGGGGGTTGATTATGAAGAGACCTTCTCGCCAGTAGCCATCTTTAAGTCTATTAGGATTCTCTTATCCATTGCTGCCTATTTCGATAATAAAATTTGGCAACTGGAAGTCAATACTGCATTCTTGAATGGCAATCTTGACGAGAGCATCTATATGATGCAACCAGAGGGATTGGTGTCTCTAGATCAAGAGCAAAAGGTTTGCAAGTTGCAAAGGTCCATATATGGACTTAAGCAAGCATCTAGATCTTGGAACATCATGTTTGATGATGTGATCAAAACCTATGGCTTTGAGCGGAACGTCGATGAGCCTTGTGTCTACAAGCGCGTCATTGACAAAAAAATAGTTTTCTTAGTCCTATAGGTGGACGACATCCTACTCATTGGGAATGATGTGGGAGTGTTATCTGATGTAAAGGGCTGGCTGGCTAGCCAATTCCAAATGAAAGATTTGGGAGATACGAGTTATGTTCTAGGAATCCAACTTATAAGGGATCGTAAGAACAAACTCATAGCACTGTCTCAAGCATCGTATATCGATAAGATTCTTGTGCGTTTTTCGATGCAGAACTCCAAGAAAGGTAATTTACCTTCTAGGCATGGAGTTCACTTGTCTAAGGAACAGTGTCCTAAGACACCTCAAGAAGTTGAGGATATGAGACGTGTACCCTATGCATCAGCAGTAGGTAGTCTTATGTATACTATGTTATGCACGAGACCGGACATTTGCTATGCAGTGGGAGTAGTCAGCAGGTACCAGTCCAACCCAGGATTGGATCATTGGGTTGCTGTTAAGACTATTCTCAAGTATCTTCGGAAAACGAGAAACTGTATACTAGTGTATTCCGGATAGGATTTGATCCCGTTAGGATACACAGATTCTGATTTTCAGTCAGACAGGGATTCTAGAAAATCCAATTTTGGATCAGTTTCACCCTAGATGGTAGAGCCATTGTGTGGAGAAGTATAAAGCAATCTTGCATTGCTGACTCCACCATAGAAGCCGAATATGTAGCCGCTTGTGAAGCTGCTAAAGAGGCTGTTTGGCTCCGTAAATTCTTGAGTGATCTGGAAGTTGTTCTAGATCTGGATAAGCCCATCACACTTTATTGTGATAATAGTGGTGCTGTGGCTAATTCCAAAGAACCAAGAAGCCACAAGAGAGGGAAGCATATAGAGAGAAAGTATGATCTCATTAGAGAGATAGTGCAGAGAGGAGATGTGATTGTCACCAAGATAGCCTCACAAGACAATCATGCTGATCCATTTACGAAGACCTTATCGGCTAAAGTGTTTTCAGGTCACCTAGATGGTCTAGGGTTACGAGACATGCCACGCATGCTTTAGTGCAAGTGGGAGATTGTTGGGGTTTATGCCCTAAAGATGTAATTTTTAAATTGATTTATGAAATAAATAAAAAGAAAAGTTCAATTCATTCTTGTTGTGTTGTTTATTTTATAACTTGTGCATATATTAACATCCTAGATTGTCGGATGTAATCTCAAACTGTGTATATGAGTGTCATATACAGATGGATACAGTAAGAAACGTGCAATCTAAATAGTCCATAGATAACAAATAAAGATGGGTACTTTATTTGTGGTTAATCTATAGCTGCGATCCATTCCGTAATGTACGGTGATCCTATCCTGAATCATTCATATGAGATATGGGAATGGAGGCACCTTGTATGATGTGATTATATAGGACTGGGCCATGATCTATATGAATCTCTCACCAAGATCCGTTTACTGATGAGATTCATATATATCAACTAATGATGGCTATATGTGGGTGATCTTAATCTTGAGTGTCTTATCGACTCCTTCAGGTTAGATCGTGGTCTTTGATATACCATGGGTGAGGTCAGATGCAGTTCCTGATCAATATACTCCGTATGTTGGGATTGCGGTTTGGCTTGTGGCTGGGAAGGTATGTACACAATAATGGAATCCACTCTTTTTTATGAGAAGTAGATGGTAGTTCCTTTAAGGGTTGATTCGGGGCTTGGAAAAAATGAGCGCTTTCCTAATTCCGTGAGGAAATAGGATTTATTATCCATTAGAGAATCAACGGTACTTAAAGGATATATGTAATTAGAGGGGTATAACGGACATTATGACCCAGCTCTAATTATGAACTACTGTGGAGGATCACACCATGTGTAATAGCTATATCGATGGACACCGAGTTGTATCGGTATGTGTAAAAGCATCTACAGTTGAGAGAGTGCAGCTTCGGGTTTTTAGTGGAATAACACCGGAGTTAATAATCAAGGAATATTAATTAAAGAGTTTAATTAATGATTCCGAGGATTATTGGAGCCCAAAATACTGTGGGTCCATTATGTCCCCTTGCTAGCCCGATCGATTTAGGTAACAAGGGTCACGGTTAATTAATTGGATTGTCCAATTAATTGTGTTACGAAAGTGACACGTATTTATTCAGGAATTAATTGAATAATGAGATTATTTGATTAATGAATAATGGTGATTAATTAAATTAAATAATAAGATTATTTAATCATGTTATTAATCACTAAATGGAGGATGTTTGTTGATATTTGTTTTTGAATAAAATAAGAAAATATGATTATTTTATTTTATTAAATTATATTTTGAATTTTGAATTTAAATAGTTTGAATTCAAATCATATTAAATAAAATAACTATTAATCAATATCTTAAAAGATATTTGATATCTTAAAAGATTAGATTAATTGGTTTTTGATTAAATTGATTTTGAATTTGAAAAAGAAAAAAAAAGATAAAAAAAAAAAGCGAAAAAAAAGCAAGTGTGTGCATGGTGTGCGTGAGATAAAAACAAAAGAGAGAAAAGTAATGTGTGCAAGTGTTGCACTATTGATAAAAAAAATTAATAATTTTTTTAAACAACTAGAATTGTTCTAGTTTTTGTATTCTCTTGGAAGAAAAAGTTTCTTCTTCATTTTTCTCTACATCCTCCTAAGTTCCTAAGTACGTGACGCGCCCACACGCACTTACCAGTTCCGGGATATAGCGAGGAAGATCAGTGGTACAGACCAGGAGCATATCTTAAAGTGAAGGAGCCTCCAAACGTTGGTAAGGTTCTAATTTTTTTATATATATATATATTGATTACAATTTCCTGTATTTACATATTGTATGTATTAGTTTCAGGAAAAATAATTGCGATCCTAAGTTCACTAGTTCCAGATCATGTATGATATGTATTAAAAATTTTAAAACATATTTCCGCTGTGTTACCAGTGAACGGGGTTCCAACACTGGTGAAACTGGTACCATGATACCATGCACCCAGTACCTCGCATATACCCGGTGCCTCTTACCTGGCACCTAGGTACCGTGGCATGTATCCAGTACCTCAGGGTACCTCAACATCTACCTGGTGCCCGAATACCTCGATATCTGTCTGGTACCCAGTACCTTGACATCAACCCGGAATCCACCATAGACAAGTATCCTACTCGCCGAGCTGGAAGAATGTCACCACAAAGCCACTAGCATACTAGAACAAACACCACGCCAGTCAGAAGGGACTGGTACACCAGAGTATCTGGCCAGAAGGGAAGAAGCATGCAACACCATCTGACCTCATTAATGGCCATTCACAAAGCCATTAATGAGGGAATCAGTCAACTCTATTAATGGAGATAATCAGCCCCATTAATGAGAAGATCAGTCAAATCTTTAATGGCCATTCACAACTGTTAACATAAATTTTGCTCAGAGCGAGAAATCTCAATTAACACCCTCGAGACCACCACCACGTAGGTGATGGCCAAGGTTGAACGTATGTGTGACAATGCCTAGCAAAATGACAAGGAATATTGATACTATTAACCACCAAAAAGAATCAAAAATACTTTCTTTATTAATAGTATGTGATATACAAATCTCTCTCAAATTGCTCTTCATTTTCTCTATGATGTAGTCCGATACTTGTCGTATGCCTGTCGAAAAGTAGTCTCTTCTTTCTGAAGGCCGAAGTCCTTCTTTTATACATTGTCTTCATAGGTTAACTAATTGATTCTCCCCTTGATTTTCTCCATCCCTTCCCTCCTTATCGGACGGGATTTTACCTTTAAATGTCATTGACTTTGAGTTAATTGCTGAGTTGAGAATATCTTGGTGGAGATCAATTTGTTTCTAATTGGACTCTATTACTTGTTCTGTACGTATGTAACGTCTTAAGATATGATCCAGTGTGTCTTCAGGTTTAGTATGATCCCCCATAGGGGTCGTTGAATATGGTGTATATTATGGTGAGGTATATCAGATAGTGAGGTCGATTAGTGTCTTAGCCCCGATATTCAAGAGTTTAGTCTAGCTAGGAGCTAGGTCTGGCCTCCCTTGATCTTTTGGAGCTAGGTGCGGCCTCCTACGGACACCCCACTATGTCAGCGAGGTATAGGCGAGCTTCTGGAGAGATTGCGAGGTAATCCCGACTTCGGGGGATATTCCTGGTTTCAGGTTCGGTGATGCGGGCTAGATCTGATCGAGCCTGGCTCTACTCCGGGTGTTTCTGGAGCCCGCCCTTATTTCTGTGGGGCGGTATCGTAGCTCGGCTTCGGGTAACATGGTCTCCTGGTGGATGACCTCGGGCATGGAGCCAGGTTTAAAGGGTGGAAAATTTCCCTTTAAAAAAAAATTTCGTCCTCGAAATTCGTATGATTCTCGAACTCTAAAATATTAGGGAATTCACCTTTCACTTATGGCATATTTCAAATATAATCATATTAATCCTTCTCTTATACTCCAAGTTTCCATTCACAAGTTTCCCAATCGAGTCATTTCCAAATTCAAATCATGCTAATGCTTTCCAATGGTAAATTCTATATCAAGAACTTATCTTCCAAAAGATTACAAATCAAACTAAGGTAAAAATGACTACTCTAGTATTCATCAATCTCAAATCAATACATCTAAATGACCTACAACATGACCAAATTAATATTCGAATCACATATCAGCACATGATAGAATAAGATGAATAGAACATAATCAAACTCAACAATTAAATTGGTAACGCTAAAATATGAATATTTAAGTTAAGTCAAAATCAGGTGGTGAATTTTGAAAAGAATTTGAGAAAAGATTTTAGTATGAGTTTAACACATATTAAAGCAAACAAGCCAATCGCAATTAAAAAAATTTACAATTCATAATGTTGAATAAAATTAGATTTCAACCTCAAAATAAAAACAACAATATATTAATGAAATCTCATTTAAAATAATCATAAAACCGTAAGAGCCTGAAATCTTAAAAATAGGCGTGCTTTCATTTTATCAAAAAGCAACACTAAAATTCTGAACACAACTCAAATTTAGTTTTGGACAAATAAATTATAAAGGTAAATCAATAAATGAAATAATCAATACATTTAAGATATTGAAATACAATATATCTATATATTTAAAAAGTAGCACGTGACATATAAAACATATATATATATATATATTTGAATTTGAAACTAATTTATTAATATTAAAATAGAGGATATAAGAGAGGACGTAAACAACCACTAGTAGAACTAGTTATAAGAAAATAAAAAAGCGTGAAATAAACAATAAAGGATAAAGATTCATATCTTAAAACGACTTGATACAATTCTCATCTAGAACAATAATTTATTACGTTTAAAATACTATACAAGTGAAAACACTATCACATCATGACTTAATATGAATGAGTGAATATTAAAAACAATTGATGAAATTCTTTTAAATAAAATCAATTGATATAAAAATGGTTTAATAGTCATATATATCCATAAAGTTTGGAGTTAAATAATTTGAGGATTGCACTTAAATAACAAAACATAAATAGATTGCAAAACTTCAAAATATAAAATCAGAATAAGTTGAAAAAAGATATAATTAAAGACAAATATTCGATTCACTTGTTTCATATCAATAGTACTAAAGTTTAATTCTGAAATTTATAGCTATGATCATAAATTGAAAAAATATTGTAAGTATAATTGAAATATAAAGATCATACAAGTTAAATCTAATTTTTCAAATATCAAAATAAATATAGAATACTTCACTTTGTATAATGAATTTTTAAGTTTAAGAAGTTTTGATCGAAATTTATTCAGAAGATTGAAAAAGAGAAAACAGTCGAATAATTACAAGAATAGGATACAAAATTCAAAAAAATAATCAAAAATATTTTACACAAATCATTTAGAGACAAAAGACAAAAGTTATATATATTGATCATTCAAATTTTATCGTATATAAAATATATAGCTAACATAATGAACTCAAATTGTTGAATGTAAATTAAGGTATTATCAAGACAAATGAAAATTATAATTTAAATGAAGATTGAGATAATCATTTCAAAATTTTCAAATCAAGGTAATTGAAAAAAACTATCATATCACAAATTAACTCTCATTCGAATAAAGAAGTTTAATACTATCGTAACTAAAGAAAACAAATCATATGGAAACAAAATGAAATACACAATTATTTAAACCAAATTCACTTTCATCAATCTTAACATTTTAAATATAGTCACAAATAAAATTGTATCATAAAAACAATAATATACCTTGAATGTCTGTCAAACTCAGAAATAACTTGAAATAGTTAGCATAAAGAAAGAGATAATTGTTTGAAGACAATAGAGGTTTTTTTTTTAATCTATAGTAAAATAAAAATCTTTGTGCCAAAATGATAGCTATGAAAATTCTCAGTTAGAAATTAGAAATAACTAAATATAATTAAATGAGTAATATCAAAGAAAATATTGGATTGTAAACGTTAATCAAATATATCAAAGTTAAGCAAATATATCAACTTTTATTAAAACATTTCAAAGAGTCGAACCTATAAACAAAAATCTTTTATAAATTGATGAAATACTATTTTTTTAATCCATATACACTATGCAATAAACTTGGATTTTGAAAATGATTCAATCCTTAGTCATAAAACTATGAATATGCTTTCTAATAATTAAATATCACATTATGAAAAATTCACTTACAAGTAGTATCACTATAGATTACAATTACACTTTATCTTGAAAGGGTGGTCTACACTAGCGCAACAACTAACCAAATGTTTAGACTTTTGAATCCCTTTTGTTCTCATCATAAACATCAAAACCACTATAATCGTCAAAACCAATTCGTATCAAAATCTCTAATCATTCGATTAATAAGATCCCTGAAGGTAACATGTGCTTATGTTAACGCCAAAAGATATCATCAAAGAATCCTTAATGCATCTTTTACCCAACTAATAATTCAATGGCATATTCAATCATCACCAACGAAGGAGGCCTTACAACTTTTCTTTAGAAAATCATAAGAATTACAACTCATCATATTATCCATAACTTAGTATTAACTAGAAAAATTCAAATTTAGTAATCAATTTAAATACAACTTACACATCTATTGTCATAAAGAGAAATTTAATCTTTATCAAAGACTACACCAAAATCATGCAACTCCAAATTGTATAAATCAACTTTGAGCATTATGTACATGTCACAAATTTCATTTTTGTATACTACGTAACCTCTCAAAGGTAAGCAATGTCGCATAATTTAAATTACGAAGTTATAGCCTTATAAGACAGTACTAAGTCTATCTATAACTTATAGAACATAAAAAAATCAGTATATCTTCAATAAATTATTCACTCTATAAAATTTACATGTGAATATTACTCAATATCACTTAGGCATATATTACACATAAAATAATAATTCCTCAAACTTTATCGTAAAATTTACGATTATCACTTCAATCAAACTTATCCAATCATCTCCTACAAAGCACGACTAACACATTTTCTAATCCATAACTCCAACAAGTAACTTGTAGTAAAATAGTGATGTTCTATGAAACCACACTAACAACCTAACTCTTAAAATAAAATAAAATTTTACAAAAAAATACTTATCAAAAAAATCAACTCCATAAAATTCTTCTAGAAATTGAATCATCCATGTATATGAAACACCAACGGACACATATTATAAACAAATAGTCGACATGATTTAGCATTTCACTTAGTTCCACTAACTAACTTCAACTAAGAGTACTCAGGACCTTAATATACTGATTGACAGAATATTAACACCTATCAATTAGCTATAACTAACACCCAAAAGTCCACATACCTAATGCTTTGATACCAAGTTGTAACACCCCAAAACTCAAAAAGTAATTAAACCCTTTGATATGAGATGTTATGTCATAAATCATTAATTACTTCAGAAAAATAAAATAATAATCATTGTATAACTCCAAATAAACCATTCTCTACTGAAAAATATATCTCCAAATATATCCAACAATAAGGTGCAAAACACTCTAAAGGGCAATAAAACAATACCAAGCACCTAAACTCAAATTCTAAGTAACAAAAAAAGAGAGAAAAACATTACATAAAATCTCAATCATTTCCACTTTTGAAAGTTTAATGCCCTAGAGATCAGTTTCTAAAAAATCAGTCTGCAAAAATGTTAATGACAAGGGGTGAGCTGTCAACTCAATAAGTATTGTATAATACGTAATCGAAAACATTTATGAATAATGACATTTAAAGAGTACATAAATTTTCAAATATTCAAATAGAATTAAACTTACAAAGGTAATATTTTCAAATACAAGTAAAACTTGCAAAAGTAACATATTAATATACAAATAAGCTTGTAAAAGTAACATTTTCAAACACAAGTAAAACTTGCAAAAGTAGCATTTTCATTGTACGATAACGATTAATAACATTTCATAAAAATAAGCTCAAGTCAAGTAGTGTCAGCAATACCCCCGGTGACCCAGCCATTTACATTTCAGAAATTGGTACGAGACCAAAATCATAACATTTCAGAAATTGGTACAAGACCAAAATCATAACATTTTATTTGTCGCGCACGTTGCATTTACATTATCACCGATGATCAACATTTCATTTTACATTTCATTTACTACTGACGTTGAGCTAAAACATTACTTTCAAAAAAAAAATATATATATAACAATACATTTGCATTACTAAATCATAAAAGGACCAAACATTTAAGCATTTAAGCAAAAAGGTCTAGTAAAGGTAAAACTTATTTAAAAAGAATTAAGTAACAAATATGTAAGTAAAGACTAAGTAGTAAAATAGGTTTATAAACGTATATAATAAAATATTTCAGATCATTACAATATGATAAATAAATTTGGTTTCTAAGAAAACATTTGTGCAATTACATACAATGCAAAAAAAGAAATCTACTTACCTCCGATGATAGCAAGTTTAAGGTTTCACTAACGATATTGGGAAATCACGAGAGGAACCTAAACATATAGAATATAATCCCTCAATTAAACCAGCCAAATAAAAGAAATCTAACTCAACTTTGTAAGTACATTTTTTATTCATTTTCATGAAGAGATTTCAGAAAAACAGTTTTTAGTGCTCAAACGTTAGTGATTTGAAAATCTTAAGGGCCTAAAAAAAATTGCAAAACTTAGTCAATAAATCCAAAAATAAGATTAATAATTCCCCTCAAAATATCATAATTTTATCAAACACCAATAATTACCTATCATATTCTAAACACACAAGGATCAATCCTGACAGCATATATTTCGATCCTCCAATCAGACTTCGTATAATATTTTAACAATCCTACAGACCACAAAAAATTCCAAAACTTAATTTATAGACTACTATATTGGTAATCCATCTCTATACCGAAAATCAGAATTTTACCTATCTCCCTTTGATAATTAAAATTCCTACAACACCAAGGGCTCATGACTGTCAGCCTAAATATCATGGCTTAAACATCAAATATACTCAAAGAATTAAAATACTTATATGACACCAAAATTCACGATAATTTATATCCTGATTCAATTATGCCCCTAAAACTACAATACCGAAAATAAAACTTAAATACATCCCCAATTGTAATTTAAAATTACTCCGATACAATAAGGTCAGTTTGATGATTCAGAAAATCTGCATATGTAATCGATTTAGAATTAAAGTCATCCTAATATGAACACCACCAAAAATTCCGAAAATTATAACACAAGTAGATATATATATCTACTATTCTCATACCAAAATTCAGCATCAATCGCAACCTACAAATATAACTAAAATAAATAACACGGTAAGTTGCTTCACCAATATTAAAACAGATCGCAATTTCAACCTACACTAACACTCAAACTTGAACTCTTTAATGAATTCCAAAAATTCCAGCAATTAATTATAGAGCTTCATATATAATTCTATTTTATCCACTCCAAAATCCATTCATTAAAACATCTCCATAAAATAAAGTTGAGCAATTGTTAGAGGCCTAAATTTTGTTGATGAGATGTTTTGTGTTAAAAGAAAACAAAGAGTATAAAAAGGAATACATCTTTAATCAAAATTGAAAATGAAACAAAGTTCAAGAACTTGTACCTTCAAAGAGTTTCAGAGTAAATGTACAATGAAATTGATACTTTTTATTGATATTATTTTGCTATGATCTTTTGGTAGGGAAACAAGTATAGAAAATTGAGAGTTTTTGTATGAAAGCATTTAATTGATATTACTGTGTAAATATATATACACACATATGAATAATTATAAAAATAATGAAGATATACAATTCCGCTGATTTTGCTAAAATATTCAAATTTCTTTAAATGTGGAATTGATTTATTTCAAATCACTCTAAATGTGGAAATTAACTTATTTCAAATCACTATAAATATAGAAATTGATTTATTTCAAATCACTCTAAATGTGGAAATTAACTTATTTCAAATTACTTTAAATGTGGAAATTAACTTATTTCAAATAACTTTAAATGTGGAAATTGACTTGTAATAATACTGGAGAATCAATCACTGATCTGGTTTATTGCCAAAAATACGTTTCTATTTCTATTATTATTATTACTACTAGTAAAGAAGGAAACAAAAATTAAGGTCTTATAGATGGTCTAAAAAACAAAAGTTATATAAAACATAAATCAAACAATAATTATATGGAAAAAAGATTTTTTTTTTTTAGAAAAAAAAACACTAATAAATTGTTAATTAATTTAAATAGTTTTTGTTTATAATATATTTATATACATAATTTAACTATAAATATTATTTTTGCTCTAACAATATATTGAAAAATATATATTTTTAAAATGATATATATTTTTTCTTTCATTATACTGTTTTCAATTATTGCTACCAGAAGCATTTTCGGTTTTAAAAACATGAAAATCAAATTCTCGTTTTCAAATGAAAATATATAAAACAGAAAAAAGAAAATAAAAATATTACCAAACAGGCCCTTAAATTTTTCAGGGATTTTCAATTTAATTCCTATGTTTTTTCATGTCTTTAATTTTTTATTGTACGTGATTCCTAAGCTTTCTTAAATACATTAAATAGGTTTCATGAACAAAAAAATTTATCAATCAAAGATGACAGAATACGTAAATCGATCATTTTGCCCTTAATTTAAATCGAAGAGATTAAAAGTACCATTTTACCCTCTATTCTTTTTTAATTTAACAATTGAACTTTAAATGTAAGCCAATAAGGATATCGTTATCGAAAGCATACATGGCCAACATCAATCCCCGTCACTCCATTCTAATCAAATATTCAAAGAAAAGGAATGAATGTAAAATTCAACATTTTCTCCTCAATAATTCCCGACAAAACAAAGAATTAGATCAAGTAAGAATAGATTCTGTGTGGAGATAGTAAAAGTTAAAAAGAATATTCAATACTTGATTGTTTGGCCAATGAACATGCAACTATATATGCTATTCAACCCGGTGGCGGAATCAGAAATTCAAATGAGGTGGGTCATTTGAACAAAATAACAATTATATAAAAAAAATAATGAAACTTTAAAATCATAATAAAATTAGTTTTTTTTTTATATATAAAGAAAAATTGATGGTATAATGAATTTTAGATAAAATAAAACAAATAAAACAATTAACTAAATAATCTTACGTAAAAAAATAAAAACAAGAAAGAAATATTAAAAATAAATAATAAGAAAAAAAAACATAAACAATGAAAAATTATAATATTTATTTTAAAAAAATTAAATTATTATTTTATAATAAGAAATTTTGTTTTGTATTTAAAATGAATTTAAATTTATATAAAAATAATTGATTAATAAATAATTTTAAACATGTTTTTGATTTTTTGATTTTTCTAATTATTGATTCTAAATAAATTTAAATAATAAAATAAAGAAAAATATAAAGGATAAAATAAAATGAATCATAATAATAGATAAAATATTTTAATACAATAAATTAAAATTTAAGATTTTATGATATATTGATTTGATGCGTTAGGTATATTAAACTAAAACTATTAGAAATTAAAAAAAATTAAAAAAAATAATATATAATTCATATATGAAAATCTGATAAAGGAATCCGAAAAGAGTTAAAAATAAAAAAGATATTATAAAAATTATTTGGTTTGATTGTAGTGAGAATCAAACCTTGACCTTGAAGCGGAAATAGTGAAACTCTACAACTCTATCACATGTGCTAATTAGAGCATCTCTAAAGCAGAAGTGACTTGCATACCAATAATCATTTATATAGTAACAATATTCAGAGATTTGCTTCTTATGTGACATAAAATTAGATTTGATAGACAATCAACTTAAAATTTGGTCTCCAATACTTCTATCTAAAACACAATTTTTTTTAATGTCGTGTCCATTATTATTTTTTCTTCTGTTTTATGTTTTTATTTTATTTCTTTACCAAAAATAGATGACAAATTAATGTAAATTTTAAATACTTACTGAGTCAATTGAAAAAATAGATGTGCAACAAGCCGTCTAAAAGTAGTCGGTCATATTGACAATATCTAATATATATTTTTTACCACGTCAGCTTGAGGTTGAATATACACGGCTGCATTGGAGATAGATTTATTAACATAATATCTATTAATCCTACGTGACATTTTTTTTTCACAAACAATTCTTACATTGAAGATGCTCTTAATGTTGTTTTGTATAGAATGTTAGTTAATATATATATATATATATATATATATATATATATACATTCATTTTCCTGTCAGTGGGCACTGACAGAATTATATAAGGACATTGAATGTGAGCCACTCATTTATAAAAGAGTTTTGACAAGTGCATACATACCAAGTCAAAATATGTAAAATGAATGGCTCACATTCAATGTCCATATATAATTCTATCAGTGCGCACTTATTTGAAAATTATTGTATATATATATATATATATATATATATATATATATATTTATTTATATATATATGGGGTGGATTCATAAAAAGCTAAAAATTTATTGGTTTATTGCTTTTAGCCACCAATTTATATTTTAATGTTTTTATCACTTTTGACCATTTTTAGATAAAATTACCCCTAAATTTTACTTTACCTTACATGTAACTTGGTTACATGCCACTTGATTTAAAGTTATATGTGAGTGAACTAAAAGTAAAGACAAAATGAAAGGCAATCTTATCTGTTCAAGGTTAAAGGTGATAAGTATAATAAAATATAAATCGATGACTAAAAACAATAAATCAATAAATTTTTTGATTACTTCATGTAATTTCCTCTATATATATAAACATAAAATCATTTCTGGTCTGAACGTGGGTCCGCTCCTGTATTCAACTAATATTTCTATAATCAAATTTTATTCAAAGTTCCATTTTTAACTACTATTGTGGAGATGGAAGCCTATAACTATGTACTAGATTATGCTATAATTTATCTCATCCGTCGTCTATATCTAACGAACTAGATTTGAGATCCATTTCTTATAGTAATAATAAAATTGGACATTCATATACAGTCATTTTCCTATCAGTCCGTACGGATGAAATTATATAAGGATATTGAACGTCAGTCACTCATTTATAAAAGAGCTTTAACAAGCGCATACATACCAAGTAAAATATGTAAAACGAGTGGCTCACATTCAATGTCCTTATATAATTCCATCAGTGCGTACTTATGTGAAAATTTTCGCATTCATATAAGAAGAAGTTCTTTATATATATATACAGTCCTTTTCCTGTCAGTGCGCACTGATAGAATTATATAAGGACATTGAATGTGAGCTACTCATTTATAAAAGAGTTTTGACAAGTGTATACATGCCAAGTCAAAATATGTAAAATGAGTGGCTCACATTCAATGTCCTTATATAATTTTATCGGTGCGCACTTATTTGAAAATTATTGTATATATATATATATATATCAGTACTATATTTGGGCCTCCACTTTTACATTAATTATGATGTGTAATTATATACGTCTACGAATTTCCTCACAGTTCTTATATATCTTATTCTAGAAAGTATAAACAACAAATATTAAGAAAATAATAAACAACAAATATTAAAAAAAATCAAAAATTAATTTTTATTTTTTCCCCTTCATTGCTATTCTCTCCATCAAAATCATCAGTACTTGCATTTTCCATAGCCTACAATAACATAACAAACAAAAAGGTACGGAACAATTAAAATTGGTTTTTTTTTATTCAATGAAAAAAAATAAAAGGTTAATATTATTATTTTTTTTAAAAATAATAACAACAATAATAATAATAATAATAATTGTACAATTTTTACGTTTGTCACAAGGTTTCTATTAAATTTCAGAAAAGTTTATATAAGTTGTAGAGATCGGTATACTATACTTGCCGATTCAAGTATTTTTAAATTCAGTAGGGGACCTAGCAAGATAAATTTCAATATTTTATTTTATTTTTATAAGGTTTTAAGAGAAATTTCTGATAAATTTCAAAACCATATAAAAGCGACAAAATAATATTGATACGATGGTATACCCTTCACAACTATGTCATGAGGTTGTTAGTTCGAGTTCCTACTCTTTTAAAAAACCATGAATTTATGTAATGATTAAAAAATATATAAAAGGTACGTACTTGGATTGACGTCAGTGATAGACCCGGTTTGCTTGAAGTCGCAGTCGTAATCGTTCCATTCAGTGGCCTGGTAGTACAAGTTCATGGCGAAGGCAGCATGGGCCCGGACTGTGTTCGGGAGGAAGCATGGGCCGTCTTCTTGGATGGCTCCACAGTCCAAGCCCAACCCACACACATAATCAATATTGCTCTGTAGGGCCTCCACCTCCGCCCCTGTTTTGGGCAGGCACCACCGTTTTCCACCCTTCCGCAGCGGCTCAGAAACCGGAGACACTGGTGGCTCTGGGGTTGGGTTCATGGGATTGGATGATCTTGCCTGCAAAAAAGCCAATTAGTACATAAAATCATTAAGAGATCTATATATGTTTTTAATACATACCATTTCTTACAATAAACTCAGATCCGGTAAATTAAACTACGAAAACATTTGATTCCTAATTAAAAAATTAAAATTAAAGTTTGATTTTTATTCCATTCATGATCCCATAGCAACTCTTGAATTGAATATAACTATGATCAATGAATTTAAATAGTAACTTGAAAAAAAAACGTATTTATAATTTCGAATTAAATTTTAAAATTATATCCAAAAAACCTTTATACAATTTAATTCTAAATGTACACTAAAAACAATTTGGTTCACGAATCTTATGTCACCTATGATTATTAACTATTATTAGTCCGATTGCAATCACTAATAAATAACATGTAACACGGTGACTATGATCAGCCGCGGCGGCTACCGTGGTTCGAAGGATTCCGACGTTGTAAACGGGTGTCATATCCGGCTGAAATAGTCCGAAATTCCTTTCACATGTGGGTCCGGGTTTGAGATCCTCATTGAAAAGAGCAAAAATGTAAGTCTCAAATGTCCTCTTGGGCATGAGGGGTGTGCCGACCCCGGACGTCACATGCTCCATGAGATTCCGGTTGTACACAGCCGCGCTCTCGGTATCGACAGCGACTTGTGCTGAGTCGCCTTTCGATGGCCATCCGGTTTCCGCTATAACAATCTCGATATCCGGAAAATCAAGGAGTTTCATAGCTGAAAATACAGCGTCAAGCTGTGCATCCAACATGTTAGTATATGTCAATTTGGTATTTTCGTCAAACACTCCCGAGTTGGGCTTAAAGAGAGCGTAGTCGACAGTATCGGCCGAGTAGCCGAAAAATGGATACGGGTTGATCAGGAAAGGAGAATTGATGGCTCTAAGGAAGCTAAGGAGAGGTTTCAAAACATGTGTATCGTATCCTTGTCGAAACTTTCCGGTGGACGGAGGACTTGAAGATGATAGAATACCCAATGAATGCGGTGTCGAGACTTGGATTCTACGGTCTAGGGAGGCACCAACTAGGGCGGTGTGTAGGGTTTGCATGGCCGGAACAAGGCTTGATATGAACAGCTTGTTTGCAGTGGAGAGGACTTCATTGCCAACCAGAATCCGGACGATGTTGGTGGCCGGAACGTGGGGTTCGATGTAGGTTTTCAACCATTGTTGAGTGAAGCTCAGCTTGGTGAGGTGGGGGATTTGGTCATTAGGGACAGTGACCGTGACTGCAATCCCTGTGTGTGAAAAGGCTTTTAGAGTTTCGGATTCGGTGTCGAAGAGCCTAACGCGGTTAATGATGGTTGATTCTAACAGGAACTGCGCAACCTTAGCCGGTGGAGGGAGGTTGTTCGCAACGGTGCCATAGTTTACTCCAATCGTTCCTTCAACTCCTGTAAAAAAAAAAAGCAAGATATGATAAGTGTAAGTATACGTGTCTTTAAAGCAAAAATAAGTGCAGATCAACAGAAAACCCAGATTACGTTTGTTTAGATGGTGTGTATATATGTGTATATATATATATATATGTATATATATATATATACACACATGAAAATCGACTATATAGATGATGATGATAAATTGATAATTAACCTTCGATGAATAGTGAAGATGCAAGAAGAAGCAAAACTGTAGAGAAGAAGCTTGTAGCAGCAAAGATTTTCTTCATGGTAGTTGTATAGTACTGATCGAGGTGGTGGTGTATGGAGAGAGTAGAGGCAGCCATGCATATGCATATGCATGGTTGAAGAAGAATAAGGGGATTTTGGAGATGCTTTGCTTTGTGAATGGGGGAGTGTAAAGTACTAATTAATTGCCAAAAGTTTGTTTGCAGTGTTTTGTTTTTTTTTTTTTTTTTCTTAATTTGTGTGAGAGCATTATTGTTCTGTGTGTGTGCTTTAAAATGTCGACCTTTGAACAATTCTAATTGGCTTTTCCTTTACATCTGTTCTATATATATCATCCGATCACCTTCTTTTTTGGAAGGATATATAGTTTCTTGGCAAAATTTGGCCTGAAAATTAATACAGTATATAAAATTATCACATTCTAATAAGTTTTTTTTTTTTTTTTATCCAAGAGAAATGTTTTTTGGACACGATTGCCCTTATTTACCTTTTCGTTTTATTCTCTGACACAACTTTTTCTCTCTCCTTCATAAGTTCTTCTTCTCATGTTTCTCTCTCTAAAACCTTTTTTCCTATCTTTTTCTCTTTAAAATATTGTTCTCCTCATTGAAACGATTCCAATGATATATTACGGGCGAAAATCGGATATCATTTACCCTCTCAAAAGTCCTTTGAAAGTATTTCGTTTCACACTGAAATCTTTACACGCTGAAATATCAACATGATTACACGATGAAAATCTGTACACACTAAAATGTTAACATGATTACACGTTGAAAATCTTTACACTCTGAAATATCAACATCTTTACACGCTGAAACATTTCAGCGTGTAATGTTTCTGGAAACTTCAAATTTTCTATTTTTCAATCTCTTTTCCAATTTTCAATTTTCTAAAAAAAAAAAAATTCAAACCTACATTGATAGAGATCGAACAATTCTCCATCAATGGAGGTTTTACAAACCTCCATAAATAGAGGTCTGGAATAGACCTCCATTGATGGAGGAGATGAAGATGATTTAAAAAAAAGTTGTTATCCTTACAAGTGATATTTGCACTAAGGGCATTTTTGTCTAAAATCATTTCTCTTTGATAAAAAAAGAAAAGTTATTGAGGAATGATATTTATATATACTCCCTTAATTTTAGGGTTATTTATGATTATGACCCTAGTTTCTTTATATTTATATATATTTAATTTTTCTATTGTCAGTTCGTCTTGATATAAAATATATCAGGAGGAAGAATGTAGATCATTAGATTTACATACTTTGATTCAAAATGTATGGACTTGTCAAAACTTCTCCATAATCTGTGGTCCACATTCTTCGTTATGATATATTTTATATCAGGACGAACTGACAATAGAAATACTATATATATATATATATATACGTAGTAATTGTTAAGCAATGTATACTTTACTTTAATTTCGATAAGGACCTCGATGAAATCACATTGATTTTTATGAATTTTGATCTGAATTTTTTTGTGGAAGATAAGTTTATGGCGCGTTTACTAATCAGGAATTCTACTTGGGAAAGAGAATTAAGTTTCTGATTTTCCTTTTTAAATTCATGTGTTTACTAAATTTGTCGGAAATTAAGTTCCATGGACCACACACACATATCAAGAATTAAGTTCCTAAATGAAAGGGAACCTGATTCCCCCCACTCACCCTAGGAATCAAGTTCCCTTTCCCGATTGAAAGGGAAATTCATACATTTTTACAAAAATTCCCCCACTTAAAATTATAAAAAAAAATATATAACTAAAAATGAATTGCGAAATATAAAAAAAAAAGAAGTGAACAACTACCTTTATTATATATATATATATATATATATATATTATAAAAAAGTTCGATTAAAAAAAACCAATATACTGCATCAAAATAAAAAATATGTGAACTGCTTTTGCTTTGAATTTTTTTTCATTAAATTATTTATTTATTTATTAGCTATACTCATACATCTCTCCACTGCAAGAAAATAGATCTATAGGGACGAAATTTTGTTGAGACGAATTTTATTCGTCCTAATAGAACGTCTATTGGGACGCAATAACATATTCGACCCTAAAAATTTTAAACCTAAAGAAACCTTTAGAGACGAAAAAATTCGTCCCAATAGACGTTCTATTGGGACGAAACAAATTATCCGTCCCTAAAAAGGAAAAACCTGACGAGACCTTTAGGGACGAAAATAATTATTCGTTCCTAAAAAGTGCAAAAATAACCAGACATTTAGGGACGAAAATAATTTATCCCAATAGAATGTTTATTAGGACGAAATAAATCATTCGTCCCAATAGAAATCCCATTGGGATGAAAATTATTCGTCCCTAAAAAGTTTGACAATTTTTTTGAAAAAAAAAAAAGAAATTATAGACTTGGGGACTTATTAAGACAAACATAATATTTGTTGCTGATAATGATTTATCAGGATTTAATTTTTCTTTTTTCTTTATCATTATTTTTTTTTAAGTTTTTCCTCAGAGACATATTAATAATTAAATTTGCTTCACTTTTATATTAATTCAAAAAATTAAGAAAAATGATATATATATATATATATATATATATTTTCATGTACGATTAACGATAGACCCTTTGATCTGACAATATATGTTTTTAAAAAAATAGTTTAATTGCACATCACTTCTTAGTAGATGTGGCAGTGCACCTCCCTTCCAATTTTTAAATATCAATTTGTTTATTATATAAAAATAAAATTTAAATTATTGGAATTAATTTACAATAAAATGTTAATAACATATAGAGTTTATATATAAACAGTATGCTATTATTAACAAATTCGAACCTTTAGCAAAGCGGATAAGCTTTGTTTAAGTGTTGGTGTTGGTCATGAGTTCAACTATGGCCGAGAACCAAACATTTAATGTGAAGCTGTGGGCTAGTCGAAACTGGTATGGTGGGTTGATGGATAGTGGGTTTTAAATATATATATTTTTCAAAATTCGTCCCCATTTTTTCTTGTAGTGCTCATATGTATAAATACGGCTATATTTTATACACAAGGATATTTTGTAATCAACTTTGTATAAATTTGATTCCATTTCTAATTCTTAAATGTTAGTAAACACAATAATGGAATTTAGTAATTTAATTCTGATTACCTTCCATTTTCCTTTCCGGTGGACCTTGATTATGATCTCTCTCATTCCTGATTAGTAAATACGCCCTTAATGAAATCTACCTATGAAAAAATGTGAGAATTTTTCAAGTATCAGAACTATTTATCCTGATTTTATTAAATATAAAGACATTAAAAAAATGAGATAAATATAGGAAATCTTTTTAAAAAAAATAGTTATTGTACTTGAAAAATTCTCAAATTTTATTCATACGTAGATTTCAATGAATTTATCATCCTTAAAAAAAATTATATCAAAATTCATAAAAATATTTATGATTTCATCAAAATCCTTACCGAAATTAAAATAAGGTATACCTCACTTGATAATTACTATATATATATATATATATATATATATATATATCAAGTATTACACTGTTACATAAATTCTAGATTTTTTAGAGAGGAGGAGGACTCGACCCACAACCTCGTGGTGCAGGTGTGAGCAAAGGCTGATGTACAAGAGGGCTGCCCCGGGCTGTAGCCCGGGCAGCCCTCTTGAAAAAAAAAATTCATAAAGGGATAGTTGCGTAAGTACCCCTAAGTTCTTAAAATATTATAACCATATAGTATTTTTGTCTAAATTTAATATAATATAAATATTTTATTGTTTAAAGTAAGTTTTAAAAATACAAATAATATTCTAGCTTCTAACATTATAGAATTAAGCTATTTTTCGACTTTAAATAATTTTTTTATTTAATTACATGTTTAAATAATGGTTTATGCATAAATTTTACAATGGTTTTTATATTTTTGAGTTGTCCATTATTGAATCGGTGTCATCTTATTATTAAAAAAATAAAAAAATAAATACTTTCATTAAAAATTATATAATTTTTTTTATTCTTAATCAATGTCTCACATGGACTGTATTGACTTTATTATATCAATATGCGTTGAGGAAGAAAATCATAAGAATTTTCTTCACAGTGCACAACGAATTAAATAAATTTATTTTGAGAATTTGTGAGCCATTAATTAAGTATTATAATATATCAACTTAACAAAAGTAGATAAATCTAACTATTGATAGGTAAATAGCTGACTCATAATGTTAGTAAGTACTGATAAAAAAAATACTATATATATATATTATTTAGCCCGGGAGGTAAATATTTCTTGGGTTCGCCTCTGAATTTGAGAGATTTACCATCAGACCAACCTCATCTCATCATATAGTTTCTTGATACTCAGATTTAGGAACCGGAGGATAGTATGCAAAAAAAAAAAAAAACACTTTTGAATCACCAAAAAAAAATCCGATAGACATTTGACTTGAACATACAATTTTATAGGCCTATATGGAAATAGATCAACGTTAGGGTTTGATGGGGCCATGACCTCAGGCCCACAAATATTTTTAAAAAATATATTAATTTACTTTTTGTAATTTAAATTTACTCCTGATTTCTGGAGCTGGCTTTGACTATATTATATAGGGGTGGGCGAGGTTCGGTTCGGTTCGGTTTTGGCTAAAACCATATTGAACCGTTATATTTTCGATTTTTGAAAACTTGAATCGGTTTGAACCGTATTTGACCACAAAACCGAATTGAACCGAACACCTTTATCTCGGTTCGGTTCGGTTCGGTTAAATTCGGTTTTGGGCCTATTGGGTTTTGAGGTTTTTTTAATATATTTTTTCAATTTTTGTATCCTTTAACAGTCCTATTTTTGTATTTAGACCTTTTGCTTTTGGACAATTGATTTTGGACTATTTTTTTTTAACAATCCCTTACATTCAAAACACATCTAAATAGACCACATTACTATTTAACTACTCAAATTTAGTCCAATTCAATCATAAGTACATGCTCAATAGTTACCATTCTACCAAATTCATTACATATATTATATAGAATGATAGAAGTCCAAAATAAAATAAGATTATACATAAATAATCCAACACACAATCCATAATAAAATTTGTTTATTTATTTATTTGTAGTTCGGTTCATCGGTTCGGTTCGGTTTTGGAAGGTCAAAAACCAAAACCGAACCATATTCTATGCGGTTCGTTCGGTTCGAACCGAATTGAACCGAACTCAACCTTAAAACCGAACCAAACACCATATTTCGGTTCGGTTTGGGTCGATTCGGTTCGGTTCAATGAACCGTGTCCACCCCTAATATTATAGAAGAGACTTACCGATATGCTACTTCAACTTCTATGTTATAATATATAGTATATAGGGTAAAAAGTGAAACTAACCATAAAATTAATTGAGTTTTTTAATTTAGTTTGACCTAACATTAATGTTTTGATTGTTTTTACCAAACAATCCATTATTTGGACAACAATACCCTTAATTATTTTTGAAATAAAAATACCTTTTTTTAATTAAAAAAATACTTCTAATTTTTTTGTTGGAGGCCATTGGAGGTCCACGAGACCTCCAATGGAAAAGGAGGATGGAGGAGGAGGATGCAATTTTTTTAAGTGGTGTTTAATAGAGGAAATATGGTTTTTGTCAATTTTTTAAGTTAGTGTTTCAAGACTATCGCCACTTTAATAATTTATGTTTTAAAGGCACCAAAGTAAGTGATTTTCAAAAATACCCTTACTTTACTCAATTTTTTTTATTTACTTTCAGTTTTTCTTTTTTTGATTTTATTCTTTCATCTTCTTCATAGATGTCTGTTTAACAGACCTCCAAATGGAGGTTGAACAGACCTCCATTGGAGGTCCAAATCGACCTACAATGGGGGTCGAAATAGACCTCCAATGGGGGTTGAACTCGTTCGACCTCCGTTGGAAGTTTGTTCAACCTTCATGGAGGTCAAAGTCGACTTCTAATGGAGGTCGAATTGCTCTCCATTAGAGGTCGTTGAAGAAGAAGATGAAAAAAAATTTGGAAAATTTTATTTTTTGGAAAATTAATTTTTTTCGAGACTTTTCATGTACTTTCTGAGACTTTTCAGGTATTTTCCGAGGCTTTTCATAATTTTTCGAGACTTTTCATGTATTTTCTGAGACTGTTCATGTATTTTCCGAGACTTTCATGTATTCTCCAAGACTTTTCATATTTTTCTGAAACTTTTCATACTTTTCCGAGACTTTTCATGTATTTTCGAGATTCATAATTTTCCGAGACTTTTCATGTGTTTTTCGAGACTTTGTATATATTTATTTCGAGAATTTTCATGTATTTTCCGAGACTTTTCATATTTTTTCGAGACTTTTCATGTATTTTTCGAGACTTTTCATATTTGTCCGAGACTTTTTATGTATTTACCTAGACTTTTATATTTTTTTTGAGACTTTTCATGTATTTACGAAACTTTTCAAGTTATTTTCGAGACTTTTTAGGTAATTTTCGAGACTTTTCAAGCATTTCCAAGACTTTTGGTAATTTCCTACTTTTTGAGCAAAAATGAAATTTTTAGAGACTTTTGATAATTTCGGTGACTTTTTGGTAATTTTCAAGACTATCTGGGTACAAATGAAATTTTTTGAGACTTCTTTCTACGCAAAAATGAAAAGTCTCGGACAATTTCACTTTTGCCCTGAAAGAATTGGAAATTATCAAAAGTCTCGGAATTGGGTGAAAAGTATCAGAATGACCTCCAATTTTTTTTCATCTTCTTCTTAATCGACCTCCAATGATGGAGGTCCTCCATTGATGGAGGATTTTGAAAAAAAAAACCAAAATGAGGAATAAGGATACTCTGGGGCATTTTTGTCTATTCACCATAATAGATGTCTTTTAAACATAAGTTTTTAAAATGGAGATAGTGTTGAAAATCCACCTCCAAATAGTGTCATTTAATTTTTGAACTCATGTTTAATAAATGTGTGTTTAATTCTTAGTGTGTTTAATCTATGTGTGTTTAACTCCTAGTGTGTTTAATCTATGTGTGTTAATTCATAGCGTGTTTAATCTATGTGTGTTTAATTCCTAACGTGTTTAATCATGTGTGTTTAATTTCCATTGTGTTTAATCTCTTCCTTCTTTAAAGATTTTTTTTTTCCTTTCTTCCCATTTTTTTTTTGTATGGCCAGTTACCTCCATTGCAGGTTTGTGTGATGGAGGTATGTGTGACCTCCAATAATTTAAAAAAATTGAAAAAAGTTTTTTTTATTAAAGAAAATTAGTTTTTTAAAAAATAAATAGAAAGGGCAAGGTGTAAATCTGTCTCATCATGGACTGTTTGTAAAATCAATGAAAACACTAATTTTAGATAAAAATGGAAACCCCCTTAATTAGTTGGTTAGAAAGTGCTATTTCCTATGTAGTATATATATATATATATGAGAACTTTTCCTATCAACACCCCCTTATTTTAATATAATGAGCACCTTTGATGAAATTACATGCAATTGAATGTTTTTCGATAAGAATTTTTGTATACATTCTAAGAAAATTAAAATACATATTTGGTAAAAATTTGAATTTTTTTTGGAATCCACAACTATTTTTTCTGACATTTCCCTAGTTTTAAATGTTTTATCTTTAAAAAAGTCAGAAAAAATTAGTTCTTTTACCCGATATTTTTTCAATTTTTTTCAACAAATGTATTTCATTTTTTTATCACCTATACAAAAAATCACATCAAGATTCAATAAACTCCATCAAATTTCACCAAAGGTGCTTAAAATGTACATTGTAAAAGTCCTTATTGGAAATATATATATATATATATATATATATATATATATATATTGTTGACAGTGATTTTTCGTCAAGGGAAATATCAACCAATCAACGATGTAATTTTTAGTTTGTTAATGGAGAAAAATCAAATAAATGATAAAGAGACTTGATTTTACGTGGAAAACCCTAAGAAATAGAAAAAACCACGGTTGCCGGTGACGGCGAGAGATAATTTTCACTATAAGAAAATTGATTACAGAGCTCAACTCACTTATCTCTCTTGGTGCTTCTTTGTGCGTTTTCTGTGTGTTTACAGTGAAAAATGTGTTATATTTATACATACATTTGTAACCCTAAACTTGTTGTACAAGTAGTTGACTGGTAGAATCTCATTATGATTCTTCTTGCTTGGACCTTCGTGATTGTCTTGATCTCTTTCCTGTCTGGTGTTTATCTCGTAATAAATGCGACTGATATCATGCTTGTTTTAGACTCTACTGCTTTAGGAGAGAAATAAATTTGCTTCCTTGTTGAAATGTGACTCTTGATCTTCATATCTTAGTGAGATTCCTTTCCAAGTCGTCGGACATTAATGACGCGAGTTGGTTCCTGATTCGGGAGAGTGATCTTTGCTTGGGAGATATCTTGGCTGAACAGTATCTCATTTTGGCAAGGTTCTCTTCTGGCCGAGCCATCCACCTTAAAGCTCATTCCATGTTGCCTGTTTATTTATTTGGCGAGGGTTTTGCTCGGATTATGCGTCCTTAATCGGCTTTTATCGGGTTCGACTGGTTGACTTTTAACTACATAGCACGTCTCCTCTCCAGTACTTTTGTTAGTTAGATGACGTATTGGTTGATCAAAATTCACATACAACATATATAGGCATGACGCCGGTTGACAATATGAACGCTCTCTTAATTCCGTGAGGAAATATGATTTATTGTCCATTAGAGAATCAATGGTACTTAAAGGATATATGTAATTAGAGGGGTATAACGGACATTATGACCTAGCTCTAATTATGAACTACTGTGGAGGATCACACCATGTGTAATAGCTATATCGATGGACACCGAGTTGTATCGGTCTGTGTAAAAGCGTCTATAGTTGAGAGAGTGCAGCTTCGGGTTTTTAGTGGAATAACACCGGAGTTAATAATCAAGGAATATTAATTAAAGAGTTTAATTAATGATTCCGATGATTATTGGAGCTCAAAATACTATGGGTCCATTAGGTCCCCTTGCTAACCCGATAGATTTAGGTAACAAGGGTCACGGTTAATTAATTGGATTGTCTAATTAATTGTGTTACGAAAGTGACACATATTTATTCGGGAATTAATTGAATAATGAGATTATTTGATTAATGAATAATGGTGATTAATTAAATTAAATAATAAGATTATTTAATCATGTTATTAATCACTAAATGGAGGATGTTTGTTGATATTTGTTTTTGAATAAAATAAGATAATATGATTATTTTATTTTATTTTATTAAATTATATTTTGATTTTTGAATTTAAATAGTTTGAATTCAAATCATATTAAATAAAATAAATATTAATCAATATCTTTAAAGATATTTGATATCTTAAAAGATTAGATTAATTGGTTTTTGATTAAAATGATTTTGAATTTAAAAAGAAAAAAAAAGGAGAAAAAAAAACGCATGCATCAATAGAGAGCAATTGGTGGCATGCGTGAGAATACAACAAAGAGAGAAAAAAGAGAGCTGTGCGTGGGTGCACAATTTGATACATATATATATATATATATAGATATATATATTTATAAGATATATTTTTTTTAACAACTAGAATTGTTCTAGTTTTGGTTTTCTCTTTGGAAGAAATAGTTTCTTCTTCTTTTCTCAACATCTTCCTAGGTTCCTGAGTACGTGACGCGCCCACACGCAGTTACCTGTTCCGGAAATAGCTAGGAAGATCAGTGGTACAGACCAGAAGCATATCGTAAAGTGAAGGAGCCTCCAAACGTTGGTAAGGTTCTAATTGTTTTTTTATATTGATTTCAATTTCTTGTGTTTACATATTCTATGTATTAGTTCCGGAAAAAGAATTGCGATCCTAAGTTCACTGGTTCCAGATCGTTTATGATCTGTATAAAATTTTTAAAACCTATTTCCGTTGCATTACCAGTGAACGGGGTTCCAACAAGAAATTGCAAGAATGTGTGTAGCTCTTCTTATTATTGTATAAATGCTTTTGTATACTTTTTTTAAAAAGTTTAATGAAAATGAGAATAAAAAAGCTCCTTTAATGGAGTTCTCTTTTCTCTGAATTCTCTCTCAGACTTTTCATCAAACACTTAGGTGTATCCAGTCTATATACTCTGTAAATTCTTTACATGGTATCAGAGCTGTGTTGACAAATGTCAAATGAATTCTTCAACCTCTTCATCAACTAATCGAAATCCAGATCAAAATCCAGATCAAAATCCTCCACAAATATCCTCTTCATCTTCTAAAATGGATTTTCAATCTCTTGCAAATACTCTCACATTAAACCTACCAATAAAGCTTGACAAAAACAATTTTGTATACTGGAAAGCTCTGATTCTTCCGGCTGTTAGAGCTCTTGAGTTTGAAGGATTCATCAATGGTTTCAGACCAAAACCACAAAAATATGTTGAAGTCAACAAAGAAGTGATCGCCAATGATGAATACTTAGAATGGAAGCGCTCAGATCAACTTCTCTTGTGTTGGTTGCTTACAACTCTCAGTAAAAAAGTCATTGGTGAGGTAACTTCTTGTTCTTCATCTCAAGCTATTAGGAACACTTTGCAAGAACTGTATTCACAACAATCTCAAGCAAAAGTTTTACAATTACGTCACTAGTTGCAAAACACTAAGAAAGGTGTCATGAGTATTAGTGATTTTATTATGAAGATCAAAGAGGTAGGACATAATTTAGTGTCAACTGGACAGCCAATCACTGATAGTGATATGTTATCTAGCTTTCTTGGAGGTCTTGGTTGTGAATATGATCTTGTCATAGTGGTGATTCAATCTCAAAGTAACACTATGAAAATTCAAGAAGCTCAGTATCTGTTATTGCTTCATGAGTAGATGGTTGAGCAATTTAACTCTGTAGGTCAAATTAATGTTCCTTCCCTATCGGCTAACTTTGATGTTCAAGGTTCTAGATGAGGTTACAGTTATGATGGAGGAAACAATTTCAACAACCATCGTGAAGGTAATGGCAGAGGTCGAGGTTGTGACAGAAATGGAAATCGAGGAAATCAGAGCCAGATGTGCCAAGTCTGTAATAAAATCGGTCTTGTGGCAATACAATGCTATAAGAGGTTTGATCAGTCCATTAAATATCAAGGTAGCTCAAGCAATCAGTCAGGCACGAGCAGTTCAACTAAGAATCAAGGATATTTCAACAATCTGAAAAAAGCCAATATGCATCAAACCTCACCTCAGTATGCCACACCAGAGACAATTATTGATTCTTCAGGGTATGTGGATTCTGGAGCCACAAATCATATCACGTCAGATATCAATAATCTTACTCTTCGATCTGAGTACAAAGGTAGTGAAAAGTTAATTGTTGGAAATGGTTGCAAACTTCCTATAATGCATGTAGGTAGTTATATCGTAAAATCTCAAACATCGCCTTATAAATCTCTATTATTGATCAGATTATGCATGTTCCTCATGTCACTAAGAATTGATTGAGTATCTCTAAGTTTACAAAAGACAATGACACTGTTAACCAAAATTCACTCTGGGTGAAAATTCCGATCAACACCTTCAACCCGCTACCCCGGAGGTCACAACGGGGGTAGGTACCTCGAGGTACCATGGTTCTGTAGAAGTGAAAGGAGCAAGGTGCAGTAGGTAGGAGACTCAATCATCCCGCCCATCGGGCGTCGAGGATAAGGAGAAGATATGGCAATTTGAGGTTCCCTTGCTGAAGTGAAGGGCTGGTAAGGGTCTCTAGTCCCTAGTCTTGGTCTCTGGTCTTTGTACCCGGTCCCGGTACCCGGTCTTTTCTCTCGGTCTCCTCTGTAATTCCACGATCAAAATAACATGCAATGAGGGGGATATGAGAGCTAGGACCAGTGGGGTAGGTGCCTAGGTCACATACATACATAATAATGGAGATAGATAGGAGAATGACAATTCTTTTGGTAGAAGTGGACTGACCTAGGGGGAAAAAGCATCATGAATGATCATATGCTGAAAAACCCCTAGGCAGCAATCGGAGGAAGGAAAGAGTCCCTTCATTATTTATATGTCACAAAAAGCACTCCTTAGAGCTTACATAAGTACAAACCGCTATCTGGTAAGCCATAGTTAGAGGGGTGCCACTTGGTACCGGTACATTCTTGGTGAAAATTGATATGTATAGTAGACGATACTATGGTAGGAGATGGCGGTGATAGACGATAGTGTCTCTCTTTTTAGTTGATCTCTGGTTCCCATTTTTCAGATTGGAGATTGAAGAGAGCTTGGAGATTGGAGTCTCTTTCTTGAAGAGTGCTTTGTCATATTTATATCTTCTATTTCTTGTTTCCCACTCCATAAATTTAGTTAATCAATTTGCAATCATAAAAACATTGATTTGGCATTGATGAAGTTGACTCTCATTAATGGCATTTTGAATGGCCATTAAAGAGTTGATTGATTCCTCATTTATGGTGTTTTAAATGGCCATCAAAGAGTTGACTATCTTCATTAATGGAAGAAGTAAACTTTCTCTTCTTCGAATTAGAGTATACTGCAGGCTTCGTTTATTAGGCGTGGCTGGTTCTAGGTTGACTCCCTAGTGCATCAGTTGCATCGATGTGTGGGAACCTTCCTACTACCATTTCCCATGCTAGGTAGATGGCCAAAACTTGATGGACCGGTCTAGGACAGGTATCGTTGTACCAGGGTACCAGGTAAATGTCGGGTTACCTAGGTACGTGGTGAGAGATATCGAGGTGTCAGCCCTGATTGATACCTGGCAAAATGTGTTATGTGGTACTGACTTCTTCCTGGTTCATGGTATCGAGTATCTCCAGTATCTGGGTATCGGTCCAGATGTAGGTTCTACCAGGCTCTAGATAGATGGAAAATTCTTCTTTGGACCCCTGCCAGAAAAGGCTGTTAACAGAAGTCCCCCCTGACTTGAACACCGATACCTAGTTGGCGTTGGAGTCAGGATCTGAAATGCTTGAAGAATTTTGCTCATCACTTCTTACTGGTAACCGCTACTTGAAACAAAAACTGTTCCCAGCGCGCTTAACTTAGGTGAATTAGGGTACTGGACATTCCAGCATCATGAGTCCTAGTACTTAGGTGAAAAGATCCTGGTAGGCAACTAAGGCCATTTTCACACCAAATCTTTATACATAGGTAAAACATAGGCGAATCCAGGTACCTGGCATTCCTACAAAACAAATGAGCTGTGGCGGACCACAGATGGGGATATTCCATTGGGTTGAACTTTCGACGCTCTAGTCAGTATAAATCTAATAAGTGAGAGAGGTAAGATGTGACAAACTTGTAAGTTCCTCATATTTTGATTGGCTTATTTCGTTGACAAACCACATCGGGGATTTTCTTGTAAGGATAGATTAGGCCTCATTGTTCGTGATCAAGCTTTAGTGGCACTATCAATCGTAAGGGCACTTGAAGAAGGTATAACAAGTTCTTAACTCAATGAAGAGAACTAGTTGCACACACTCACAACTCATGCATTATCATATCTCATATATTTGTTGTGTGTTTCATGTTTATGCACTTTCACTACTACATATCTCTTCATCCTCATATCTTTTGTATCTAGGTTGATTTGTTAAGGTTAAGAGTTGTGCATTTGTTTTTCATTGTTGATAGCTATCATGGGTGCCGTGGGACTGCTGTGAATTATCACAATGGTAGGCAACACAATGGTTCACCGCTGTGTGACCGCTGTAAGACCGCTGTGATAATTCACAGTGGTGGGCAACACAGTGTGTGACCGCTGTGTGACTGTTGTGACTATCCACAGCGGTACGCACAGCGGTCGCACCCTATTTAGCCCAAAACGGTGCCGTTTCATTTAGACCTGCTATATATACATTCTTATCTCTCCCATTTCGTTCCAAGAGCTTCCAACCCATTCTTTCTCCATTTTTAAAGAGCTCAAGAGTGACTTGTAAGAAAAGTTAGCAAGATTGCATTTTTCCTAACCAAAACACAAACACCCATCATCTATACATGAATCAAACTGTAGGGAAAAATTCGAAAACGCAGCAGAAGCGAGACTAAAAAACAAATTTATTATAGTTTAAAAATTTTCCAATATTTGAACCTTAACCCTTTAATTAATTAAACATACATATATTCAAAAGATATCATACCTCTTGTCGCGTGATCCGATTGACTTAGCGTCGATGGTAATTCGCAAGATCTTCCAATCCGATCAGGAACGTGAATCACCTAGGAGCGTGGTCTCCCTATTCTTTGAATTGGGTACCTGAGAATGGAAAAACGAAATCTTCTTTCTTGATCGTTAATCACAAAAACTCCAAGAGCCTAGAAAGATCATTCCGGTCACTTTTGAATTCACAATCGTTATGATTGAAACTCGTGTGAACCTAAATCGAAAGTGTGCACAAAACCTTTTTATGTAAAGGCTTGCAAGTGCACTATCGAATTTAGAACTATCTTTCTCTCTTCCTCTTGGCTGGATTTTCACTATGTTCTAGAGTTGGAATTTTTTTTATTCAAAAGCAAGAGAATAAAATATTCTTTCTCTAAAAAAAAAAACTTTTTTTTTCCTTTTTATTATTAATTCCGAAATTAATAATATATATAGGTATACAAATCCTTTCCTAAAGAGGATTTACTTGGTGGGAAAGAATCCTATCTCTAGGTGGATTTACTTGGTGACAAAGAATCCTTTTTCAAAAAAAAAAAATTTCTTTTCCACACCAAGACTCCTAATCCAACTCAAATAGTGTATTTGTGATTATATTAAAAACTTCCTTATTTGATTAGATAAATAAATTCTTTATTTATCTACTTACCAAATTAAGTCTTTTATATTTATTATACTACTATAATAGTATACTACTAGGAAACATAATTCCTAGTCAGAAAAAGATTTTGATTTTTAATTAAATAATTAATTTCCATTTAATCAAACAATAAAATAAAATAATATTTTAGACTATTATTATAGCCTCGCCGCCCACACACAAAAATTATGGGCCAAATATTATTTTCTTATTTTATTTAATCCATTCTGGCCTTAAATAAAAGCCCACATGTGAACCAGATCCATTCTTACTAAAAGAAACAAGCCCACATGCCTCTCATTAATATATTAATATAATTTGAGCAGCCCATTAAATAGATAATGTGCAAATTATATTCTTTAATATATTAAATACAATTCTAGATGGACCCATAAATTAGTCAGGTAGAAAATATCAAGTGATCCATGCAAGTCCGTGTGGATTGGGGATCTTGACAGGCTATCTAAATTTAAGCTTCAATAGACATAACCTAATCACAATCAACAAATGATTCACTTAGGTCCGATCTATTAATTTTAGCTCATTCCACTAAAGAGCTAAAATTGAACTCTTAAATAAAGATAGAATAAGAAGATGTTTCTCATTCATACCCTAGACAATCTTATTGGAGATAGTGTATCCTCGTGAATAATATCAGTAATCGCCAAGAGCTCATAGACCGCCTATAGCTCTCCTAGTTACCATATTTACTCATATGACCACGTTTTGAACTTGGATATTTTGACTTGTCCAGAAGTCATGTTTTCAATAGATATTATCGAAAACTCAACGTTGAGATTTAATATCCAATACCTCAAAAAATCCAAAATGATAATATTATACTCTCATTCAATAAATTGAGCCACGATGTCCATATCTATAAATGAAGTCCTCTATCGATTAACAAATGAATACCACCAAACTATCGAGGATAGACTATGCTATATAATCGTACTCATTGATAGCTCAAATGATAACACTTGCAATCAAAAGTCCATCATTTATCTCAGGATTAAGATAGACTCTCTGATTGTCCTCATAATGAAAAGACTTGTATCTACTGACGGTTCTAGATAAAATATTTTATTGTGATCCTGTTCAATGCACCCAGTGCACTAGATTTTTTTACTCAAAGACCCTTTCGATGATTTTAGACTCATCATAATTCATTTGATCCCACTCAAATGCCAGCAAAAGAATTCTACAACTTTATCAAGATAAAGGTGCCCAACCTTTAACTTAAGTTGTGAACGTTTATTCAAGACTAACTAAAGAATTGTGTCTACCTCATACATATCTAGATGTATGAACAATTCTTCCTTTCTCATAGTCTTTTGACCTTATGATTATTTACTTTGACAATTATCATTATAAATGCTATAAGATTTTGTAAAAGCAGAAATCACTTTATTAATATGAAAAGATTGTCAATTTCAATATTACACTCTTGCTATTGAGCATAATCCTAACAATCTCCCACTTGCGCTATAGCAAGTGTGTCATATCTCTCATTCCCATGTTCTCTAGGTGCCCATCAAAACTTTTCTGAGGTAGAGCCTTTGTGAAAGGATCCGCTAGATTTTCTGCTGACGCGATTTTGGTAATTGTTACGTCACCCCTATGAACAATCTCCCTTAAAAGATGATACTTCCTTTCAATGTGTTTACCTCTCTTATGACTTCTTGGTTCTCTCAAATTAGCCACTGCTCCACTGTTGTCACAGTAAATAGTGATCTGCTTATTCGTATTAGTTACTATTTTCAAGTCAATTAAGAATTGGTTGAGCCAAACAGCCTCTTTAGTAGCTTCGCATGCAGCAACATACTCTGCTTCCATGGTGGAATCAGCAATACAGGATTGCTTGATACTCCTCCATATGACTGCTCCTCCTTCTATAGTAAACACAGATCCTGATATGGATTTTCTGGAGTCAGAATTCGACTGGAAATCAGAATCTGTATACCCAATGGGAATTAAATCCCCTCCAGAGTATACAAGCATTTAATCTCTTGTTCTCTTGAGATACTTGACAATATGCTTGACTGCCGTCCAGTGATCAGGACCAGGTTTCGATAGAAACCTACTAACTATGCTAACAGCAAAACAAATGTCTGGTCTAGTGCAGAGCATTGCATACATGAGACTTCAAACTGCCGAGGCATATGGAACTCTACTCATGAATTGCTCTTCATTCTGATTCTTAGAAACTTGTTCCTTAGAAAGTTTGATTCCATGTCTGAAAAGTAACATACCTTTCTTGGAATCCTGCATGGAAAACCTAGATAATATTTTGTCTATGTATGAAGCTTGGGATAATGCAATTGTTTTATTCTTTCTATCCCTTATTACTTGGATACCTAGAATAAAACTAGCTTCTCCTAAGTCCTTCATATCTAATTATTTTGCTAACCATTCTTTTACTCATGTCAATACACCTACATCGTTTCCAATGAGTAGTATATCATTAACATAAAGAATTAGGAAAACCAACTTGTCGCCCTTTATCCTTTTATATACACAAGGTTCGTCAGGATTCTGAATAAATCCAAAACCTTTCACAGCTTGATTGAACCTTATGTTCCAGGATCTGGATGCCTGTTTTAATCCATATATGGATTTCTGCAACGTGCGTACCTTTTCCATTTGGCCATTTTCAATGAATCCTTCTGCTTGCATCGTATAGATGCTTTCGTCAAGATTTCCATTAAGGAAAGCTGTCTTGACGTCCATTTGCCAAATCTTTAGATCTAAAGATGCTACAATGGATAAGAGTATCCTAATGGATTTAAGCATGGACACATGAGAGAAGGTTTCCTCATAATCGATACCTTTTTTCTGTGTGTAACCTTTAGCTACCAATTTAGCTTTAAAATTTTCCACATTTCCATCCATACCTCTTTTCCTCTTGTATACCCACTTGCACCCAATGAGTTTTATCCCTTTAGGCAAGTCTACATGGAACCAGACTTTGTTATCGAACATGGATTCAATCTCAAATTGCATTGCCTTTTGCCAATGACGACAATCAGCATCCTCCATTGCTTCCTTATAAGTGTAGGGATCATCGTTGTCTGGGAGATTCTCCACTGATTCTCCCAGACGGATGTATCTCTCGGGTTGTGTACTAACCCTCCCACTACGACGAGGAATGGTAGGTTGTTGATTTTGTGTTGGAGTGGAACTTACAATTGGGCTAGGTTGTAAAACCTCTTGTGGAATTGTATCTCCTGACATCTCATTCAGGACAATTCTAATTTTGGGCACAAAATTATTCACATAGTCCTTTTCTAGAAATGAAGAATTTGTTGAAACAAATACTTTTAGATCTGAAGGACTATAGAAATAATATCCTTTAGTTCCTTTTGAATACCCCACAAATATACATGTTTCCGAACGGGACTCCATCTTTTCTGTGTTTCCTTTTAACACATGTGCATGACAACCAAATATCTTTAAGTGTTGTAAACTAGGCTTTCGCCCAGTCCATAACTCATATGGTGTTTGAGGAACCGACTTAGATGGTACAGCGTTCAGAATGTATATTGCAGTTTGTAGAGCATATCCCCAAAAAGAAATAGGAAGCATTGAATAACTCAACATTGACCTAACCATGTCTAAAAGAGTTCTATTTCTCCTTTCTGCCACCCATTTTGTTGAGGTGTACCTGGTGCAGAAAACTGAGAAACTATCCCATTATCAATAAGATATTGCTAAAACTCACCAGATAGATACTCTCCACCACAGTCAGATCTCAAGATTTTTATATGTTTCTCAAGTTGATTTTCTACTTCAGCCTTGAATGCTTTGAACATGTCAAAAGCATTCGACTTATGTCTCATGAGATACACATAGCCAAATCTGGAGTAATCATCTGTGAAGGTGATGAAGTACTCATATCCACCTCTAGCTTGAATGCTCATATGACCACATATATCAGTTTGTATTAATCCTAAACATTCAGTGGCTCTTGCACCTTTGGTTGTGAATGACCTTTTGGTCATTTTACCTTCCAAACAAGATTCACAAGTTGGTAGATCATCAACCTTTAAGTCACTTAAAGGTCCGTCACATACCAATCTTTTAATCCTATTAAGGTTAATATGACCTTAGCGTAAATGCCAAAGGTAGGTTTCATCTTTTGATAATTTTACTCTTTTATGATTAGGTTCCATTAATTTTGTGTCTAACGAGTGAGAGATATTTCTATGCAAAAAGAATAGACCATTTTCCAATGTACCTTTGCAAACAATTTTGTCATTCTTACTAATAATAAAAGCTTTATTAAAACTAACTGAATATCCAAATTTATTTAAACAAGAAACTGAAATTAAATTCCTCTTGAATTAAGGTACATAATAAACGTCTATTAAATCTAAATGCCTACTAGAATCTAAAATAACTCTAATATCTCCCACTGCACTTGCAGACACTAACGTTCTGTTGTCCAAGCGCAAGTTGATTTCATCTTTATTCAGCCTTCTCCTTTCTTGGAACCCCTACGAGGAATTACAAACATGATTAGTGGCTCTAGAGTCTATGATACAAGAATCTGTAGAATTTGCCAGAAAACATGTTTCAAGATAATTAATATTACTTATTCTAGGACTTTTGACAATTTCTTTTCCAATATCCCTTTTCACCACAAAGGAAGCATTTCCCTTTGATCTTGGTTACTTTCTTGGTAGACCCAAGTTGCATTTTCTTTTATTGTTTCTTGACCTTCTGACTGGTCTTAACAGTAGCAACTTTACCAACCGAATGAATCTCTTGACCTTTGTTTTTCACAAGGATCTTTTCAGCGCTTTGAACATCTTGCATCAGGCCTTGCAAGGTGTATTCCTTATTGTTCAAGGTGTAGTCCAACTTGAACTGATCAAAGGAATCCGATAGTGAGTTGACAATCATGTCAATTTTCATCTCACCATTTATCTCAGCACCATTAAGTTCTGCAACATTGAGATATGCTATGACTTTCATAATGTGATCTTTCACAGCCTGTCCAGGTTTCATCCTAAGATTCATAAAAGCAGTCACTGCCTCTCTCTTAGTTGACCTAGACCTCATAGCAAACATATCTTCCAGAGACATCATTATATCAGCAGCAGACTCCATTCCTTCATGCTGCTGTTGCAACACGTCAGAGATAATGGCCATAATGTAACATTTGGCCATATCATCTAAAGTCTTCCATTGCTCATACTCATCTCTTTGTAAAATATTAGATTCATTATTAGGAAGGGGTGGTTTAAGAGTAGTCAGAACAAACTTATGCTTTTCATTATCGAGGCATCATGAGGGATGTCTAGCTATTTCCTGGTCTCGAGGTTTGGATGGCAACTATACTTTTACACTCAGACCCTTCTTGGGGGTGGTAGCCCGACCAAGGCATCATGAGGGCTGTCTAGCTATTTTCTGGTCTCGAGGTCTGGATGGCAACTATGCTGTTACACTCAGACCCTTATTGGGGGTGGTAGCTCGACCAAGGCATCAGGAGGGCTGTCTAACTATTTCCTGAACTCGAGGTCTGGATGGCAACTATGCTCTTACACTTTGATCCTTCTTAGGGGTGGTAGCCCGACCAAGGCATTAAGAGGGTTGTCTAGCTATTTCCTGGTCTCGAGGTCTGGATGGCAACTATGCTCTTACACTCAGACCCTTCTTGGGGGTGGTAGCCCGACCAAGGCATCAATAGGGTTGTCTAGCAATTTCTTGGTCTCGAGTTCTTGATGGAAACTATGCTCTTACACTCAGACCCTTCTTGGTGGAGGGTGGTGCCCGGACAATGCATCAAAGGCAGCGAGGGGGTTTCCCCGGCTCACCCCTGGTCTTGAGGTGACGATGTCAAATTTTCCAGTCGAATATGTGGATATTAATGTAGAACATAATCAGAGATAAAGAAAAAATGCAGACTTTATTGATGATCGGGATGTAGTACATCGTTATTAGGGATTTTATTGCAACCTAAATGGGGGTAATCTGCTCAAGACTCCCCTATTCAGGGGTAGAACTTCCTCAAGTTATCTGCGTTCCAGGTGTGGTCGATGGGTCGTCCATCCATGTCTTCGAGTTTGTAGGCTCCATTGCGAGCAACTACTTTTATCAAGTATGGTCCTTCCCAATTATGGCCTAGGGCTCCATCCGACCTTTTCCGAGTATTTGAGGTCACCTTCATAAGCACCAGATCCCCTTCTTTGAACATTCGGGCTCTGACCTTTTGGTTGAAATACCTAGCAATCTTGCTATGGTATTTCGCTATTTTCTCAGCTACCCGGTCTTGTTTCTCTAATAAGAGGTCTAGATTAGCTCGGAGCTTGACCTCGTTACTTTCGGGTTCAAAATGTTGCACCCTGAATGAGGTCAATTTATGCTCGATGGGGAGGACCGCTTCAACCGCGAATGCCAGGGAGTAAGGTGTCTCCTCGGTAGCTATCCTCTTTGTAGTCCGGTATGCCTAGAGGACCTCGGGCAGCTCTTCGGCCCATTTGCCTTTTTTCTGCTGTAGTTTCTTCTTCAGAAGCTTCTTGATAGTCTTGTTAGTGTACTCCACCAACCCGTTGGTTTGAGGATGGGCTACTGAAGCGAGCCTGAGGTCGATTCCCAAACCTTTGCAGAAGTCTTTGAATTGGGCGTTGTCAAACTACTTTCCCAGGTCAGCTACAATGATGAGAGAGGTCCCGAATCTACAGACCACGTTGGTTTTGATGAACTTAGTCGTATTCTTTTCTGATATTCAAGAAAGAGGCCCTGCCTCGACCCATCTTGTGAAATAATCGATAGCCACGATTGCATATTTAACTTGTCCAGGAGCGGTCTAATTAGGTCGATCCCCCAACATGGCAAAGTGGTAGGGTGAACTGAGAGATGACAGTTGCTCTGGTGGCAAGTGGTTCAAATTCGAAGTCCTTCGACATGGCTCGCAAGATCGTACAAAGCTTCTTGCGTCTTGGTGGATGGTTGGCCAGTAGTACCCCATGCGAAGCACTTGATACGCTAAAGCTTCTCCACCGATGTGGTTCCCGCAGTTTCCAGAATGAACCTCTCTTAACGCCCATTTAGCGTCATCAGGATGTAAACACCAAAGTAAGGGGAGGGATCTACCCCTCCTGTAGAGGTACCCGTCTACAAGGCAATATTGGACAGAGAGCCTTTTAATTCTTTGGGCTTGATCGGGCTCCTCGGGAAGCTTTCCCTCTTGGAGGTAGGCAACAATCAGGTCCATCCAGCAAGGCTGACGATCCAGGGAACAGATTTCCTTACTTGCGGCTATGCTTGGTTGGGAGATAACTTGGATGGAAACTCTCCGTGGTAAGGATTGGCCTCCGTTTGAGGCTTTTTTTGGCTAGAACATCCACTCGGTGGTTTTGGTGTCGAGGCACCTGATCGATCTTGAATCCCTTAAATTTATTTTTAAGCGACTGAGCTAGCTTTAGGTAAGCGGCCATGTTATCTCCATTTGCCTGGTATACCTCAGACACCTGATTGACTACAAGTAATGAGTCACTCTTGATTTGTAGGTAGTCGGCCTCCAGTTCAATTGCTGCCTTCATCCCGGCTAGTAGAGCTTCGTATTCCGCTTCATTATTTGTGGCTTTAAACTCAAATCTGAAGCAGTGACAGAATTCAGTCCCCTCCAGGTCTATTAAAACTATGCCAGATCCTCCCCCAGCTTGCCCAGATGCTCCATCTGTATAGAGGGTCCAGGACTTGCAGCCTTTCGGCCAATTATCGATCTCGGAAGTCTTCTCAGGGGTCTCATTCGGTGCTGCGAGATTCACTTGGCCTGGGAGCGCTGAAAACTCTGCAACAAAGTTTGCCAAAGCCTGCGGTTTAATCGTGGTCCTGGGCTTATATTTTAAGTAAACTGAGTGAGCTCTAGGGCCCATAAGACTAGCCTTTCGGACACATCTGGTCTTTATAAGAATTGGCGGAGAGGTTGGTCCGTCATCACTGCTATTGAATGAGCTTGAAAATAGGGACAAAGCTTTCTCGCCGTGGTCACCAGAGCATAAGCGAGCTTTTCCAGGAGAATATAATTTGTCTCTGACTTGGTTAAAGCATGACTCACATAGTATATGGGCCTTTGAATCCTGTAACCACACTATTTGGCCAAAGCTCTGCTTACTGCAGTTTCTTAGATGGCCAGGTAGATTTGCAGTTTCTGCACAATGATGGGCTTGTTAGGTATTTCTTCAAGGCTTGAAAAGATTGCTCCCTCTCCGGGCACCATTTCACGTTTCTCCCTTGCTTGATGGCTTTGAAGAACGGGACGCACTTATCGGTGGAGCGAGAGATGAACCTGTTGAGCGCTGGTACACGCCCAGTCAAAATTTGTACCTGTTTGAGTGATGTGGGGGATTCCAAGTCCAAGATAGATTTGATTTTTTCTAGGTTGGCCTTTATGCCTCTCTCATGAACCATGAAACCTAGAAACTTCCCCAATGTTACCCCGAAAGCACACTTGGAAGGGTTCAACCGCATCTGGTTTTCTCTTAGTATAAGAAAGGTCTTGCGAAGGTCTTCCCGATGTCTTTCTGCGGTTGGTGATTTTGTGATCATGTCATCGATGTATACCTCCATCATCCTTCTGATCTCTGGCTTGAACAGCTTGTTAACCAGCCACTGGTATGTAGCCTCTGCATTCTTCAAGCCAAACGACATTACCTTGTAGCAGTACAAGCCCTGCCTAGTAATGAAGCTGGTCTTATCTTGGTCAACTGGGTGCATCTTAATCTGGTTATACCCTGAGAACGCGTCCATGAAACTAAGAAGTTTATTTTCAGATGTGGAGTCAACCAGTTGATCGATCTTTGGTAAAGGAAAGCTGTCTTTTGGACATGCCCGATTGAGGTCGGTGTAATCGACACACATATGCCATTTCCCATTCACCTTCGTAACCATGACCACGTTGGCGATCCGCTCGGGGTAGCGCACTTCTCTAATAAACCCTACCTTGATCAATTTGTCTACTTCTTCCTGCACCGCAGCGTTCCTCTATGCGTTAAAGTGACACCTCTTCTGTTTGACTGGCTTGACTGTTGGATCTACCGCTAATCGATGGGCGGCCAATGATACCGGGATCCCGGGCATCTCATTGTGGCTCCAAGCGAAGATGTCACTGAATTCTCTGAGAACCCCAATCAAGCCTTCTTTCACTTCTGGTTCGAGGGTAGCCCCTACCTTGACGACCTTGGATGGATCGTCATTTCTGATGGGTATCTCCTCTAGTCTATCTACTGGTTGCCCGCTGGCCCATTCCTTGCTCTGTTCTTCCTCATAAGGCATAATGGGTTCGCTCTCTGGATGCTCCGCGGGCTCCATATCTTCCTGGATTATCAAGGTTACCTCCATATCTTCCTGGATTATCCTGGATGCCTCCATGTCCTAGATTGTTGCAACCTGTACGAACAGTTTTGCTAAAGCTGCAGGATTGGGGGACACTGTGTAACACTTCCTAGCTACTTGCTAGTCTCCGCGTACCTCTCCCACTTTGGTTCCCTTTGGGAACTTCAAGACATTGTGGTATATAGACAAGACTCCCTTCAAGGAGGACATGAATAGTCTCCCTAAGATGGTGTTGTAGGCCGATGGGGTGTCAACCACAGCAAAGTCTAGCATAACAGTCAATTGGAGAGATGTGGTTCCGACGATCACTGGGAGGATCTTTGATCCCATCGGTATGATCGAATCCCCAGTAAATCCATAAAGCGGAGTTGTACAGCTATTGTAACACCATTGCTTCAGGTTCAGTTTTTCCAAGGTATCTTTGAAGAGGATATCTACACTGCTGCCCCATATCAACTAGCACGCGATGGATCATGCAGTTGGCATTCTATATCGTGATCACCATGGGATCATCATGAGGCTGTACAGTGTTGAAGACATCTGCTTCAATGAAAACGATCTGTGCTGACTAGGAGAGCTCCGCCGGGCTTTGGCTGACCTTGAAGATACCCCGACCTTCTTCTACACCGGGAATCTTCCTTGCATGTTTTTTCCTAGAATTATTTGAGATATCGGCCAATGTGGGACCTCCGCTGATGGTATGTAGCACCTGTATCTGTTGCATTAAATCAGTCTCTTCCCCCTTTCTCTTCTCCTCATGTTCACGGATCTCGACTTCTACCTCTCTTCCAGTCTGAATATTGTCTCTGACCTGTTGCAAGAACTCAATCAAACATTCTCCCTTTATCAGGGCTTCGATCTGGTTGCACAAATTATAACACTCTGAAGTGTTGTGGCCCACGTCTTCATGGAAGTCACAGTACTTGTACCGGTTCCTCCTATCGACAGGGGCTTTCATGGGTGTGGGCTTTTGGAGTAGCCCCTTGTCCTGTATAGCAAGGTAGACTGTTTCCCAGGAAACGTTCAGAGGAGTGTAATAATCATACCCTTTCTCCTCTTGCATTATGGGAGCTACAGTCCTAGGAGGAGGCGAAACCCGATGAGGGGTTCGTCTTGCTGGATACCTTTCTTGCCTGAGCTGAGAAGCGAGGAAACGATAGGTCGACCTATTAGGAGGTTTATTCTGATTTTTCTGAGCTGGCTCAGATTTGGGGGCTTCTTTTTTCTAACGCTTTGCCATTCTCATATTGTCGTTTCCATCTTGACTTTGAGCTGTTCATCTATCTCGACAAGCTCAAGAGCCCGATCGTAGGCCTCTTGGTAAGTCTCTAGAGGTCTCTTTGTACGGAAAAATCGATATAAAACGCAGCGGAAGAAACGAAAAATAGATTTCGTATGGTTTTAATTTTTTTTTCTCAAAGTTGAACCTTAACCTTTTAATTAATTAAACTCAAATATATACGGTTAGAGTTAAATACCTCTTGACGCGTGATCCGATTGACTTACGTCGATTGGTAATCCGTAAAATCTTTTCCGATGCCCGTGAACAGTACTCGCGTGAACAGTACCCCCCGTGAACAGTGATAGTGAACAGTACCGCGAGATCTTCCAATCCGAACACGTACGTGAATCACCTAGGAGCGTGGTCTCCCTTTTTCTTTGAATTGCAATCCTGAGAATGGATGAACAAAGTTTTGTTTTTCTTTTGTTAGACACAAAACAATCAAAAGAACACAAAAATTATTCCGGTCACTTTTGAGTTCTCAATCTAATGATCGAAACTCGCGTGAACCTAATTCGATGTTGTACACACAAGCTTGTTGATGAACAAGCAATCAGTGTACTATCAAAGAATAATCTCTTCTCTCTTTTATGTTTAGTAGAATACAAATTATCCTTTTCTATGAATTGAGAAGAAGAAGAAAAATTGAATCATTCAATCAACTATGTTGTGGCCGAATTCTATATGTGGTATTATATAGGTGGCCGAAATTTTGCTTCCTCTTCTATTTAGGATTGCCGAAATCTTCCTCTAAATGGACTAGGGTTGCCGCAAATCACATACCAAAAAGAGTTTGTGTTGCACCCTAATTTCACAACAAACTACAAAAATGATTGAAGTTGGAGAATCCTCAAAGCAAGCTCAAGCTAAGGGTTCAGCAAGAACTCAACTACAACAAGCTAGAGCATCTCAATCAAGACAACCACATCCAAGAATCCTTCCACCTTAATCAAGGACTCCTTATGATCAACATAGAATACATACTACCTTGGCTCAAACACAAAGGAGAGAATTTTCTCAACATCAAAGGACTACATAAAGGAGAATGAAGCCTCAAATGCTTGCACAAGGCTATGGTATGAACTCCTATTTCACTCCTACTTGTCATTATTGTGGTATTGAAGGCCACATAAGGCCTAATTGAATGGAAAGCATGATTGAGAAAAATATGCTTAGAAGAGCAAAAAAGCATGCACCTAGGGAACTTAGAGCCAATGAACTAAAGACTCATAGGATTGAAAATGTTGCTCCTAGGTGGACTATAAAAAATGAGTATTTTTGCTATAAGGCTCAAGTTGCTTTGAAACCCAAAGCCTCTAACACTTGGTACCTTGATAGTGGGTGTTCTAGGCATATGACCGGAAACAAGAATTTTGTTAACAGTCATTTTTGGCACGGGTCCAAAGAAGAATTTTTCATCCGACAGGTATCTGGTAGGACCTAGATCAGGACCTGTACCTAGATACCGGGGATGCTCTACAATATGAACCGGAAAGAAGTCAGTACCACGTCTCACGGTTTACCAGGTACCGAGCAAGGCTATACCACGATACCTCCTACCTAGCTCCTAGGTACCATGATACCTCCTACCTGGTTCCTAGGTACCACGATACCTCCTACCTGGTACCTAGGTACCACGACATCTACCTGGTACCCAAGTACCGCGATATCAGTCTGGGATCTAACCAGAATGTGTATCCTACCCGCCAAGTAAGAAGAATGGAACCAGGAAGAGGTACCAGCATGCTAGAACAAGCGCCATGCCAGTATGCACTCTGGGACACCAGTGTACCATACCACCGGGATACATAGTCAGAATTCTCCTTCAAGCAACGAAAAAGAGAAAGTTGATCTCTCTAGTAATTAATGGAGATAATCAATGCCATTAATGAGGGAATCAGTCAACTCCATTAATGGCCATTCACAAAGCCATTAATGAGGGAATCAGTCAACTCCATTATTGGCCATTCACAATGCCATTAATGAGGAAATCAGTCAACTCCATTAATGGCCATTCATAATGCCATTAATGAGGAAATCAATCAACTCCATTAATGGCCATTCATAACGCCATTAATGAGAGAATATTCAACTCCTTAAAGGCCAAATCAGTGTATTAATTAATTGAGTTAATGGAGTGGGCAACAAGGATGAACATATATAAATTTAACAAGTCACTCTCTAAGAAAAAGGTCGATTCCCTAACATTTTGACTCCCTAACATTCTCTCCAACATTCTCCAACAGCTTTCCTACATCTCCATATCTCTAAGATGTCTCCGATCCTAGATTTCACCCACTTCTCCACTAGGAATATGAGTTCACCATCGCCTGGAGTGTGAAAGGGACCCTGCCCGAATTCCCTCTACTCCACCATTGTATCGACTATTATGCACATTAATTTTCTCCAGAAATGTATCGGTACCAAGTGGTACCCCTCCAACTATGACCTATCAGGTCTTAGTTGTACTGATGTAAGCTCTCCGGAGCACCTCTCAAGATATATAAATATAAAGAAGGGTCTTTCTCCCTTCCTATGGATACTACCTGGGGATTTTTAAGCATGTGATCAATCGTGATGCTTTTCCCCCTAGGTCAATCGACCACTACTAAAAGGTTGTCATTCTTTCATCTATCTCCTTGTTATGAACCCATTTATGCGTGTTAGGCACTGACCATGCTAGTCTTAGCTCTCGTGTACCTTTCCCGGCTCATTATCTAGGTTGGGGGAATATTGAAGGCATATAGAGAGGTGACTAGGTACCAGGACCAGATACTAGGACCAGGAACCAGCTAACTGCACCAGATGGGCAGAATCTCCTACCTATCCTACCTCTCTCGCGATATCTACCCCTTCTGAGGATGTTGATCGATCAGATATCTCTCCTTCACTCTTACCAGAATAACTGTACGAATTACCTACCCCCCGCTGCGACCTCCGGGGTAGCAGGTCGAGGGTGTTGACTGAAATTTCGCTCCCCGAGTGGATTTTTCCGTTAACACTTTTTGGCGCCGTCTGTGGGAAACTAACCAATGTGGCTTCCATGTCTCTACATGCTCATTCTTATCTCTACATGCAAGCTTGACTTTCTGCTATTTATATGGTACGTGGGACTCTTGGCAGAACCGGTCTACTGTGCTGCCCCTATGCAACAAACATGCTCATATACTTGCAGAGCTTCTTTATAGCAAATTTTCTCCGGTACATCTAAAGCTTCTATTTACCAGAGCTGCACCTCTCCTGCTACCTTACAGAGGATTTGCTCCACTAACAGCAGTTCTCCTATGCAGCAAATCGGCCACGATCTCCTATGCAGTAGATCCGGTCCTGTACATCTAGAACTGCTATGCAATAGAGCTGCATCTCTCTTGCTACCTTACAGAGGATTTGCTCCGCTAACAGCAGATCTCCTATGCAGCAGATCTGCCATGATCTCCTATGCAGTAGATCTGGTCCGGTAAATTTAGAACTGCTATGCAGTAGAGCTGCACCTCTCCTGCTTCCTTACAGAAGATTTGCTCCGATCTTAGCAGATCTCCTATGCAGCAGACCAGCCACGATCTCCTATGCAGTAGATCCGGTCCGGTACATCTAGAACTGCTATGCAGTAGAGTTGCACCTTTCCTGCTTCCTTACATAAGATTTGCTCCGCTCTCAGCGGATCACCTATGCAGCAGATCCGTTGCGATCCATCGGATTTGCACCTGTTCATGCAAATCCCCTCATGTCACCAGATTGATTCTTCAAAAGCTCCAAGGTAGCAGGTCAACGCAAGTACTCGAGAAGCCAACTCAATTGTATGATCATATGAGCAGCGCGATCAGTAGAGGCCCAGTGGCTCCTCACTCCTCGCACCGGGCCGGTCAACGCCCAAGTGAGCCATTGTATCCCGATTCATTCCAGGACGGTCCAGAGCCACATTTCACTTGCTGGGGACTACTAGGATCCCATGTTAGGATTATGCTCAATAGCAAGAGTGTAATATTGTAATTGACAATCTTTTCATATAAATAAAGTGATTTCTGATTCTGCAAAATCTTATAGCATTTATAATTATAATTGTCAAGGTAAATAATCATAAGGTCAAAAGACTATGAGATATGAAGAATTATTTGTACATCCGGATATGTATGAGGTAGAGACAATTCTTTAGTTAGTCTTGAATAACGTTCACAACTTAAGTTAAAGGTTGGGCACCTCTATCTTGATAAAGTTGTAGAATTTTTTTACTAGCATTTGAGTGGGATCAAATGAGTTATGATGAGTCTAAAATCATCGAAAGGTTTTCGAGTAAAAGAATCTAGTGCACTGGATGAATTGAACTAGATCACAATGAAATACTTTATCTAGAACAGTCACTAGATATAATTCTTTTCATTATCAGGACAATCGGAGAGTCTATGTAAATCCTGAGATAAATTATGGACTTATGGTTGCAAGTGTTATCATTTGAGCTATCAATGAGTACGATTATATAGCATAGTCTATCCTGGATAGTTTGGTGGTATTCATTTGTTAATCGATAGAGGACTTCATTTATAGATATGGACATCGTGGCTCCATTTATTAAATGAGAGTATAATATCATCATATGGATGTTTTGAGGTATTGGATACTAAATCTCAACGTTGAGTTTTCAATAATGATTATTGAAGACATGGCTTCTGGACAAGTCAAAATATCCAAGTTCAAAATGTGGTCATATGAGGAAATATGGTAACCTGGAGAGCTATAGGCGGTCTATGAGCTCTTGGCGATTACTGATATTATTCACGAGGATACACCATCTCCTATAAGATTGTCTAGGGTATGAACGAGAAACATCTCCTTATTCTATCTTTATTTAAGAGTTCAATTTTAGCTCTTTAGTGGAATGAGTTAAAATTAATAGATCGGACCTAAGAGAATCATTTGTTGATTGTGATTAGGTTATGTCTATTGAAGCTTAAATTTAGATAGCCCGCCAAGATCCACAATCTACACGTACTTGCATGGATCACTTGATATATTCTACCGGACCAATTTATGGGTCCATCTAGAATTGCATTTAATAAATTAAGAATATAATATGTCTATTATTTATTTAATGGGCTGCACTATTATATTAATATATTAAAAGGAGACATGTAGGCTTGTTTCTTTTAGTAAGAATAAGTCTGGTTCACATGTGGGCTTTTATTTAAAGTCTAATGGATTAAATAAAATAAGAAAAATAATATTGGGCCCATATATACATGGTGTGGGCGGCAAAGCAATAAATAAAATAGCCCAAGATATTATTTTATTTTATTGTTTTGATTAAATGGGAATTAATTAATTATTTAATTAATTAATAGTTTAAATCAAAATCGTTTCCTGATCAGTAAATTAAATACTATGTGTTGGATTAGGGTTGGAATTCTTTTAAGTGGTAGGAGTCCTAATGTGGTAAGGATTAAGTCCACATACACTCCTTATTATACAAAGAATTCGGCCACCACTAGTCCTACAAGGGTTAGGATTCTTGAATTGATAGGAATTAGGGAAAAAGACAATTCCTTTTCAAGTAAGGAAATTAACTAACCCTAGATTTCCTATTCAATGAATTCGGCCAACCTATAAATATAAGGTTATGAATTTTCGGCCACTAAGAAGCAAAATAGAGAGAGATTTTTGTTTGTTTTGAAACTAAAAAATCCTACTCTATACACATAGATTTTCGGCCAAGAGAGAAAAAGAAAATAAGTTCTCATTCGATAGTGTACTTACAAGCCTTTAACATCAAAAGGTTTTGTGCACACTTTCGATTTAGGGTTACGCGAGTTTCAATCATATTGATTATGAATTCAAAAGTGACCGGAACTATTTTTTAGGCTTTTGGTGTTTTACTATTGAAGATCAAGATCAGAAATTCCATACATCCATTCTAAGGTAAGCAATTCAAAGAAAAAGGGAGACCACGCTCCTAGGTGATTCACGTATGTGCTAGGATTGAAGATATTGCGGATTACCATCGACGTAAGTCAATCGGATCACGCGACAAGAGGTATTTAACTCTAACCATATATTTGAATTTAATTAATTAAAGGGTTAAGGTTCAAATCTTTAGAAAAATTTTACTATAAGAAAATTATTTTTTCGCCTTCCGCTGCGGTTTTAAGCAATTTTTCCCTACAATTGGTATCAGAGCCTTGGTTGTACCCTTAATTAATTAACGTATATATACGTGAATCTATTTCTTTTTATTGTGATTATGCATGTTTTAGAAAGAGATGGCACTCTAGGTATTCGCATATATAATTACATGTGGAATGTATGGATTTATATATGTTGTTATAAAGTGAATTGTTATTGCTCGATTTTGGTCCTAGATTTTCAATGTATTTTTTGTTTCGGAATTGTAACAAGAAGGGTGGTCTATTATCGCCATAATTCCTTCTTGGTAGTTGCTAAGTTTTTATTAATTTTATTGTAAAAATACTGCAGTTTTTTATTGTATTAAAATTTAGTGCAGTTTTTTATTGTATTAAAATAAGTGCAGTTTTTTATTTGTAAAAAAAAAAAAAAATACTGCAGTAGTTTAAATTAAAAAAAAATTATTTCTGCAGTATTTTATTGTATATATTCAAGATTCGAAGACTCGAAGATTTGAAGAAATTGGAGCATCCGGAACCGAGCTTGGCACCTGCGCGCACCGAGACAACAAGGGCGCACGCAACCAAGCGTGCAGCTGCGCTTGTTACGGTGCAGCAGCGCGCGCAACCCATGCATGGGCTGGCCATGCGGCAGCTCATGCCCTTGCATGAGCTAGGCGTGCACATGGGCTGCTTGGTGATCTTCGGGCGCGCGAGTTACGTGCGTGAGATGGTCGCTTGAAGTCTTGTTTGCCAAGAAAAGAGTTTTTTGTATTCCGTACAATTGTAATTTACATGCTTTTCTAGGATGGACCAAAATTGTGCCTATTTATTTTTATGTATAAATATTACAATATTTGTTATTGTATGATAACATGTCATATAGAATAGGGGTGCCACTCATATATCTCTTTTGGTATGAACATGCATTGAATGATTTAGGTATCTAATTGGCATCTAGATAACTTGGTAAAATCATTCTTTGGAATTTAATCACACGCCTTAAATAATTGAGTGGGAGAAGGTGTGTTAGAACACCTATGGCCTCCAAGGTTAGTTGAGCTTTATTATTTATTGGTAATCCCCCCGAGGGGCGTCCATAAATGGAATTTAGCAAAATACTTCCTTACAAGGATAGACTAGACAATTGACTCAAACGAGATCTACTCCCAGAGGAGGGATTTTCGTGAGAGAAAATTGAGGGTCGATATCTTGGTAACACACTCAATGTAATTTTATTAATATCCTCCCAAGAGTTCTTGTTAATAAAATTGCAAGGCTAAAATTGAAAACGCTGGTTGTTATGTTAACAATTAGGTGGGACCTAGTCCAACTAGTAAATGGTGCGAACTCCCGAAGGAGGCGTAACATTTATGGGTGTTGGATCACCGTTGAATTTTTCACGATTGAGTTATTTAATTAATTCAAGATAAATATTCGAAAGTGCTTTATCATGAATATTTACTTATGTATGCTTTTTGTTTTATTCAGAAATCATGACCCCATCACTTATGAACATCCTGAAAGATAACACTTTAACTGGAAATAATTATGTCACATGGAAAAGGAAAATTGGGTTGTTGCTGCAAAGTGAAAAACATAAGTTTGTTCTAACTACTCCTAAACCACCTGCTCCTAATAATGAATCAAGTATTTTGCAAAGAGATGAGTATGAGCAGTGGAAGACCTCAGATGATATGGCCAAATGTTACATTATGGCTACTATCTCCGACGTGTTGCAACAGCAGCATGAAGGAATGGGGTCTGCTGCTGATATTATGATGTCTCAGGAAGAGATGTTTGCTATGAGGTCTAGGACGACTAAGAGAGAGGCAGTGGCTGCTTTTATGAATCTTAGGATGAAACCTGGACAGGCTGTGAAAGATCACATGATGAAAGTCATAGCACATCTAAATATTGCAGAATTAAATGGCGCTGAGATAGATGGTGAGACCAAAATTGACATGGTTGTCAACTCACTATCAGATTCCTTTGATCAGTTCAAGTTGGACTACACCTTGAACAAAAAGGAATACACCTTGCAGGGCCTGATGCAAGATGTTCAAAGCGTTGAAAAGATCCTTGTGAAAAGCAAAGGTCAAGAGATTCATATGGTTGGTAAAGTTGCTACTGTTAAGACCCGTAAGAAGGTCAAGAAACAACAGAAGAAAAAGCAACTTGGGCCTACCAAGAAGGAGACCAAGAAAGTAACCAAGATCAAATGGAAATACTTCCTTTGTGGTGAAAAGGGACATTGGAAAAGAAATTGCCCAAAGTCCCAGAACAAGAAGGAAGAAGGTAATATTAATTATCTTGAAACATGTTTTCTGGCAGATTCTACAGATTCTTGGATCATAGACTCTGGAGCCACTAATCATGTTTGTTATTCCTTACAGAGGTTCCAAGAAAGGAAAAGGCTGAATAAGATCGAAATCAATTTGCGCTTGGGCAACGGATCGTTAGCGTCTGCAAGTGCAGTGGGAGATATTAGAGTTATTATAGATTCTAGTAGGCATTTAGATTTAATAGACGTTTATTATGTACCTCAATTCAATAGGAATTTAATTTCAGTTTCTTGTTTAAATAAATTTGGATATTCGGTTAATTTTAATAAAGCTTTTATTATTAGTAAGAATGACAAAATTGTTTGCAAAGGTACATTGGAAAACGGTATATTCTTTTTGCATAGAAATATCTCTCACTTGTTAGACACAAAAATAACGGAACCTAATTGACAGGACACGTTTTTCCTCTAGTCGTTTTAAAAGATCAGTCCGACAATAATATTTAATAAAACCTCACAAAGCCTGAATCAGTTTGAAAACATAAATATAGTGGCAAGTAGGGTGTCGTCCACAGGGAGCGGAGTTAGCTAAATTAGTTAATGCTAAAGCAATGTTATGTATATATATATATAATAGCCAAACATGAATTGGTGAAAATGTAGATTGTGAACGAACCAACTCTAAATAACACTAAATTAAATATGTAAATAAAATGAAGGGGGAAATGGAATGAAGGATATATAGATGATGGAAACTAAGGAGTTAATGGATACGAAAGTAAATACTGGGCAATGTAACAAACTTGTCAATAGCACGGCTATTCAAGGTAACCGACCTAGGATGTATAGAGTCGGTTATTTATCCCTAGAAGGTGGCCAACCTAGGATGTATAGTGCGGACCACCTATTAGGGATTAATCCTTGTAAACTACCAACCTAGGATGTATAGAGTTGGTGGTTTATCGGATTCTGGAAATGAAGCTCGTCTACCTAACAATGACTCAACCGATTACAAATAGTCACTGTAGGATGTATAGTGATGACTTCTAACTCTCTCACGGATTCCGACCTAGGATGTATAGTGCCGGAAAACACGATCGAGGTTAGATTAAAACCGCGGTTCAAGAGTCGGAATTCATGACTTTCCGTCTATTCTTTAGAGCATTATACAACTAAATAGGATGTATATCTAGATGCAATACTCATACATAATACAAAGATATCTTGCAAAGAGGATGTATCTACACAAGAAATCAATGATAAACATTCACAACAAGAATAGATCAATGGAAGATAGACATGAATATCAAGTTTATGTACAAGCCCAATATTCCACCAACTACTCCATCAACCCCTTAGAGGGGATTTAGCTACTCATTACAACTAGGAAAACAAGAGAGAGGAGATAGAAATAACCCTTGGAGAACATCTCCTTCCCTGTAGTGGCTCCAATCTCTAAACTTCCTTGAAGTTGAGTAGGAATGTAAGGATGAGAGAGAGAGAGAAACTAGATCTAAGAGTGCTTAATCTGTGCTAAACGGAGTTAAAAGCTCCTTAAAACGTTTTTACACCTTTCTATTTATACTAGATAAAAAAATAGGCCACTTAAGCTTTGAAAATCAGACTGGCGCGCTCGGAGTGCGGGTGGAGTGCGGGTGATTTACCCGCACTGTACCCGCACTGTATGGGTTGTCTGCATCTTCAGTTCTCGGATCAGGGCATTAGTGCGGGTGGAGTGCGGTTGAATTACCCGCACTTGACCCGCACTTGGCATCGCACTATGATCGCGCTTGAATCGCACTTCCCTGTCAGGTGCAAAATCTACCTTCTGTCTTGAGCAACAGTGCGGGTAGAGTGCGGTTGGATGACCCGTATAGTACCCGCACTCTAATGTCAGGTGCAATTCTGCTCTTCTGTTCTTGATGCAAGTGCGGGTAGAGTGCGGTTGGATGACCCGCACAGTACCTGTACTCTAATGTCAGATGCGGTTTTGCTCTTCTGTTCTTGGTGCAAGTGCGGGTGGAGTGCGGTTTGCTGACCCGCACAGTACCCGCACTCTGATGTCAGGTGTATGATCAGCTTCTCTGGAATGGCATTAGTGCGGGTAGAGTGCGGTTGGATTACCCGCACAGTACCCGCACTTTATCTTCAGGTACAACATCAGCTTTTTGGTTTGGCATTAGTGCGGGTGGAGTGCTGTTAGCTAACCCGCACTGTACCCACACTTTATCTTTGTACTTGCATTCTGCCCCAGCTATGCACATGAGTGCGGCTGGAGTGCGGCTGAAGTGCGGTTGCGACCCGCACTGGACCCGCACTGTAGAGCAGTTTGTGCTCCTTTGCCTTCGCTTTCGCCCCTTTTCTGCTGGAATCACCACAATATGCCTCCAAGCCTGTCTCTGCATCATTTCCTACAAATAAGCACAAAACCACCCATAAGAGATACAAAAATGCACGAAAACAGAACATAAGGTAAGGATCTGAGGGCCTAAATATACTACATATTTGGCCCGATCAAACACCTCCAAACCAAACCTATGCTCGTCCTCGAGTAAATCTAATCGAAACAATAAGACGCCAGCTGAAAGTAATTTCTAGATACCTAAACAAAACATCAATAATGCCGCAAGTCCCATGTGTGATATGATACAAATAGGTGTGATAGTGAGGAGAAAAACATATGCACAAGATCAAGAGCAATTTGGAGACACCCAAGGGAGGCTCGTACGAACACGAATCCCACACCTAAAGGCATTCATGAATTTAGGACCACTTACTCCCATACCTTGAGCATAATTCGCTTCAATTCTAAAGCTCACATGGATCCTCTCTTTTCTTTCCTCAAGAGTCCTAAGTTCCACACAACAAGTATGCAAAGAAGATTTTGCATAAGATTTAAGCAATGAACTATCCTAGGAACGAGTCACCATGCCATGGATGCGAATGATCGTGCTTCAACCTACATTCCCAAACTAGACTTACATGGATCAAATAGGGCTTTTCAACCGGTTATAGTGTGGCTGTGGGGTTGAATGAGTTTACACAAAAATGTCCCCATTGTTGGAAATAACAAGCATAAGTGGTTGTTGTTGGACCAAGACAAGTTTGGATGGTTTCTCAACCCTGGATTATATGTGTTCGAATATGAGTCATTCCTAGGCGGCCTTGGAAATTCTCCAAGGGCTTGGGCTTGCTCTTCTTAACTGAAATGCCCTTCTCCCCCTTCAATCTCCCCCATGACTTGACCAACTCCTTGGGAGGACCCTGGTTTTCCGGTTATAAGCTCCTTGATTGATTGAAGCTCCTTGTTCATTCTAGACATCTGAATCTGAACTTGGGTATCCTGACACACTTCTATTCTTCCACCCCTTCTCACATGTGATGTCCTCTATTGTGAGTTCTGGGCAATCTTCTCCAGAATGTCATAAGCTTCAACTGCCCTTTTGTCTGCTATAGTTCCTCCGCATGCATTATCCACCATCATTTGGGTTATTGGTGAAAGTCCACTATAGAAGGAATTAACCTTCAGTTATGGATGGTATGTATGCGGTGGCATTTGAGCTAACAACAAGTTGAACCTCTCTCATGCCTCATGGAATGGTTCACCGTCCTCTTCGACAAAGGATGCTATCTTCAACCTTAGGTCTTTAGCCTTCTGCGACGAAAAATACGTATTGAAGAAAACCTTGCAGACTTGGCTCCATGTCACCAGTGATCCTGACCTCAAGTTCATGTACCAAGTCATTGCGGCATCTTTCAGACAATACTGGAAACACCTGAGATGAAGCTGCTCCCTTGTCAGTACTGCTTGGCGAGCCATGACCGGGAAGGTTTCTAATATGGCCCCATACTGTTTCATGAATTGGAGGCAATCCTCGGTAATTCACCCACTAAACGATGGCAGGAGGCTAATGTGCATAGTTTTCAACTCATACTGCCTTGTTACATCATCCAGTACTATGGCAGTGGGCACATTACCTACAAACAGGAGAGTGTACTCGCCCATGGTGAGGCCCAGCTCTTCATACCAAGTACACTTCCCTCATTCTCTCGAGCTTGCTGTTCATTCTCTCTATGATCGTCCATATTTCCTTCTAACTGCCCGGTTCTTCTACCCAACCGATTGATGTTATCGATAACTGGAAACAATGTTCCTCTTAACGATCTTTGTCCGTGCATATACCTAAAATCCTGAAATTTCACAACAAACAACGCACAACGTAAACGAGAAACAGATAGGGCAGAGCAGGAATATTACAAGACTAACCTTACTTATGCAAAACTAATTGAACTAACATGCCGCTCCCCGGTAGCGGCGCCATTTGACAGGACACGTTTTTCTCTAGTCATTTTAAAAGATCAGTCCGTCAATAATATTTAATAAAACCTCACAAAGCCTAAATCAGTTTGAAAACATAAATATAGTGGCAAGTGGGGTGTCGTCCACAGGGAGCGGAGTTAGCTAAATTAGTTAATGCTAAAGCAATGTTATGTATATATATATAATAGCCAAGCATGAATTGGTGAAAATGTAGATTGTGAACGAACCAACTCTAAATAACACTAAATTAAATATGTAAATAAAATGAAGGGGGAAATGGAATGAAGGATATATAGATGATGGAAACTAAGGAGTTAATGGATACTAAAGTAAATACTGGGCAATGTAACAAACTTGTCAATAGCACGGCTATTCAAGGTAACCGACCTAGGATGTATAGAGTCAGTTATTTATCCCTAGAAGGTGGCCAACCTAGGATGTATAGTGCGGACCACCTATTAGGGATTAATCCTTGTAAACTACCAACCTAGGATGTATAGAGTTGGTGGTTTATCGGATTCTGGAAATGAAGCTCGTCTACCTAACAATGACTCAACCGATTACAAATAGTCACTGTAGGATGTATAGTGATGACTTCTAACTCTCTCACGGATTCTGACCTAGGATGTATAGTGCCGGAAAACACGATCGAGGTTAGATTAAAACCGCGGTTCCAGAGTCGGAATTCATGACTTTCCGTCTATTCTTTAGAGCATTATACAACTTAATAGATAGTATATCTAGATGCAATACTCATACATAATACAAAGATATCTTGCAAAGAGGATGTATCTACACAAGAAATCAATGATAAACATTCACAACAAGAATAGATCAATGGAAGATAGACATGAATATCAATATAATATCAAGTTTATGTACAAGCCCAATATTCCACTAACTACTCCATCAACCCCTTAGAGGGGATTTAGCTACTCATTACAACTAGGAAACCAAGAGAGAGGAGATAGAAATAACCCTTGGAGAACATCTCCTTCCTTGTAGTGGCTCCAATCTCCAAACTTCCTTGAAGTTGAGTAGATTATGTAAGGATGAGAGAGAGAGAGAGAGAAACTAGATCTAAGTGTGCTTAATCTGTGCTAAACGGAGTCAAAAGCTCCTTAAAACGTTTTTACACCTTTCTATTTGTACTAGATACAAAAATAGGTCACTTAAGCTTTGAAAATCAGACTGGCGCGCTCGGAGTGCGGGTGGAGTGCGGGTGATTTACCCGCGCTGTATGGGTTGTCTGCAACTTCAGTTCTCGGATCAGGGCATTAGTGTGGGTGGAGTGCGGTTGAATTACCCGCACTTGACCGGCACTTGGCATCGCACTATGATCGTACTTGAATCGCACTTCCCTGTCAGGTGCAAAATCTACCTTCTGTCCTGAGCAACAGTGTGGGTAGAGTGCGGTTGGATGACCCGCACAGTACCCGCACTCTAATGTCAGGTGCAACTCTGCTCTTCTGTTCTTGATGCAAGTGCGGGTAGAGTGCGGTTGGATGACCCGTATAGTACCTGCACTCTAATGTCAGATGCGGTTCTGCTCTTCTGTTCTTAGTGCAAGTGCGGGTGGAGTGCGGTTTGCTGACCCGCACAGTACCCGCACTCTGATGTCAGGTGTATGATCAGCTTCTCTGGATTGGCATTAGTGCAGGTAGAGTGCGGTTGGATTACCCGCACAGTACCCGCACTTTATCTTCAGGTGCAACATTAGCTTTCTGGTTTGGCATTAGTGCGGGTGGAGTGCGGTTAGCTGACCCGCACTGTACCCGCACTTTATCTCTGTACTTGCATTCTGCCCCAGCTATGCACAAGAGTGCGGCTGGAGTGCGGTTGCGACCCGCACTGGACCCGCACTGTAGAGCAGTTTGTGCTCATTTGCCTTCGTTTTCGCCCCTTTTCTGCTGGAATCACCACAATATGCCTCCAAGCCTGTCTCTGCATCATTTCCTACAAATAAGCACAAAACCACCCATAAGAGATACAAAAACGCACGAAAACAGAACATAAGGTAAGGATCTGAGGGCCTAAATATACTACATATTTGGCCTGATCAAACACCTCCAAACCAAACCTTTTCTCATCCTCAAGTAAATCTAATCGGAACAATAAGACGCCAGCTGAAAGTAATTTCTAGATACCTAAACAAAACATCAATAATGCCGCAAGTCCCATGTGTGATATGATACAAATAGGTGTGATAGAGAGGAGAAAAACATATGCACAAGATCAAGAGCAATTTGGAGACACCCAAGGGAGGCTCGTATGAACACGAATCCCACACCTAAAGGCATTCATGAATTTAGGACCACTTACTCCCATACCTTGAGCATAATTCGCTTCAATTCTAAAGCTCACATGGATCCTCTCTTTTCTTTCCTCAAGAGTCCTAAGTTCCACACAACAAGTATGCAAAGAAGATTTTGCATAAGATTTAAGCAATGAACTATCCTAGGAACGAGTCACCATGCCATGGATGCGAATGATCGTGCTTCAACCTACATTCCCAAACTAGAGTTACATGGATCAAATAGGGCTTTTCAACCGGTTATAGTGTGGCTGTGGGGTTGAATGAGTTTACACAAAAAATATGGAAATTTAGGAGTTCAAACTCACCAATCATGCTAGAATATATCCCTACTCCCATACCATGTTCTTTTCTCGCTTAAATGCAACCCTCTAGGAAACCATTTAACCCACATTTGTGCCTTTAACGTTGCATTCCGTTTGGGCGTTTTTAGCATAAAACACTCTTATTATGGCACTTCAAGTACAATCTTTCTTTAAAATTTTCTTTTAACAATTTCCCAATTACAATGTTGTACTCCATTTGAGTTGTTACAATTTCCCTTTCTTAGGCATTTAGGGTGCATAACTTACCTCTTTCCTTGCATATTTTCAATAACTATTTCATTTTACCCGCTGTGGGACCATTTTGACCCTTTTCATCACTACCATTTCCCATCCTAACATGATTAGTACAAGGGTAGGCATGTGTTTGGCTATTGGATATATGGTTGAATGTGGTACCAAATGAAAGGGTAAGTGTTTGGCCTCAACTTGGCTTTGGAGCACACAATATGGTAAGTGGTGTTTAGGCTATAGAGGTAATTCAATACACATACATTCCCTAATATCACTTCCACAACCATCTAAAAAGGGAATGAAAGCATCCATCACACAATTCACAAAATGATGCAAGTCCTATGGTACATGACATACATGACGAGAGGCGTGTTTAAGAATAATCAATAATGCACTCAGAAAATGCACTTTCATGCTTGTGTTTGTGATCTCACGGATATCTCCACTATTAGAACAAGACATGGGAACAATGAGTCCCTTTTTTTTGTTTTCATTTTTCTTTTCCCTCCCTCTTGAAACATTTCCAGAAACTCGAGTCTTTTTTCTTCTTCTTTCGGTGGAGCTTCCTCTATAGGTTCTTCTTGCAGCCTTATCCCTTTTCAAAATTTCCCTTAGGATCGCCTTTGGAAGCCGGAACGTAGGGGTCATGATGATCCGGTGGGAGGGATCTTCCTCACAAAGCCAGATAGTATTAATAGCATTAATTATATAGATGGTAGGGGTGGAAATCGGACACTTCCTCGGCCCAGCATGTTGAGACCGGAGCGTGACTAGGGAGCGAGTTCTTAAAAACTCCCATTTTCTCGTTGGGGTTCTTAGGAGCTTTCTGTTCATCCGCCACGTTGATTTTTCCTTCTTCTATGAAATCTTGGATTTTTTGCTTCAAAGTCTAGCTTGCATCCGTCGCATGACCCGGTCCCCCCTCATTGGGACCTAACAAAATTCTGCCAATTCCTTCCAGCCTTACTCAAATAGGGGGTGGGGGTGGAGTGCGGTGGAGCGATTAGTACATGCTGACGTCCGAAAGTGCTTCGCTTTCTATGGAGATAAGAACAAGTAGATCATAAGCTAGTATTGGATTTACAGGCAGAACAGATCGATGATCCTATCTTCTTGGATCCAATTCAAAAATTCCTAATGAACCCTGGTGAATCAGCTGACGGAATAACCTTTCCAAACAAAACAACGGGATTGGTCTCCCCCCTTACTCAACCTCTATAAAAAAGCCCTTTCCCCTTTTCATAATAATAAGGTCAGCTCCAGAACCGGCGGAATTGCCCAATCCTATCTTTCCTTTCCTTGAAGTAAGCCCCGAGCGGGAGCAACTTCTACAGCACCAACGGGTGGGACGAACCCATGATGGTGCAAGCTAACCCTCAAGTGGCACCAAACTATATCACAAGGTCAGAGCACATATAAGGAACTCGTCAAAAACACACTCTAGAGGCATCATACCCATACTGGATTACAGTTTGAAAAATGGACAAGCGACAAAATTGAAAAATTGGACACTAAACTGTACAAGGCGGAGGCGTGATGCACCCCCAAACCAAAACTCAACAATGTCCCCATTGTTGGAAATAACAAGCATAATCTCAATAAATGGAGGAATGAGGGATCAACACCCCCAAACCGAATCTAGACATACATTCAACCATGCTCATTTATAATACAAAAACTAAATCGCATTCATTGAAAGCTGAAGTACAAAATTCGAAGGTAGAAAACTCCCTTTAGAAGGAAGATTGTTCGATGTCCATACGTGTTGTTGTGTGCTTCCCAAAAGATGCAAAACCTAGCTTAAAACCACACAACAACTCTACCAAACGAATATGAAATGCGAAAAGAAAAGAATAATAAGTTTAAGCCGTTTAAAAGAAAATACAAATACAAATACAAGCAATAAAAGTTCTGAATAATAATAAAGAACAAGAATGGATGGTCAATCATCGTCGGAAAACTCCCTCTCAAGTTCACTGGCGATCCCTTTGCCCTTGGGGTCGATCTCTGATCTGATCCGCTCTTCATGCTCCCTTCTAGATCTCTCCATAGCAGCTCTGAGCTCTTCTCCATATGGGTCAATGCCTGGACCCCCTGAAAGAGGTGAGAAAACAGCTGGCCTCTTCTTCTTCTACTGATAACTTGGAAGACTGAGTGCCTCCCTCATGTCCGTGAGGTTGCCCCAAATGTCTGTGAAATACTCATTGGCTTCCGCCCTGCTCTCATTGATCTACCTCCTATTTTTGGTGACCTCGGTTCTGAGGTTCTCCAATCCTGTAAGCAAAGTCTGCCAAAGGACCTCTCCAAATGTCTCCTGCGTGGGTGGGGAAGCAGCGGGCCTATAATCACCATACTCGATGTAAACCGGCTCCACATCTGGTTATTCCGGGATGTCTTCAGCCTGTCTGCTCGTGCTGCCCCCTCGAGCAGGTTTTCTCCTCCCTGTTTGGACCCTGACACCAGAGGGGTCCCGCTCTCTGACCTAGTCGTTCCATGTGAATCGCCCAACTGGCCCCAAACCGCATTCGAAAGGGTCGGATCCAAAATCTACTCCGGCAATTTTACAGAATGCGGTGATGAGGCTAGGGAATATGAGTGGCTGCTTGTCCACCCTGACCCCTCCCATCTCAAGGATCTCTCTCTTGAGCAGAAAGCCTATGTCTACTAACTGATTCTGCAGTATACAGTACATGATCATTGCTGCATTGAAGTTCACTGAAGTCCTGTGCTTTCTGGGGATCAAGGAATGGGAGATGAATACATGCCAGAAACCTAACTCACTCCTTAAGTTGGTGTGCTTCATACGGTGATCAAGGGCCACCCAAAAATCCATTGGACGGATCACTAACTGATTTGCAAAATCCACATTTTGGGTCACGAAAAATTCACTCCAAGTCACCCCCTACTTAAGACGTCCGACTGCTTCAGGATCAACTGGAAGCTCAGTCCTATAGTACCTGTTAATGTCCGCTACAGTCATCCGGACTTCTGCCCCGCAGACCAGAACTAAAGAAGTGCGTTGAAAAGTTTCAAGTCCCATCCCAGCAAAGAATTCCTCGACCACACGTCGGCAATACATCGGGCGGGGGGGGGCTAACAAAGGTTTCCCATCCTCTTGTTTCTATCATTAGAGGAATTGGGGTGCCCTCCAGCTCTTCAACCTCTATCCCCCTCTCCACCACTACGTCTCGCTCTCTGAAATATTCTAAACGGTCCTCAAAATCTGGGTGCCTAATGCATGGTGGTGGAACTTGGGGTCCTCTCCTCGGTCTTTGTTCGGAACCCTGATTGATTTGCCCAGTCGTTCTCCTGGTTCTTTTTGACATCTGCACAATAAACACAGTTTTAAGGCAATATTCGGATCAAAGAACCAAGAGGTTATGATGCAGGAATTTGAAAGGACAAAAATTCTGCCAGGAGGATAAAGTGCGGGTGGAGTGCGGGTGAATGACCCGCACTGTACCCGCACTCTAACTTGTTACCAGATACCAGCACATGCAGAGTTTCAATCCATGTATACATTTCATAATTTCAGCATATCATTCGACCGAATTAACACCACTATGATTCTAACTCAAGTATAGGCTTCCAATCAACCATATAAACCCAATATCATAGTTTGAAATCCAATTGCAGTAGAAAATCAATTAACAATGAATACATCACATGCATAATTAGATAACACCCATCAATCTATTCTCTTAGACAGTAGCAAAAGCAAAAATAAGGGGTCAAAACCCTAACTAATGAAGTCCATGCATAAGAGGAAAAAGAATTGTGATAAAGAGGGTTAGGGTTTGGATTAGAGAGATATGTAATGAAATTAGAGTAAGAGTCCATACCTTGGTTGCCGAAAAATCGAAAACGTGGTACACACGGAATACCTTTCAGTTGAGAAGAGGGAAAAATTTGAAATTTTGCTGTTTTGTTTTGTTTTTTGTGGCAAGTAGAGCCCTAGAGAACGACAGGCAGTATATATACTGCGCGACCAAAGTGCGGGTGGAGTGCGGGTGACTGACCCGTACTTTACCCGCACTTTATTACTTGATGCCTTCGGAGTGCGGGACGAGTGCGGGTGACCGACCCGCACTATAACTGCACTGTTCCCCTGGACAGACTCCTGAATTCTGCCCTGCAACTGAATCTGCACCAAAACATTCTCAAGCATTCTCAAAAGTTTACAATGACAAAAACTAACTATCCGAAAAGTAAAAATAAAAATAAAAATAAAAACACTACAATTAATTCAAAAGAGAGTGCAATGCACTCAAAGTGGGACCCGGTCAACCAAAGGAGGTTTGACCGGAATGGGGAGCACATTCAACTTGGCCACCCAAACCGGTGCCAAATGCCTATGCACTGCATCTCTCCCCACTTTCCTCATTTGCCTGACTAGGTCCTTTCGAACCCATATTTGTTTGACTCTTGGTGGGTTCATCCTAGATCCAACTCTACTTGCTTTTAACCTTTGGAAACTTAAGCAATAAGCCTTAGTGTGCCCTCTTTTGGCACAAAAGTAACAAGTAATAGGACGGTTAGGGAAACTCCCTATTCGATCGTTGGCGTGGTCCACTTTTTGTTGTCCGCATATGAGGGATTTGACATTGCTTTCCATCACAGCGTGTTGCTCAATCAAATCACCCTCCTTGACCTTGGCCCGCTTCAACTCATTATCTTTCATGCTCAACTATTCATGCAATTCCCTTACCGCTTTTGCGGACTCCTCCACACCTAGTTGAAGTTTCCTTGTCCTTCTCCCATAGTCTTCTTCAAACTCTTCTGAGAGCTTTGCCAATGCATCTAAGTTCTTGGAGACTAACTCCTTTTTGGTGGCAAGCTCCACCACTTGCTCCTTTAACCCGTTGTTGACTGTTGAGAGATCATGGAATTTCGTCTTCAACTGTCCATTTTCAACCTTAAGCAAATAAACCTCCAGTTTGAGCTTTGTGTTGTCTTGCTCAAGCTTACCCAATTGTTCGAAAAGTTCGGTATTTGCTTCCTCCTCTTCAAATTCTGATTCTTTCATTTCCTTAATGCAGTCTTGGTTTCCCAATTCCATCTCCTTAACACCCTCAAAGGCTTACATAAGGGTGAGCACCCAGCTTCTTTTCTTTCTGGAATTTGGTGCCTCCAAGACTAAACAATCTCTGACTTGGCTTGTTCCGGGGGATGTTACCTTGAAGTTCACACTCTTCCCTCCACAGCTGAAGGAAATGTCCCTAGAACAAATATCAACCACCATACTTGCTGTGGCCATGAATGGCCTCCCCAACAGTAGTTTCCAGTCCCTACCACTGGATTCTCCTCGTTTGCAATCCAACACAACAAATTCTACCGGCATTATCAAACCGTGCACATTCACATATACTTCCTCCACGATACCAACTGGGGTGATGGGAGAATTATCCGCCATGATGAGAGTCTGGGAGGTGGGCTTGATTGACTGAATCTTCAGCTGTTCGTAGACCTCTAATGGCATCATATTAATGCTAGCCCCTATATCAAGGACAGCTCCCATCTTTGGTGAATTCTCTATTTGTACCTCTATGACGAAACTCCCGGGGTCTTCAAGTTTAATGGGGGAGTCTATGTCACTTCCCCTATTTTTCTTATCCGCGACCTCCACCATACTTTCCTCGGTCTCATCAACTCCCAACTGGACAACCTCTAACATATTAACATGTTCATCAGAGCTTGATGCCTTCTCCTTGTTCTTGACCAATGCATCAAAAATCTGTGCCAACTGAGTTTCCATCTTCTTCAGTGACGCTCCATGACTGTTTGCTCTCTGATCATTGGATTGCATGTAAGCTGACATTCATTGCTCAGAGGCATGCAAGGTGTTCTTGAAGGCTTCCGACCCGATACCAACCATTTTGATCACTGTGCTCACTATCTCCTATAGAGACTTGTCCTTCGGTTGGCTAGCGGAAGCGTGGGAATTGAAGTTGGATGGTGGGTTACTACTTGAACTCCCCCATTGATTGTTGTTGTTCGCCCCTCCTTGATTGTATCTATTGTATCCTCGGTTTTGGTACCCTTGGTTGTTGTCTCCACCTTGGAAATTGGTGTTGCCACCTTGGTAATTGTTGTTGCCACCTTGGTAAGTGGTTGCTCCTAGGTGGTTGTTGTTGGACCAAGACAAGTTTGGATGGTTTCTCAACCCTGGATTATATGTGTTCGAATATGGGTCATTCCTAGGCGGCCTTGGAAATTCTCCAAGGGCTTGGGCTTGCTCTTCTTGACTGAAATGCCCTTCTCCCCCTTCAATCTCCCCCATGACTTGACCAACTCCTTGGGAGGACCCTGGTTTTCTGGTTATAAGCTCCTTGATTGATTGAAGCTCCTTGTTCATTCTAGACATCTGAATCTGAACTTGGGTATCCTGACACACTTTTATTCTTCCACCCCTTCTCACATGTGATGTCCTCTATTGTGAGTTTGGGCAATCTTCTCCAGAATGTCATAAGCTTCAACTGCCCTTTTGTCTGCTATAGTTCCTCCGCATGCATTATCCACCATCATTTAGGTTATCGGTGAAAGTCCACTATAGAAGGAATTAACCTTCAGTTATGGATGGTATGTATGCGGTGGCATTTGAGCTAACAACAAGTTGAACCTCTCTCATGCCTCATGGAATGGTTCACCGTCCTCTTCGACAAAGGATGCTATCTTCAACCTTAGGTCTTTAGCCTTCTGCGACGGAAAATACTTATTGAAGAAAACCTTGCAGACTTGGCTCCATGTCACCAGTGATCCTGGCCTCAAGTTCATGTACCAAATCATTGCGGCATCTTTAAGACAATACTGGAAACACCTGAGATGAAGCTGCTCCCTTGTTAGTACTGCTTGGCGAGCCATGACCGGGAAGGTTTCTAATGTGGCCCCATACTGTTTCATGAATTGGAGGCAATCCTCGGTAATTCGCCCACTAAATGATGGCAGGAGGCTAATGTACATAGTTTTCAACTCATACTGCCTTGTTACATCATCCAGTACTATGGCAGTGGGCACATTACCTACAAACGGGAGAGTGTACTCGCCCATGGTGAGGCCCAGCTCTTCATCCCTATGTACACTTCCCTCATTCTCTCGAGCTTGCTGCTCATTCTCTCTATGATCGTCCATATTTCCTTCTAACTGCCCGGTTCTTCTACCCAACCGATTGATGTTATCGATAACTGTAAACAATGTTCCTCTTAACGATCTTCGTCCGTGCATATACCTAAAATCCTGAAATTTCACAACAAACAACGCACAACGTAAACGAGAAACAGATAGGGCAGAGCAGGAATATTACAAGACTAACCTTACTTATGCAAAACTAATTGAACTAACATGCCGCTCCCCAGCAGCGGCGCCATTTGACAGGACACGTTTTTCCTCTAGTCGTTTTAAAAGATCAGTCCGTTAATAATATTTAATAAAACCTCACAAAGCCTAAATCAGTTTGAAAACATAAATATAGTGGCAAGTGGGGTGTCGTCCACAGGGAGCGGAGTTAGCTGAATTAGTTAATGCTAAAGCAATGTTATGTATATATATATATATAGTAGCCAAACATGAATTGGTGAAAATGTAGATTGTGAACCAACTCTAAATAACACTAAATTAAATATGTAAATAAAATGAAGGGGGAAATGGAATGAAGGATATATAGATGATGGAAACTAAGGAGTTAATGGATACGAAAGTAGATACTGAGCAATGTAACAAACTTGTCAATAGCACGGCTATTCAAGGTAACCGACCTAGGATGTATAGAGTCGGTTATTTATCCCTAGAAGGTGGCCAACCTAGGATGTATAGTGCGGACCACCTATTAGGGATTAATCCTTGTAAACTACCAACCTAGGATGTATAAAGTTGGTGGTTTATCGGATTCTGGAAATGAAGCTCGTCTACCTAACAATGACTCAACAGATTACAAATAGTCACCGTAGGATGTATAGTGATGACTTCTAACTCTTTCACGGATTCCGACCTAGGATGTATAGTGCCGGAAAACACGATCGAGGTTAGATTAAAACCGCGGTTCAAGAGTCGGAATTCATGACTTTCCGTCTATTCTTCAGAGCATTATACAACTAAATAGGATGTATATCTAGATGCAATACTCATACATAATACAAAGATGTCTTGCAAAGAGGATGTATCTACACAAGAAATCAATGATAAACATTCACAACAAGAATAGATCAATGGAAGATAGACATGAATATCAATATAATATCAAGTTTATCTACAAGCCCAATATTCCACTAACTACTCCATCAACCCCTTAGAGGGGATTTAGCTATTCATTACAGCTAGGAAACCAAGATCGAGGAGAAAGAAATAACCCTTGGAGAACATCTCCTTCCTTGTAGTGGCTCCAATCTCCAAACTTCCTTGAAGTTGAGTAGAGAATGTAAGGATGAGAGAGAGAGAGAGAGAAACTAGATCTAAGAGTGCTTAATCTGTGCTATACGGAGTCAAAAGCTCCTTAAAATGTTTTTATACCTTTCTATTTATACTAGATACAAAAATAGGTCACTTAAGCTTTGAAAATCAGACTGGCGTGCTCGGAGTGCGGGTGGAGTGCGGGTGATTTACCCGTATTGTACCCGCACTGTATGGGTTGTCTGCAACTTCAGTTCTCGGATCAGGGCATTAGTGCGGGTGGAGTACGGTTGAATTACCCGCACTTGACCCGCACTTGGCATCGCACTTCCCTGTCAGGTGCAAAATCTACCTTCTGTCTTGAGCAACAGTGCGGGTAGAGTGCGGTTGGATGACCCGTACAGTACCCGCACTCTAATGTCAGGTGCAATTCTGCTCTTCTGTTCTTGATACAAGTGCGGGTAGAGTGCGGTTGGATGACCCGTACAGTACCCGCACTCTAATGTCAGATGCGGTTCTACTCTTCTGTTCTTGGTGCTAGTGCGGGTAGAGTACGGTTTGCTGACCCGCATAGTACCCTCACTCTGATGTCAGGTGTATGATTAGCTTCTCTGGATTGGCATTAGTGCGGGTAGAGTGCGGTTGGATTACCCGTACAGTACCCGCACTTTATCTTCAGGTGCAACATCAGCTTTCTGGTTTGGCATTAGTGCGAGTGGAGTGCGGTTAGCTGACCCGCACTGTACCCGCACTTTATCTCTGTACTTGCATTCTGCCCCGGCTATGCACATGAGTGCGGCTGGAGTGCGGCTGGAGTGCGGTTGCGACCCGCACTGGACCCGCACTGTAGAGCAGTTTGTGCTCCTTTGCCTTCGCTTTCACCCATTTTCTGCTGGAATCACCACAATATGCCTCCAAGCCTGTCTCTGCATCATTTCCTACAAATAAGCACAAAACCACCTATAAGAGATACAAAAACGCACGAAAACAGAACATAAGGTAAGGATCTGAGAGCCTAAATATACTACATATTTGGCCCGATCAATAATCATAAAAGAGTAAAATTATCAAAAGATGAAACCTACCTTTGGCATTTACGCCTAGGTCACATTAACCTTAATAGGATTAAAAGATTGGTATGTGACGGACCTTTAAGTGACTTAAAGGTTGATGATCTACTAACTTGTGAATCTTGTTTGGAAGGTAAAATGACCAAAAGGCCATTCAATACGAAAGGTGCAAGAGCCACTGAATGTTTAGGACTAATACACACTGATGTATGTGATCCTATGAGCATTCAAGCTAAAGGTGGATATGAGTACTTCATCACCTTCACAGATGATTACTCAAGATTTGGTTATGTGTATCTCATGAGACATAAGTCGGATGCTTTGGACATGTTCAAAGCATTCAAAGCTGAAGTAGAAAATCAGCTTGAGAAACGCATAAAAATCTTGAGATCTGATCGTGGTGGAGAATATCTATCTGGTGAGTTTCAGCAATATCTTATTGATAATGGGATAGTTTCTCAGTTTTCTGCACCAGGTACACCTCAACAAAATGGGGTAGCAGAAAGGAGAAATAGAACTCTTTTGAACATGGTTAGGTCTATGTTGAGTTATTCAACACTACCTATTTCTTTTTGGGGATATGCTCTACAAACTGCAATATATATTCTAAACGTGGTGATCGGGCCAAATATGTTGTATATTTAGGGCCTCAGATCCTTACCTTATGTTCTGTTTTCGTGCATTTTTGTATCTCTTATAGGTTGTTTTGTGCTTATTTGTAGGAAATGATGCAAAGACAGGTTTGGAAGCATATTGCGATGATTCCGGCAGAAAAGGGGTGAAAGAAAAGTCAAAAGAGTGCAAACAGCTCTACAGTGCGGGTCCAGTATGGGTCCAGTGCGGGTCGTAACCGCACTCTGACCGCACTCCAGCCGCACTCATGTTCATAGCCGTGGCAGGATGCAAGTAAAGAGATAAAGTGCGGGTACAGTACGGGTCATCCAACCGCACTCCACCCGCACCATTGCCAAACCAGAGAAGCTGATGTTGCACTTGACGATAAAGTGCGGGTACTGTGCGGGTCATCCAACCGCACTCTACCCGCACTAATGCCAAACCAGAGAAGTTGAAGAGGCACCTGATATTAAAGTGCGGGTACTGTGCGGGTCATCAAACCGCACTCCACCCGCACTTGCACCAAAGACAGAAGAGCAGAATTGTACCTGACATTAGAGTGCGGGTACTGTGCGGGTCATAAAACCGCACTCCACCCGCACTTGCACCAAGAACAGAAGGTAGATTTTGCACCTGACAGGGAAGTGCGATTCAAGTGCGATCATAGTGCGATTCCAAGTGCGGGTCAAGTGCGGGTGATTCAACCGCACTCCACCCACACTAATGCCCTGATCCGAGAATTGAAGTTGCAGACAACCCATACAGTGCGGGTACAGTGCGGGTACAGTGCGGGTAATTCACCAGCACTCCACCCGCACTCCGAGCGCGCCAGTTTGATTTTCAAAGCTTAAGTGACCTATTTTTGTATCTTGTATAAATAGAAAAGTTTAGAAACGTTTTAGGCAGCCTTTGACTCCGTTTTGTAGAGGTTAAACACTTTTAGATCTAGAATCTCTCTCTCTCTCATCTTTACATTCTCTACTCAACTTCAAGGAAGTTAGGAGATTGGAACCACTTCAAGGAAGGAGATGTTCTCCAAGAGTTATTTCTATTTCCTCTCTCTTAGTCTCCTAGTTGTAATGAGTAGCTAAATCCCCTCTAAGGGGTTGATGGAGTAGTTAGTTAAATATTGGGCTTGTACATAAACTTGATATTATATTGATATTCATGTCTATCTTCCATTGATCTATTCTTATTGTGAATGTTTATCATTGATTTCTTGTTTAGATACATCCCCTTTTCAAGAGGTCTTTGTATTATGTATGAGTATTGCATCTAGATATGCTTCCTATTTAGTTGTTTAATGCTCTAAAGAAATGTTTGGAAAGTCATGAATTCCGACTCTTAAACCGCTGTTTTAATCTAACCTCAATCGAATTTCCGGCACTATACATCCTAGGTCGGAACCCGTGAGAGAGTTAGAAGTCATCACTATATATCCTAGGGTGACTTTTTGTAATCGGTTGAGTCATTGTTAGGTAGACGAGCTTCATTTCTAGAATCCGATAAGCAACCAACTCTATACATCCTAGGTTGGTAGTTTACTACGGATTAATCCCTAATAGGTGGTCCGCACTATACATCCTAGGTTGGCCACCTTCTCGGGATAAATAACCAACTCTATACATCCTAGGTCGGTTACCTTGAATAGCCGTGCTATTGACAAGTTTAATGCATTGCCCAGTATTTACTTTCGTATCCATTAACTCCTTAGTTTCCATCATCTCTATATATCCCTCATTCCATTTCCCCCTTTATTAATTTGCATAATTAATTTAGTGTTATTTTTAGTGTAATTCACCACCTACATTTTCACCAACTCATGTTTAGCTATTATATATATATACATATCATTACTTTAGCAATAACTAATTTAGCTAGCTCCGCTCCCTGTGGACGACACCCCACTTGCCACTATGTCTATGTTTTCAAACTAATTTAGGCTTGTGAGGTTTCTAGAATCCGATAAGCAACCAACTCTATAGATCCTAGGTTGGTAGTTTACTACGGATTAATCCCTAATAGGTGGTCCGCACTATACATCCTAGGTTGGCCACCTTCTAGGGATAAATAACTGACTCTATACATCCTAGGTCGGTTACCTTGAATAGCCATGCTATTGACAAGTTTGATGCATTGCCCAGTATTTACTTTCGTATCCATTAACTCCTTAGTTTCCATCATCTCTATATATCCCTCATTCCATTTCCCCCTTCATTAATTTGCATAATTAATTTAGTGTTATTTTTAGTGTAATTCACCACCTACATTTTTACCAACTCATGTTTAGCTATTATATATATACATATCATTACTTTAGCAATAACTAATTTAGCTAGCTCCGCTCCCTGTTGACGACACCCCACTTGCCACTATGTCTATGTTTTCAAACTAATTTAGGCTTGTGAGGTTTTATCAAATATTGTTGACGGATTGATCTTTTTAAAACGACACTAAGAGAAAAATTTTCTGTCACGTGGTACTATCGAAGTCGGTTCATGGAACACCATATGAGTTGTGGACTAGGCGAAAGCCTAGTTTACAACACATAAGGATATTTGGTTGTTCTACACATTTGTTAAAAGGAAAGACAGAAAAGATGGAGTCCCGTTCGGAAACATGCATATTTGTGGGTTATCTAAAAGGAACTAAAGGATATTATTTCTATAGTCCTTCAGATCTAAAAGTGTTTGTTTCAACAAATGCTACATTTCTGGAAAAGGACTATATGAATGATTTTGTTCCCAAAAGTAGAATTATCCTGAATGATATGTCAGGAGATACAATTCCACAAGAGGTTTCACAACCTAACCCAATTGTAATTTCCACTCCAACACAAAATCAACAACCTACCATTCCTCGTCGTAGTGGGAGGGTTAGAACACAACCCGAAAGATATATCGGTCTAGGAGAATCTGTTGAGAATCTCCTGGACGACGATGATCCCTACACGTACAAGGAAGCTATGGAGGATGTTGATTGTCATCATTGGCAAAAGGCAATGCAATCCTAGATTGAATCATTGTTCGATAAAAAAGTCTGGTCCCTTGTAGACTTGCCTAAAGGGATAAAACCCATTGGGTGCAAGTGGGTATACAAGAGGAAAAGAGGTATGGATGGTAAGGTGGAAACCTTTAAAGCTAGACTAGTAGCTAAAGGTTATACACAGAAAGGTATCGATTACGAGGAAACCTTCTCACCTGTGGCCATGCTTAAATCCATTAGGATACTCTTATCCATTACAACATCTTTAGATTTAGAGATTTGGAAAATGGACGTCAATACAGCTTTCCTTAATGGAAGTCTTGACAAAAGCATCTATATGATGCAACCAGAAGGATTCATTGAAAAGGGCCAAATGGAAAAGGTATGCAAGTTGCAGAAATCAATTTATGGATTAAAGCAAGCATTCAGATCCTGGAACATAAGGTTCGACCAAGCTGTAAAAGGTTTTGGATTTTTACAGAACCTTGAAGAACCTTGTGTATACAAAAGGATCAAATGTGACAAGTTGTTTTCCTTATTCTTTACGCAGATGATATATTACTCATTGGAAACGATGTGGGAGTATTGACATCAGTAAAAGAATGGTTAGCAAAACAATTTGATATGAAGGACTTAGGAGAAGCAAGTTTTATTCTAGGAATCCAAGTAATAAGGGATAGAAAGAATAAAACGATTGCACTATCCCAAGTTTCATACATAGACAAAATCTTGTCTAGGTTTTCCATGCAAGATTCCAAGAAAGGTATGTTACCTTTTAGGCATGGAATCAAACTTTCTAAGGAACAAGTTCCTAAGAATGAGCATGAAGAGTAATTCATGAGTAGAATTCCATATGCCTCGGCAGTTGGAAGTCTCATGTATGCAATGCTCTGTACTAGACCAGATATTTGTTTTGCTGTTGGCATAGTTAACAGGTTTCAATCGAAACCTGGTCCTGATCACTGGACGGCAGTCAAGCATATTTTCAAGTATCTTAGGAGAACGAAAGATAATATGCTTGTATACTCTGGAGGGGATTTAATCCTCGTTGGGTATACAGATTCTGATTTCTAATCGGATTCTGACTCTAGAAAATCCACATCAAGATCTGTGTTTACTCTTGGAGGAGGAGCAGTCATTTGGAGGAGTATCAAGCAATCTTGTATTGCTGACTCCACCATGGAAGCAGAGTATGTAGCTGCATGCGAAGCTGCCAAGGAGGCTGTTTGGCTTTGCCAATTCTTGATTGACTTAGAAGTAGTTCCTAGTGTGAATAAGCAGATCACTATCTACTGTGACAACAGTGGAGCAGTGGCTAATTCGAAAGAACCAAGAAGTCATAAGAGAGGAAAACACATTGAAAGAAAGTATCATCTTTTAAGGGAGATTGTTCATAGGGGAGACGTGACGATTACCAAAATCGCGTCGGCAGAAAATCTAGCAGATCCCTTCACAAAGGCTCTACCTCAGAAGAGTTTTGATGGGCACCTAGAGAACATGGGAATGAGAGATATGGCACATTTGCTATAGCGCAAGTGTAATATTGTAATTGACAATCTTTTCATATAAATAAAGTGATTTCTGATTCTGCAAAATCTTATAGCATTTATAATTATAATTGTCAAGGTAAATAATCATAAGGTCAAAAGACTATGAGATATGAAGAATTGTTTGTACATCCGGATATGTATGAGGTAGACACAATTCTTTAGTTAGTCTTGAATAACGTTCACAACTTAAGTTAAAGGTTGGGCACCTCTATCTTGATAAAGTTGTAGAATTCTTTTACTAGCATTTGAGTGGGATCGAATGAGTTATGATGAGTCTATAATCATCGAAAGGTTTTCGAGTAAAAGAATCTAGTGCACTGGGTGCATTGAACAAGATCACAATGAAATACTTTATCTAGAATCGTCACTAGATATAAGTCTTTTAATTATCAGGACAATCGGAGAGTCTATCTAAATCCTGAGATAAATGATGGACTTATGGTTGCAAGTGTTATCATTTGAGCTATCAATGAGTACGATTATATAGCATAGTCTATCCTCGATAGTTTGGTGGTATTCATTTGTTAATCGATAGAGGACTTCATTTATAGATATGGACATCGTGGCTCCATTTATTAAATAAGAGTATAATATCATTATATGGATGTTTTGAGGTATTGGATACTAAATCTCAACGTTGAGTTTTCAATAATGATTATTGAAGACATGGCTTCTGGACAAGTCAAAATATCCAAGTTCAAAATGTGGTCATATGAGGAAATATGGTAACTTGGAGAGCTATAGGCAGTCTATGAGCTCTTGGCGATTACTGATATTATTCACGAGGATACACCATCTCCTATAAGATTGTCTAGGGTATGAATGAGAAACATCTCCTTATTCTATCTTTATTTAAGAGTTCAATTTTAGCTCTTTAGTGGAATGAGTTAAAATTAATAGATCAGACATAAGTGAATCATTTGTTGATTGTGATTAGGTTATGTCTATTGAAGCTTAAATTTAGATAGCCCGCCAAGATCCACAATCCACACGTACTTGCATGGATCACTTGATATATTCTACCGGACCAATTTATGGGTCCATCTAGAATTGCATTTAATATATTAAGAATATAATATGTCTATTATTTATTTAATGGGCTGCACTATTATATTAATATATTAAAAGGAGACATGTAGGCTTGTTTCTTTTAGTAAGAATAAGTCTGGTTCACATGTGGGCTTTTATTTAAAGTCTAATGGATTAAATAAAATAAGAAAAATAATACTGGGCCCATATATACATGGTGTGGGCGGGAAGGCTAAATAAAATAGCTCAAGATATTATTTTATTTTATTGTTTCGATTAAATGGGAATTAATTAATTATTTAATTAATTAATAGTTTAAATCAAAATCTTTTCCTGATCAGTAAATTAAATACTATGTGTTGGATTAGGGTTGGAATTCTTTTAAGTGATAGGAGTCCTAATGTGGTAAGGATTAAGTCCACATACACTCCTTATTATACAAAGAATTCGGCCACCACTAGTCCTACAAGGGTTAGGATTCTTGAATTGATAGGAATTAGGGAAAAGGACAATTCCTTTTCAAGTAAGGAAATTAACCAACCCTAGATTTCCTATTCAATGAATTCGGCCAACCCTACTTGGTGAAGGAGAAAATTCGGCCAACCTATAAATATAAGGTTATGAATTTTCGGCCACCAAGAAGCAAAATAGAGAGAGATTTTTGTTTGTTTTGAAATTAAAATCCTACTCTATACACATAGATTTTCTGCCAAGAGAGAAAAAGAAAATAAGTTCTCATTCGATAGTGCACTTACAAGCCTTTAACATCAAAAGGTTTTATGCACACTTTCGATTTAGGGTTACGCGAGTTTCAATCATATTGATTGTGAATTCAAAAGTGACCGGAACTATTTTTTTAGGCTCTTGGTGTTTTACTATTGAAGATCAAGATCAGAAATTCCATACTGAAAATACACAAAGTGTGTCTAATACAACCTAGAGGGGGGGGGGGGGGGGTGAATAGGTTTTAGTTGATTTATTACAAACTTTTCGACTTAATCAATTTTAATAATCCTACTCCATATTAGCAATCAATCAATCCAATATAAATATGCGGAAAACAATAAAAACACAAGGATTGATTTATGTGAGAAACCCTCCAACTGGGTAAAACTCATGGGCTATCCTTCTAGCCACATACGGTCCTCAAATCCACTATTTGAACGAAAGTTTACAACCTAGGTTGACCTCAAGTCACACCTACTTGGTCACTAACCCTTTCACTCTACCCAACGGGCCTTTAATAGTGATTCTTGACCACAAGCTTGTGCACTAACCCACTTAGTCACAAAGCTTAACAATCAATGAAGAGGTTAAACAACCTATGTGAATATGTAAAAGATATTCAAACATGCAATTAATGCTAGGCAACAATAAATGCTTATCTAAGAATTTAAAGATGTCAATAAATGCAAATCCTAGATATCAATATCTAAATGCAAATGCATGAAGATTTAGCTAGAAGGGTAAAATCGTCCTAAATGCTAGCTATTAAAGAACAAAGTTCTCAACCAACAAACAACAACTCAATCATGTTATAAATGCCAATAAACATAAAGATATGCAATAAAATCACATAAAAGAGCTAACCCTAGGCAAACAAGAACATAAATAAATACAATGAGATTTAGGGCATGTTCAAGTTACCTAGTCAATGAAAGCAAGAAGAATCCATGATGAGATGATACTTGAAGAGGTTAAATGCACATGGATTTGTGTTTGGTTGAGTAAAGATGAGTTCTTGGGAGTTTCTCTCTCTAAGGGAAGCTTGGCCTCTCAATAATGGCTTCTTAAACTCATAAAAACGAGCAAGGAAGAAGAGAGAGTATATATATGGGAGCCCTAGTTAAAACAGCGTCGTTTTGAACTTAGGGCACAAAATCCCGTCAATACCGCTAGATGGACCGCGTCGCAGGCAAGTGTCCAGACCGCGGTACACACAGCAGTGCACCGTCTGGACAACAACTCGGTGCAGGGCGCTGTGCATGCAGGTGCACCGGCCGCGGTATGGGCAACAGAGGTCTACTGGACAACACCGCGACTAGGGTCGCTTTGCGTGCAAGTGTACAGGAAGCGGTACATGAAGCATGACCCTGCTGAGGTATACCGCTCTGTATGCCGCGGTGCAAGCATGTCTTGCCAAGCGGTCTAGGCCGCGCTAAGAGAAGAAATTCTCTTTTCTGGGTAAACTCAACACACTAAGTGATGTGAAAAATGTGCAAGTGTGGAGTGTGAAAAGAGGCATACAATACATCATTCAATTACATGAAGATAAGAACAATAATGCATGCAAGTGAGTGTGTACAACTAGATCTCTTCAAAGAAAGTTAAACTAGTGAGATACCTTTGAAGTGCTCTTTGAGAGAGATGATGTCCTTGAAGCTTGATCACACTCAAGAGGCCTAAATTACGCTTACAAAGAATAATCCCCAATGTGGTTTGTCAACGAAATAAGCCAATCAAAATATGAGGAACTTACAATCTTCCCCTTTGGCTATTTCGTGACAAAACTACCACTCACAAATCATCCTCACAAAAAAGTAAAAACTAAAGGTCAACAAAAAGATATTCTACATTACAAAAAGATACCTAGATACTAGGTCTTCAAAACTTCAAGCTCTTGTAGAATAGCCACCTTCCCTACAAAACAATGAGACTACACTTTCCAAGACAAGTGCATGTGAGGTGATCAAGAGAGATAAATAAATAAGAGCAATTTGCATAATAAAAGAAAACTTCAACATGCAACATGCAAATGCCCCCCCTACATAGGTTACTCCCCCTCAACGGGACAATCTCTCCAAATATGCAATCCCCTTAAATAAAACAACATTACTCCCCATTTTTGTCATGAGATAGGCAAAGGAGTATTCCCCAACTGGGTCACTTTAGCAAAGAGAGCTATTTGCAAGATAAGTGCATAATCATATACAACAACTTTATGCAACTTAATTAATTGAGAGAGAATCATTGAGGGTTTTATTGTGTAGAAGAAAATGCGTGACTTAGTTGCTCTGGATGTAAGACATGTAACATCATGGTTCAAGCAAATGGTATTTGGCAAGGAGAACATCAAAAAGGGTTCCAAAAGAATTCAAACCAATTTGCACCCTTTTGCCATAAAGAAACATGATATAGTATTTTGAAAAGAAATTTCAATGCACACAAAACTATATCAAACCTTAAAAGCAAATCAAGACATTGGATCAAGAGATCCTTTTAGATTTTTCCGGATAATTTGTCCGTATGATAGTAGTCTTGATTAACAATTAAGAAGAGAGAGAAGACTAATTTGGATATAAAATCCTTATTGATTACGTGGATACAAGATCCTTATTGATTAGTCTTCTCATTTGCATACACACACATTTGCATTCAAGCAATCAAAACATATTTCATGCATATCATTTTGAGCATGTCAAAATCAAGTTCACATGTCATGGAGATAAATTTTAGGTCATTCAAATGTACTTCCCAATCAATTCTCCTAATCCAAAAATGAATGTTTGAACATAGAGGTGACATGGATTACAAACCAAGCAAAGCACACTTATTGAATAAAAAGCCATATAAGATTATATATAAGCACAACCAAGAATACTCAAGCAATTAATAAAGAAGCATAAAGTTGATCAAGTTTTTGCTTATTCCAACATGCAAGGTTGCTCTCTTTGCTTGAGTTCCCCATAAAGGGTCAATCACCAAAACACATCAAGGCATATGACAAATCCCAATAGACCTACTAAGTGACTTGAACCTAGTTGAGTCTAAGGGCTTTGTAAATAAATCCGCTAATTGATCATTAGTGCCTACATGCTCAAGTGCAATGCATTTGTTTTCAACTAGTTCTCTAATGAAATGATGCCTAATGTCTATATGCTTTGTCCTAGAGTGCTGAACAGGATTCTTTGAAATGTTAATTGCACTCATGTTATCACAATAAAGGGTAAGAATACCTTGATCAAAGCCGTAATCCACAAGCATTTGTTTCATCGAAAGGAGTTGTGTGCAAGAACTCTCGACGGCTATGTATTCCGCTTCTGCTGTGGATAGAGAGATGGAATTTGGCTTCTTGCAAAACCATGAGACCAAGTTGTTGCCTAGGAAGAAGCAACCGCCCGATGTACTCTTCCTATCATCACAATTTCCTGCCCAATCTGCATCACTAAAGCCAACTAAGCTAGCATTAGTGTCAAAAGAGTACCATATCCCATAGTTGGATGTCCCATTCACATATCGAATGATTCTCTTCACGGAGGAGAGATGGGATTCCTTGGGATCCGCTTGGTACCTAGCACACACACCTACACTGAAGGCTATATCGGGCCTACTTACGGTCAAGTAAAGCAAGCTACCAATCATGCCACGATAAAGACTTTGTTCCACACTCTTGCCACTAGCATCCTTGCTTAGTTTCAAGGTGGTACTCATGGGTGTGTCACAATGTTTGGCATTCTCAAGGCCAAACTTCTTCACTAGGTTCTTAGCATACTTAGCTTGGGATATGAAAATCCCATCATGCAATTGCTTGATTTGCAAACCTAGGAAGTAATTAAGCTCCCTAACAAGACTCATCTCAAACTCATAAGACATGACATCAACAAATTTTTAGACTTTGGATTTGTTGGTGGAGCCAAAAACAATATCATCAACATAAATTTGAGCTATGAAAAGCTCATCTTTGTTCCTCTTGATGAATAAAGTTTTGTCAACACTACCCCTAGTGTAGTCATTGTCAACAAGAAATTGAGTGAGGCGCTCATACCAAGCCCTAGGTGCTTGTTTCAACCCATATAAAGCTTTCTTGAGGCTATAGACATGATTGGGGTGGCGTGGATCCACAAACCCCTTGGTTTGCTCAACAAACACCTCCTCATGCAAGAAACCATTGAGGAAGGCACTCTTAACATCCATTTGATGCAATTTGAACTTGTGCACACATGATATGGACAAAAGAAGCCTTATGGACTCAAGACGGGCAACCGGAGCAAAAGTCTCCTCAAAGTCAATACCCTCAATTTGAGAGTATCCTTGTGCTACAAGTCTAGCCTTGTTGCGCACAATGTTGCCATTTTCATCCGACTTGTTTCTATATACCCATTTGGTGCCTATGGCATTAGTATCCTTGGGTCTAGGAACAAGAGTCCAAACCTCATTTCTTTCAAATTGGTTTAGCTCTTCTTGCATGGCAAGAACCCAAAACTCATCATTCAAGGCTTCATCAACCTTTTTGGGTTCAATTTGAGAGGTGTAACAAGTATAGCTAATTTGATTAGCTATTTGACGCCTAGTCCTAACACCCTCATTCATATCTCCAAGAATGTCATTCTTATTGTGGAGATGTCTAACCCATGGAGCGGGTTCTTTAGAGTCCAAAGATGGATCTCTATCAAGAGGTTGGATGACCTCTTCATCAAGACTTGACTTCACATCAATTGAAGTCTCACCATTCTTCTCCAAGAAAGGATCATCAAGCACAATGCCCTCCTCATCATGGTCTCTAGTCTTAGGCCTACAATCATCTATGACGACATTAGATGATTCCATGACACTCCGAGTTTTTAAATTGAAAACTCTATAGGCCTTACTATTAAGGGCATAGCCAATAAAAATCCCCTCATCACTCTTGGCATCAAACTTGCCAAGTTGATCTCGGTCATTTAGAATGTAGCATTTGCTCCCAAATGAGTGGAAGTAGCTAACATTTGGCTTCCTACCCTTCCATAATTCATAGGAGGTTTGCCTAGTACCGGGCCTTAGGAAGACTCTATTTCCTATGTAACAAGCCGTATTTACGGCCTCGGCCCAAAGGTTCCTAGGGACATTGTTGCTAAGCAACATCACACTGCCCATCTCTTGAAGGACCCTATTCTTCCTCTCAACAACCCCATTTTGTTGAGGAGTTCTAGGAGCCGAAAACTCATGAGAAATGCCTAAGCTATTGCAATAGCTTTCAAAACAAGCATTTTCAATTCCCTCCCATGGTCACTCCTAATTCTTTTAATGCTTTTAATGTGTGATTTCTTTTCATTTTGAATTTTAGTGCAAAGCATTTTAAAATTTTCAAATGTTTCAGATTTTTCTCTAAGAAAATATGTCCATGTAAATCTAGAAAAATCATCAACACAAACAAAAATGTATCTCTTGCCACCGAGACTCTCGGTTTGCATGGGACCCATAAGGTCCATATGTAGAAGCTCTAATGGCTCCTTGGTGGCGAGATACTTGCCTTTCTTGTGCATACTTTTGGTTTGTTTCCCTTGTTGGCAAGGTCCACAAACGCCATCGACTTTCTTCCCAAGCTTAGGGAGACCACGCACAACCTTAAACTTATCTAAGATCCTCAAATCTCGATAGTTCATCTGGCCAAGTCTTTGATGCCATAACTCAACTTCCTCACATTTGGACATATTGCAAGAGATAGCACTAGCTTCAAGACAATAACAATTGTCACTAGATCTCTTTCCTTTTAGCAAGGTTTGTCCATTTGGCATTAAAATAGAGCAATCATTTTTGTTAAACAAGACGGAGAGTCCATCATCATTAAGATGAGAAATGCTTATAAGATTGGCCTGCAAGCCATCAACAAGTAAAACATTGGACAAAGAGGGTAAGTCGGAAATGGAAATGGTTCCTTTCCCTATGACTTTATTTCTAGATCCATCACCAAAGGTGACAAATCCTCCATCCTCCAAGACAAGGGATTTAAAGAAGCTCTTGTTCCCCGTCATATGCCTAGAACACCCATTATCTAAATACCAAGTGTTAGAGGCATTTGCCTTCAAGGCAATTTGAGCCACATAGCAAGAATAGTTATCCCTTCTAATCCACCTAGGTGAAATGTTCTCATTCCTAGTGGTATTAGTCACATGGCTCTAGATTTCCTAGGATCATGCAAATTGGCTCTAGATTTCCTAGGAACATGCATTTTAGCTCTAGCTCTATTTCTTTCAATCATGCTCTTGATTCTACACATTTCAATGTATTTAAAGCAATTTGGTCTAATGTGACCATCAACACCACAAAAGTGACAAGTGGGAATAAAATAAGAAGACATACCATGCCCTTGTGAGTACAAAGGGGCTTTCCCATGCATTTGAGCTTGTCCTTGGTGTTGGATTGGTTCTCTCCTTCTTTGTTGTTGAGTTGGAATGAATTGCTTCCTTGATTGACCTTGCATGAATTGCTTCTTGGCTTGATGGTATTTGGGTTAAGGGAAACTTGCTTGATGCACCCTTGTTGATTGAGCTTGAGCTTGTTTCCCTTGTGCTACCTTGACTTGAGAATCTTTAGTGCACTCTCCTAGTTCGATCTTCTTCCTAGGATGTTGTGAGGGTGGAGCCTCTTTGTTATTAAAACTCTTGACAAACATAATCTTGCTTGAGGATGAGGTCTCCTTGTCATCTTCATAGCCAAGACCTTTCTTATCACTTGGCCTCTTGCCAACTCCCAACATGTGGTCAAGTTTATTCGTGCTTGAAGTCATCTTAGCAATGATCTCTCTAGCTTCTTCAAGCTCCTTTTCCATCAATTCCTCATTCCTTTTGGCTATCTTCACTTCTTTATTTAAGTGAGTAGCTTCGGTAGATAGCTTGAGATTCTCTCATTTTAGCCTTTGAATCTCTTTCTTCATCTTCAATCTTGAGCTTTGAAAATGTTCAATGAAGCCTTCAAGATCCATTCCTCCTACATCCATATTTGTTGAATGGGATGAAGAGTCACCATCGCTAGAGTCATCTTCACTTTGTTTCTCTACCTCTTCATCATCTATTGCTTCCTTACTCTTGAGAGAAGATGCGAAGGCAATAAAGTTTGCCATATGATCCTCATCATCCGAGGATTCTCCTTCTTCTTCCACGTCATCACCATCGCTCCACGTGGCGGCCATGGCCTTTCCTTTCTTCTTGTTTTTCAAATTTCCACAATCCGTGGAGATGTGTCCGAAACCTCCACATTCAAAGCATTGAATCCCTTTTCTTGTGGGCTTGTCTTCACTTGACTCAAACTTCTTGAAAGGAGTCTTCTTCTTTATTTCCTTTCCTTTGGATCCAAATTCCCTCTTCTCAAAATTGATGAACTTCTTGAATCTTTTCACCATGAGGGCCATTTCTTCATCTGTGTCTTCTTCCTCCTTATCAACCTTAGAAGTCTTCAGAGCAATACTCTTTTGCTTCTTTTGAGGTATAGGTGTGGGAGTCCATCTAGACTCATATGCTAGAAGCCTTCCAATAACTTCACTTGGCTTCATATTCTAGTAGTCACTATTCTCCTCAAGAGCCGTCACTTTTGACTCAAATCTTGCTGGAAGCGACCTCATAATTTTTTGCTTGATCCTCCTATCCGAATAGGGATCACCAAGTTGATGGCTCTGATTGACTATGTCCATCAACTTCACTTGAAAGTCGTTGAAGCACTCATCCTCCTCCATCCTAATTTGCTCGAATTGTGTTTGGAGGACTTGAAGCTTGGAGTCCTTGACCACCTCGGTTCCCTCATGGGCCGTCTCTAGAATCTCCCATTCCTCTTTTGCAATTCTTGTTGTTTGGATATTTTTGTACTGATTGTCATCCATTGCACAAAGAATAGCATGCATAGCCTTGTTGTTCCACTTGGATGCTTCAAACTCTTGAGTTGACCATTCCGACTTTGGCTTGGGAACTACACTTTCGTCTTCAAGAGTCTTTTCCAGAAGAGTGTAGCCATCTTTAATTGCCATCCATGCTTGGTCATTTATTTGGCAAATGTAAGACTCCATCTTACCTTTCCAAGAGGCATAGTTTACTCCGGTGAGCAAAGGGGGTCTTGTGCTAGAAGCTCCCTCATTACCACTTCCGTTACCACTCATAGTATTTGGGTATGAATGAGATGAATGTTTATGATGCAACAAACACAAACAAAATGCTAGACACACAATGAGCAAGGATCACCTAAGTGTATCTAGGAACCCGCTCTGATACCAATTGAAAATACACAAAGTGTGTCTAATACAACCTAGAGGGGGGGGGGGGGGGGGGGGGGGTGAATAGGTTTTAGTTGATTTATTACCAACTTTTCGACTTAATCAATTTTAATAATCCTACTCCATATTAGCAATCAATCAATCCAATATAAATATGCGGAAAACAATAAAAACACAAGGATTGATTTACGTGAGAAACCCTCCAACTGGGCAAAACTCACGGGCTATCCTTCTAGCCACATACGGTCCTCAAATCCACTATTTGAAAGAAAGTTTACAACCTAGGTTGACCTCAAGTCACACCTACTTGGTCACTAACCCTTTCACTCTACCCAACGGGCCTTTAATAGTGATTCTTGACCATAAGCTTGTGCACTAACCCACTTAGTCACAAAGCTTAACAATCAATGAAGAGGTTAAACAACCTATGTGAATATGTAAAAGATATTCAAACATGCAATTAATGCTAGGCAACAATAAATGCTTATCTAAGGATTTAAAGATGTCAACAAATGCAAATCCTAGATATCAATATCTAAATGCAAATGCATGAAGATTTAGCTAGAAGGGTAAAATCGTCCTAAATGCTAGCTATTAATGAACAAAGCTCTCAACCAACAAACAACAACTCTATCATGTTATAAATGCCAATAAACATAAAGATATGCAATAAAATCACATAAAAGAGCTAACCCTAGGCAAACAAGAACATAAATAAATACAATGAGATTTAGGCCATGTTCAAGTTACCTAGTCAATGAAAGCAAGAAGAATCCATGATGAGATGATACTTGAAGAGGTTAAATGCACATGGATTTGTGTTTGGTTGAGTAAAGATGAGTTCTTGGGAGTTTCTCTCTCTAAGGGAAGCTTGGCCTCTCAATAATGGCTTCTTGAACTCATAAAAACGAGCAAGGAAGAAGAGAGAGTATATATATGGGAGCCCTAGTTAAAACAACGTCATTTTGAACTTAGGGCACAAAATCCCGTCAATACCGCTAGATGGACCGCGTCGCAGGCAAGTGTCCAGACCGCGGTACACACAGCAGTGCACCGTCTGGACAACAACGCGGTGCAGGGCGCTGTGCATGCAGGTGCACCGGCCGCGGTATGGGCAATAGAGGCCTACTGGACAACACCGCGACTAGGGTCGCTTTGCGTGCAAGTGTACAGGAAGCGGTACATGAAGCATGACCCTGCTGAGGTATACCGCTCTGTATGCCGCGGTGCAAGCATGTCTTGCCAAGCGGTCTAGGCCGCGCTAAGAGAAGAAATTCTCTTTTCTGGGTAAACTCAACACACTAAGTGATGTGAAAAATGTGCAAGTGTGGAGTGTGAAAAGAGGCATACAATACATCATTCAATTACATGAAGATAAGAACAATAATGCATGCAAGTGAGTGTGTGCAACTAGATCTCTTCAAAGAAAGTTAAACTAGTGCGATACCTTTGAAGTGCTCTTTGAGAGAGATGATGTCCTTGAAGCTTGATCACACTCAAGAGGCCTAAATTACCCTTACAAAGAATAATCCCCAATGTGGTTTGTCAACGAAATAAGCCAATCAAAATATGAGGAACTTACACATACATCCATTCTAAGGTAAGCAATTCAATGAAAAAGGGAGACCACGCTCCTAGGTGATTCACGTATGTGCTAAGATTGAAGATCTTGCGGATTACCATCGACGTAAGTCAATCGGATCACGCGACAAGAGGTATTTAACTCTAACTGTATTTTTGAGTTTAATTAATTAAAGGGTTAAGGTTCAAATCTTTAGAAAAATTTTAAACTATACAAAAATTATTTTTTCGCCTTCCGCTGCGGTTTTAAGCAATTTTTCCCTACATCCCAAGAATGCCTCTAGACCAGTACCATTTCGGTGGCTCCTTACCTCTCGTACCAGGCCCCTCAACGCCTTAGTGAGCCATCGAAGTCCCGATCCGTTCGGGGAGAGCCCAGAGGCTTCCCACATTGCTAAGGCCTCTTACATGCCAAAGCAAGCCTCTGGAGTAGGAGCACCGCTGCATGGCCCAGTGGCTCCTCACTTCTTGTACCAGGGTAGTCAACGTCCAAATGACCCACTGTGTCCCGATTGATTCCAGGACGGTCCAGATCCACATTTCAGTTGCAGGGGACTTCTAGGATCCCAAGCATGCCTCCGGACCGGTACCACACCTGTGGCTCCCTACCTCACGTAACAGACCACTCAACACCCTTGTGAGCCACCGAAGCCATGATCCATTCGGTGAGATCCCAAAGGCTTCCCACATTGTTGAGGCCTTCTACATGCCTAAGCAAGCCTCTGGAGCAACAACATTGCTGCATGGCCCAGTGGCTCCTCACATCTTGTACTAGGGTGGTCAACGCCCAAGTGAGCCACTGTGTCCTGATTATTTCCAGGACGGTCCAGAGCCATATTTTAGTTGTAAGGGACTTCTAGGATCCCAATCATGCCTCTGGACTGGTACCACACCGGTGGCTCCCTACCTCTTGTACCGGGCTACTCAACGCCCTAGTGAGCCACCTAAGCCCCGATCCATTCAGGAAAAGCCCAGAGGCTTCCTACATTTCTAAGGCCTCCTACATGCCTAAGCAAGCCTCTGGAGCAGCAACACCGCAGTATGGCCCAGTGGCTCCTCACATCTTGTACCAGGGTGGTCAACGCCCAAGTGAGCCACTGTGTCCCGATTGATTCCAGGACGGTCCAGAGCCACATTTTAGTTGCAGGGGACTTCTAGGATCCCAACCATGCCTTTGGACCAGTACCATGCCAGAGGCTCTTCTCCATTTATATCATGCCATTCAAAGCCTTAGAGAGCCACCGATATCCTGAACCGTTTGGAAAGAGCCCAGAGGCTTTCTATTTGTGCTGAGGCACCCTACATGCCTATGCAAGCCTCTGGAGCAGCAGCACCGCTGCATGGCCCTGTGGCTCCTCACTTCTTGTACCGGGCTAGTCAACACCCAAGTGGGCCACTGTGTCCCGATTCATTCCATGATGGTCCAGAGCCACATTCCAGTTGTTGGAGACTTCTAGGATCCCAAGCATGCATCTGGACCAGTATCATGCAGGTGGCTCCCTACCTCATGTACTGGGCCATTCAACGCCCTAGTGAGCCACCTATGTCCCGATCCGCTCGGGTAGAGCTCAGAGGATTCGTGCATCACTGAGGCCTCCTACATGCCTAATTAGGACTCTAGAGCAGCATCACTACAGCAAGATCAGTGGTTCCTCACTTATTGTATTGGGCCCCTCACAGCGCCCATGTGAGCTACCTAGATCACAACTACAAGATTATCGGTTTCTGATCTTTTATACCAGGCTTCTCAATGCCCCAGCGAGCTGCCGAAGTCTAGGTTTGTTCGAGCATAGTCTCGAGTCTCATTATGATTGTTGAAGACTCTCAACTACTCCAAGCAGACTTCTTATCTAGTTGCATCACTTGGGGACTAGAAGCTTACCATTCTCCCTAGTACTCCTGTGGGAAGGGTAGTGACCTCAACATGAGAAAAGTTCTCCTAATTATCGGTCCATGATAAAAGCTTCTTTGAGGAAGGTCGCTCTATTACTTATACCTGGAACGCGGACTACCTCAGAAGGTCTTACCAATAAAGCCTGTGGGGTGAGCATTGACCAGCATCACCTTGAATATGATCGCCTTGGTAGTTCGCTTATGATCACCTTGGTAGTTCTCCTATTATCGCCTTGGTAGTTCTCCTATGATCGCCATGGCAGTTCTCATTTGATCGCCTTTCGCCTACGATCGAGACCAGGATAGCCACATGGCACTCTTGACGCTTTGGCTGGGAACCACCCCCCGCCAAGAAAAACCTGGTGCTAAAGTGGCTTTGGTTGTTAGGATTACGCTCAATGGCAAGAGTGTAATATTGTAATTGACAATCTTCTCATATTAATAAAGTGAATTCTGATTCTTACAATTACTTATAGCATTTATTATTATAATTGTCAAGGTAAATAATCATAAGGTCAAAAGACTATGAGACATGAAGAATTGTTCATACATCCAGATATGTATGAGGTAGACACAATTCTTTAGTTAGTCTTGAATAACGTTCACAACTTAAGTTAAAGGTTGGGCACCTCTATCTTGTTAAAGTTGTAGAATTCTTTTACTAGCATTTGAGTGGGATCAAATGAATATGATGAGTCTAAAATCATCGAAAGGTTTTCGAGTAAAAGAATCTAGTGCACTAGGTGCATTGAACTGGATCACAATGAAATACTTTATCTAGAACCGTCACTAGATATAAGTCTTTTCATTAAAGAGGACAATCGGAGAGTCTATCTTAATCCTGAGATAAATGATGGACTTATGGTTGCAAGTGTTATCATTTGAGCTATCAATGAGTACGATTATATAGCATGGTCTATCCTCGATAGTTTGGTGGTATTCATTTGTTAATCGATAGAGGACTTCATTTATAGATATGGACATCGTGGCTCCATTTATTAAATGAGAGTATAATATCATCATATGGATGTTTTGAGGTATTGGATATTAAATCTCAACGTTGAGTTTTCAATAATGATTATTGAAAACATGGCTTCTGGACAAGTCAAAGTATCCAAGTTCGAAATGTGGTCATATGAGGAAATATGGTAACTTGGAGAGCTATAGGCGGTCTATGAGCTCTTGGCGATTACTGATATTATTCACGAGGATACACCATCTCCTATAAGATTGTCTAGGGTATGAATGAGAAACATCTCCTTATTCTATCTTTATTTAAGAGTTCAATTTTAGCTCTTTAGTTGAATGAGTTAAAATTGATAGATTGGACCTAAGTGAATCATTTGTTGATTGTGATTAGGTTGTGTCTATTGAAGCTTAAATTTAGATAGCCCGTCAAGATCCCCAATCCACACGTATTTGCATGGATCACTTGATATATTCTACCGGGCCGATTTAAGGGTCCATCTAGAATTGTTTTTAATATATCAAGAATATAATATGTCTATTATTTAATTAATGGGCTGCACTATTATATTAATATATTTAAAGGAGACATGTAGGCTTGTTTCTTTTAATAAGAATGAGTCTGGTTCACATGTGGGCTTTTATTTAAAGTCCAGTGGATTAAATGAAATAAGAAAATAATATATGGCCCATTTATATAAGTGGGGCGGCAAGGTGTATATATTAACCTAATATATTATTTTGTTTCATTGTTTTAATTAAATAAGAATTAGTTAATTTATTAATTAATTGTTTAATTAAGAAACAAATCTTTTTCTGATCAGGAAATATATTTCCTAAAGTTATACTATTGGTAGTAGTATATTAAAAGTAAAAGACTTGTTTGATAAGAAAATAAATAATTAATTTTATTTATTTAATCAAATAAGAAGTCTTTTTATTTAGTCAATAAAAGAATAAAAATATCTATGAGTTGGATTAGGTTTTGAAGTCTAAAGGTTGATGGAAATTAGGGTGCAACACAAACTCTTTTTGGTATGTGATTTGCGGCAACCCTAGTCCATTTAGAGGAAGATTTCGGCAATCCTAAATAGAAGAGGAAGCAAAATTTCGGCCACCTATATAATACAACATATAGAATTCGGCCACAATAGTTGATTGAATGATTCAATTTTTCTTCTTCTTCTCAATTCATAGAAAAGGATAATTTTTATTCTACTAAACATAAAAGAGAGAAGAGATTATTCTTTGATAGTACACTGATTGCTTGTTCATCAATAAGCTTGTGTGTACAACATCGAATTAGGTTCACGCGAGTTTCGATCATTAGATTGAGAACTCAAAAGTGACCGGAATAATTTTTGTCTTCTTTTGATTGTTTTGTAACTAACAAAAGAAAAAGAAAACTTTGTTCATCCATTCTCAGGTTTGCAATTCAAAGAAAAAGGGAGACCACGCTCCTAGGTGATTCACGTACGTGTTCGGATTGGAAGATCTCGCGGTACTGTTCACGATCACTGTTCACGCGGGTATTGTTCATGCGGGTACTGTTCATGCGGGTACTGTTCACGGGCATTGGAAAAGATTTTGCGGATTACCAATCGACGTAAGTCAATCGGATCACGCGTCAAGAGGTATTTAACTCTTACCGTATATATTTGAGTTTAATTAATTAAAAGGTTAAGGTTCATCTTTGAGAAAATTTTTAAAACCATACGAAATCTATTTTTCGTTTCTTCCGCTGCGTTTTTATATCGATTTTTCCCTACATTGGTTGCCTACCAGAACCATCATTTGAAGACCATAATTCCTTGCATCGGAATGCCTAATGTCATGGACTAGATTAATCTCTCCAGGAGGATCGCCATAAATCCAAGAGAGCTATATAGCACTCGTGATGCCCTAAATCAGATTAATCCCTCTAGGAGGATCGCCATAAGACTAGGAAAGGCCACATGGCATTCCTGCTGCTCTAGCCGGGCACCACCCCCCACTAGGAAGGATCCGATACGTAAGAGCATAGTTGCCTGACGGATCAAACCTTGGCCAGGCACCACCCCCCCACTAAGAAGAGTCTGTTTCGTAAGAGCATAGTTGCATGCTAGATCAAGGCCTTGGCTGGGCACCACCCCCCACCAAGAAAGACCTGGTGCTAAAGTTGTCTTAGTTGCCTACTCGGATCTTGTTGCCAGGATATTCACCATTGTTTTCGCCATTGTACCCAGATTCCTGAAAAACGGAAGGCTAGGTACCACGATTCTCCATAATTGGCCGGATACCACCCCCCGCCAATAAAGACCTGGTGCTAAAGTGGCCTTTGTTGCCTACCAGGATCTTGTTGCCAACATATTAGCCATTGTTTTCACCAATGTACCCAGATTCCTGAAGAACGGAAGGCTAGGTACCACGATTCTCTAGAATTGGCCGGGCACCACCCCCCGTCAAGAAAAACCTGGTGCTAAAGTGGCCTTAGTTGCCTACCAGGATCTTGTTGCCAATGTGTTCGCCTTGTTTTCGCCAGAGTACTAAGATTCCTGCAAAGGAATGCGAGGTACCTAGATATGCCAATGTGTTCACATTGTTTTCGCTAGAGTACCAAGATTCCTAGAAAGGAATGCGAGGTACCTAGATCCGCCAATGTGTTCTCCGTGTTTTGGCTAGAGTACCAAGATTCCTAGAAATGGAATGTGAGGTACCCATTTTCGCCAATATGTTCACCTACGTGTTTTCGCCTCAAGAACAGGACAGCTAAATGGCCCTCCTACTGCCTTGGCCGGGTACCTTCCCCCACTAAGAAGGATCTGGATGGCATAGTTGCCTACCAGGATCGTTTTTGCCTATGTACCCAGATTCCTGAAAAATGGAAGGCTAGGTAACCACATTCGCCATTATTATAAACAAAGTACCAGGATTCCCTGAACAGGAATGCCTGGTACCCATATTCGCCAAAGCCAAGAGTGCTGGAAGAGTTTTCTCTTTTCAAGTAATAGCGACAAGTAAGAAACGACGAGAAAAATTCTTCAAGCAGTATAAGATCCTGACTCCAACCCCAACTTAATAGCGGTATTCAAGTCAGGGGGGACTTCTGTTAACAGTCATTTTTGGCAGGGTTCTAAAGAAGAACTTTCCATCCAACAGGTACCTGGTAGGACCTAGATTGGGACTGGGACCGGTACCGGTACTGGTACCTAGATACCAGGGATGCTCTGCAGCATGAACCGAAAAGAAGTCAGTACCACGTCTCACAATCTACTAGGTACCAAGCAAGGCTATACCACGATACCTCCTACCTGGTTCCTAGGTACCACGATACCTTCTACTTGGTACCTAGGTACCGCGACATCTACTCGGTACCCAAGTACCGCGATATCAGTTTAGGATCTAACCAAAATGTGTATCCTACCTGCCAAGTAAGAAGAATGGAACCAGGAAGAGGCACCGGCATGCTAGAACAAGCGCCACGCCAGTGTACACTCCGGTACACCAGTATACCATACCACCGAGATATAGAGTCAGAATTCTCCTTCAAGCAATGTAAAAGAGAAAGTTGACCTCTCAGGTAATTAATGGAGATAATCAATGCCATTAATGAGGGAATAAGTCAACTCCATTAATGGCCATCACAACGCCATTAATGAGGGAATCGGTCAACTCTATTAATGGCCATTCACAATGCTATTAATAAGGAAATCAGTCAACTCTATTAATGGCCATTCATAACGCCATTAATGAGAGAATATTCAACTCCTTAAAGGCCAAATCAGTGTATTAATTAACTGAGTCAATGGAGTGGGCAACAAGGATGAACATATATAAATATAACAAGTCACTCTCAAAGAAAAAGGTAGATTCCCCAACATTTCGACTCCCTGACATTCTCTCCAGCATTCTTCAGCATTCTCCAACAGCTTTCCTACATCTCCATATCTCCAAGATGTCTCCGATTCCAGATTTCGCCCACTTCTCCACTAGGAATATGAGTTTGCCATCGCTTGGAGTGTAAAAGGGACCATGCCCGAATTCCCTCTACACCACAATTGTATCGACTATTATGCACATTAATTTTCTCTAGAAATGTATCAGTACCAAGTGGTACCCCTCCAACTATGACCTATCAGGTCTTAGTTTGTACTGATGTAAGCTCTCCGGAGCACCTCTCGAGATATATAAATATAAAGAAGGGTCTTTCTACCTTCTTATGGATACTACCTGGGTGTTTTTCATCATGTGATCAATTGTGATGCTTTTTCCCCCTAGGTCAATCCACCACTACTAAAAGGGTTGTCATTCTCTCATCTATCTCCTCGTTATGAATGCATGTATGCGTGTTAGGCACCGACCATGCTAGTCATGGCTCTCATGTACCTTTTTTGGCTCATTATCTAGGTCTAAGGAATATTGAAGGCATCTAGAGAGGTGACTAGGTACCAGGACCAGATACCAGGACCAGGAACCAGCTAACTGCACCAGATGGGCAGAATGATTGTTCTCCTACCTATTCTACCTCTCTCGAGGTATCTACCCCATCTGAGGACGTCGATCGATCATATATCTCTCCTTCACTCTTACCAGAATCACGGTACGAAGTACCTACCCCCCGCTGCGACCTCCGAGGTAGCGGGTCTAGGGTGTTGACTGAAATTTTGCTCCCCGAGTGGATTTTTCCGTTAACAAATTTCTTTGAGACTCTTGTGATGGAGGATGGTGGATTTTTCACCTTTAGTGATGGTTCACGGAAAAAAGTCATAGGGAAAGGTAACATATCTGTTAACGGGAAAATTCACTCAGGGTGAAAATCTCAGTTAACACCCTCACCCACTACCGGTAGCAGCAGCGGGGTAGGTACCTTCGGTACCGGGGTCCCTCTTTTAATATGATTGAGGTCGACTGACCAAAGAATGGATAAAGAACACAAAGGGACTGGGAGATGTAAAAACGAACACTGTTTTATTTAATCAACTACTACCATAACTTTACAATATGAATATGTACATATATATATCTCTCTCTCTCTCACTCTCTTACACAGGATGGAGATGGAGAAAATGTCTGTGTCGATAAGTGGATTTTCCTCCAGTGATTGTCAATGGACTCTCACTGGCTTCCGGGAATCTCCCGGGATCTCTCTCTCGTTCAGGTGATCCAAAGTCTTCAAAAAAGCCTCATCTTCTGTACACTTCAATGCCGTATATATAGTACTCCCCTAATCTCCTCAAAATCCGGTGCTTTTTAGTGAAGATTATAGAGTGTCCTATTTTAAGCGTTGAAAGGCATTTACGTGGAGCTGAAGGTGCGGGATTGGATCTCGTTAACCAATGGCAAATTTGAATTATGATTCGATCGATCGTAGGGTCATTTATGGCGCTTTAGTTTGGTGATGGAGTCAACTTTCCTTCTTCGTGGAGCTTGGAGGGAGATTCTGATCGTGAGTTTTGATGGAGGGTAGTGCTGACCCCCCATTTTGATGGACATGTTCTACTTCCTGCTGGAATGGTGCTTGTGTCTTCATGTTCCCTATCGTACTGCCTAGGAGATAAAGTACTCACCTTGGAGGAGCTCCAGATGATCATACTGAGTATCAGGCGGGAGTCGAGGTAACACCAAAGTGGATATTGAGGTAGCACCGAGGTAGGTATCTAGATACCTGGTACCTTGATCGACGTCGAGATGCTTGCGGGATGTTTCGAGGCTATTGTCCCATCTAGATAGATGGACAATCGAGGTCCCAACCTCGCTGGATATTGGCTCCATCTAGATGATGGTACTGATCTTGCAGGTCTCTATGAATATTTGGATGAGTCTTCCTGGATAGGTCTCTTGTTGGAAAATTCTCCCTTGGTCCTTTACCAGAAAAATCTGTTAACAAAAGTCCCCCCTGACTTGAACACCGGTATCGGTTTGGGGTTGGTGTTAGGATAGATAGCACTTGGAGAATTTTTTGTAATGTCTCATAGTAGGGAATCTTTTCTTTGCATGCTGATTTACATTCCACGTGGCCGATCAGGGTAAGCCGAATTCAAAAGGGAAATATTTTAGGGGTGCACTTTTCTCGAAAACGATCCCTACACGTCCCCAATTTTACCGCGGCATTAATTACTCTTTCTGCCCATTACAAGTAATCATCCCTATATAAACTCTGGTGCTTTCGCAAGCGATTCTTATCAAGCAAACTTCCTTATTGAGATTTTCTAGCAAAAAACCTAGCCTCAACCTTCAACTTCTCCCTTTTCTCTAGAAATCACTCTCAGAAACTGTCATTATGTCTTCACCCGGTGGCAATAGCATTGAGCAGCTCTTCGACGGTGACGCGGTGGCTGGCGGGAGCCTCACCCCCAGAAAAAGGGCACGCGATACCAGCGACAGCGGGGATGACATTCCCTTTCAACGTCGCCGTTCCAATCGGAACATCGCAATCGGGACACGCTTCTCGAACAATCCTGAGACTCCTGTTGATGTCGACCAGGAGTCGAGTGAAGATGTAGGAACCGCTATCGGGGTAGGTAGAGAATGGGCCGGTGAGGTCACAGACAGTATAGGGAGGGTACTGGCCCTTCCGTATGAGTATAGATGCTTCCCTCCCTTTACTAGTACTCCAGAAACCATTAAACGTTTACGGAGGGATTTCAAGATCCCCAAAGAGATCTCTATCGCCTTCCCTCCACGAGAGTATGATATGTATTCTCCTTCTACCGGTGAGGTTCCGATTCATATGGCAGCCTTCGATTGCGGGGTCAGGCTACCTCTCCACCCCAACTTACGTAGGGCACTACATGCCTTACAGTTAGCTCCCCTCCAGTTGACACCAGGATTTTAGAGGCATTTGGTAGGGTTCCTCGTGTTATGGAGGGAGCAATGCCAGAAGGATAACATCGATCGGGAACCAGGCCTAGATGAGATTAGGTATATGTTTCAGATTGCTGCTAATGCCCCAGGTCCGAAGGGGCAATTCTATGCTCGCGCCAAAAAAAACTTGCAATTTGTGGTACCGGGGGCCATGAAAAAGGATACCTCCTGGAAGGAGGAATGGATCATCCTCGGAGGTGAATGGGAAATCTCGGTTCATATTGGAGGGTCTGAGTTCCGAGTTCCTACTATTTTCAGTGGCAAGCCCGAGTTAGGGAAGGGCAAGCTATCTGGAGAGTCGGAGAAAATCTTGCGGGCTATCATGGCCTAGCATTATGTTAACATGAAGTTTCCCATCATAGAGGCCTTTGAGGCAAAGAGGGTAGATCACTACCTTCGCATTTCCGGAGATTCTCCAGGTAGAAAACTTTTCTGACTTTGCTCATATTATTTTGTTTTTATTGACTCTTGCTATCTTTTTAGTTTCAGCAGTATCTCTATCGGTTCCTGGGATGGAGATCCACCAAGCAGGCGGTACTGTTGATTCTCTTTCGTCTTCCCCTGTCAGGACTCCAATCAATTCCGATCTCGATGCAGGGGTCGGAGTACCTATTGAAGGGGTTGGAGTTCCTACTGGCTCTGATAGGATCCCGGCCGGGGTATCCGGATCACCAGCTCCCCCTCTTCCTACCTCGGCTAGGTCGCTGGAGGCTTTTACAGCTAGATTGGGGAGGTATCGAGGTGCTTCCAGCTGGGTGCAAGAGGTTTCACCCCTCAGACCAGTTAATGTTGCAGCAGCCATTGATGCTAGTGCCTCAGCTTCTTCTGCTTCTCCCGCTGTGGCATCTGGTCAGCCTAAACCGGTTGAGAAAAGTTCTGACTCTGCTATGAAGAAGCGGGTGGTACCTCAAGATAGGGCTCGGTCGAGATCGAAGGACAGCAGCGAGGATGAAGTTCTGGCTCACTTCGCAGCTTCCTGCCTAGGTGGAGGTCTAGATGTCATGACCACCATGCCAACTGAGCTTCTAATTAGAAGTAGGTATGCCCTTCTAGCTGAGGTAAGTTGCCTTATTTTAATCCTTTATTCGAGTAACAGGTTAAGAATATTCTAACAAGTGCATTATTTTTGTCAGGCTTTTAAATTCAATGTGGCCATGAGCCAACAGGTTGGCCTCCTTCTGGAGCAAGTCAGAGGTGCTACAGCAAAGCTGGAGAGGTCTAAAGAGGAGCTTGCTAAGGCTGCTCAAGGAATAGAAGTTCTGAACCAGTCGCTGGTGAATACCCAAAAGGAAGCTGATGAGGTGAAGGTTGACAGGGAGAGGATGCAGCATGCTCTGGATATGGAGAAGTTCAGATCCGTTCGCCGCAAAGAGGAGAGGGATATTGTGAAGGAGAGAATAGTAGAGCTAAAGAAAGAAATCCAGTCCCTTTGGGGCAGCGTGACCACCCTAGATGCCCAGGTAGACACCGCCTTCGGGGACGGTTACTTTTTTGCTAGTTACCACGTGGCCCTAGCTCTCCCTCTTCCGTTCGATCTAGGTGACATCGCTGGGTGGAACCGGGAGGAGATCATGGAAAAGGCTGCTGAGCTAGCTGGGGTAGCACCTTCTGATGTGGCTTGTCCCTCCAAGTTTGTTGGAGATATTGGAGTAGTAGGAGGACCGGACCAGGGCTCTATCTCCCTTCTTCCACCAAGCAATGCTGGATCAGCTCTGAATCTGAAGGATCCAGAGGTTGGTGTGGCTTAGGCTGGAGGAGGGGTTTCCGCCTCCTTTGCTTCTCTAGTAGAGTCTGGTAAGGAGGCAGGAGATCGGCCTGCTACTGATGATGGAGAAGTTGTTTTGCCTATCTCATCATCTGACCATGCCTAGGACAAGGAAGGTCAGGCTGCTCTGATCAAGGAAGTTAGAGGGGAGCTTTAAGGAGATCCATCTCCAATGGAAATTCTAGTTGTTGTAGGTGCCCAGGAAGCAAACGAGGCTCCATCCGGTATTGAAGGAGGGGAAATCGTAACTGGTGGAGCTGGCGAGGAGACGGCCACTCAGGAGCAGGAGGATGCTTGATCCAGCTTGATCCCTTAGTTAGTAGCACCTAGATGGTGTTATCTTTTTTGTAGCCCGTGATCGGGGGATGGGCCCCCCGGTTTTAGTAATGAAAACTTCTTTGTTTTTCTTGACTCCGTGCATGTATAGTTTATTACATCCCAGGTTGAAATGCTTGTTCCGGGATGATTCTTAGTACCCATGTGGGAATTTGGTAATCAGGGAGTTAATACCGCGAATGGTCCAGGAAAAATACCAAGACCTCAACCGGTCATAGATCGGGGCGCTTCATTTTTTATGGGTTTCCATGTAGGCATTATTGGTTCAATTTTTGTATTCAACTGTCCTTCCAGATGTCGATCCAGGATAGGTTCGATTATCCCAATCATTAAGCATTGGGGGTAAAGCACACTCCGCGAGACTTCCCTTTCCCGTGTATCGAACGTTGTGTACATAAATGACTTTATCCTCTCATTTTTGATATTCAATCTTTCCCTCTATAAATACCCCTTATCTGTTAGGTGGGTCTTCAAACAATCCCTTTTTCCTTTGTAGCAAGCAGTCTCCATAGGTTAATCGATGATCGTCGTATCACCTGACATTGTGGGAGGAGGAGGAGACGTCGGCTCTGTGACTTGCAGGATGCTTGGTATTGTGGAAAGAGCTGTACTTGGTGGATTTAATTACCAGAGGAACAGGGAAAGTAGAGATTCCCAAGATCAGGATGAATGGTGGGCTCTGACGCTGCGGCCTTGCCAATGGTGTAGGCATTACCCGGTCGAGCCGCGGCTTGGTGCCCCGTTGCATCTTGGACGTGGGGGGGGGGGGGGGGGTAAATCCTTATTTCCTTCCTATTCTTACTAATCCCAACACGGCCTCTGCTCCTACCTCCAAGTTTCGTGGCATCCCAACACGGCCTCTGCTCCTACCTCCGGGGTCCGTGGCAGCACTGTCAATATAGATTCTGATTTAAACCAATGTTGCTAGGTAGGCAGATCTAGTAAGTAGGTGAGAAGTTAGAGAGGGAACTGGCTGTTTCAAACCTCCAGTTTACTTTCTTGTCTTTTTTTTTTCTTGTATCTTGTATATAGCTTAAAATAAGGGCAGGGTTCCCCGATTTGATCAATGAAAAGAAAAACTCACTTCCACCTATATCTGTCGATTTAATTTAGTCACACGCTTTTGATTGTAGCATAGACTCGGGCAAGAGTTCCCAGCATAAACTTGACTTAATCAAAACTCGGTAACTCATAAAACTCTGATGAGAATAAAGCAGTTGATCGGTACCATGGTACCTCGCACTCCAGTTCCGAGAGTCTTGGTAGTATGGCGAGTAGTATGGCGAAACTAGGAACCTCATCGAATGATTGAGTACCTAGCTTTCCTGTTCATGGAATCTAGGTCTCCAGGGAAGTATTCTGGCAAAACTGGGTACCTCGCTCCTTTATTTGTAGGAGCTTTGGTGCCTTGGCAAATCAAAAATTTGGTGAATCTTAGTACCTCGGCTTCCTATTTTAGTAATCTTGGTACACTGGCGAAAATGGTGGCGTACGAGGTACCTCGCACTCCTGTTTGTAGAAGTCGTGGTATCCTAGCGAAAGCAATTGGCCAATAAACACTAGCAGCAAGATCCAGGTAGGCAACTAAGGCCACTTTAGCACCTGGTCTTTCTCGGCGGGGGGTGGTGCCCCACCAAGGCCTTGATCTAGCTGGCAACTATGCTCTTACTATCTAGATCCTTCTCAGCAGGGGTGGTGCCCGGCCAAGGTCTGATCCATCGGGAAACTATGCTCTTACGTACTAGATCCTTCCTGGTGGTACCCGACCAGGGCGGCAGAAAGGCCATATGGTCTTTTCTAGTCTTAAGGCGATCATACTTGGGTACCTTGCATTCCTGTTTGTAGGAATCTTGGTATCCTGGCGAAAACAATGGCGAATAAACACTGGCAGCAAGATCCAGGTAGGCAACTAAGGCCACTTTAGCACCTGGTCTTTCTCGACGAGGGGTGGTGCCCGGCCAAGGCCTTGATCTAGCTGGCAACTATGTACTTACTATTCTAGATCCTTCTCAATGGGGGGTGGTGCCCGGCCAAGGTCTGATCCATCGGGCAACTATGCTCTTACGTACTAGATCCTTCCTAGCGGGGGGTGGTACCCGACCAGGGCAGCAGGAAGGCCATATGGTCCTTCATGGTCTTGAGGTGAACCTCCTAGATGGACTGATCTGATCTAGGGTATCAGGAGTGCTATACAGCTTTCCTGGTTTTATGGCAATCCTCTTAGAGGGATCTATCCGGTCTAGGGCATCAGGAATGCTATGCAGCTCTCCTGGTCTTAAAGCGACAATCATGGGGAATTCAATTGGTGACATAAAACAGGTGGATGTAGAAAAATGTAGGCAAGAACTAATGGAGAAAGAAACCTTCTTTATTGATTATAAAAAAAAGAGAATACAAGTACTCATGACTACTAATATCTCCTGACCGTTATTTAGGAATAATCTTGGCCGACTTGCCTTGCAGAATTTATGGGTAGAATCTCTTGAGATGATCAGCATTCCAAGTGTGGTCTACTGGATGTCCGTCCATATCATTCAACTTGTAGGCCCCACCCTGGATCACGATCTTGATTAGGTAAGGACCTTCCCAATTAGGTGATAGCACTCCGTCCGACCTCTTCCGGGTATTCTGGGTAACCTTTCTGAGCACCATATCCCCTTCCTTGAAGCTTCGACTTCTCACTTTCTTGTTAAAGTAACGAACAATCCGGTTCTGGTAAGCTGCTACTCTTTCGGCTATCCTATCCTGCTTCTCCTCTAGGAGGTCCAGGCTGGCCCTCAGCTTGTCCTCACTTCCATCGAGGTCAAAATGTTGCACCCGGAAGGAGACGAGCTTGTGCTCTATAGGAAGGACGGCTTCTACCCCAAAAGCTAGCGAATAGGGGGTTTTTCCCGTAGCGGTCCTCTTAGTGGTGCGATATGCCCATAGTACGTCCGGGAGTTCATCAGCCCATCTTCCTTTCTTCTGCTGAAGTTGTTTCTTGAGGAGCCTCTTGATGATTTTGTTTATGGCCTCCACTAGGCCATTAGTCTGGGGGTGCGCCACGGACGCGAAGCGGAGTTCAATCCTCAAACTTCCACAGAATACCTGAAATCTGGCGTTGTCAAACTACTTACCCAGATCCTTGATGATGACCATCGGAGTCCCGAATAGGCAAACCAAATTTTTCTTGATGAACTCTGTTGTGTTTGCTTCAGTAATTGGGGAGAGAGGTTCTGCTTCCACCCACCTGGTGAAGTAATCAATAGCCACGATTGCATGCTTTTGCTGACCTGGCGCGGTTGGGAGGGATCCAATTAGGTCCACTCCCCGGAATGCAAACGGATACGGCGAGCTGATGGTTGATAATCGTTCTGGAGGTAGGTGATACAGGTTGGCCGTTTTCTGACACGGTTCACAAGACTGTACGAACTGCCTTACGTCATGGTACAAAATCGGTCAGAAATATCCCATGCGTAGCACCTGGTAAGCCAATGCTTCTCCTCCGATATGATTTCCACAGTCTCCGGAATGCACTTCCCTCAACGCCCTACTCATATCCTCAAGATATAGGCATCTGAGCAAGGGGAGTGATCTACCTCTACAGTAAAGGTGCCCTTCTATCAAGCAGTATCGAACCAAGGTTCTTTTGATCTTGTGAGCTTGATCAGGGTTTTCTGGGAGCTTTTCTGACTGAAGGTACTCTGCGATAGGATCCATCCAGTATGGAAATCGCTCCATAGGGTTTACTTCCTTGCCTTCAGAAATGCTTGATACAGTGATTACCTGGAGCGGAACTCCTTTCGGCAGCGCTTGTCCTCCATTAGCAGCTATCATGGCTAGGACGTCAGCTCGATGATTCTGCTGCCTAGGTATTTGCTAGATCCTGAAACCCTTGAAGTGAGGCAACAGCTTTTGCACTTTTTCGAGATAGGCTATCATGTTATCCCCCATGAATTCTACCACGAAATCTGCCAAAGCCTGGGCCTTGATGGTAGTCCTGGCTTTGTATTTGATGTCGAACTGGGTAAGCTTAAGGGCCCACAGCACGAGTCATTATGATACATCCGGCCTCTGAAGAAACTGTCGCAATGGTTGATCAGTGACTACCACGATGATGTGAGCAAGGAAATAAGGGCGGAGCTTCCTGGCTGCTTCTACTAGTGCAAAGGCGAGCTTCTCCAGGAGAGCGTAGTTCCTTTCTGATTTGGTTAGGGCGCGGCTCATATAGTAGACAGGGCGCTGGGCTCCATCTCCATATTCTTTCACTAAAGCTCCACTAGCGACGGTTTCAGACACTGCCAGGTATAACTGTAGTTCTTCTCCTGGTACCGGGCTAGCTAGCATGGGCGGGCTAGCGAGGTACTCTTTTAATGACTGGACAGCTCGCTCGCTGCCTTGGTCCCATTTCATATTCTTCCCCTGTTTAATTGCCTTGAAGAACGGAATGCATTTGTCAGTGGACTGCGATATGTAACGGTTCAGGGCTGCGATTCGCTCGGTCAAACCCTGCACTTGTCTGAGTGAGGTGGGAGATTCAAGATTCAGGATAGCTTTGATCTTTTCAGGATTAGCTTCAATTCCTCTTTCGTGGACCAAGAAACCGAGAAATTTCACAGCTGTAACCCAGAAGGCGGGATTCAGACGCATCTTGCCGGATTCAGACGTATCTGATTTTTTCTGACTATCTGGAAAGTCTGGCGGAGGTGGTCTTGGTGATGTTCAGCTATCTGAGACTTCGTGATCATATCATCGATATATACCTCCATCGACTTTCCTATCAATCCTCTGAATAAGCGGTTGACCAAACGGTTCAGCTATCTGAGAGGAGATGTGATTGTCACCAAGATAGCCTCACAAGACAATCATGCTAATCCATTTATGAAGACCTTACCCGAAAAAGTGTTTTCGGGTCACCTAGATGGTCTAGGTTTACGAAACATGCCTCACTTGCTTTAGTGCAAGTGGGAGATTGTTGGGGTTTATACCCTAAAGATGTAATTTGTACATGGATTTATGAAAAATATAAAAAGAAAAGTTCAATTCATTCTTCTTGTGTTGTTTATTTATTAACTTGTGCATATATTAACATCCTAGATTGCCGGATGTAATCTCGAACTGTGTATATGAGTGTCATATACAGATGGATACAGTAAGAGACGTGCAATCTAAAGAGTCTATAGATAGCAAATAAAGCTGGGTACTTTATTTGTGGTTAATCTATAGCTGCGGTCCATTCCGTAATGTACGATGATTATATCCTGAATCATTCATATGAGATATGGGAATATAGGCACCTTGTATGATGTGATCGTATAGGACTGGGACATGATCTATATGAATCTCTCACCAAGATCCGTTTACTGATGAGATTAATATATATCAACTAATGATGGCTATACGTGGGTGATCTTAATCCTAAGTGTCTTATCGACTCCTTCAGGTTAGATCGTGATCTTTGATATACCATGGGTGAGGTCAGATGCAATTCCTGATCAATATACTCTGTATGTTGGGATTGTGGTTTGGCTTGTGGCTAGGAAGGTATGTACATAATAGTGGAATCCACTCCTTCTTGTGAGAAGTAGATGGTAGTTCCCTTAAGGGTTGATTCTGGGCTTGGACAATATGAGCGCTCTCTTAATTCCGCGAGGAAATAAGATTTATTGTTCATTAGAGAATCAATGGTACTTAAAGGATATATGTAATAAGAGGGGTATAACGGGCATTATGACCCAGCTCTAATTATGAACTACTGTGGAGGATCACACCATGTGTAATTGCTATATCGATGGACACCGAGTTGTATCGGTCTATGTAAAAGCGTCTACAATTGAGAGAGTGCAGCTTTGGGTTTTTAGTGGAATAACACCGGAGTTAATAATCAAGGAATATTAATTAAAGAGTTTAATTAATGATTCTGAGGATTATTGGAGCACAAAATACTGTGGGTCCATTAGGTCCCCTTGCTAGCCCGATCGATTTAAGTAACAAGGGTCACAGTTAATTAATTGGATTGTCCAATGAATTGTGTTACGAAAGTGACACGTATTTATTCGGGAATTAATTGAATAATGAGATTATTTAATTAATGAATAATGGTGATTAAATAAATTAAATAATAAGATTATTTAATTTTGTTATTAATCACTAAATGGAGGATGTTAGTTGATATTTGATTTTAAATAGAATAAGATAATATGATTATTTTATTTTATTAAATTAAATATTTGAAATTGAATTTAAAATGTTTAAATTCAAAATAAATATTTAATTATCTTTTAAAATAAAAGATATGAGATATCAATTTTAAAAGATTTTGTTTTAAAATCTAAGGAGATATCAATTAAAGAGTTTTAGTTATAATAGTATATATGATATATATTGATAACAAAAACATAGCACACAAAGGATATACACAAGTGTTTGTATATGATACAAACTTATGATGCATAAACAAAAAAAAAAGAAAAAAACATCAGGTGTGCGTGAATACCTAGAAGAGAAAAAAGAGTGCAGGCGTGCACTATTGAAGAAAAAAAAAGAATATAAAGTTATTTTTTTTAACAACTAGAATGGTTCTAGTTTTGTATTCTCTTGGAAGAAATTGTTTCTTTTTCATTCTCTCTACATCCTCCTAAGTTCCTGAGTACGTGACGTGCCCACACGCAGTTAGCAGTCCCGGGATATAGCGAGGAAGATCAGTGGTACAGACCAGAAGCATATCGTAAAGTGAAGGAGCCTCCAAACGTTGGTAAGGTTCTAATTTTTCTTTTAAAATATTGATTACAATTTCCTGTGTTTACATATTGTATGTATTAGTTCCGGAAAAAGAATTGCGATCCTAAGTTCACCGGTCGCAGATCTTTTATGATCTGAATAAAAAATTTTAAAACTTATTTCCGCTGCATTACCAGTGAACGGGGTTCCAACAGGGACATCACCGCTCCAGCAGAACCTAATGACATACTTCATTGTGGTAGACACCCCGTCCGCCTACAATGCCATCCTTGGGAGACCTTACATGTCTGCCCTCAAGGGAGTCCAGTCGATATACCATAACGTCCTGAAATTCCAAATAGGGGACAAGGTGGGAGAACTGCGAGGAGACCAACAAGCTGCGCGCAAGTGTTATGCAGTATCCACCAACCCAGCAGCGCTGGCTAAGCAGTGTGTGCAGATAACCATTTGTTAACTGAAAAATCACTCAGGGAGCGACATCTTGGTTAGCATCCTCACCCCTTACCGATAACTAGTAGCGGGATAGGTACCTTTGGTACCGGGATCCTTCCTCGTAAAGTAGATGGATGTAGAAAAGGAGCAAGATGAGAAGGATCAATGATATATATAAATAACACTATTTTATTTAACAAAAAAGGTATTGATATTAGCTTTACAATTCAGACTATCCTCTCACTAAAATCCCTATTTTCTCCTACACAGGATGAGGACTGAGCCTCCGTTTATGTCGATAAGTGGAGATTTTCTCCCAATGATCGTCAGTGGACTCTCACTGGTTTCAGAGAATTTCACAGGGGAATTCAACCAAAAAAAATCTCTCTCTGTCTTTGGCGATCCTAATATTAAAAAAAAAACCCTTCTATTTACCCTTCAACGCCGTATATATAGTTCTCCAAAGAATCCCCATGAAATCTGGTTGTGTTAATTAGGATTATTGAGTGTCCTTTTTTAGGCATTGAAAAGCATTAGTTGGGGCTGAAGGCATGGGATTTGATCCCATGAAATCACTGTCGAATTCGAATTCTAATTAGATTTCATTAATGGCACTTTATTTTGGCGATGGAGTCAACTTTCCTTCTTCATGGAGCTTGGAGGGAAACTCTGATTCTGAATTTTATTGGTAGGGCGAGATACTGGTATACCAGTCAGATCCTACCGGCATGGAGCTTATTCTATCTCTTGATGGAGTGGTGCTTGTGTCTACACGATCATCTTCGTATTGCTTGGCGGGTAAAGTACCGGCCTTAGAAGGGCTCCAAATATACACATCAAGAGACTAGGTACCAGGTGGACGTCGAGGCAGTACCAAGGCATGTATCGGGATACCGGGTTCCTTGATTGATGTCGAGGCACTTGAGGGGTGCTGGGTGTGTGATCTACCATGGTACTGGTCTTGAGTTGATATCAGGAGCTTTAGTAGGGCCAGGTATGTACCTTCGTTAGCTCGCGGTACTAGTGTTCTATCTAGATAGATAGGTGATCGAGGTCATGGCCTTACCAAGTATCGTCTCCATCTAGGTAGTGGCATCGACCTCGCTGGTCACTTGGAAGCTAGGACTGGCGCCCATCAGGTTGATACTAGTTGGAAAATTCTCTTTTGGTCCCTTGCCAAAAATCGTTGTTAACAGAAGTCCCCCCTGAGTTGAACACCTGTACCAGGTTGGGGTTAAAGTCAGGATAGATAATACTTGGAGAATTTTTTTTCAACCGTCTTGTAGGAGGGAATCTTCTCTTTGCACGCCGATTTAAATGAGTCTTCCACGTGGCTAACCAGGGTAGGCCAAATTTAAAAGAAGGAAATTTTTTGGAGGCGCACGTTTCCCAAAACTGTTCCCTCCACGTTGCTGATAGTCCCGCGGCATTGATTACCCTCTCTGCCCGTTACAAGTAACTATCTCTATATAAATCCTGCTTGTTCAAGGTGTACTCACTTAAGCAAATCTTTGCGAACAAGACTCTTTGCAAGAAAACCTAACTTTCTCTCCGTTGATCTTCGAATTTTCCCTTATCTGAGAAACAAAATTTCGGCTTTGTGAATATGTCTTCACCTGATGGCGATAGTATCGAGCAGTTGTTTGGCGGCGATGTGGCGGCCAGCGGAAGTCTTGCCCCTAGAAAAAGGGCACGCGTCGACAGTGATAGCGGGGACGATATTCCCTTTCAGCGTCGGCGTTCCAATCGGAATGTGGGAATCGGGACGGGCTTGTCGAATAGTCCCACTGCTTCGGTTAATGTCGATCGAGAGTCGAGTGGAGAAACTGGAGGGGTCGTCAAGGTAGTCGAAGACCGGGCTGGCGAGGTTACAGATACTGTGGGAAGTATACTCGCCCTTCCTTATGAGTATAGATGCATCCCCGATTCTACCAGCACTTCGGATACTGTGAAGCGCTTAAAGAGGGATTTTAAGATCCGTAAGGATATTTTGATTACCATACCCCCGCCTGGGTATGATATGTATTCTCTCATTCCTGGTGAGCTTCTGATTCATATTGCGGCCTTCGATAGTAGAGTCAGGCTACCTCTCAACCCCACCTTACGTAGGGCACTATACGCCTTACAGCTTGCCTCTCTTCAGCTAACACCAAGGTTTTGGAGGCACTTGGTGGGGTTCCTGGTACTATAGAGGGAGCAGTGTGCGAGGGACAACATCGATCGGGAACCGGGACCTAACGAGCTCGGATATGTGTTTCAAATTGCTACCAATGCCCCGGGTCCGAAGGGGCAGTTCTATGCTCGGGCAAAGAACAACCTGAAATTTATGGTACCAGGAGCCACGAAGAAGGATACCTCATGGAGGGAGGAAATGGGTCGTCGTCAAGGGTGAATGGGGCAGCTCAGTTCACGTCAGAGGAACTAAATTCAAGGTTCCTACCTGCTTTAGCGGGAAACCCCCATTGGAGAAAGGTAAGCTCTCCACTGAGTAAGAGAAAATCTTGAAGGCTATCATGGCCAGGAGTTATGTTAACCTGTAGTATCCTACCTCGGATACTTTTGATGTAGGGAGGGTGGAATATTCCCTCCGTATTTCCGACGCACTTCCAAGTAAACATCTTTCTGATTCTCCTTTCGCTGTACTGGTTTATTAATTTTGCTGATATTAACTTGTGCTGTCTTGGCAGTTTCAGCAGTACCTTTACCGATCCTTGAGGTGGAGCTCAACCAGGCTTGGGGCACCGTCGATTCTCCTTCATCCTTCCTGCCAGGCTTTCTGCTAGCTCTGATCTCAATGCAGGAGTTGGCATATCTGCTGGACCTGGTAGGGTCCCGCCTGAGTTATCTGGATCTCCAGCTCTCCCTCCCCCTATTTCGGTTAGATCACTGGAGGCCTTTACAGCTAGAGTGGGGAGGTATCGAGGTGTTTCTGGTCGGGTGCACAATAAGTCACCCATCAGACCAGTCAATGTTTCCAGTGCTGCTGATGCTGGTGCCCCAGCTCCTTCTGTTTCTCCCGTCATGGCAGCTGGTCAATCTAAATCGGTCGAGAAGAGTTCTGACCCTGCTATGGCTAGGCGGGTAGTACCTTGGGATAAGGCGCAATCGAGGTCGAAGGACAGCAGCTAGGATGAAGTTTTTGCCCACTTTGTTGCCTCCTACCCAGGTAGCAGCTTAGGTGTCATGACGGCTATGCCTACCGAGCTGCTAATTAGAAGGGAGTCTGCTCTTCTGGCTGAGGTAAGTTGTCTCGTTTTAATCTTCTGTCCTGATTAAGGGTGGGAGATATCCTGACTAGTGCTTTGTTTTCGTCAGGCTTTTAAGTTCAACATGGCCATGAGCCAACAGGTCGGCTCCCTCTTGGTACAATTTAGAGGTGCTACTGCCGAGCTGGAGAAGTCTAAGGAGGAGCTTGCTAAGGCTGCTCATGGAATGGAAGCTCTGAACCAGTCGGCCCAAAAGGAAGTTGATGAGGTGAAGGTTGATAGGGAGAGGATGAAACATGCTTTGGATACTGAGAGGCTCAGGTCCCTTCGCCGCAAGGAGGAGAGGGATGTTACTACGGGAAAGGTGGCGGAGCTGGAGAAAGATGTTCTATCCCTCCGTGGTAGCGTGGCCGACCTGAATGCCTAAGCAGACACTGCCTTCGGGGATGGTTACTTTTTTGCCGGCTACTAAGTGGCCCTTGCTTTCCCTCCTCTGTTTGATCTGAGTGCCATCGCTGGATGGAACTGAGAGGAAATTATGGCAAAGGCTGCTGAATTGGCGGGGGTAGCGCCTTCTAATGTGGCTGGACCCTCCCAGGTTACTGGAGCACGTAGAGTGGTTGGAGGGGCAGACTAGATTATATCTCCATTCTTCCACCAAGCAATGCTGGAGTAACTCCCAGTTTGAAGGATCCTGAGGCTGGTGTGGCTTAGGGTGAAGGAGGGATTTACGCCCCTTCGGCTCCTTCGTCAGAGCCTGTAAATGAGGTACGGGATCAGCCTGCTACTGATGATGAAGAATCTGCCACGCCTATCTCATCTTCATGTCCAGTTCAGGCTGCTTTAATCAAGGAAGTTGGAGGAGATTATGACCAAGTAGCGGGAGAACTTCGGGGCTATCTGTCCCAGGTGGAGCTTCTGGTTATGGTGGGCACCCAAGAAGCAGACGGGGTTGTGTCTGGTGCTGAAGAGGGTGAAACTCTAACTGGCGGAGTTGGCGAGGAGACGACCAGTCAGGAGCAGGAGGATGCATGACCCAGCTTGATCCCTTACCCAGGAGTACTCAGATAATTTTATCTCTCTGTAGCCCGTGATCGAGGGATGGGTTTCCCAGTTTTAGTAATGAGAATTTTTTATTTTCCTTGACTTTTTGCGTGTGTAGTTTATTACACCCTAGGTTGAAACATGCTTAAATCTGAAGTAGGATCTCCGATGCAATCTCGATTCTATAAATGCTTGCTCTTAGATGACTCTTAGTACCTAGGTGGGGAATCAGTGGTCCATCCACTATTGGGCTCGATGTAGTTGATATCATAAGTGGTCCGGGAGGGGTACCAAGACCTTAACCGCATATCGATTGGGGTACTCATTTTTTTTTGTGGATTCCCACGTAGACATTATTGGTTCGAATTTTATATTCAATTGCCTTTCCATATGTCAGTTTAGGACAGGTTCGATTGCCCCAAGCATTAAGCCTCGGGGGGAGGCACACTTTGCGAGGCTATCCTTTCCCATGTATCGAATGTTGTGTCCATAAATGACTTTATCCTCTTGCTCTCGATACTTGATCTTTCCTTCTATAAATATCCCTTATCTGTTAGATGGATCTTTTGACAATCTCTTTTCCCTTTTAGTTAGCAACCCTCCATAGGTTGACCGATGATAGTCGTATCAACTAACACTGTGGGAGGAGGAGGAGATGTCGGCTCTATGACTGGCAGGATGCTTGGTATTGTGGAAGGAGTTGTGCCCAGTGGATTTAACTACTAGAGGAACATGAAAGGTAGAGATTCTCAGGATCAGGATGAATGGTGGGTTCTTGTGCTGCAGCCTTGCCAATGGTGTAAACATTACCCGGTCGAGTTGCAGCTTCGTGCCCCGTTGCATCTTGGACGTGGGGGGAATCCTTATTCCCCCTTTATTTTTGCTGACCCTAACACGGCCTCTGTTCTTACCTCTGGGGTTCGTGGCAGCATCGTCAACATAGATTCTTATTAAGATCAATGTTGCTAGGTAGGCAGATCTAGAAAGTAGGTGAGAAGTTAAAGAGGAAGATGGCTTTTTTAGACTTGTCATTTTCTCTCTTGTATCTTGTATGTAGCTTAAAATAAGGGTTGGGTTCCCTGATTTGATCAATGAAAAGAAAACTCATTTCCATCTGTGTCTGTCGATTGAATTCACTTGCACGCTTCTGATTTGTAGCGTAAATTCGGGCAAAAGTCCCCAGCATAAACTTGACTTAATCAATACTTGGTAACGCAAGAACCCTGATGAGAGTAAAGTAGAGGAACATCAGTTGACCGGTACCATGGTACCTCGCACTCTAGTTCTGAGAATCTTAGTTCCTTAATGATAATGATCATTCCGGCGAATAATCTTGCAATCTAGGTACCTAGCCTTCTTATTTTAGAAATCTTAGTACTATGGCGAATATTCTGGCGAATCTGGGTACCTCGCATTCGAGTTTACAGGGATCTTAGTACTTCGACTAATAACCTAATACCTAGCATTCCTGTTTCAAAGAAACTAGGTCTCTAGGCAGATATTCTGGCGAAACAGAGCACCTCGCATTCTCGTTTGGTGCCTTGGAGAATGAATTTGGTGAATCGGGGTACCCCACATTCCTGCTCTGGAAATCTTGGTACCGCAGTGAATATGATGGAGAATATGTTGGCAGCAAGATCCTGGTAGGCGGCTAGGGCCATGTTAGAACCAGGTCTTTCTTAGTGGGGGGTAGTTCCCTGCGAAGGCCTTTATCTAGCATGTGGCTACGTCCTCGCTAACCAGATTCTTCCTGGCAGAGGGTGGCACCCAGCTAAGGCAGCAGGAAGGCCATATGGTCCTTCCTGGTCTTCAGGCGATTATTGGTGAAAATAAGGCGATCATACTGGCAACAAGATCCTGGTAGGCAACTAAGGTCACTTTAGCACCAAGTCTTTCTTAGCGGGGGATGGTACCCGGCTAAGGCTTTGATCTGGTGGGCAACTATGCACTTACTATCCAAACCCTTCTCAGTCGGGGGTGGTGCCTGGCCGAGGTTTGATCCGTAAGGCAACTATGCTCTTACATACTGGATCCTTCCTAGCAAGGGGTGGTGCCCAGCCAGGGCATCAGGAATGGCATGCTGCTTATCCTGGTCTGGAGGAGATCCTCCTGGAGGGATTTATCCTGTCCAGGGCATCAGGAAGGCCATCTAGCTTTCCTGGTCTTTAAGGCGACCATGACGGATACAATTGGCGACACACAGTAGATAGATGTAGATAATCGTAGAGAAAGTAGATGGAGAAAGAAAAACCTTCTTTATTAATGATCAAAAAATAGAATACAAGTACTCACGATTACTAACATCCTCTAGTGTTTGTTACGGGATAGCCTTGGCTTACTTTTTCCACATGTCTTATGGGTATAACCTTTTAAGATGATCAGCATTCCAAGTGTGGTCTACAGGATACCCATTCAGGTCATCCAACTTGTATTCCCTACCTTGGATCACCATTCTGATTAGGTAGGGACCTTCCCAATTAGGTGACAGTACCCTGTCTGACCTCTTTCGGGTATTTTGAGTAACGTTCCTAAGAACCATGTCCCATTTTTTGAAGCTCCGGGCTTTTACTCTCCTGTTGAAGTAACGAGCAATCCGGCTCTGGTAAACTGTTACCCTTTTTGCAACTCTGTCTTATTTTTCCTCTAGGAGGTCCAGGTTGGCTCTCAGCTTGTCTTCATTTTCATCGGGGTCAAAATGTTGAACCCAGAAAGAAGTGACCTTATGTTCTATAGGAAGGACAGCTTCTACCCCGAAAGATAGCGAGTATGGGGTTTCTCCAGTAGCGTTCCTCTTGGTGGTGTGATAAGCCCATAACACGTCCGGGAATTCATCAGTCTATCTCTTTTTCTTCTATTGAAGTTTCTTCTTCAGGAGCTTCTTGATTATTTTATTTGTGGCCTCTACCATGCCATTATTCTAAGGGTGGGCTACATATGCGAAGCGAAGTTCAATCCCTAGAGTCTCACAGAAATCCCGGAACTTGGCGTTATCAAACTGCTTACCCAGATCGATGATGATGACCATCGGGGTACCAAACCGGCAGACCACATTCTTCTTGATGAATTCTGTTGTATTTGCTTCAGTAATTCTGGAGAGGGGTTCTGCTTCCACCCATCTGGTGAAGTAATCAATAGCCATGATCACATGCTTCTGCTGATCTAGCGAGGTTGGTAGAGGCCCAATTAGGTCTACTCCCCAGACGGTAAACAGATATGGCGAGCTGATGGTAGATAGTTGTTCTGGAGGTAGGTGATGCAGGTTGGCCATTTTCGGACATGGTTCACATGGCTGTACGAACTGCCTCGCATCATGGTGTAAGGTTGGCAAAAAATATCCCATGCGTAGTACCTGATATGCCAGCGCTTCTCCCCCGGCATGATTTCCACAGTCTTCTGAATGCACTTCTCTCAATGCCCAGTCTGTATCGTCGTGATGCATGCATATAAGCAAGGGGTGTGACCTATCTCTATGGTAAAGGTGCCCCTCTACCAAGCAGTATCGTACCGAGGTTCGCTTGATCTTGCGAGCTTGATCAGGGGTTTCAGGGAGCTTCCCTGATTGAAGATAATCCGTAATAGGATCCATCCAGCATGGGAGTCGTGCCATGGGGTTGACTTCCCTACCTTCAGTTATGCTCGATGTAGTGATTATCCGGAGTGGTACTCCTTTCGACAAAGCTTGTCCTCCACAAGTAGCTATCATAGCTAGGAAGTTAGCTCGATGATTCTGCTGCCTAGGTACTTGCTCGATCCTAAAACTTTTGAAACGGGGCAACAGTTCCTAGACTTTTTCGAGGTAGGTTGCCATGTTATCCTCTTTGGCCTGGTACAGACCGGTTATTTGATTAACTACCAGTTGTGAGTCACATTTGGCAAGGAGGTAATTAGCCCCTAGCTCAGCCGCTGTTCTCATTCCTGCTAACAAGGCATCATATTCAGCTTCGTTGTTGGTGGTATTGAACTCGAATCTAAAACAATGACATCACTCGACCTTTTCGGGGTCGGTAAGAATGATCCCACCTCTGCTTCTTGCTTGATTGGATGCCCCATCGGTATATAAGATCCGAACTTGATTGATAGGCCAATCTACAGGCTCTTGCTCTTTCTGAAGAGCTTGACTTAGGGCTGGGATAACATCTTGATCGGGAATTACACTGAATTTTACCATGAAATCTACCATGAAATCTACCAAAGCTTGGGCTTTGATGGTTGTCCTGGCTTTGTACTTGATGTCGAACTGGGTGAGCTCAAGGGCCCACAACACAAGTCTCCCCGATACGTCCAGCCTTTGGAGAAATTGACACAGAGGTTGATCAGTGACTACCACGACTGTGTGGGCAAGGAAATAAAGGCAGAGCTTCCTGGAAGCAACCATCAAGGTGAAAGCGAGCTTCTCTAGGAGGATGTAGTTCTTTTCTGATTTGGTTAGGGTGCGGCTCACGTAGTAGACAGGGCGCTGGACCCCATCTCCGCATTCCTTTACCAATGCTCCGTTGACCGCTGTTTCGGATATTTCAAGGTATAATTGCAGTTCTTCTCCTGGTACCGGGTTAGCTAGCAGGGGCAGGCTAGCGAGGTACTTCTTTAGTGATTGGAAAGCGAGCTCGCTATCCTGATCCCACTTCATGTTCTTCCCTTGTCTGATTGCCTTGAAGAAGGGAATACACTTGTCAGTAGATCTTGATATGAAGCGATTCAGGGCTGCAATTCGTCCGGTCAGACCTTGCACTTGTCTGAGTGAAGTGAGGACTCAATATATAGGATGGCTTTGATCTTCTCAGGATTAGCTTCGATCCCCCTCTCATGGACCATGAATCCGAGAAATTTCTCGGCTGCAACTCCTAAGGTGCACTTATCAGGATTCAATCGCAACTGATTCTCTCTGATTATCTGGAACGTCTAACGGAGATGGTCCTGGTGATGATCATCTACCTGAGACTTCATGATCATATCATCGATGTATACCTCCATTGACTTTCCTATCAGTCTCTTGAACAATCGGTTGACCAGGCGCTGGTAGGTAGCCCCAGCATTTTTGAGCCCAAAAGGCATGACCCTGTAGCAGTACAGGCCCTGACTGGTTATTAAACTGGTTTTATTCTGGTCAGCTGGGTGCATTATATCTGGTTGTATCTCGAGAAGGAGTCCATAAAACTCAATAGCTTGTTACCCGCAGTTGAATCTACCAGTTGGTCAATTTTCGGTAGCGGGAAGCTATCTTTTGGGAAGGCACGGTTGAGATCCGTATAATCAACACGCATGCACCACTTCCCGTTCGCCTTGGTCACCATAAATAAGTTGGTGATCCATTCGGGGTACCGAGACTCTCTGATGAATTCTACCTTTAGTAGTTTGTTTACCTCTTCTTGCACTGTAGCATTTCTTGCCTGGTTGAAATGCCTTCTCTTTTGTTTGGCTGGCTTGAAGGTGGGATCTACCGCTAACCTGTGAGCTGCTAAAGCAACAGGTATCCCTGGCATCTCCTCATGGATCCATGTAAAGATGTCATTATATTCTCGTAGGAGCTTTATCAAATCTTCCTTTACCGTTGCCTTCAATGTTGAACCTATCCTGACTACCTTAGAAGGATAGTCCTTCCTGATAGGTATCTCTTCTAACTCCTCTACCGGATAGCCACTGGCCCATCCCTTCTCTTCCTCCTCCCTGATCTCTATATCGGGGAGCTCTGACGTGGATCTCTCTTTGACCGAGTTAGTTTCATCTTCAAAGTCTTCCTCTGAAGACTGGTGATCTAGATTAATGGTTATTTGCACACATTGCTTGGCCAACGCTACTGGGTTGGTTGATACTGCATAGCACTTGCGAGCAGCCTGCTGATACCCCCGTATTTCACCCACTTTGTCTCCCACTGGGAATTTCAAGAAGTTTTGGTATATTGACAGGACCCCTTTGAGGGCAGACAAGTAGGGCGCTTCCTAGTATAGCGTTGTAGGCGGACGGGGTGTCTACCACAACGAAGTCTGTCATTAGGTTCTGCTGGAGTGGCGCTATTCCCACTATTACTGGTAGGATCATAGACCCGGTGGGAATCAACGAGTCCCTAGTGAACCTGTACAATGGGGTGGTACAGCTGTTGTAACAAGGTCTCTTTAGGTTGAATTGCTCCAAAGCACTCTTGAGGAGAATATCAACGCTTCTACTTGTGTCAATCAAAACACGGTGGACCAAGTTGTTGGCTATTTGAACAGTGATGACCATGGGATCATTATGAGGCTGGACGGTGTTGAATACGTCCTCTTCTGTGAAAATGATCTATGCAGCAGGAGGAGACCGATGTGGTCCTTTAGTAACCTTGAAAACATTCTGGCCCACTTCTACTCTAGGAACTTTCCTGGAGTGGTTCTTTCGAGCGTTGTTGGAGGTTCCTGCCAAGGTGGGACCTCCACTAATGGTATTGACAATGTGGATCTGCAACATCAGATCCTTCCCTTTTGCTTTCCTTCCTTCTTCATATGCTTTAATATCGGCATGCACCTCCTTTCCAGTGCGTATGTTGTCGCATACTTGTTGGAGGAATTCCTCCAAGCAACCTCCCATATCCAAGGCTTCAATCTAGTTCCGTAGACTATAACATTCTGAGTATTATGACCTACATCCTCGTGGAAGTCACAATACTTGTAGCAGTTCCGTTGATCAACTGGTGCCTTTATTGGACCCGGCTTTCTAAGTAGTCCTTTGTCGAGAATTGCGAGGTAAATAGTCTCGTGAGATACGTTCAAGGGGGTGTAATGGGAGTACCCTCTTTCCTCTCTATCTACCCGCGCTACCTCCTTGGGTGGGGGTGTAGCTCTGATGGGAAGGTTTTTACCGTTAGAAAACCGTCCGTCAAAACACTTTATAAAACCTATGCGATGCGTTCACAAGTAGAAATACAAGTAAAGCGGTAAGCACGGGTGTCGTCCACTAAGATCGGGGTAGCGGTGATAAGATTAGGATTAATATAACTAGTATGCATAAAAGTAAAGTGATGGTGAATGAAGATACTATATAAACTAAATTATGAAAGCAAATAAAATGGGATGACAACGGAGTGATGAATGAATGATGATGGAACTACGGTGTTGATGGACTCGTCAGTGAATAATGGGGTAATTGCAACAAACTCTCAATTAAGCACGTTTAGACAAATGTAACCAACCTAGGGTGTATAGTGTTGATATATATCTATAGCAAGAGATCAACCTAGGGTGTATAGCGAAGACCTCCTACTAGAGATTAATCCCTCTTAAGCAACCAACAGTGGCTGTTAATCCCTCCTAAGCAACCAACAGTGGCTAGTTACTCAATTGGGACCTATTCCATGAATGCTCATCTATCTAGCTATGGCTCAACCTATTACTAATGTAGCCATCCTAGGATGTATAGTGATGGCTTCCAATTCCCTCACAAGTGGCCGACCTAGAATGTATAGTGAAGGCCACCCGTTTGGGATTGGATGAGGTACGAGGTTATCAACAAAATTCTACTCGAAGGTTAGTTCTCGTAAAATCACTAAAGTAGCCAACCCAGGGTGTATAGTGGAGGCTTCTAATTCTCTCACAAGTGGCTAACCTAGGATGTATAGTGAAAGCCACTAATTCGAGATTAGATTAAGAGCATGGTTGTAAAGCTGGATTTCCGGAAATCCTTCCATTCAATGGTGCATAAGACAACCTAATTGCCTATCAAGTAATCCAAATCAACATGCAAAGAGGGTATATCCAAGCAAGTCAATAATGGAAATCAATATAAGCAATGGAATGAAATATAGAGATAGAATAAATATAACACATAGAGTTCATTTACAAAGCCCAAAATATCCATCAAACAAATAACATCAACCTCATAGTGGGGTATTTTAGCTACTCATGTTCTATTACAAACCAATAAACTAAGAGAGAGAATAGAGATAACCCTTGAAGATTGATCTCTTTCCTTGAAGCTTGAATCCAAGACTCTTAGTTGCCTTTGATTGAGTAGAGATGGTTTGGATGATAGGGAGATGTGTTACTAGCTTAGAATACAAGTGTTGAGAGGTATGGTGATCATTTGGTTCGTTTCCATCCTTTTCTATTTATAGAGGATGGAAAAATAGGTCACTTAAGCTTGAAACCAGAAACTGTCGCGCGCAGAGTGCGGTTGGAGTGCGGGTGAATTACCGACACTGTACCCGCACTATATAGGTTTTCTTCATCTTCAGTTCTCTGATCTGGACAACAGTGCGGGTGGAGTGCAGTTGGATTACCCAAACTTTACCCGCACTGTACTCGTACTCTGGTGTCAGGTGTAAATCCACTCCTCTGTCTTGAGCAATAGTGCGGGTGGAGTGCGGTTGGATTACCCACACTTTACCAGCACTTTATCTGTCAGGTACGAATCAGCTACTCTGTCTTGAGCAACAGTGCGGGTGGAGTGCGGTTGGATTACCCGCACTTTACCCTCATTTTATCTGTCAGGTACGAATCAGCTCCTCTGTCTTGAGCAATGGTGCGGGTGAAGTGCAGTTGGATGACCCGCACTTAACCCGAACTTTATCTTTCCTTCATGATTCAGGTCCCGGCTGTGGGAAGGAGTGCGGTTGGAGTGCGGTTGCGACCCGCACTTGACCCGCACTGTAGAGCTGGTTATTATCCTTTGTCTTTCCTTTTGCCCCTTTTCTGCCGGAACCACTGCAACTAGCTTCTAACACCAGAATTACATCTATTGCCTGCAATTAGCACCAACGAGCCTATTAGACATAAAAGACATAAAATATATAGAAAATACACTCAATAACGAGACAAAAGAATAGGAATGAGGGCCGAAATATACAACAATTTAGGCACGATCAAACACCCCCAAACCAAACCTTTGCTCGTCCTCGAGCAAACATAATCTAAAACAAAATAAGACACAAACTAAAAACGACTCAAACTAAGAACTTCCTAGACACAAAGAAAAACTTGCTGCAGAACCAAATAGCAGAGAGATACGCAAAAGCAATATGGAAGTGAGGAATGAGCATATGCAAAATGTTCTAAACAACTCGAAGGCACCTCAAGGGAAACTGGCACAACATGAATCCCACACTTAAAATGCCCGCGCCTTTACAAACTACTCACTCTCACACCTCGAGCATAATTCGCTTCGACACTAAGTTCTCACATGGATTTTCTCTTATCTTTCCTCTCAGAACCTAGGTTTACACTCATGCAACATGTATGCCAATGAATTTATGTAACTGAATCAACTTAGTTGCATACATTTAGTGTAGAATAAACGCTGTTTTCAGTGAGTGAGTCTCATGAACGAAGCTTAAGCATTTAATTTCTCGTGCAACTCCACTTCCAAATACAATATGGCGTCCAGGCATACAATTAGACTCTACGTCCAATCTTTAACTACTCATGCTACCCGTTTGAGTAGCATTTACAATTTACACAAGGCATTTGAAGCATATTTTTCTTTTGTTACTTTTTGCTTCTTTTCTTTTCATGCCTTTTTACTATGCACATTTTCACAACTCATTACTCTTGCCTAGGTCCACGCCATTTATCAAATTAAAGCACAACTTTACATTCCTAAGCCTCAACAAGATCAATTAAGAGAGGGTTGGCTAAGTGTTTAGGTTGCTTGGGTTATGGATAACATGGGTGTAGAATGAAAAAGTCTATATGTGTTTGGCTTCAAAATTGGCTTGGGAGCACAAATATTACGGGAATGGGAAGTATTTAGGCTTTCTTTTTGAGTGGCTAAAACACACATTGCCTAATATCACTTCAAAGGATCAATCTACCAAGGGAATAAAAGTTTCCGTCAAGCAGTCCACATATATGATGCATGTTCAATGACAAATGATGATTTTTGATGTAGTGACACTATGCATGGTGTTTGAATAGTGTTTACAGATTTGAAAAACATTTTCCCTCAAATATACATGCTTTTGGCTTGTGTTTGTGATCTCACAAGAGAAATCTCCACTATTAGATCAAGGCTCTTGAGCACCGAGTTCCTTAAACTTGGACACTAGAAGATAAGACTAGCCCATGAAGTGCAAGTGAGACCCCTAAAGTTACTAAGAGTTATTGAATAAGCACACAAAGCATACACACATTCCCCACAAACACTATGCTCCAGGTATCTCACCAAGCTAAATAAGCTCAAAATTCTGGCTAAGCAGCAACTTTTTCAAAAATAAGACACAAAAATGACTCAAGACACAAATACACAAAAATGACTCAAGACACAAAAGACGACTCAAAAAGGCGTCTACACCCCCAAACCAAAACCCAACATTGTCCTCAATGTTGAAGACAAGAGAATTCGGCCTAGTGGCACGCACCTAACATGACTCAAACAAACCTAGGCACTAATCAAACACAATCAATGCCCCAACAAAATAAAAATGACTCAAACAAGGCTCACAAAATAAAGGCAATTCATGCAATATATCATTGAAGCACAAGTCAAGCTTAACATCATGCATTTTATCAAAATTGACGGAATGGGGCATGAACAACCCCCAAACCGAATTAAACAATATAAAGCACATGCATTCATACTTGCACAAGAGCCTCCGGCTCTTTCATCCACCAATATAATCAATAAATTCAATGTGCAAATATCCACAAAATATAACATTCGAACAAAAATATCCCAACATCACAATTTATTGAATTTAAACAACATAAAACATAAAACTAACTACATGCATCAAAATTATTCAATGGGATGCATTCATGGAGAGGCTAGGGTCCTCTAGGGGTGGTTTGACCAAGTTAGGAAATTCCCTATTTTTCACTACCCAAATAAATTTTGGTGACTTCATTATCTTTTCCCTTTTCATGTTTCTATATAAGTGCACTTGGTCTTTCCTTACCCATATTTGCTTGACCCTAGGTGGACACCACCTATTCCTAGGACCTCTAGTTTTCCTATGTTGATTTGGCTTGTAATTTTTAGCCTTAAAATGCTCTATCCTAGAACATGCATAGCAAAAGATATGAGAGTTAGAGGAACTCCCCTTTGATGTGTGGTCTTGAGGACGTTTGATTTGTTTCACTTGTAACGCCTTGACCTCCGCCTCCTTTTTGCTTAGTGCTACCTTTGCTTCCTCTAAGGCATTGGCTTTTTGATCAACCTTCATTTGCATCTTCATTGACTTGTGAGCTATCTCATCTTCAAAATCTTTTGATAGCCTCACTAAGTTCTCCAAATCCTTCGATGCGGTACTCTTATCGGCTTCAAATCTCTCAATTCGTTCTTCCAATTCGTTGTTCTTGTCGGAGACTTTGCCATTTGTCTTCTTGAGAATACCATTCTCAACCCTGAGCATCTTCACTTCAGATAATAGTTTCTTGTTCAACTCTTGAAGATTACTCGCCTTTTCCATTCCCAAGGCTTCTCTCTCATGAAGTGCTTCATTCTCTTCCTTCAACACACCCCTTTCCAACACTAGCTATGTGCTCACGCTCATAAGCTCTTGGTTTATCTTGATCATCCTATCCATCTCGTCCATTCTCTTGCTTCGCTCTACTTCAAATTATATTCGGAGCTTATACATGTCTTCTTTTGAGAAATTGGAGGAATCCACCAGTTTGGTTGCTTTAACTTGGAAACAACTCTGATTTACCGGGGTGGACTGCTGGGCGGATTCTAGCATTTGGGTGGTTTTCTCTTCTATGAAGGCTTGAGTCTCTTGTTGAGAAACTATCATCTGCTCAGTCTCCCGCACATGATTCTTCATGAAATTTCATAGTTGATCTTCAACGGAATTTGACTGGAATGATGAGATGTAGGTATTCTCGTTAGGCTCGTAGCTTGACCCTGAATTTTGCCAAAAGGAATCCATAGAGTCCTGAAACAAATAAAAACAAAAACTACCAAAGCAATAAAAAGAAACTAACAAAACTAAAAACAACTAATAAACTAATAGTATTAAAACTAATCTAATCACTACTACGCACACTGATCCCCGGCAGCGGCGCCATTTGATGGGAAGGTTTTTGCCGTCAGAAAACCGTCCTTCAAAACAATTTATAAAACCTATGAGATGTGTTCACAAGTAGAAATACAAGTAAAGCGGTAAGCACGGGTGTCGTCCACTGATATCGGGGTAGCGGTGATAAGATTAGGATTAATATAACTAGTATGCATACAAGTAAAGTGATGGTGAATGAAGATACTATATAAACTAAACTATGAAAGCAAATAAAATGGGATGACAACGGAGTGATGAATGAATGATGATGGAACTACGGAGTTGATGGACTCGTCAGTGAATAATGGGGCAATTGCAACAAACTCTCAATTAAGCACGTTTAGACAAATGTAACCAACCTAGGGTGCATAGTGTTGATATATATCTATAGCAAGAGATCAACCTAGGGTGTATAGCGAAGACCTCCTACTAGAGATTAATCCCTCCTAAGCAACCAACAGTGGCTAGTTACTCAATTGGGACCTATTCCGTGAATGCTCATCTATCTAGCTATGGCTCAACCTATTACTAATGTAGCCATCCTAGGATGTATAGTGATGGCTTCCAATTCCCTCACAAGTGGCCGACCTAGGATGTATAGTGAAGGCCACCCGTTTAGGATTGGATGAGGCTCGAGGTTATCAACCGAATTCTACTCGAAGGTTAGTTCTTGTAAAATCACTAAAGTAGCCAACCTAGGGTGTATAGTGGAGGCTTCTAATTCTCTCACAAGTGGCTAACCTAGGATGTATAGTGAAAGCCACTAATTCGAGATTAGATTAAGAGCATGGTTGCAAAGCTAGATTTTCGGAAATCCTTCCATTCAATGGAGCATTAGACAACCTAATTGCCTACTCAAGTAATCCAAATCAACATGCAAAGAGGGTGTTTCCAAGCAAGTCAATAATGGAAATCAATATAAGCAATGGAATGAAATATAGAGATAGAATAAATATAACACATAGAGTTCATTTACAAAGCCCAAAATATCCATCAAACAAATAACATCAACCCCATAGTGGGGTATTTTTGCTACTCATGTTCTATTACAAACCAATAAACTAAGAGAGAGAATAGAGATAACCCTAGAAGATTGATCTCTTTCCTTGAAGCTTGAATCCAAGTCTCCTAGTTGCCTTTGATTGAGTAGAGATGGTTTGGATGATAGGGAGATGTGTTACTAGCTTAGAATACAAGTGTTGGGAGGTATGGTGATCATTTGGTTCGTTCCCATCCTTTTCTATTTACAGAGGATGGAAAAATAGGTCACTTAATCTTGAAACCAGAAACTGTCGCGCGCAGAATGCGGGTGGAGTGCGGGTGAATTACCCGCACTGTACCCGCACTATATGGGTTTTCTTCTTCTTCAGTTCTCTGATCTGGGCAACAGTGCGGGTGGAGTGCAGTTGGATTACCCGCACTTTACCCGTACTGTACTCACACTCTGGTGTCAGGTGTAAATCCACTCCTCTGTCTTGAGCAACAGTGCAGGTGGAGTGCGGTTGGATTACCCGCACTTTACCAGCAGTTTATCTGTCAGGTACGAATCAGCTCCTCTGTCTTGAACAACAGTCCGGGTGGAGTGCGGTTGGATTACCCGCACTTTACCCGCACTTTATCTGTCAGGTACGAATCAGCTCCTCTGTCTTGAGCAATAGTACGGGTGAAGTGCGGTTGGATGACCCGCACTTAACCCGCACTTTATCTTTCCTTCACGATTCAGGTCCTGGTTGTGGGAAGGAGTGCGGTTGGAGTGCGGTTACGACCCGCACTTGACCCGCACTATAGAGCTGGTTATGATCCTTTGTCTTTCCTTTTGCCCTTTTTCTGCCGGAACCACTGCAACTAGCTTCTAACACTAGAATTACATCTATTGCCTGCAATTAGCACCAACGAGCCTATTAGACATAAAAGACATAAAATATATAGAAAATACACTCAAGAACGAGACAAAAGAATAGGAATGAGGGCCAAAATACATAACAATTTAGGCACGGTCAAGCTCTGGGTGGAGTCCGCCTAGCCGGGTACCGGTTCTGTGGAGGTTGATAGGGTGGCGACAGATATGTAGATTTGTTGGGAGGCCTGTTCTGACTTTTCTGAACGGGTGTAGGCTTGGGCACCTCTTTCTTACGATGCTTGGCAGTTCTCCTATCATCGTGCTCCATCTTAACTCGGAGCTGTTCATCTAGCTCAACCTGCTCAAGAACTCTATCGTAGGCCTCCTGGTAGGTCTTCGGGGAACGCTTGGCGAAAGAGCTGAACAGTGTGCTTGCCCAAAGATTCCTTCTAAAATTTGCCAAGGTTTTCTTTTCTGCGAAGACTCTCATTTGGATCACTTCTTTATGGAATCTCTCCACGTAGGCTCCGACTGATTCACCCCGCTCCTGGATCATATATTGAAGGTGAATAGGATCTTTGGGGTGAGGTTTGATGCCCTGAAACTGGGCACAGAAGTCAGTTGTCAATTTTGTGAGTGAATCAACGTTTACCACTGGTAGCTTCCTGAACCATGTCTTGGCATAGTCCGTCAGTGTGGTTGGGAACATTCTGCACATAGCTGCCCTAGTAGCATTCTGGACCTCCATCTGGTGAACAAAGCTTTTTAGGTGGCTCAGAGGGTCCTTAGTCCCAGAATATTTGTCAGTTGGCATCTTAAATTTGGGAGGTAATTCTACCTCCTTGATTCTTCTAGAGAAGGGAGCATTCATCTCTCCCAAGGGGTCTTTCCGGCTTTCCCGGTGCTTGCCCTTCTTCAACTCCTGGATTTCTTTCACCATTCTAGCGACCTGGTCCTGGAGACGTTTACTACCATCATTCCCAGATTCCACCTCAGAATCTCTGTCGTCAGGCCCTTCCGATGTCGCAGAAGCTTCATCCTGATTCTCTCCCCAGGGTGGGTCTTCTCCGGTGCCCTTGTTGCTACCTCCCACCACTGAATGAGATCGTTTCCTGGTCGTTTCCTGATGAGGCTGTCTAGAATAGGCCACTAGTTGGGCCAGGTGGTGCTGCTCTCTGGGCGGGAGGTCAATGGGGGATCTTGCACGCCGAGTTTGATAATCTGTAGGATGTCCTAGAATCGGGGGCATGGGCCCGAGTCTTTCATGGACCGATGGTGTTGGAGGAATGGGCCCGAGTCTATCATGGACTGGTACAGAAGGTGGTGGTCCCAACCTGTCGAAGGGAGGTACCCTGGTACCTTGCCGATTGGCATCTCCTGTGGGATCTGGTACCGCAGGTTAACTGGAACTGCATTTCGTGTGTAGGGAAAAATTAACTAAAACCGCAGCGGAAGGCGAAAAGTAGATTTTCGTATAGTTTAAAATTTTTCTAAAGATTTGAACCTTAACCCTTTAATTAATTAAACACAAATATACGGTTAGAGTTAAATACCTTTTGTCGCGTGATCCGATTGACTTACGTCAATGGTAATCCGCAAGATCTTCAATCCTAGCACATACGTGAATCACCTAGGAGCGTGGTCTCCCTTTTTTCTTTGAATTGCTTACCTGAGAATGGATGTATGGAACTTCTGATCCTGATCTTCAATCCCAAAACACCAAGAGCCTAGAAAAATAGTTCCGGTCACTTTTGAATTCATAATCGATATGATTGGAACTCGCGTAACCCTAAATCGAAAGTGTGCACAAAACCTTTTGATGTAAAAGGCTTGCAAGTGCACTATCGAATGAGAACTTATTTTTCTTTTTCTCTCTTGGCAGAAATTCTATGTGTATTGAGTAAGATTTTTATTTTTTCAAAGCAAACAAAAATCTCTCTCACTCAAGCTTCTTAGTGGCCGAAATTTATCACCTTATATTTATAAGGTGACCGAAATTTCTCCTTCTCAAAATAGGGTTGGCCGAATTCTTTGTGTAGGAAATCTAGGGTTTGCCAATTTCCTTACTTGAAAAGGAATTGTGATTTTCCCTAATTCCTATCAATTTAAGAATCCTAACCCTTATAGAACTAGGGTGGCCGAATTCTTTGTGTGGTATGGAGTGTATGTCGACTTAATCCTTACCATATTAGGACTCCTATCACTTAAAAGAATTCTAACCCTAATCCAATACATAGTATTTTATTTACTGATCAGCAAAAGATTTTGATTTAAACTATTAATTAATTAAATAATTAATTAATTTCCATTTAATCAAAACAATAAAATAAAATAATATCTTGGGCTATTTTATTATCCTTGCCGCCCACACCATATATATATGGGTCTAATATTATTTTTCTTATTTTATTTAATCAATTAGACTTTAAATAAAAGCCCACATGTGAACCAGCCTTATTCTTACTAAAAGAAACAAGCCCACATGTCTCCTTTTAATATATTAATATAATAGAGCAGCCCATTAAATAAATAATAGACATATTATATTCTTAATATATTAAATGCAATTCTAGATGGACCCATAAATTGGACCGGTAGAATATATCAAGTGATCCATGCAAGTACGTGTGGATTGTGGATCTTGGCAGGCTATCTAAATTTAAACTTCAATAGACATAAACTAATCACGATCAACAAATGATTCACTTAGGTCTGATCTATTAATTTTAACTCATTCAACTAAAGAGCTAAAATTGAACTCTTAAATAAAGATAGAATAAGGAGATGTTTCTCATTCATACCCTAGACAATCTTATAGGAGATGGTGTATTCTCGTGAATAATATCAGTAATCGTCAAGAGCTCATAGACCGCCTATAGCTCTCCAAGTTACCATATTTCCTCATATGACCACATTTTGAACTTGGATATTTTGACTTGTCCAGAAGCCATGTCTTCAATAATCATTATTGAAAACTCAACGTTGAGATTTAATATCCAATACCTCAAAACATCCATATGATGATATTATACTCTCATTTAATAAATGGAGCCACGATGTCCATATCTATAAATGAAGTCCTCTATCGATTAACAAACGAATACCACCAAACTATCGAGGATAGACTATGCTATATAATCGTACTCATTGATAGCTCAAATGATAACACTTGCAACCATAAGTCCATCATTGATCTCAGGATTAAGATCGACTCTCCTATTGTCCTAATAATGAAAAGACTTATATCTAGTGACGGTTCTAGATAAAGTATTTCATTGTGATCCTGTTCAATGCACCAGTGCACTAGATTATTTTACTCGAAAACCTTTCGATGATTTTAGACTCATCATAACTCATTTGATCCCACTCAAATGCTAGTAAAAGAATTCTACAACTTTATCAAGATAGAGGTGCCCAACCTTTAACTTAAGTTGTGAACGTTATTCAAGACTAACTAAAGAAATGTGTCTACCTCACACATATCCGGATGTATGAACAATTCTTCATATCTCATAGTCTTTTGACCTTATGATTATTTGCCTTGACAATTACAATAATAAATGCTATAAGTATTTGTAAAAATCAGAAAACACTTTATTAATATGAAAAGATTGTCAATCACAATATTACACTCTTGCTATTGAGCATAATCCTAACACGGTGACCATTCAGAGGCGAATGCTCTCTATAAAGGCCGCGACCCGTTGGTCTAGATTGGCAGGTCCAGCTGTTGGGGTAGCAGGTACCTGGGGGGTGATTCCCGCAGTAGCTGACGGCTTCGAGGCGGGTTTGTGACCCTTTCTTCCCCTCTTTGGCTTCTGACCCTTTCGGTTTGAAGCGTTTGATTGATTTCCCGACGGGTCAGGATGATCCTGAGAGGATCGGAGCTTCATTTTGATGGTAAGACAAGAAAATGAGGCACGCTGGCTTTCTTTTGAGGGTGTGGTGTTTCCCACAGACGGCGCCAAAAAGTGTTAACTGAAAAATCACTCAGGGAGCGAAACCTCCGTTAGCACCCTCCCCCCCTACCGGTAACCAGTAGCGGGATAGGTACCTTCGGTACCGGGATCCTTCCTCGTAAAGTAGATGGATGTAAAAAAAGAGCAAGATGAGAAAGATCAATGATATATAAAAATAACACTGTTTTATTTAACAAAAAGGGTATTGATATTATCGTTACAATTCAGACTATCCTCTCACTAAAATCCCTCTTTTCTCCTACACAGGATGAGGACTGAGCCTCCGTTTATGTCGATAAGTGGATATTTTCTCCCAATGATCATTAGTGGACTCTCACTGCCTTCGGAGAATTTCACAGGGGAATTCAACCAAAAAAAATCTCTCTCTGTCTTTGGCGATCTTAATATTAAAAAAAAAACCCTTCGATTTACCCTTCAACTCCGTATATATAGTTCTCCAAAGAATCCCCACGAAATCCAGTTGTGTTAATGAGGATTATTGAGTGTCCTTTTTTAGGCGTTGAAAAGCATTGTGTGAGGCTGAACGCATGGGATTTGATCCCATGAAATCACTGTCGAATTCGAATTCTAATTAGATTTCATTAATAGCGCTTTATTTTGGCGATGGAGTCAACTTTCCTTCTTCATAGAGCTTGGAGGGAAGCTCTGATTCTGAATTTTGTTGGTAGGGCGAGGTACTGGTATACCAGTCGGATCCTACCGGTATGGAGCTTGTTCTATCTCTTGATGGAGTGGTGCTTGTGTCTTCGCGATCATCTTTGTATTGCTTGGCAGGTAAGGTACCTGCCTTAGAAGGGCTCCGAATATATACATCGAGGTACTAGGTACCAGGTGGAAGTTGAGGCAGTACCAAGGCCGGTATCGGGATACCGGGTTCCTTGACTGATGTCGAGGCACTTGAGGGGTGCTGGGTGTGCGATCTACCATTGTACTGGTCTTGAGTTGATATCATGAGCTTTAGTAGGGCGAGGTATGTACCTTCGTTAGCTCGTGGTACTAGTGTTTTATCTAGATAGATAGGTAATCGAGGTCCTGGCCTTACCAAGTATCGGCTCTATCTAGGTAGTGGCATCGACCTCGCTGGTCACCCGGAAGCTAGGACTGGCTCCCATCGGGTTGATACTAGTTGGAAAATTCTCCTTTGGTCCCTTGCCAAAAATCCTTGTTAACACCATTAATCAAGATCAGCAGTTATCTGAAGAGAACTTTGAAGGCGAAATGATTTTGATAGAGAATGAGTCTGAGGTAGAATCCCCAGGCATGGAGGTCAGGGAAGAAGAAGAGAGAGGATGGGCCAATGGTCATCCTGTAGACTAGTTGGAGGAAATTCCTATCAGGAAGGATGACCCTTCCAAGACAGTCAGGATAGGTTCGACTATAGAGGCAGGAGTGAAGGAACGTCTGGTAAAGCTCTTACAAGAATATAGTGACATCTTTGCATGGAGTCATGAGGAGATGCCAAGAATACCAGTTACCCTGGCAGCTCACAGGTTAGCTGTGGATCCTACATTCAAACCAGTTAAGCAGAAAAGAAGGCATTTCAACCTCGTAAGAAATGTCACGCTGCAAGAGGAGGTAGACAAACTATTGAGGGCAAAGTTCATCAGGGAGTCCCGATACTCTGAATGGATTGCCAACGTGGTCATGGTAACCAAGGCGAACGGGAAATGGCATATGTGCATTGATTACACCGATCTTAACTTTGCCTATTCGAGGGATAGCTTCCCGCTACTAAAAATTGACCAGCTGGTAGATTCAATCGTGGGTAACAAGCTCCTAAGCTTCATGGATTCCTTCTCAGGGTACAACAAAATCATGATGCACCCTGCTGATTAAGATAAAACCAGTTTCATAGCCGGGCAAGGCCTGTATTGCTACAAAGTCATGCCCTTTGGACTCAAGAATGCAGGGGCCACCTACCAGCGTCTAGTCAACAGTCTGTTCAAAAAACTGGTAGGAAAATTGATGGAGTTGTACATCGACGATTTGATCACTAAGTTTCAGGTAGCCGAGCAGCACCAGTACCACCTCCGCCAGACTTTCTAGATAGTCAGAGAAAATCAAATGTGGTTGAACCCTGCTAAGTGTGCTTTCGGGGTAGCAGCCAGGAAATTCCTAGGGTTCATGGTTCATGAAAGAGGGATCGAATCAAACCCGGAGAAGATCAAAGCCATTCTCGACCTCTAATCACCTACCTCGCTCAAACAAGTACAGGGTTTTACAGGGCGGATAGCAGCCTTGAACCGCTTCATATCACGATCAATTGATAAGTGTATTCCCTTCTTCAAAGCCATCAAACAAGGGAAGAATATGAAGTGGGATCAAGAAAGTGAGTTAGCCTTCCAATTATTGAAGAAATACTTGGCTAGCCCACCATTACTAGCTAGCCCGATACCAAGAGAGGAGCTACAACTGTACTTGGCTGTATCCGAGATGGCTGTTAGCGAAGCCTTGGTAAAAGAGTGTGGAGACGAAATTCAACGACCTATTTATTATGTGAGCGATGCCCTGACCAAGTGAGAAAAGAACTACACTCCCCTGGAGAAGCTCGCGTTCGCACTAGTAACCACTTCCAGGAAGCTCTGCCCATATTTCCTAGCTCATACAATTGCGGTGGTCACAAATCAACCTCTGTGCCAATTTCTCCAAAGGCCTAACGTATCAGGAAGACTTGTATTGTGGGCCCTCGAGCTCACCCAGTTCGATATCAAGTATAAAGCCAAATCTACCATCAAAGCCCAAGCTTTGGTAAACTTCATGGTGGAATTCAGTACAATGCCCGATCCAGGTACCACCCCAACCTCAGATCCGACCCCCCGGAAGGAGTGAGAACCAGCAGGTTGGCCCGTCAATCGAGAGACCTGGATCTTATACACTGATGGGGCATCCAGTCAGGCAGAAAGGGGGGGGTGGAATCGTTCTAACCGATCCAGAGAATGTCGAATGCTGTCACTGTTTCAGATTCGAGTTTAACACTACCAATAACGAGGCAGAATATGAAGCCCAGAACTTAGAGCAGATTACCTACATGTCAACTGTGATTCACAGTTAATAGTCAACCAGGTAACAGGCTCATATCAGACTAAGGGAGACAACATGGCAGCTTACCTCAAGATATAGCAGATATCTAGGCAACAAAATCACCGGACCGAAGTTCTAGCAAAGATAGCCGCCAACGTAGGGCAGGTGTTGCCACGAGGGATACCCCTCCAAACTATCTCTAGACCCAGCATAACAGAAGGAAAAGACACCTAGTGGCACAAATTCCATGTTGGATGGATCCCATCGTGGATTATCTCCAAGAAGGAAAGCTCCCAGAAAACTCTGATCAAGCTCGCAAGATCAAGAGAACCACAGTTCGATACTGCCTAGTGGAAAGGCACCTTTACCACAGAGGAATATCTCTCCCTCTACTCAGATGTTTACATCCTAATGATGCTAGATGGGCACTTAGAGAGGTACATTCAGGGGACTGCGGAAATAATACAGGAGGAGAGGCACTAGCTCACCAAGTTCTACGCATGGGATACTACTAGCCTACTTTGCATCTCGATACGAGGCAGTTCGTGCAATCTTGCGAACCCTACCAGAAAACTGCCAGTTTACACCACTTACCTCCTGAACGACTGTCTTCCATTAGCTCTCCATATCCGTTTTCCTTTTGGGGGTAGATTTGATTGGACCGCTCCCAACCGCACCAGGACAACATAAGCATGCAATTATGGCCATTGATTATTTTACCAGGTGGGTGGAAGCGAAGCCCCTTTCCAAAATCACAGAAGCGAACACGATAGAGTTCATCAAGAAGAATGTGATCTGCCGATTCTGTACCCCAGGGTAATCATCACGGATCTGGGTAAGCAATTCGACAATGTTAGGTTCCGGGGATTCTGCGGGGACCTATGGATCAATCTCCGGTTTGCTTCAGTAGCACATCCACAAACTAACGGCTTGGTAGAGGCCACTAATAAGACCATTAAGAGGCTCCTAAAGAGGAAACTCCAATAGAAGAAAGGTAGATGGGCAGACGAGCTCCCAGACGTGCTATGGGCCTACCGCACCACCATAAGGACTACTACTGGAGAAACCCCCTATTCACTAGCTGTCGGGGTAGAAGCCATCCTTCCTATCGAGCACAAACTCACCTCCTTCCAAGTTCAACACTTTGACCCAGAAGGAAATGAAGATAAATTGAGGGCTAACCTGGATCTCCTAGAGGAGAAACAGGAAAGAGTTGCAGAAATGGTGGCAATCTACCAAAGCCGAATCGCCCGATGTTTCAACAAGAAAGTCAGAAACCATAGTTTCAAGGAGGAGGATCTGGTTCTTAGAAAGGTCACCCTGAACACCATGAAAAGGTCTGACGAAGTACTATCGCCCAATTGGGAAGGTCCCTATCTGATTAAAATGGTAATCCGAAGCGGGGCCTACAAGCTGGAAGACATGGAAGGACGTCCTATTGACCACAATTGGAATGCAGATAACCTTAAAGGGTTCTACCCATAGATTTTATCCTAAATATCAACCAGTATCGCCCCAGGTTGATACCAGAAGATGTTGGAACTCATGAGTATTTGTATTCCTTCTTGATTCATCAATAAAAGATGACTTTTTCTCCATCTACGTTTTTTTACATTTACCTACGTCTAATTCGCCATGTTCACCACTGAGGCCAGGAAAGCGTTATAGCTCTCCTGATGCTCTGGAGTGGACCAATCCCTCTAGGAGGATCTCCATCATGTCCAGAATAGCGTTATAACTCTCTTGATGCCCTGAAATGGACCAATTCCTCTAAGAGGACCTCCTTAAAGTCCATGAAAGCGGTATAGCTCTCCTAATGCCCTAAGGCGGACTAATCCCTCCAAAAATATCTTCTCGAGACTAGGACAGTCCACATGGCTTTCCTGATACCCTGGCTGGCTACCACCCCCTGCTAGGAAGGATCCGATACATAATAGCATAGTTGCCCAATGGATCAAACCTCGACTGGGCACCACCCCCCGTTGAGAAGAGTCTACATAGTAAGTGCATAATTGCCCACCAGATCAAGACCTTTGCCCGGCACCACCCCCCTCTGAGAAAGCCTTAGTGCTAAAGTGGCCTTAGTTGCCTACCAGGATCTTACTGCCAGTACGATCACCTTATTTTTGCCAATGGAAGGATCTGGATAGTAAGTGCATAGTTGCCCGCCAGATCAAGGCCTTAGCCGGGCACCACCCCCCGCTAGGAAGGACTTGGTACTAAAGTGGCCTTAGTTGCCTACCAGAATCAGGTTCGCCAGAATGTTCGCCATAATACCAAGATTCCTGGAACAGGGATGCAAGGTACCTGAATTTGTCAAGTTTATTCGCCAGCACCGTCAACTATATACCTAGATTCCCCAAAACAAGAAGGCTTGGTACCATAAGTTGCCAACCTTACCAACAACGTACTAGGATTCCCAAAACGAGAATGCCTGGTACCCAGGCTTTCCCCAAATAGGGTTAACTAAGAGAGCGTTGTACTAGCTACGAGCCACGATACACTGTCAGATGTCGCTGTCACCAGATACCGGTTAAGTCACATTCATGTTAGGGACTATTATTAGAAGTTGCACTACAGTTAGAAGCGCGCAACGGAATTCATTCAGTAAAAAAGGATAAAAAAAGGGAGGTTTTCTTCATTGATTAAATCAGGGAGCCCATCCCCCGATCACAGGCTGCAAAATTAAAGAAAAAATAAAAGTTGAGTGGGTAAGAGATCAAGCTTGATCACACATCCCTTGGCTCCTAGTTCCCCCCCTTCTCTCCAGCTCCTACGGCTTGAACTTCTCCTTCAGATCCCCTGGGAGCTTGCCAGTCACCTGAACCATCACCTCACATGAAGCCTTACTTGCTACTAAGACACCTGCCTCCACAGGGATCTTCACCTGAGCAGGCTCAGCCTGGGGCTCCTCCGTCGCCATGTCCGAGGGCTCCCCCACTTCTTGGGCTGAGATAGCCTGATCCTCCACCTCATTGACAGGACCTGATAAAGGGACTAGCACATCTGCCCCTCCCTCCTTAGTGGCAAGCTGGTCCCCTACCTTCTTAACAGATCGGGATGGGGAGACAAGTGGGTCAAGCACTCTACCTTCAACTTGGACCACTCCAACTTCAAGGGCCTTCAGATTAGGATCTTCTCCCACATTGCCTGGTGGAGGAAGAGAGATATGTGATCGTGCCAAATATGTAGTATATTTAGGCCCTCAAATCCTTATCTTGTGTTCTGTTTTCGTGCATTTTGGTATCTCTAATGGGTTGTTATGTGCGTAATTGTAGGAAATGGTGCAATGATGGGTTTGGAAGCATGTTGCGGTGGTTCCAGCAGAAAATGGGCAAAAGGAAAGACAAAGGATCATAAACAGCTCTACAGTGCGGGTCAAGCGCGGGTCGAAACCGCACTCCAACCACACACATGCTCATAGCCTAGACCTGATGCGGGAGAAGAGTTAAAGTGCGGGTACATTGTGGGTCATCCAACCGCACTCCACCCGCACTGTTGCCAAAACCAGAGAAGCTGATTAGCACCTGACATTAGAGTGAGGTCCAGTGTAGGTCATCCAACCGCACTCCATCTGAACTGTTGTTCAAGACCGAAGAGTGGATTTGCACTTGACATTAGAGTGCGGGTATAGTGTGGGTCATCCAACTGCACTCCACCCGCACTATTGCTCAAGATAGAAGAGTGGATTTTGCACCTGACAGTAAAGTGCGAGTCAAGTGCGGGACAAGTGCGAGTCAAGTGCGGGTAATTCAACCGCACTCCTCCCGCACTATTTCCCAGATCTGAGAACTGAAGATGAAGACAACAAATACAGTGCAGGTAATTCACTCGTACTCCACCCGCACTCCACGCGCACCAGTTTGATTTTTGAAGTTTAAGTGACCTATTTTTGTATGTTGTATAAATAGAATAGGGTGAAAATGTTTTAAGTAGCCTTTGACTCTATTTTTCAGAGGTTTTTACACAACTTAGATCTGGAATCTCTCTCTCTCTCTCTCTCTCACATACTTACATTCTCTACTCAACTTCAAGGAAGGTAGGAGATTGAAGCAACTTCAAGGAAGAATATGTTCTCCAAGGGTTCTTTCTCTTTCCTTTCTCTTATTTTCCTAGTTGTAATGAGTAGCTAAATCCCCTCTAAGGGGTTGATGGAGTAGTTAGTTGGATATTGGGCTTGTACATAAACTTGATGTTATATTTATATTCATGTCTGTCTTTCATTGTTCAATTCTTGTTATGAATGGTTACCATTGATTTCTTGTGTAGATACATCCTCTTAGCAAGATCTCTTTGGATTATGTATGAGTATTACATCTAGATATACATCCTAGTTAGTTGTCTCTTGCTCTAATGAATGGACGGAACATCATGAATTCCGACTCTTAAACCGCGGTCTTAATCTAACCTCGATCGAGTTTCAGGCACTATACATCCTAGGTCGGATCTCATGAGAGGATTAGAAGTCATCACTATACATCCTAGGTTGACTACATTTACAATCGGTTGAGCCATTGATAGGTAGACGAGCTTTATTTTCAGAATCCGATGAACAACCAACACTATACATCCTAGGTTGGTGGTTTACGACAGATTAATCCCAAATATGTGGTCCTCACTATACATCCTAGGTTGGCCACTTTCTAGGGATAAATAACTGACTCTATACATCCTAGGTCGGTTACCTTTGAATAGACATGCCTATTGACAAGTTTATTGCAGTGCCCAATATTTACTTTCGTATCCGTTAACTCCTTAGTTTCCATCAACTATATATCCTTCATCCCATTTCCCTTTTCTCTAGTTTGCATAATTAATTTAGTGTTACTCATAGGATAATTCACCATTTACATCTTCATCATTTTATGTTTCGTTTTTTATATATATACATTAACATTACTTTTGCAATAGCTAACCTTAGCTAGCTCCGCTCCTTGTGGACAACACCCCACTTGCCACCATACTTGTGTTTTTCAAACCAATTTAGGCTTCGTGAGGTTTTTACAAATATTGTTGACGGATCGATCTTTTAAAATTCCACACTAGAATAGTCCCGTCAATAGGTCTCTGATCTTCACCACTTGCCACTCCACTTGCTCCAGCAGCCCGAGAAGGTCAAACTATATCGGGAGAAGCAGCCCCAGCTAGCTCGATGGTTTTACCCATGATCTCCTCCCTGTTCCATCCCTCGATGACACTCAGGTCAAACGGAGGAGGGAAAGCAAAAGCCACCTGATAGTCAGCAAAGAAGTAGCCATCCCTAAAGGCAGTGTCTACTTGAACATCCAGGCTGCCCACACTGTCATGAAGGGATTGAACCTCTTTTCCCAGCTCCATCACTCTTCCCTTTGCGATCTACCTCTCCTCCCTACGGCGGAGGGATACGAGCCTCTCGATATCCAAATCATGCTGCATCCTCTCCCTATCAACTTTTGCTTCATCCGATTCATTCTTGGCGTCGCTCTGAGACTAATTCAGGAATGCCATGCCTTTAGCGGCCTTAGCAAGCTCCTTCTTGGACTTCTCCAGCTCAGTGGTAGCATCCTTGACCTGAGCCAAGAGAGAGTTGATTTAATGATTCATCGCCACATTAAACTTGAAGGCCTTCCAAGAACGAAGCGTGAGATGGAATACTAACCAATTATGAACTCGAGGTCAAAGACTAAACGACTTACCTCATCCAGGAGAACAGATCCCTTGGATATCAAATAATCAACATGCATGGAAGTCATGTCCCCCAAACCCCCACTTGGCAGGAAGCCATGAACTTGGCTAGGACTTCATCTTGGCTGCTATCTTTCGACCCGGATCACGGTCTATCACGAAGCGCCACTCGGCTAGCAGCAGTGGGATCAAAAATTTTCTCGACCCAAGTAGGTCGATCGGTTTCCATAGCAAAAGAAGGGAAGGGAACTAGTCGATCAACAATAGTAGCTGCAACGACATTGGTTGAGGCGATGGGTGACACCTCTTGTGCCCGCTGGGAGCGCCTCAGGCCCTACCCACTCAAGGTCGATGGTGACACCTCTTGGCTGGGAGCGCCTCTTGTGCTTCCAATGATCTAACTACAAGGGTAGCTAAAGCCCTAGATACCTCGACTGAGGTCTTACTGAGTCCAGCAGGAGTACCTACCCCTCCACCAGGAGGAGAACCATTTGTACCACCAGTTAGATGGAGCTCCACCTTTGAAACCGATGGAGGCACCACACAGACTGCTGAGATAGCAAGAAGTTAATATTTATAAAATTACTAAAGCAGTATAGCAGAACCAGTGTCAAAAATATGGTTACATGGGAACGTGTCAGAGATGCGGAGGTAAAATTCCACCCTGCCAGCCTCGAAGGCATCTGTGGCGGGATACTTCAGGTTGGTGTAGTTGCGAGTCATGATAGCTCTCAAAAATTTATGTGATTCGTCAGAGAGTTTGCTTTTCTCCAACGAGGGCCTCCCGCTAGAGCAAGTAGGAACCTTGAACTCAGTTCCTCCGATATGAACTGAGCTGCCCCATTCACCTTTGATGACAACCCATTCCTCTCTCCAGAAGGAATCCTTCTTCGTGGCCCTGGCACCACAAATTTTAGAATATTCTTGGCCTGAGCATAAAACTGCCCCTTTGGGCTAGGAGAGTTGGCAGCAATCTGGAATACGTATCCAAGCTCGTCCACCCCCGGCTCCCGATCAACCTTATCTATCCCACACTATTCTCTCCAAAGGACCAAGAACCCTATCAGATGCCTCAAAAACCCTAGTTTTAAGTGAAGAGGGGCGAGCTGTAAGACATATAGCACCCTGCGCATGGTGGGGTGGAGAGCTCGTCTGACCCCACTGTAAAAAACCACTGTATGAATCAGAAGCTCACCGGGATTGGGAGTATATACATCATACACACGAAGAGGGATGGCAATCGAGATACACACTGTATGAATCATTTCGACAACGCCCGGTTCAAAGACTTCTGCAAGGGATTGGGGATCGACCTCAGGCTCGCTTCAGTGGCTCATCCCCAGACTAACGGGCTGGTAGAATCCACCAACAAGACTATCAAGAAACTCCTAAAGAAAAAGATACAGCAGAGGAAAGGTAAATGGGCCGAAGAGCTACCGGAAGTCCTCTGGGCATACCGAACTACAAAGAGAACAGCTACCGGGGAGACACCTTACTCCCTGGCTTTCGGGGTTGAAGCAGTCCTCCCCATCGAGCATAAATTTACCTCATTCAGGGTACATCACTTTGAGCCCAAAAGTAACGAAGTCAAGCTCCGAGCTAATCTAGACCTTTTAGAAGAAAAACAAGACCGGGTAGCAGAGATAGTAGCGATCTACCAGAGCAAGATCGCTAGATACTTGAACCAAAAGGTCAGAGCCTGGAATTTCAAAGAAGGGGATCTGGTACTTAGGAAAGTGACCCTGAACACTCGGGAAAGGTCGGATGGAGTCTTAAGTCCCAATTGGGAAGGGCCATATTTGATAAAGCTAGTTGTTCGCAATGGAGCTTATAAACTCAAAGACATGGACAGACGATCCATCGACCACACTTGGACTGCAGATCGTTTGAGGAAATTCTACCCTTGAAAAGGAAATTCTCAAGCAGACTACCCCCATTTAGTTTTCATTACGGACCCTAATAAAGATGTACTACATCTCGACCATCAATAAAGCCATTTTCTTTTTTCTCTTGCGTCTTTATCTCTAACTATGTTCAACATTAGTAACTACACCCTTGTGTGGGAAACTCAACATAAACACTTCAAGGCAAGGAAATAGCTCAATAGCCTTCCTGATGCCTTGGTCGGGCTACCACCCCCAAGAAGGGTCTGACTGTAAGAGCATAGTTACCTTCCAGATCTCGAGACTAGGAAATAGCTCAATAGCCCTCCTGATCCCTTGGTCGGGCTACCACCCCCAAGAAGGGTCTGAGTGTAAAAGCATAGTTGCCTTCTAGATCTCGAGACCAGGAAATAGCTCAATAGCCCTCCTGATGCCTTGGTCGGGCAACCACCCCTAAGAAGGGTCTGAGTGTAAGACCATAGTTGCCTTCCAGATCTCGAGACCAGGAAATAGCGAAATAGTGAAATAGCCCTCCTGATGCCTTGGTCGGGCTACCACCCCCAAGAAGGGTCTGAGTGTAAGAGCATAGTTGCCTTCTAGATCTCGAGACCAAGAAATAGCTCAATAGCCCTCCTGGTGCCTTGGTCGGGCTACCACCCCTAAGAAGGGTCTAAGTGTAAGAGCATAGTTGCCTTACAGATCTCAAGACCAGGAAATAGCTAAATAACCCTTCTGATGCCTTGGTCCAGCTACCGCCCCCAAGATAAAAGAAAATAAATAAATAAATAAACTATTTTTTTTCGTGTGCAAGATCAAGATCATCATAATTCCCTACCCAAGTTTTAATTGCTACTACGGATGCAACTCTGATTCCCACTCAAGTCCAGAAGTGAAACAAGAATTCTCAAAGCGATTCGATTTCTCATTAAAGATAAAGGGAGCCTATCCCCCGGTAAGGCTACATCCGTCCAACGGGGAGCCCAACCCCCGAGCTCGAGTTTAAAAAAAAGAGAAAAAGGTGAAGAAAGCTAATAAAAGTAAAGCGAGGTGCCCACCCCTTTTTTTATGGGCAATCAAAAACAAACCATGAACGAACTGCTTCAAGCTTTAGGACTCTCTCGGTTCTCCTCCGTCGGTCCTCCTCCTTCTTGCTGATCTTTGCCATCGCCCCCCTTTTCAGGTAGCTGTCCATCTTGGTTATCCTCGCCGACCGCCCCTCCATTTAGAGGCTCCATCTGCTGATTAGCAGGATCTTCCTCCAGGACTTCATTAATCATGTCCATAACCTCAGGCGGGATAGCCGCATCAAGAAGGGCAGCCATGGACCCTATCTGGCTCATGTCGTCCTCCATCTCTATTAAGGGAGGCTCCTCAGACGGGCTCCTAACCTCTTCACCAGCTCTCGACTGGTCCTCCTCGGATTGAGAGGACAAAAATTTACTGGAAGATTCCTCAGGACCTGAGGTAGTAAAAGTAGGAGAAGGGAATGGAGGATCTGTCTGGGCGGGATGTTTTCCAGCTCCTGCTTGGCTCGAAGGAACCATCTCGTCGCCTTCAGGGTGAGATAACTCGGCAGCCTTAAGCATTATTTCCTGTCTATCCCAACCGGCAATAGAGGACAAATCAAATAGAGGAGGAAGAGCTTCTGCTGCCTGAAAGGAAGCGTAGAAATATCCATCGCTGAAGGAGGTCTTAGCGTCAGCTTGCAGCTTGGTCACCTGAGTAATCAGAGACTGATTCTCGAGGTCCAACTTTTTAGCCTCTGACCTCCAGGAATCCCTCTGTCTAGCCCACCGGAGAGATTGAAGACACTCCTGATCATAAGATTGCTTCATCCTCTCATGGTCACAGCGAAGCTCAGCCATCTCGACCTCGACCTTTCCCTGGTTAGAAGTCATCTTTTCCACTAAAGACTGAGCGTGCTTGAGTAATTCCCTGGCTTTCTCGGTTTCAGCTTCGGCTTTTACAGCCCGGTCGCGGAGGAGGGCTACCTGCTGGCTCATCGCTACATTAAACTTGAAGGCCTACAAAGTACAAAACCCGAGTCAGAAACTGAACAAATTAACAAGAGTAGCACAAAGGAAATAAAATTACCTCAGCTAAAATAGTAGACCCCTTGGTAATCAAGACGTCCACAGGCATGGAAGCCATCCTGGAGATCCCACCGCCCGGACAAGTCGCGATGAACTGTTCCAAGACTTCATCCCGCCCCACCGAGCTCGGCTGAGGCCGGGAACGGCTGGAAGGAACCCTTGCGACACCCTTCCCAGAAACCTTTGAAGTTTTGGTTGTTGGAAGCGCAACGGAATTAGGAGGTTGAGTCGAGGGGGTAGCTACTTAAACGACCTCAGCTGAAGGGACAGAAGCAGTCAGACCAACAACCTGGGGAGCTTTACCCAAAGCCCGGAAAGCCCGTAAAGCAAGAGTGGCCATCTTTGACCCAGCTGGAGAAATAGACGAAGCAAGAGCAGTTTTGACCTCAGTGGAGGGAAGAAAAACTCTACCTTGAGGAGAGCGTGAGACATGGCGGGTAGCCGGTTCAAAGACAGAAACTGTGAATAAGCAAATTAAAAAGGAAAATGTTATAACCAAGATGAATAATAAGGCAGGGCAAGGCAACTCAACGACACTTATGAGGAGTAGCGTCTGAGATCCGCAAGTATTGGTTCACCCTACGAGGATCGAAGGATTCTGCAGTAGGGAACTTCAGGTTCAAATAATTTCAGGCTAAAATAGCCTTCAAGATGGCTTTGAACTCAGAAGACAGGGAGTCCCGGTCCCACGAGGGTTTGTCACTGAAGGCCGTGGGAACCTCGAATTCATGCCCTCTATTGAAAATCGAGCTCCCCCAGTCCTTCCCCGCCAGGATCCATTATTCTTTCCAAGCGGGGTCCTTCTTCGAAGCACCAGGAATGATGAAATTGAGCTTGTTCTTGGCCTTAACATAGAACTGGCCTCGAGGAGTGCCAGACAGACTCCCAATCTGGAAAAGATTGGCCAACTCCTCTGCACCCGGCTCCCTCGTCACCTTGCTCAACTGACATTGTTCCCTCCATAGTACGAGGAAACCAATCAGATGCCTCCAGAAGCCAGGCATCAACTGGAGGGGAGTGAGCTGGATGGCGTTAAGAGCCCGCCGAAGAGTCGGATGAAGGGGAAGCCTGACCCCATTCTCGAGAGCTGCCACATAAATCGGAAGCACGCCTTCGGGGGGATTGAAGAACTCGTAATTTTTGGGAGGCACCGACATGGATACGCTGTCCGGGATGCCAAACTTTGACCTCAAGTGGTCAATCGAGACGGGATCGACGGTGGAATCTAGGACAACCTGGAAATCATAAGGAGGGAGCCTCTCCAAAAGGAGGCTAGAAGCCGAGACCCGATGTTCTCCTACGGTGTCACAGCCAACTTCTTTGTCAGAATCTTCATCGGCGATATCCAAAGGATGGTCAGGATGGTTGGAGAACCCAGTCCCAATGGATACATTCCTACTTGACCGCCGACGTTGCGGGTTGGGCGGGGAATCGTCGCCGTCTGAACTTCTCCTAGCCCGTTTCCCCAGAGCAAGACTGATGACCTCCTCGCCGTCAACTATGGAGTCAACTGAATCGCGACTAGTTTTCGACATAGTAAAAGTTAATAAGGATAAAGAATGAAGAAAAAGGCAAGCTTGGAAAAAAGGCTATGAGAGAAAATATTTCTAAGCAAAAAAATTTAGTTCTAGAGATGTGAGGAAGACGTGGAGATAAATAGATATATACAGGCAAGAGGGCAACAACGCGAGCTATCGAGATCCTCGGTTGGTAACGGTGAAGAATCTCAGGAACTACCGTAACGTAACCGGATTAACTCAAAGCACGCTAATCAGCTCACGCCACGTCACTTATGCTGTTAAGAGGGAGGATCTCCCAAAGATTATGGTAACAGTAAAAAATCTCGGGGACTGCCGTAACGCAGTCAGATTAATTCGGAGATAAATTAGTAAGTTCACATCACATCGCTTTAATGAGGAGATTTCCCCTATATTCTGGTATCGATAAAAAAGGGAAGATTTCCCAAATAAAGTAAAAATCTGACCCCAACCCCAAGCTCGACATCTAGTGTTCTAGTCAGAGGGGACTTTTGTTAATAGCCAAAACTGGCTAAGGACCAAAGGAAAATTTTCCACCTTCCAGACCTGGCTCCATGCCCGAAAGTTCCCACGAGGAAACCATTCTACCCAAAGCTGAGCTACGATACGACCCCGTAGGAACAAGGACGGGCTCCGGAAACATCCGGGATAGAGCCCGGAACGATCAGATCTAGCCCGCATCACAAAAACAGAAAACAAGGAATTCCCAGAAGCCGAGGTCACCTCACAATTCCTCGATAAACTCACCTATACCTCGCTGATACAGGGGGATATCCCTAGGAAGCCGCACCTAGCTCCGAAAGGTCAGGGGAAGCCGTACCTAGCTTCGAAAGGTGAAGGGAAGCCAGATATGGCTCCTAGCTGGACGAAACTTCTCAGATATCAAGGTCGAAACACTAATCGACCTCATTAGTTGATGCACCATACCATGATACAATCAGTGACCCTTATGGAAATCATGCCAGACCCGAAGATACACAGTATCACATCCACAGATATTATACACGTGCAGAAAAAGTAATAGAGTTTGAATGGGAAACAAATTGATTTCCAAGATATCCTCAACGGGGCAATTAACTGAAAGTCAACTACATTTAAAGGTAAAAATCCCGTCTGATAAAAGGGGGATGAGAAAATGAAGGGGAAATGAATGAGTTCAAACCTATGTAGACATTGTATAAAGGAGGGACTTCCTCCTTCAGAAAAAAGAGACTACTATTCGACAGGTATACGACAAAGACCCGACCATACCCTAGAGAGAATTGAGAGCAATTTGAGAGAAATTTGTATACCATACTTGTTCAATAAAGAAAATATTTTTTGCTTTCTTTTGGGTGACAAATTGTATCAGTATTACTTGTCATTTTGAAAAGCATTGTTACACATACGATCAATCTTGGCCACCACCTACGTGGTAGTGGTCTCGAGGGTGTTAACTGAGGTTTCTTATCTCGAGCAAAATTTCCGTTAACAAGAGCATAGTTGCCATCCAGATCTCGAGAGTAGGAAATAGCTAAACAACCATCCTGATGCCTTGGTCGGGCTACCACCACCAAGAAGGGTCTGAGTGTAAGAGCATAGTTGACATCCAAGCAAATCGGTTTCTCATTAAAGACAAGAGGAGCCTATACCCCGATAAGGCTACATCTATGCAGCAAAGAACACCCTAGCAAGGGGTATAAAAAAAACAGCTAAACTAATCAAGAGCAAAACGGGGTGCCCACCCCCTTTTCCGGGCAATCAAGACAAATCATAAATAGACCGCTTTAAGCTTTGGAACTCTCTTGGTTTTCCTCTTCTGATCCTCCTCCCTCACGCTGATCCTCGCCATCAACCCCTCATTCAGGTAGTTGCACATCTTGGTTATCCTCGCCAACCATCCCTCCATTCAAAGGCTCCTCATGTTGATCAGCAGGATCTTCCTCCAGGACTTCATTAATCACTGCCATAACCTCGGGCAGGATAGCCGCATAGAGAAGGGCTGCCATAGACCCCGTCTGGCTCATGTCGACTTCGATCTCCATTATAGGGGGTTCCTCAGACAGGCTCCTAACTCCTTTCCCAACTCCTGGCTGGTCCCCCTAGGATCGAGAGGACAGAACCTTACTAGAAGACTCCCCAGGACCTGAAGCAGTAAAAATAGGAGGAGGAAATTGAGGATCTGCCTGGACGGGTTATTTTCTAGCTCCTGCCTGGCTCGAAGGAACCCCCTCATCATTATCAGGGTGAGATAACTCAGCAGCCTTTATCATTATCTATTGCCTATCCCAACCGACAATGGATGACAGATCAAAGGGAAGAGAGGAAGCCTCTATGACCTGAAACGAAGTGTAGAAGTACCCATCTCTAAAGGAGGTCTCCTCGTCAGCTTGCAGCTTGGTCACCTGAGCGATCAAAGCCTGATTCTCGAGGTCCAACTTCTTAGCCTCAGCTTTCCAAGAATCCCTCTGCCTGGCCCGCCGGGTAGATTAGAGACGCTCTTGATCATAAGACTGCTTCGTCCTTTCGTGGTCACAACGAAGCTCGGCCAGCTCGATCTTGATTTTTCCTTAGTTGGAGGTCATCTATTCAACTAAGGTCTGAGCATGCTTGAGTAATCCCATGGCTTTCTCGGCTTTGGCTTCGGCCTTAGCAGCCCGGTCACAAAGAAGGGTTACCTGGTGGCCCGTGGCTATATTAAACTTGAAGGCCTATAAAATACAAAGCCAAGGTTAGAAATTAAACAAGTTGGCAGAAGCAGTACGAAAGAAATATAATTACCTCAGCTAAGACAGCAGACCCCTTGGTGAGCAGGACATCCACGGGTATGGAGGCCATCCTGGAGATCCCACCTCCCGGACAGGACGCGATGAATTGTTCTAGGACTTCGTCCTGCCCTGTCGAGCTCGACTGAGGGTGGGAACGGCTAGGAGGAACCCTTGCGACACCCCTTTCAAAGTCCTCTGAAGCTCGGGGGGTTGGAAGCGTAGCGAAATCAGGAGGGTGAATCGAGGGAGTAGCAACTTTAGCGACTACAACAGCAGGGGCAGAAGCAGTTGGACCAACAGCTTGGGGAGCCTTACCCAGAGCCCAGAAAGCTGCGACGCAAGGTTGGCCATCTTAGACCCAGCTGGGGAGGTAGATTGAGCAAGAGCATGTGTGACCTTAGCAAATGGAAGAAGAGTTTGAGCCAGAGGAGAACGTTGGACGTCGCGGGAAGCTGGCTCAATAACAAAAACTGTGAGTAAACAAATCAAAAAAGGAAAACGTTAGAACCAAGCTAGTCAACAAGACAAGGCAAGACAATTCAGTGACACTTACGAGGAGTAGCATCTGAGATTCACAGGTATTGATTCACCCTACGAAGATCGAAGGCTTTAGCGGTTGGGAACTTCAGGTTCAAGTAGTTTCTGGCTAGAATAGCCTTCAAAATGGTTTCAGATTCAGAAGGCAGGGAGTCTCGGTCCCACGATGGTTTGTCACTAAAAGCTATGGGAACCTCGAACTCATACCCCCCAATGAAAATCGAGCTCCCCAAGTCATCACCCGTAAGGATCCATTCTTCTTTCCAGGCGGGGTCTTTCTTCGAAGCACCGGGAATAACAAAGTTGAGCTTGTTCTTGGCCTTAGCATAAAACCGACCTCGAGGAGCGCCAGAAAGGCTCCCGATCTGGAAAAGATAGGCCAGCTCCTCTGCTCCGGCCTCTCTTATCACCTTGCTCAGCTGGCATTGTTCCCTTCATAGCACGAGGAAGCCAATCAAATTCCTGGAGCAAGCTGGATGGCGTTGAGAGCTCGCCGAAGAGTAGGATAAAGGGGAAGCCTAACCCCATTCTCGAGAGCCACCACATGAATTGGAAGCACGCCTTTAGGGGGGTTGAAGAACTCATAACCCTTGGGAGGTACTGTGATAGAAACGCTGTCGGGAATGACGTACTTTGACCTCAAATGATCAATCACAACAGATCAAGGATGGAATCAGGGACAACCCTGAAGTCACAGGGAGGGAGCCGCTCCAAAGGGGGGCCTGAAGTCGGGACTCGATGCTCCCCCGCGGCGTCTCTGCCAACCTCTTTATCAGAGTCTTCATCGGCTATGTCCAAAGGATAGTTATGATGGACACATTCATGTTCGATAGCCAATGTTGCGGATTGGGCGGAGAATCATCGTTGTCTAAGCTCCTCCTTGCCCGTTTCCCTGGAGCAAGTGATCGGGCCAAATATGTAGTATATTTAGGACCTCAAATCCTTACCTTGTGTTTTGTTTTTATGCGTTTTTGTGTCTCTGATGGGTTGTTTTGTGAGTAATTGTAGGAAATGGAGCAAAGATGGGTTTGGAAGCATGTTGCGGTGATTCTAGCAGAAAATGGGCAAAAGGAAAGACAAAGGAGCATAAGCAGCTCTACAGTGCGGGTCAAGTGTAGGTCAAGTGCGAGTCGCAACCGCACTCCAGCCGCACTCATGCTCATAGCCGGGACGTGATGCAAGTGAAGAGATAAAGTACGGGTATAGTACGGGTCATCCAACCGCACTCCACCTGTACTGCTGCCAAACCAGAGAAGCTGAAGTTGTACCTGACGTTAAAGTACGGGTACTGTGCGGGTCATCCAACCGCACTCTACCCGTACTAATGCCAAACCAGAGAAGTTGAAGATGCATCTGACATTAGAGTGCGGGTACTGTGTGGGTCATCAAACCGCACTCCACCCGCACTGTTACCAAGACCAGAAGAGCAGAATTGTACCTGACATTAGAGTGCGGGTACTGTGCGGGTCACTCTACCCGCACTGTTGCTCAAGACAGAAGGTAGATTTTGCACCTGACAGTGAAGTGCGACTCAAGTGCGATCAAAGTGTGGTTCCAAGTGCGGGTCAAGTGAGGGTAATTCAACCGCACTCCACCCGCACTATAGCCCAGAGCCGAGAACTGAAGATGAAGACAGCCCATACAGTGCGGGTAATTCACCCGCACTCCACCCGCAGTCCACGCGCACCAGATTGATTTTTGAAGTTTAAGTGACCTATTTTGGTTGGTTGTATAAATAGAAAATGATAGAAATGTTTTGAAGAACTTTTTGACTCCATTTTTCAGAGGTTTTACACACTTAGACCTAGAATCTCTCTCTCTCTCTCTCTCACATCCTTACATTCTCTACTCAACTTCAAGGAAGTTAGGAGATTGAAGCCACTTCAAGGAAGGAGATGTTCTCCAATGGTTCTTTCTTTTTCCTTTCTCTTATTTTCCTAGTTATAATGAGTAGCTAAATCCCCTCTAAGGGATTGATGTAGTAGTTAGTTGAATATTGGGTTTGTACATAAACTTGATATTATATTGATATTCATATCTATCTTTTATTGATCTATTCTTGTTATGAATGTTTACCAATTATTTGTTGTGTAGATACATCCTCTTTGTAAGATTTCTTTGTATTATGTATGAGTATTGCGTCTAGATATATATCCTATTTAGTTGTTTAATGCTCTAAAGAATGGACGGAATGTCATGAATTCTGACTCTTAAACTGCGGTCTCAAGAATGCAATGGAAGATCCTGATAAAGAGGAATGGCTTAAAGCCATGAATCTCGAGATGGAGTCCATGTACTCTAACTCAGTCTGAGATATTGTAGACTTACCGGATGGGGTAAAACCCATAGGATGTAAGTGGATTTACAAGAGAAAAAGAGGAGTAGACGGGAAGGTAGAGACCTTCAAAGCAAGGCTAGTGGCTAAGGGTTATACCTAGAAAGAGGGGGTTGATTATGAAGAGACCTTCTCGCCAGTAGCCATGTTTAAGTCTATTAGGATTCTCTTATCCATTGCTGCCTATTTCGATTATGAAATTTGGCAAATGGACGTCAAGACTGCATTCTTGAATGGCAATCTTGACGAGAGCATCTATATGATACAACCAGAGGGATTCGTGTCTCCAGATCAAGAGCAAAAGGTTTGCAAATTGCAAAGGTCCATATATGGACTTAAGCAAGCATCTAGATCTTGGAACATCAGGTTTGATAATGTGATCAAAACCTATGTCTTTGAGAAGAACGTCGATGAGACTTGTGTCTACAAGCGCGTCATTGACAAAAAGGTAGTTTTCTTAGTCCTATACGTGGACGACATCCTACTCATTGGGAATGATGTGGGAGTGTTTTCTGATGTAAAGGGCTGGCTGGCTAGCCAATTCCAAATGAAAGATTTGGGAGAGGTGAGTTATGTTCTAGGAATCTAACTTATAAGGGATCATAAGAACAAACTCATAGCCCTGTCTCAGGCATTGCATATCGACAAGATTCTTGTGCGTTTTTCGATGCAGAACTTCAAGAAAGGTAATTTACCTTTTAGGCATGGAGTTCACTTGTCTAAGGAACAGTGTCCTAAGACACCTCAAGAAGTTAAGGATATGAGACGTGTACCCTATGCATCAGCAGTAGGTAGTCTCATGTATGATATGTTATGCACGAGACCGGACATCTGCTATGCACAAGACCGGACATCAGCAGCCTCCATCGATATAGCTATTACATATGGTGTGATCCTCCACAGCAGTTCATAATTAGAGCTGGGTCATAATGTCCGTTATACCCCTATAATTACATATATCCTTTAAGTACCGTTGATTCTCTAATGGACAACAAATCCTATTTCCTCACGGAATTAGAAGAGCGCTCATATTGTTCAAGCTCCGAATCAACCCTTAAGGGAACTACCATCTACTTCTCACAAGAAGGAGTGGATTCCACTATTGTGTACATACCTTCCCAGCCACAAGCCAAACCGCAATCCCAACATACGGAGTATATTGATCAGGAACTGCATCTGACCTCACCCATGGTATATCAAAGACCACGATCTAACCTGAAGGAGTCGATATGACACTCAGGATTAAGATCACCCACATATATCCATCATTAGTTGATATATATGAATCTCATCAGTAAACGGATCTTGGTGAGAGATTCATATAGATCATGGCCCAGTCCTATATGATCACATCATACAAGGTGCCTCCATTCCCATATCTCATATGAATGATTCAGGATAGAATCACCATACATTACGGAATGGACCACAGCTATAGATTAACCACAAATAAAGTACCCAGCTTTATTTGTTATCTATGGACTCTTTCGATTGCACGTCTCTTACTGTATCCATCCGTATATGACACTCATATATACAGTTCGAGATTACATCCGGCAATCTAGGATGTTAATATATGCACACGTTATAAAATAAACGACACAACAAGAATGAATTGAACTTTTCTTTTTATTTATTTCAAAAATCCATTTACAAATTACGTCTTTAGGGCATAAACCCCAACAATCTCCCACTTGCACTAAAGCATGTGAGGCATGTCTCATAACCCTAGACAATCTAGGTGACTCGAAAACACTTTAGCCGGTAAGGTCTTCGTAAATGAATCAGCATGATTGTCTTGTAAGGCTATCTTAGTGACGATCACATCTCCTCTCTGCACTATCTCTCTATATGCTTCCCTCTCTTATAGCTTCTTGGTTCTTTGGAATTAGCCACAGTACCATTATTATCACAATAAAGTGTGATGGGCTTATCCAGATCTGAAACAACTTCCAGATCACTCAAGAATTTACGGAGCCAAACAGCCTCTTTAGCAGCTTCACAAGCGGCTACATATTCGGCTTCCATGGTGGAGTCAGCAATGCAAGATTGCTTTACACTTCTCCACACAATGGCTTCACCACCTAGGGTGAAAACTGATCCAGATGTGGATTTTCTAGAATCCCTATCTGACTGAAAATTAGAATCTGTGTATCCTAATGGGATCAAATCCTGTCCGGAATACATTAGCATATAGTTTCTAGTTCTCCGAAGATACTTGAGAATAGTCTTGACAGCGACCCAATGATCCAATCCTGGGTTGGACTGGTACCTGTTGACTACACCCACTGCATAGCAGATGTCCGATCTCGTGCATAACATAACATACATGAGACTACCTACTGCTGATGCATAGGGTACACGTCTCATATCCTCAACTTCTTGAGGTGTCTTAGGACATTGTTCCTTAGACAAGTGAACTCCATGCCTAGAAGGTAAATTACCTTTCTTGGAGTTCTGCATTGAAAAACGCACAAGAATCTTGTCGATATACAGTGCCTGAGACAGTGCTATGAGTTTGTTCTTACGATCCCTTATAAGTTGGATTCTTAGAACATAACTCGCCTCTCCCAAATCTTTCATTTGGAATTAGCTAGCCCGCCAGCCTTTACATCAGTTAACACTCCCACATCATTCCCAATGAGTAGGAAGTCGTCTACCTATAGGACTAAGAAAACTACCTTTTTGCTAATGACGCGCTTGTAGACACAAGGCTCATCTATGTTCTGCTCAAAGCCATAGGTTTTGAGCACATCATCAAACCTGATGTTCCAAGATCTAGATGCTTGCTTAAGTCCATATATGGACCTTTGCAACTTGCAAACCTTTTGCTCTTTGTCTGGAGACACGAATCCCTCCGGTTTCATCATATAGATGCTCTCGTCAAGATTGCCATTCAAGAATGCAGTCTTGACGTCCATTTGCCAAATTTCATAATCGAAATAGGCAGCAATGGATAATAGAATCCTAATAGACTTAAACATGGCTACTGGCAAGAAGGTCTCTTCATAATCAACCCCCTCTTTCTGGGTATAACCCTTTGCCACTAGCCTTACTTTGAAGGTCTCTACCTTCCCGTATACTCCTCTTTTTCTCTTGTAGATCCACTTACATCCTATGGGTTTTACCCCATCCGGTAAGTCTACAAGATCCGGGACTGAGTTAGAGTACATGGACTCCATCTCGATTTTCATGGCTTTAAGCCATTCCTCTTTATCAGGATCTTCCATTGCATTCTTAAACGTCAATGTATCATCCACACTAATAGTAGAGACAACACTTTGTCCCTCACCTATACCTAAATAGCGTTCAGGTCATCTTACAACCCTCCCACTACGTCTAGGTGATAGTGTATCCTGATCAAGAACCATCTGACTCTCAGATGTTTATGGATCAACAACTCTTGTTGATGAAACACTAGTCTCACCAGGCTCTAACTCATTCAATACAATCTAAGAACGAGGTTTATGGTCACTAATATAATTGTCCTCAAGAAACGTTGCATTTGTCGATACAAATACTTTGTTATCTTCGGGACTATAAAAGTGTCCACCTCTGGTCTCCTTGGATTATCCTACAAACAGGCAGACCATATACTTGGAGTCTAGATTTCAACTTCTATTTTTCAGCAAGTGTGCTGGACTCCCCCATAGGTGGAAATGTCGCAAACTAGCTTTACGACCATTCCACCACTCTAGGGGAGTCTTAGGAACAGATTTGGATGGCACTACATTCAAAATGTATGGCGATGTTTGTAACGCATATCCCCTGAAGGAATTTGGTAATGATGAGAAACTAATCATAGATCTTACCATTTCCATCAGGGTTCTATTTCTCCTCTCCGCTACACCATTTTGCTGAGGTGTACCAAGAGCTGTGAGTTGGGAAACTATCCCATGCTCGACCATGAAGTCTTCAAACTCTTGGTCAAGGTACTCACCTCCACGATCTGATCGTAGTGACTTGATAGTCCTACCTAATTGATTCTCAACTTCAGCTCGGAATTCTTTGAACTTTTCAAATGTTTCCGACTTTTGTTGCATCAGGTAGACATATCCATATCTTGAGTAGTCATCTATAAAGGTGACATAATACTCATAAATGACAAATTAACTGGTGCTAACTACACTAAGTGGAAACTTAATATTAATGCAATATTGGTCACCAAAGACCTCAAGTTTGTGCTTACTGAGGAATGTCCTCCGGTGCCTACTGCCAATGCTACACGAACTGTTCGTGAGGCATACCAGCGATGGGTCTCATCTGATGAGAAGTCCAAAACATATCTGTTAGATTCTATGACAGACGTGCTTGTCACAAAGCACGAAGCAATGACTACAGCATTTGAAATTATGGAGTCATTGCAAGCTATGTTCGGGCAGCCCTCCAAGCAAAAGCGACACGAAGCTGTTCGTTCTGCTATGCTCGCTCGGATGAAGGAAGGTACATCAGTTTGGGAACATGTCCTGAGCATGATGTCCTACTTCAACACGGCAGAAGTTAATGACGGGGCCATTGATGAACCCAGTCAAGTGAGCATCATACTAACGACTATTCTGAAGAGTTTTGATCAGTTTAAGAGCAACTACGGGATAAATAAGTTAAGGTTTAGTCTCACACAGTTGCTCCATGAGCTCGCTACTTTTGAGTCCTTGAATAAGGACAGCAAAAGTAAGACCGGTGAGGCAAATGTTGCCGAACCATCTTCCTCCAATAATAAGAAGAGGAAGAGGAAGAGGTCTGCTAGAAAGGCGAAGGGTAAGCCCAAACCCAAGAAGGCCCAATACAAAAAGAAAGGCACCTCCACCGACCAAGACAAAGGAAATTGTTTCCATTGTAACAAGGTCGGGCACTGGAAGAGGAATTGCCCTCAGTACCTGGAGGAGGTAGCCAAGAAGAAGAAGAAAGGTAAATATGATTTACTTGTTCTTGAATCTTGTTTAGTGGAAGATGATTCTTCACCCTAGATTGTTGATTCGGGGGCCACTAACCATGTTTGTTCTTCTTTTCAGTGGACTGATTCTTGGACACAGCTAGAGGAGGGAGCCTTCTCCATGTGTGTGGGGTCGGGGGATGTCGTGTCGGCTAAAGCAATGGGAGCAATAAGATTGCAATTTCGTAATAATAATAGTTTTTTATTATTGAACAATGTTTTTTATATTCCGGGATTTACACGAAATTTGATTTCCGTTTCTAAGTTGTTAGAACAATCATATTCTATTTCTTTTAATAATTCTGTTTCTTTTAATAATAAGTTTGTTATTATTGGAAAGAATGGTCTGAATATTTGTTCAGGAATTAATGAAAACAATTTGTATGTGTTAAGACCGTTAATACATACTACACTGCTTAACACCGAAATGTTTAAGGTTGAAAAACCTAAAACTAAATGACATAAGATTTCTCCAGATAATGACACGTATCTCTGGCATCTAAGGCTTGGTCATATTAACCTTGACCGGATAGACAGACTGGTAAAAGTGGACCTTTAAGTGAGTTAAAGGTTAGCACCTTACCTGTCTGCGAATCATGTTTAGAAGGTAAGATGACTAAGAGACCTTTTTACTGGAAAAGGGCTTAGAGCTATAGAGCCACTAGAACTCATACATACAGACATCTGTTGACCGATGAATGTTAGAGCTAGGGGCGGCTATGAGTATTATGTCACCTTTATAGATGACTACTCAAGATACAGATATGTCTACCTGATGCAACGAAAGTTGGAAACATTTGAAAAGTTCAAGGAATTCCGAGCTGAAGTTGAGAATCAATTTGGTAGGACTATCAAGTCACTACGATCAGATCGTGGAGGTGAGTACCTTGACCAAGAGTTTGAAGACTTCATGGTCGAGCATGGGATAGTTTCCTAACTCACAGCTCCTGGTACACCTCAGCAAAATGGTGTAGCAGAGAGGAGAAATAGAACCCTGATGGAAATGGTAAGATCTATGATTAGTTTCTCATCATTACCAAATTCCTTCTGAGGATATGCTTTAGAAACAATGGCATACATTTTGAATGAAGTGCTATCCAAATCTGTTCCTAAGACTCCCCTAGAGTTGTGGAATGGTCGTAAAGCTATTTTGTGACATTTCCGCTTAAGGGGGTGTCCAGCACACGTGCTGAAAAATAGAAGTGGAAAGCTAGACTCCAAGTCTGTGGTCTGCCTATTTCTAGGATACTCCAAGGAGACCAGAGGTGGGCACTTCTATAGTCCCGAAGATAACAACGTATTTGTATCGACAAATGCAACGTTTCTTGAGGACAATTATATTAGTGAACAAAAACCTCGTTCTAAGATTGTATTGAATGAGTAAGAGCTTGGTGAGACTAGTGCTTCATCAACAAGAGTTGTTGATCCACAAACATCTGAGAGTCAGATGGTTCCTGACCAAGATACACTATCACCTAGACGTAGTGAGAGGGTTGTAAGACAACCTGAACGCTATTTAGGTATAGGTGAGTGACAAAGTGTTGTCTCTGCTAATAGTGTGGAAGATCCATTGACATTTAAGAATGCAATGGAAGATCCTGATAAAGAGGAATGGCTTAAAGCCATGAATCTCGAGATGAAGTCCATGTACTCTAACTCAGTCTGAGATCTTGTAGACTTACCAGATAGGGTAAAACCCATAGGATGTAAGTGGATCTACAAGAGAAAGAGAGGAGTTGACGGAAAGGTAGAGACCTTCAAGCAAGGCTAGTGGCTAAGGGTTATACCCAGAAAGAGGGGGTTGATTATGAAAAGACCTTCTCGCCAGTAGCCATGTTTAAGTCTATTAGGATTCTCTTATCAGTTGTTGTCTATATCGATTATGAAATTTGGCAAATGGACGTCAAGACTGCATTCTTGAATGGCAATCTTGACGAGAGCATCTATATGATGCAACCAGAGGGATTCGTGTCTCCAGATCAAGAGCAAAAGGTTTACAAGTTCCAAAGGTCCATATATGGACTTAAGCAAGCATCTAGATCTTGGAACATCAGGTTTGATGATGTGATCAAAACCTATGGCTTTGAGCAGAACATCGATGAGCCTTGTGTCTACAAGCGCGTCATTGACAAAAAGGTAGTTTTCTTAGTCCTATACGTGGATGACATCCTACTCATTGGGAATGATGTGGGAGTGTTAACTGATGTAAAGGGCTGGCTGGCTAGCCAATTCCAAATGAAAGATTTGGGAAAGGCGAGTTATGTTCTAGGAATCCAACTTATAAGGGATCGTAAGAAAAAACTCATAGCACTATCTCAAGCATCGTATATCGACAAGATTCTTGTGCGTTTTTCGATGCAGAACTCTAAGAAAGGTAATTTACCTTCTAGGTATGGAGTTCACTTGTCTAAGGAGCAGTTTCCTAAGAGACCTCAAGAAGTTGAGGATATGAGACGTGTACCATATGCATCAGCAGTAGGTAGTCTCATGTATGCTATGTTATGCACAAGACCAGACATCTGCTATGCAGTGGGAGTAGTCAGCAGGTACCAGTCCAACCCAGGATTGGATCATTGGGTTGCTGTCAAGACTATTCTCAAGTATCTTCGGAGAACGAGAAACTATATACTAGTATATTCCAGACAGGATTTGATCCCATTAGGATACACAGATTCTGATTTTCAGTCAGACAGGGATTCTAGAAAATTCACGTCTTGATCAGTTTTCACCCTAGGTGGTGGAGCCATTGTGTGGAGAAGTATAAAGCAATCTTGCATTGCTGACTCCACCATGGAAGCCGAATATGTAGCCGCTTGTGAAGCTGCTAAAGAGGCTGTTTGGCTCCGTAAGTTCTTGAATGATCTAGAAGTTGTTCCAGATCTGGATAAGCCCATCACACTTTATTGTGATAATAGTGGTGCTGTGGCTAATTCCAAAGAACCAAGAAGCCACAAGAGAGGGAAGCATATAGAGAGAAAGTATCATCTCATTACTGAGATAGTGCAGAGAGGAGATGTGATCGTCACCAAGATAGCCTCACAAGACAATCATGCTGATCCATTTACGAAGACCTTACCGGCTAAAGTGTTTTCGAGTCACCTAGATGGTCTAGGGTTATGAGACATGCCTCACATGCTTTAGTGCAAGTGGGAGATTGTTGGGGTTTATGGCCTAAAGATGTAATTTGTAAATGGATTTATGAAATAAATAAAAAGAAAAGTTTAATTCATTCTTGTTCTGTTGTTTATTTTATAACTTGTGCATATATTAACATCCTAGATTGCCGGATGTAATCTCGAACTGTGTATATGAGTGTCATATATGGATGGATACAGTAAGAGACGGGCAATCTAAAGAGTCCATAGATAACAAATAAAGCTGGGTATTTTATTTGTGGTTAATCTATAGCTGCGGTCCATTCCGTAATGTACGGTGATTACATCCTGAATAATTAATATGAGGTATGGGAATGGAGGCACTTTGTATGATGTGATCATATAGGACTGGGCCATGATCTATATGAATTTCTCACCAAGATCCGTTTACTGATGAGATTCATATATATATATATATATATCAACTAATGATGGCTATATGTGGGTGATCTTAATCCTGAGTGTCTTATCGACTCCTTCAGGTTAAATCATGGTCTTTGATATACCATGGGTGAGGTCAGATGCAGTTTCTGATCAATATACTTCGTATGTTGGGATTGCGGTTTGGCTTGTGGCTGGGAAGGTATGTACACAATAGTGGAATCCACTCATTCTTGTGAGAAGTAGATGGTAGTTCCCTTAAGGGTTGATTCAGGGCTTGAACAATATGAGCGCTCTCCTAATTCCGTGAGGAAATAACATTTATTGTCCATTATAGAATCAACGGTACTTAAAGGATATATGTAATTAGAGGGGTATAACGGACATTATGACCCATCTCTAATTATGAATTACTGTGGAGGATCACACCATATGTAATAGCTATATCGATGGACACCGATGTGTATCGGTCTGTGTAAAAGCGTCTACAGTTGAGAGAGTGCAGCTTCGGGTTTTTAGTGGAATAACACCGGAGTTAATAATCAAGGAATATTAATTAAAGAGTTTAATTAATGATTCCGATGATTATTGGAGCTCAAAATACTGTGGGTCCATTAGGTCCCCTTGCTAGCCTGATCGATTTAGGTAACAAGGGTCACAGTTAATTAATTGGATTGTCCAATTAATTGTGTTACGAAAGTGACACGTATTTATTCGAGAATTAATTGAATAATGAGATTATTTGATTAATGAATAATGGTGATTAATTAAATCAAATAATAAGATTATTTAATCATGTTATTAATCACTAAATGGAGGATGTTTGTTGATATTTGTTTTTGAATAAAATAAGATAATATGATTATTTTATTTTATTAAATTATATTTTGAATTTTGAATTTAAATAGTTTGAATTCAAATCATATTAAATAAAATAAATATTAATCAATATCTTTAAAGATATTTGATATCTTAAAATATTAGATTAATTGGTTTTTGATTAAAATTGATTTTGAATTTTTAAAAAAAAATCAAAACATGAGATTTAAAAAACAAGAGAAACACAAAAAAAAAGGGTTTGCTTTTTGTGTGTGCAATTTTTTGTGCAGTGCGTAAGAGAAATATTAAATAGAGAAAAAGGTGTTGTGCAATTGTTGCACTATTGGAAAATATATATATATATATATATATATATATTATTAATATTTTATTTTAAGAACTAGAATTGTTCTAGTTATTTTTTCTCTTTGGAAGAAATAGTTTCTTCATATTCTCTCTACATCCTCCTAAGTTCCTGAGTACGTGACGCGCCCACACGCAGTTACCAGTTCTGGGATATAGCTTGGAAGATCGGTGGTACAGATCAGGAGCATATCGTAAAGTGAAGGAGCCTCCAAACGTTGGTAAGGTTCTAATTATTTTTATATATTGATTACAATTTCCTGTGTTTACATATTTTATGTATTATTTCCGAAAAAATAATTACGGTCTCAAGTTTACTGGTTCCAAATCATTTATGATCTGTATTAAAAAATTTAAAACATATTTCCGCTGCGTTACCAGTGAACGGGGTTCCAACAGTACAGTGTGGGTAATTCACCCGCACTGCACCCGCACTCCACGAGCGCCAGATTGATTTTTGAAATTTAAGTGACCTATTTTTGTTGGTTGTATTAATAGAAAACAATGGAAATTTTTTGAAGAACTTTTTGACTTCGTTTTTCAGAGGTTTTACACACTTAGACCTAGAATCTCTCTCTCTCTCTCTCACATCCTTACATTCTCTACTCAACTTCAAGGAAGTTAGGAGATTGAAGCCACTTTAAGGAAGGAGATGTTCTCCAAGGGTTCTTTCTCTTTCCTTTCTCTTATTTTCCTAGTTGTAATGAGTAGTTAAATCCCCTCTAAGGGGTTGATGGAGTAGTTAGTTGAATATTAGGCTTGTACATAAACTTGATATTATATTGATATTCATGTCTATCTTTCATTGATCTATTCTTATTATGAATGTTTACCATTGATTTCTTGTGTAGATATATCCTCTTTGCAAGATTTTTTTGTATTGTGTATGAGTATTGCATCTAGATATACATCCTATTTAGTTGTTTAATGCTCTAAAGAATGGACGGAACGTCATGAATTCTGACTCTTAAACCGCGGTCTTAATCTAACCTCGATCGAGTTTCCGGCACTATACATCCTAGGTCGGAGCCCGTGAGAGAGTTAGAAGTCATCACTATACATCCTAGGGTGACTACGTTTAATCGGTTGAGTCATTTTTAGGTAGACGAGCTTCATTTCCATAATCTAATAAACAACCAACACTATACATCCTAGGTTGGTGGTTTACGACGGATTAATCCCTAATAGGCTGTCCGCACTATACATCCTAGGTTGGCCACCTTCTAGGGATAAATAACTGACTCTATACATCCTAGGTCGGTTGCCTTGAATAGCCGTGCTATTGACAAATTTGTTGCATTGCTCAGTATTTACTTTCGTATCCATTAACTCCTTAGTTTCCATCATCTATATATATCCTTCCTCCCATTTCCCCCTTCATTTAGTTTGCATACTTATTTTAGTGTTATAATAGGACAATTCACCATCTACATCTTCATCATTTATGTTTCGTTTATTATTATATATATATATTAACATTACTTTAGTAATAACTAATTTTAGCTAACTCCGCTCCCTGTGGACGATCCCCCACTTGCCACCATATTTGTGTTTTCAAATCATTTTAGGCTTAGTGAGGTTTTTACAAATATTGTTGACGGATTGATCTTTTAAAACGACACTAGAAATACGTCCTGTCAGCAAGGCTAAAGATCTCCTCGCCGTCAACCATGGAATCAACGGAATCGTGACTAGTTTTCGACATGATGAAGTCGGTGATGATGAGGAATGAAGAAAAAGATAGGCTTGAGATAAATTCTATGAAAGAAAGTTTATCTTGGGAAAATTTATAAATTTGAGAGATGTGAGGAAGATGTTGAGATAAACAAGTTGAAAATACACTCTTAACGTGTGTCTACAACCTAGAGGGGGGGGGGGGGGGGGGGGGTGAATGGGTTGTTAATCGATTATTGCCAATTTTTCGATTAGTCAATATTAAACAAATAACCCAATTAAATCAAACATACAAAATCAAGTGTAAAGTGAGGAATAATAAATAACACTTGATTTTTATGTGGAAACCCTTAAACAAAGGGAAAAACCACGGGCTATCCTTCTAGCCACACACGATCCTCAAATCCACTATATGAGTAAAACGTTACACCCTCAAGTGATACTCGGACTCTCACTCTAGATAACCTTAGGCTATGGACACTACCACTCGCCACTCTTGGTTCTATCCCTAGTGATATCCACTGATACACTACTATTGGCGTGAGCACCTCCTACTCTACCCGCAGGCCTTTTACAATGGATTCTTGACCAATGCTTGCCAACCACAACTTGGTTGCAAGACTTCAATGCTTGTGCAACTTCACCCCGAAGCCACAAGACTTTGACTCAATGAAGAGAATTATGTGTCTATGTGATCATGTAGATGATGCGCAATGCAAATTATGCTAGACAACACAAATTGCTCAACTAGGAGTTTGTAGAAACAAATCCAAGTTGTCAAATGTCTAAATGCAAGGCATAAAGACTTAGCTAGATGTTATCAATAACAACCAATCCTAGCTATCACAAACAATCACAATGAATCAACAAATATGCTCACAATGTATTCAACATAAACTTCGCATATATTCATGTGATTAAGACAAGACATTTAATCATTCACTAAATGCAAGTCTTAGACAAAAGTCTATCAACAAACAAACTCAATTAGATTTGTAGAGAATTTCCAACAAACTAATTGTTATACAAAATATGCATAAACATTCAATAAGCTTAACTAGTTGATTAAGAATCAATATTTCAACCTAGTTATCAATGAATCACAAATGAATGTTTATGACCTAGCTTTTAGGCAAAAATGACCTAATCAATTAAGCTATCAAAATACAAACCCAATCATGTTATCAAGACTCATAAATATGCAATAATAGAGTCTAGGTATTTAATCATGCAATAAATACCTAATCTAGAGTAAGAAGAACAATAAATGATATTCAAAGAAGTTCTTGCTTACCTAGTCATGAAACAATGGAGACCCATACTCAAATGATGTTGAATGATGCAAGATGGAGATGGGTTTTGGGTTTGGAGAGTCAAGGATGCTTTCTTGAAGCTTTCTTTCTCTAGGAGCTCTAACCTCTCTCTAGAAATGATTTTCTGAGCTCTTGGTCGGCCAAGAAGAGAAGAGGAAGAATATATATGAAGCCCTAGTTAAAACTACATCGTTTTGAACTTGGGAACCAGAATCCCGTCAAAACCGCTTGATAGACCGCGGCACAGGTAAGTGTCCAGACCGCGGTACATACAGCAGTGCACCGTCTGGACTACACCGCGGTTGGGACCGCTGTGCGTGCAAGTGCACAGGTCACGGTCCACGTCGCGCATGATGCACTGGAGAATACCGCTCCGTGCGCCGCGGTGCAAGCAAAGCCTGCCGAGCGGTCTAGGCCGCGCCAAAGGGAAAAATCCCTTTTTAACACTCAAGACAAAAGTCAATCTTACATGAATGTTGTGCAAGTGTGAAGAGAGTGGGATGCACACAATGAAGCACAATTAACATGTCAAACATGTTATCAACTAAGATACAATGCAAGATATGATATCTAATGTAAGCTAGTGAGTGTTTTAGAAAAGGATGCACACTTATACAAACAATAAAGAACACAAATGCAAGATAAACAAAACATGCATGAAGTGTGTGTGTGCACCTAAACTCTTCAAGAGACAAAGTCAAGTGAATATACCTTTTGCTCTTGAAGTCATGGAGATGCTTGGAAGCTTGCCAATACGGACCTAAGCTACCCATTACACAATCATCCCCAATGTGGTGGTTTGTCATGAAATAAGCCAATCATAAAATCGAGGTCCTTAGACAAGTATATATAGGCAAGAGGGCAGCAGCATGAGCTGTCGAGATCCTCGGTTAAGATCACAAAGAATCTCGGGGACTGCCGCAACGTAACCGGATTAATTCAGAAACAGGTCAGTCAACTCATGCCACGTCACTTGCGCAGTTAATGAGGAGATTTCCCCAAGATTCTGGTAACGGTAAAGAATCTTAGGACTACAGTAACGCAGCCGGATTAATTTGGAAATAAGTCAGTCAGTTCACGCCACATCACTTGCGCAGTTAATGGGAAGATTTCCCTAATATTCTGGTAATGGTAAAGAAGGAAAGATTTCCCAAATAAAATAGAAAAGCTGACCCCAACCCCAAGCTCGATAACCGATGTTCAAGTCAGAGGAGACTTCTGTTAATAGCCAAATTTGGCTAAGGACCAAAGGGAAATTTTCCACCCTCTAAACCTAGCTCCATGCCCGAGGTCATCCACCAGGAGACCATGTTACCCTTAGCTGAGCTAAGATACCACCCTACAAGAATAAGGACGGGGTCTAGCAACACCTAGAGTAGAGCCCGGCTCGATCAGATCGAGCACGCGTCACCGAACCTGAAACCAGGGAATCCCCCCGAAGTCGGAATTACCTCACAATTTCTCCAGGATTCATTGAAAATGGCCGTATGAAAAAGGTATGCAAGTTGCAGAAATCAATTTATGGATTAAAGCAAGCATCCAGATCTTGGAACATAAGGTTCGACCAAGCTGTAAAAGGTTTTGGATTTTTACAGAACCTTGAAGAACCTTGTGTATACAAACGGATCAAAGGTGACAAGTTGGTTTTCCTTATCTTTACGTAGATGATATATTACTCATTGGAAATGATGTGGGAGTATTAACATCAGTAAAAGAATGGTTAGCAAAACAATTTGATATGAAGGACTTAGGAGAAGCAAGTTTTATTCTAGGTATCCAAGTAATAAGGGATAGAAAGAATAAAACGATTGCACTATCCCAAGCTTCATACATAAACAAAATCTTGTCTAGGTTTTCCATGCAAGATTCCAAGAAAGGTATGTTACCTTTTATGCATGGAATCAAACTTTCTAAGGAACAAGTTCCTAAGAATGAGCATGAAGAGCAAGTCATGAGTAGAATTCCATATGCCTTGGCAGTTGGAAGTCTCATGTATGCAATGCTCTGTACTATACCAGATATTTGTTTTGCTGTTGGCATAGTTAGCAGGTTTCAATCGAAACCTGGTCCTGATCACTGGACTGCAGTCAAGCATATTTTTAAGTATCTTAGGAGAACGAAAGATAATATGCTTGTATACTCTGGAGGGGATTTAATCCCCATTGGGTATACAGATTCTGATTTCCAATGGATTCTGACTCTAGAAAATCCACATCAGGATCTGTGTTTACGCTTGGAGGAGGAGTAGTCATTTGGAGGAGTATCAAGCAATCTTGTATTGCTGACTCCACCATGGAAGCAGAGTATGTAGCTGCATGCGAAGCTGCCAAGGAGGCTGTTTGTCTTCGCCAATTCTTGATTGACTTAGAAGTAGTTCCTAGTGCGAATAAGCAGATCACTATCTACTGTGACAACAGTGGAGCAGTGGCTAATTCGAAAGAACCAAGAAGTCATAAGAGAGGAAAACACATTGAAAGAAAGTATCATCTTTTAAGGGAGATTGTTCATAGGGGAGACGTGACGATTACCAAAATCGCGTCGGCAGAAAATCTAGCAGATCCCTTCACAAAGGCTCTACCTCAGAAGAGTTTTGATGGTCACCTAGAGAACATGGGAATGAAAGATATGAAACATTTGCTCTAGCGCAAGTGGGAGATTGTTAGGATTATGCTCAATAGCAAGATTGTAATATTGTAATTGACAATCTTTTCATATAAATAAAGTGATTTCTGATTCTGCAAAATCTTATAGCATTTATAATTATAATTGTCAAGGTAAATAATCATAAGGTCAAAAGACTATGAGATATGAAGACTTGTTTGTACATCCGGATATGTATGAGGTAGACACAATTCTTTAGTTAGTCTTGAATAACGTTCACAACTTAAGTTAAAGAATGGGCACCTCTATCTTGATAAAGTTGTAGAATTCTTTTACTAGCATTTGAGTAGGATCAAATGAGTTATGATGAGTCTAAAATCATCGAAAGGTTTTTGAGTAAAAGAATCTAGTGCATTGGGTGCATTGAACTGGATCACAATGAAATACTTTATCTAGAACCGTCACTAGATATAAGTCTTTTCATTATCAGGACAATCGGAGAGTCTATCTAAATCCTGAGATAAATGATGGACTTATGGTTGCAAGTGTTATCATTTGAGCTATCAATGGGTATGATTATATAGCATAGTCTATCCTCGATAGTTTGGTGGTATTCATTTGTTAATCGATAGAGGACTTCATTTATAGATATGGACATCGTGGCTCCATTTATTAAATGAGAGTATAGTATCATCATATGGATGTTTTGAGGTATTGGATATTAAATCTCAACGTTGAGTTTTCAATAATGATTATTGAAGACATGGCTTCTGGACAAGTCAAAATATCCAAGTTCAAAATGTGGTCATATGAGGAAATATGGTAACTTGGAGAGCTATAGACGGTCTATGAGCTCTTGGCGATTACTGATATTATTCACGAGGATACACCATCTCCTTTAAGATTTTCTAGGGTATGAATGAGAAACATCTCCTTATTCTATCTTTATTTAAGAGTTCAATTTTAGCTCTTTAGTGGAATGAGTTAAAATTAATAGATCGGCCCTAAGTGAATCATTTGTTGATTGTGATTAGGTTATGTCTATTGAAGCTTAAATTTAGATAGCCCGCCAAGATCCACAATCCACACGTACTTGCATGGATCACTTGATATATTCTACCGGACCAATTTAGGGGTCCATCTAGAATTGCATTTAATATATTAAGAATATAATATGTCTATTATTTATTTAATGGGCTGCACTATTATATTAATATATGAAAAGGAGACATGTAGGCTTGTTTCTTTTAGTAAGAATAAGTCTGGTTCACATGTGGGCTTTTATTTTAAGTCTAATGGATTAAATAAAATAAGAAAAATAATATTGGGCCCATATATACATGGTGTGGGCGGCAAGGCTAAATAAAATAGCCCAAGATATTATTTTATTTTATTGTTTTGATTAAATGGGAATTAATTAATTATTTAATTAATTAATTGTTTAAATCAAAATCTTTTCCTGATTAGTAAATTAAATACTATGTGTTGGATTAGAGTTGGAATTCTTTTAAGTGATAGGAGTCCTAATGTGGTAAGGATTAAGTCCACATACACTCCTTATTATACAAAGAATTCGGCCACCACTAGTCCTACAAGGGTTAGGATTCTTGAATTGATAGGAATTAGGGAAAAGGATAATTCCTTTTCAAGTAAGGAAATTAACCAACCCTAGATTTCCTATTCAATGAATTCGGCCAACCCTACTTGGTGAAGGAGAAAATTCGGCCAACCTATAAATATAAGGTTATGAATTTTCGGCCACTAAGAAGCAAAATAGAGAGAGATTTTTGTTTGTTTTGAAAATAAAAAATCCTACTCTATACACATAGATTTTCGGCCAAGAGAGAAAAAGAAAATAAGTTCTCATTCGATAGTGCACTTACAAGCCTTTAACATCAAAAGGTTTTGTGCACACTTTCGATTTAGGGTTACGCGAGTTTCAATCATATTGATTGTGAATTCAAAAGTGACTGGGACTATTTTTTAAGGCTCTTGATGTTTTACTATTGAAGATCAAGATTAGAAATTCCATACATCCATTCTAAGGTAAGCAATTCAAAGAAAAAAGGAGACCACGCTCCTAGGTGATTCACGTACATGCTAGGATTGAAGATCTTGCGCATTACCATCGACGTAAGTCAATCGGATCATGCGACAAGAGGTATTTAACTTTAACCGTATATTTGAGTTTAATTAATTAAAGGGTTAAGGTTCAACTCTTTAGAAAAATTTTAAACTATACGAAAATTATTTTTTCGCCTTCCGCTGCGGTTTTTAGCAATTTTTCCCTACATGCATAGCAAAAGATATTAGAGTTAGAGGAACTCCTCTTTGATGCATGGTCTTGAGGACTTTTGATTTGTTTCACTTGTAACGCCTTGACCTCTTCCTCCTTTTTGCTTAGTGCTACCTTTGCTTCCTTTAAGGCATTCGTTTTTTGATCAACCTCCATTTGCATCTTCATTGACTTGTGAGCTATCTCATCTTCAAAATCTTTTGATAGCCTCACTAAGTTCTCCAAATCCTTCGATGCGGTACTCTTTTCGGCTTCAAATCTCTCAATTTGTTCTTCCAATTCTTTGTTCTTGTCAAAGACTTCGCCATTGGTCTTCTTGAGAGTACCATTCTCAACCCTGAGCATCTTCACTTCATATAATAGTTTCTTGTTCAACTCTTGAAGATTACTCACCTTTTCCATTCCCAAGGCTTCTCTCTCTTGAAGTGCTTCATTCTTTTCCTTCAACACACCCCTTTCCAACACTAGCTCTGTGTTCACGCTTATAAGCTCTTGGTTCATCTTGATCATCCTGTCCATCTCGTCCATTCTCTTGCTTCACTCCACTTCAAATTCTATTCGGAGCTTATACATGTCTTATTTTGAGAAATTGGAGGAATCCACCAGTTTGGTTGCTTTAACTTGGAAACAACTTTGATTTACCGGGGTGGACTGCTGGGCAGATTCAAGCATTTGGGTGGTTTTCTCTTCTATGAAGGCTTGAGTCTCTTGTTGAGAAGCTATCATCTGCTCAGTCTCCCGCACATAATTCTTCATGAAATTTCTTAGTTGATCTTCAACGGAATTTGACTAGAATGACGAGATGTAGGTATTCTCATTAGGCTCATAGCTTGACCCTGAATTTTGCCAAAAGGAATCCATAGAGTCCTGAAACAAACAAAAACAAAAACTACCAAAGAAATAAAAAGAAACTAACAAAACTAAAAACAACTAATAAACTAATAGTATTAAAACTAATCTAATCACTACTACGCACACCGATTCCCGGCAGCAGCGCCATTTGATGGGAAGGCTTTCACCGTTAGAAAACCGTCCGTCAAAATAATTTATAAAACCTATGCGATGCATTCACAAGTAGAAATACAAGTAAAGCGGTAAGCACGGGTGTCGTCCACTGAGATCGGGGTAGCGGTGATAAGATTAGGATTAATATAACTAGTATGCATAAAAGTAAAGTGATGGTGAATGAAAATACAATATAAACTAAACTATGAAAGCAAATAAAATGGGATGACAATGGAGTGATGAATGAATGATGATGGAACTACGGAGTTGATGGACTCATAAGTGAATATTGGGGCAATTGCAACAAACTCTCAATTAAGCACATTTTGACAAATGTAACCAACCTAGGGTGTATAGTGTTGGTATATATCTCTAGCAAGCGGTCAACCTAGGGTGTATAGCGAAGACCTCCTACTAGCAATTAATCCCTCCTAAGCAACCAACAATGGAAAGTTACTCAATCGGGACTTTTTCCATGAATGCTCATCTATCTAGCTATGGCTCAACCTATTACTAATGTAGCCATCCTAGGATGTATAATGATGGCTTCCAATTCCCTCACAAGTGGCCGACCTAGGGTGTATAGTGAAGGCCACCCGGGTGAGATTGGTTGAGGCTCGAGGATATCAACCGAATTCTACTTGAAGGTTAGTTCTCGTAAAATCACTAAAGTAGCCAACCTAGGGTGTATAGTGGAGGCTTCTATTTCTCTCACAAGTGGCTAACCTAGAGTGTATAGTGAAAGCCACTAATTCAAGATTAGATTAAGGGCATGATTATAGAGCTGGATTTCCGGAAATCCTTCCATTCAATAGAGCATTAGACAACCTAATTACCTACTCAAGTAATCCAAATCAATCATGCAAAGAGGGTGTATCCAAGCAAATCAATAATGGAAATCAATTCAAGCAATGGAATAAAACATAGAGATAGAATAAATATAACACATGGAGTTTATTTGCAAAGCCCAAATATCCATCAAACAAATAACATCAACCCTATAGTGGGGTATTTTAGCTACTCATGTTCTATTACAAACCAATAAACTAAGAGAGAGTGTAAAGGAAAAACCCTTGAAGATTGGTCCCCTTCCTTGAAGCTTGAATCCAAGTCTCCTAGTTGCCTTTGATTGAGTGGAGATGGTTTGGTTGATAGGGAGATGTGTTTATAGCTTAGACTACAAGTGTTGGGGGATATGGCCTATTTTTGGTTCGTTCCCATGCTTTTCTATTTATAGGGAATGGAAAAATAGGTCACTTAAGCTTGAAAACAGAAGCTGTCGCGCGCAGAGTGCGAGTGTAGTGCGGGTGGAGTGCGGTTGGCTAACCCGCACTTTAATCAATCAACTCTGTCTTGACCCGCACTTGACCCGCACTTGACCCGCACTTTATCTATCAGGTATGAATCAGCTTCTCTGGTTTTAGCAACAATACGGGTGGAGTGCAGTTGGATGACTCGCACTCCACCCGCACTTTAACGTCATGTGCAAATCTAACTCTCTGTCTTGAGCAACAGTTCGGGTGGAGTACGGTTGGATGACCCGCACTTGACCCGCACTTTATCTTTCCTTCATGATTCAGGTCCCGGCTGTGGGAAGGAGTGCGGTTGGAGTGCGGTTACGACCCGTACTGTAGAGCTGCTTATGATCCTTTGTCTTTCCTTTTGCCCCTTTTATGCTGGAACCACCGCAATTAGCTTCTAACAGCAGAATTACATCTATTGCTTGCAATTAGCACCAACGAGCCTATTAGACATAAAATATACAGAAAATACACATAAGAACGAGACAAAGGAATAGGAATGAGGGCCGAAATATACAACAATTTAGGCACGATCAGTTCTTTCTGTTTCCTTTCACTCATTTTCCTAGTTGTAATGAGTAGCTAAATCCCCTCTAAGGGGTTGATTGAGTAGTTAGTTTGATATTGGGCTTGTATATAAACTTGATGTTATATTGATATTCATGTCTATCTTTCATTGTTCTATTCTTGCTATGAATGGTTATTATTGATTTCTTGTTTAGATATATCCTCTTAGCAAGATCTCTTTGGATTATGTTTGAGTATTGCATCTAGATATACATCCTATTTAGTTGTTTATTGCTCTAATGAATGGACGGAACGTCATGAATTCTGACTTTTAAACCGCGGTCTTAATCTAACCTCGATCGAGTTTCTGGCACTATACATCCTAGGTCGGAGCCCATGAGAGGCTTAGAAGTCATCACTATACATCCTAGGTTGACTACGCTTAATCGGTTGAGTCATTGAAAGGTAGACGAGCTTCATTTCCAGAATCCGATGAACAACCAACACAATACATCCTAGGTTGGTGGTTTACGATGGATTAATCCCAAATAGGTGGTCCTCACTATACATCCTAGGTAGGCCACTTTCTAGGGATAAATAACCGACTCTATACATCCTAGGTCGGTTACCTTTGAATAGGACGTGCCTATTGACAAATTTGTTGCATTGCCTAGTATTTACTTTCGAATCCATTAACTCCTTAGTTTCCATCATCTATATATATCATTCATCCCATTTCCCCTTCATCTAGTTTGCATACTTATTTTAGTGTTACTAATAGGATAATTCACCATCAACATCTTCATCATTTTATGTTTCGTTTATTATATATACATTAACATTACTTTAGCAATAACTAATCTTAGCTAGCTCCGCTCCCTATGGACGATACCCCACTTGCCACCATATTTGTGTTTTCCAAACCAATTTAGGCTTAGTGAGGTTTTTACATTACTGTTGACGGATTGATCTTTAAAATGACACAAGAAAAGGTCCAGTCAAATGGCGCCACTACCGAGGAGTGGCAAGTTTAATTAGATTAGTTTTGCATGAGTAATTTTTATAGTTATTTACACTCATGCTATTACTTCGTTTGTATATTTTTACGTCGTGGGTAGTTTTTGTTTCTCGATATTCTAGGTTCATGGATGCCCTTTGGACAAATTCAGGATCCGAGTACGAGCTAGATATTGACCCATTTAGTCAGGAATGGGGATGGCACCAGGAATTCCAGGAGGGATGCAATGTGGGTAAAGAGTTTTCAACCGAAGAGAGAGTGGCAGCTTTGCTAAAGGACTACTTGCAAGAGAATGAAGAGACCCCATTAGTAGAGTAGAGAACTAGGGAAATTGTGCAAGCTACACAGACTCCAGATGACATTAAGTCAGCTAAGTATGAGAACATTTGATGAAAGGATAGAAGAGTTCATGCAATCAGCCAAACATGATAAGCAAGAGGTCCAGCTGCTACAACAAGCACATTTAAAGAGTTGGCAGACATACATGTGGAAGAATGATAGACAATCCAACGAGATGGATGTGTTTATTTACAGGATTGAGTTCCAAATAGGTCAGTTGGCTGAATTGTTACAAGAAAGAGAGAAAGGGAAATTTTTGAGTCAACCGGAACAGGCTAGTGCAAAGGCAGTCCTTAGAAGCGAAAGGGTTTTGAAAGAAAATGATAAGGAAACCGTCACAGAAGAAGATGAGGTGGTTCATACAGAGGTAGAGAGCGAGAAGAAGTTTGAAAAGGAGAAAGGTGTTCAGTTAGTAGACCAGAACCAAAACCTTAGCTCCATAAGTCATCAAACCCCTATGTGCAGCCTATACCTTTTCCAGGGAGGTTAAAAAACTCCAAGTTGGAGAAATCGCACCAGGAAATCTATGATCTCCTTTCCAAGGTAACCATCAACTTACCACTATTAGATGCTATTCAGAAAATGCCGGCTTATGGTAAATTTTTCAAGGATTTGAGTAAAGATAAAGAGAGGTTTAGGCCGAAACAACAAGAGCGTCTAAATGAGAATGTCAGTGCATTAATTCAACGGTCATTGCCCCAGAAAATGAAAGACCCTGGAAGTTTCATAATTGACATTACAATTGGTGGTTCAAACCGTGAACGAGCAATGTTAGACTCAGGAGCAAGCATTAACCTTATGCCGTTCTCGGTCTATAAGAAGCTGGGTTTGAATGACCTGAGGAAAACCACTATGTCTCTTGTCTTAGCGGATGCCTCTGTGAGAAGCCCAAAGGGCATTGTCGAAGATGTGTTAATATAGATAGAAAAGTTAATCATACCTCCTAACTTTGTGGTGATTGATATGGATGAAGGAAGAGACGAAACAGATGTGAAGTTACTTTTGGGTAGGCCTTTCATGGCAACAGTTAGGGTAGTGATTGATATACATGCAGGGAAGCTTACCATGAAAGTAGTAGACGAAACAGTGGAGATCAACATTTTTGACTCTTTGTCATACCCAGTGGGTTCCCACGATTGTAACATCGTGGATTTCTTAGAGGAGGAGTTAGATATCACTGTTGAGGAGGAATTCAAAAGGGAAGGACATGAAGATGACCAGGTACCATTAAGAGAGCTTCCTCCAAGAGCTGAATTGAAAGCACTCCCATCGAACTTGAAATATGCATTTCTAGACGAAGAAAAGTTGAACCCAGTTATCATTGCCTCTAATTTGAAAGAAAGTCAAGAAGATGATTTACTTGGAGTGTTGAAAGAATATAGAGCAGCCATTGGTTGGTTCATAGATGATATAAAGGGAATAAGCCTCACAATGTGTATGCATAAGATTTTGCTAGAAGAAAAGGCCAAACCAACACGGGAGGCACAAATGAGATTGAATCCAATTATGCAAAGGTGGTGAAAAAGGAGATATTGAAGCTTCTCGATTCAAGGATTATCTACCCCATATCAGATAGTAGATGGGTTAGTCCCATTCATGTGGTCCAAAAGAAATCCGGAGTTACAGTAGTGAAGAACGAGATGAGTGAGTTAGTAGCACAAAGACTCCCGACAGGGTGGCGCGTTTGCGTAGACTACCGTAAGTTGAATGCGGTTAGCAAGAAGGACCATTTTCCCTTACCTTTCATTGATCAAGTCCTAGAACGGTTGGCATGGCATCAGTTCTACTATTTTCTGGATGGATATTCTGGGTATAATCATATAGTTATTGCTCCAGAGGACCAGGAGAAAACCACTTTTACATGTCCCTATGAAACTATGCTTTCCGAAGAATGCCCTTTGACCTTTACAATGCCCAGGTACATTTCAAAGGTGTATGGTTTCGTTGTTTTCGGATATGGTGGGAGAGATTATTAAAGTCTTCATGGACGATTTCTCGGTATTCGGGGACTCTTTCAAGTTGTGTCTTGATAACTTATAGTTAGTTCTACAAAGATGTATAAAAAACAACTTAGTGTTGAACTGGGAGAAGTGCCACTTCATGGTGCAACACGGGATTTTCTTGGGTCACATAATATCTGAAAAAGGGATTGAAGTAGACAAGGCAAAGGTTGAAGTAATCAAGAGTTTGCCACATCCTCGCAATGTCAAAGACATCCGGTCGTTCCTTGGTCATGCGGGTTTCTACAGGAGATTCATCAAGGATTTTTTGAAGATCTCCAGACCACTATGCTTGTTGCTACAAAAGGACAAGGATTTTGTGTTTAGTGCAGAATGCGTGGTGGCATTTGAATATTTAAAAGAGGTGTTGACCTCATCTTCGGTAATTGCTCCACAAGTTTGGGATTTATCATTCGAAATAATGTACGATGCATCTGACTTTGTGGTAGGTACAGTTTTGGGTCAGAGGGTTGGAAAAGCCCCACATGTTGTATATTACTCATCCTGGATTTTGAATGATGCACAAGTGAATTATTCAACAACAAAGAAGGAATTACTGGCTGTCATTTTTGCTCTTGAGAAGTTCAGACAGTACTTGCTAGGTGCCAAGGTTGTGGTATACTTAGACCACGCGGCGTTGCGATATTTACTCCAAAAGAAAGATGCAAAGCCCAGGTTGATTAGGTGGGTATTGCTATTGCAGGAGTTTGATTTAGAAATCCGGGATAAGAAGGGTTGCAAAAATATGGTAGCAGACCACCTTAGTAGGATAGTTCATGATAGCCAAATAGATGGGAATGAGTTTCCTTTGAGAGAAAGTTTCCCTGACGAACATCTATGGGTTGTACAGGATAAGGAACCCTGGTATGCAGATCTGGCAAACTATCTGACACATGGGGTATTTCCTCCTGATCTAGATTGGAAGGGTAAGAAAAGGTTTGTTAGGAGATCACGGGAATACTTCTGGGATGAGCCTTATCTTTTCAAACACGGGGCAGATCAGGTCATTAAGAGGTGTGTGCCAGAAAATGAGCAAGATGATGTGTTGCGATTCTATCATGATTTGCAATGTGGAGGCCATTTCAGCGCACGTAAGATAGCACTTAAGGTGCTGCAATCAGGTTTCTTCTGGGTATCACTTTTTAAAGATGCCTATCAGTTTTGTGTAGCTTGTGATAGGTGCCAGCGCACTGGGAACATTGGTAAACAAAATGAGATGCCACAAACTGGAATTTTGGTGGTTGAAATATTTGACACTTGGGGTCTGGATTTTATGGGACCGTTCCCACCCTCTTGTGGAAACAGCTATATTTTAGTGGGGTTGACTATGTTTCCAAATGGGTTGAGGATATTGCAACAGAGACAAATGATAGCAATGTGGTGGTAAAATTCATAAAGGAACATATTCTAACCCAATTTGGGATTCCAAGGGTGATCATTAGTGATGAAGGGAGCCATTTCAGTAAAAAAGTCTTGGGAAATCCATTAAAGAAGTATATGGTGCGTCACAAGGTGGCCACACCATACCACCCACAGATGACGGGACAGGTTGAGGTCAGTAACAGGCACATCAAACAGATTCTGGAGCAGACGGTCTCCTCAACTAGGAAGGATTGGGCATTGAAACTATCCGATGCCTTATGGGCGTACCGAACGGCTTTCAAAACTCCTATTGGGATGAGCCCGTATAGGTTGGTTTTTGGTAAGGCTTGCTGCCTTCCTGTAGAACTAGAACATAAAGCTTGGTGGGCGATTAAGAAGTTGAATTGGGAGTATGACAAGGCAGGGGAAGAAAGATGCAATCAGTTGAACGAGTTGGATGAATTCAGGTTGGAAGCCTATGAGAGTTCACAGCTTTACAAAGAAAAAACAAAAGTTATTCATGACAAGCGATTAGTAAGGAAAGAGTTCCAACTGGGCATGCTGATGTTACTTTATGAGTCCCGTTTGAAGTTGTTCCCTGGGAAGTTGAAATCGAGATGGTCAGGCCCACACTGTGTTGTTAATGTCTCCCCTAACGGAGCTGTAAACATTCAAAATTTGAGGAACGATGGAATATTCAAAGTTAATGGGCATAGGCTAAAACCGTATTTTGGACCAAAAGCTTGCTGCAAGGGTGTTGGTACCATGGAACTTACTGAGCCATAGAACATCTATCATGTCGGAAAACTGGTGGGAGGCAGCCCGCTCAGGTCATATTTAAACTTTTAGCTTTCTTAGTTTTATTTCAGTTGGTATTTTGGTTTTTCTTTCCTTTTCACATTTGATTTTTGTTTGGTAGAGTTGTTGTGTGTTTTAAGCTAGGTTGTGCATCTTTTGGGAAGCACACGACAACACGCAGGGACAACGAACTAGCTTCCTTCTAAAGGGAGTTTTCTACCTTCGATTTTGTACTTCAGTGCATTAAGTTTTCGATGAATGAGATTTAGATTTTGTTAATTTGAATGAGCATAGTTGAGCATATGTCTAGATCTAGTTTGGGGGTGTTGAACCCTCATTCCGTAAATTATTGTGATTATGCTTGTTACTGGTTGCACTATATGCATGTTCAGAATTTTTGAATCGCTTATGGTGTTTCTCCTCCCTTAGAACCACCTCGTGGATACCAACAATGGGGACATTGTTGAGTTTTGGTTTGGGGGTGTGTTACGCCTTGTACAGTCGTCCTTGGAGTCTTAGGCCCCGTCCTGCAGCTGTTTTTTTTTTGTTTTCATTTTGTTTTCCAAAAACGATTTCGAATTCGCGTTCGTTTAACCCTTTTTCATTTTATTTTTGAAAAACAATAAAAATTTGAAAAACACAATTAGTGTTAAAAGTGAAAAATTTGAAAAACATCTGAAAGTTGTTTTTCGTTTTTCGTTTTTCGTTTTTGTTTTTTTTTGTTTTTTCACTTATTTTTTTTTTATAAAAAAAAATCATTTTTTTTCTTACTTTTCTACATCTTCCCGTCACTATTCTTCTTCATCTTTTTCCAGACTCTTTTTCTTCTTCTTCTTCGCCGCCGATCGGCTTCTTCTTCACCGCCGATCGGCTTCTTCTTCTTCTTCGTCGATCCGCTTCTTCTTCATCTTCTTCTTCTTCTTCTTCGCCTCTTTGCCGCCAATCGGCTTCTTCTTCTTCTTTTTCACCGCCGATCGGCTTCTTCTTCTTCTTCTTCTTCGCCTCCGATCGGCTTCTTCTTATTCTTCTCCTTCTTCTTCTTCTTCTTCTTCTTCTTCTTCGCTGAGTCCACTTATTAGTCATCCAGCGAAGTTAAAAATTTTCTTTCCTTGAAATTTTACTGAACTTTGTTTGAATACCAGCTTTTCAATTTCCTTTCCTTCCACTTCCAGTGTAAAAGACCCATTCAAACTTAAAAATTCCAGCCTCCTAATGACATCTATGGCTAGTGAACCTATTCCTCCAAAAGTTATATATACACTGTTCGATAAAAGTCCTAAACGAATTGGTGTTTCAACAATTGATTCCAATTAACTACGCTGGATATATGATTGATGTTGAAAAGGGTGTGGTTAAAAATGGTTATTTTACAGGTAATGGTACTTCTCATGATGATTGCAGTGACGACGTGTGTACTAATGATGCCCCTACATGTTCTTCTTCAGGGAGTTTACTAGATAGGCTTTTTGTGATTGGTGTTTTAAAATTTTGTAGCAATGAAAGATGTCTTGAACTGGGAAGAAGATATCATGCATTGATTATCAAGAGTGAAGTTAGTGTTAATCAGTTTATAGGAACTAGTCTTGTTGGTATGTTTGCTAAATGTGGAGATATGAGTTTACTGGTAGTACGTTTAACTCCAGATTTTGTTAACTTAACTCTAGTTTACTGAATTTCATATGTAATGTTCTGGTGACTCACTTTTATTCAAATTATATATATATATATATATATATATATATGTATATATATGTATGTATTCGGTGAATCAATTTTCTTCTCTGATTCATTATTATATTTTTCTCTTTATTTTTACAACAATTTTTAAATTATGAGTTATTTGATAATTATTTGGGATGAATTATTAACTCCCTTTTATTCAAATTAAAAATTGCAATAGAAAAAATATAAGAAAAATTATAATTTTTGATATTTTTCAGTTATTCTACCAGACGTGTTTTTACTGTTTTCATTTTCAGAATTCAGCTTTCAGTGAAGCTACCAGACGCATTTTTACTGTTTTCAATTTCAGGATACAGTTTCCCGTATATGCTACCAGACGCGTTTTCAGAATTCGAAAAACAAAAAAAAACATTGTTTTCATTTTCATTTTTATTTTGGAAAAACAGTCACTGAAAAACGTTTACAGGACAGACCCTTATAGTTCCAATTTTTCAATTTTGTCGCTTGTCCAATTTTCAAACTGTAAGCAGTATGGGTATGATGCCTCTAGCGTGTACTTTTGGTTAGTTCTTTGTATGTGCTTTGACCTTGTGACATAGTTTGGTGCTACTTGAGTGTTCGCTTGCACCGCCATGGGATCGTCCCACCCGTTGGTGTTAAGTATTGGGGACTCAATGTTCCGATGTCTTGTTCTAATAGTGGAGATACCACTGAGATCACAAACACAAGCATAAAGTGCGTATTTTGAGTGTATTACTGATTATTCTTAAACACACCTCTAGTCATTTATGTCATGTGCCATAGGATTCGCATATCATTTTGTGAAGTGCGTGATGGATGCTTTCATTCCCTTTTTAGATGGTTGTGGAAGTGATATTAGGGAATGTGTGTGTATTGAATTACCTTTATAGCCTAAACACCACATAACATATTGTGTGCTTCAAAGCCAAGTTTGAGGCTAAACACTTACTCTTTTATTTGGTACCACATTCAACCATTTACCTAATAGCCTAAACACATGCCTACCCTTGTACTAATCATGTTAGGATGTGAAATGGTGGTGATGAAAGGAGTTAAGCTCTAAATGGTCAAAGAAAGGGTAAAATGAAATAATTGTTGAAAATATGAAAGGAAAGGGCTAAGAATTGTCCTTGTGTGCCTTAAGTGCCCAAGAAAGGGAAATTGTAATAACTCAAAACAGAGTACAACATTGTGATTGTGAAATTGTAAAAATAAAAAATTCAAAGGGAAATTGTACTTGTGTGCCATAATTGTGATTGTGTATGCTAAATACGCTCAAACGAAATGCAGCATTAAAGGCACGAATGTGGGTTAAATGATTTCCTAGAGGTTTGCGTATGACTGATAAAAGAACATGGTGTGGGTGTAGGGATATATTCTAGCATGATTGGTGAGTTTGAACTCCAAATGTCCATATTCTTTTTGTAACCTCATTAAACCCCACAGCCACACTATAACCGGTGGAAAAGCTCTATTTGATCCATATAAAGTCTAGTTTGTGAATGTCGGTTGAAGCACGATCTTTCATGCCCATGGAATGGTGACTCGTTCCTAGGATAGTTGATTGCTTAAATTTTGTGCATAATTCATCTTTGCATACTTGTTTGTGTGGATTTTAGGACTCTGTGAGGAAAGAAAAGAGAGAATCCATGCGAGCTTTAGAATTGAAGCAAATTATGCTCAGTGTATGGGAGTAAGTTGTCCCTAACTCATGAATGCCTTTAGGTGTGGGATTCATGTTCATACGAGCCTCCCTTGGGTGTCTCCAAATTGCTCTTGATCTTGTGCATATGTTTTTCTCCTCTCTATCACACCTATATGTATCATATCACACATTGGACTTGCGGCATTGTTGAATTATTGTTTTGGCGTCTGGTTGTTTTAGATTATGTTTGCTCGAGGATGAGCAAAGGTTTGGTTTAGGGGTGTTTGATCGTGCCAAATATGTAGTTCATTTAGGCCCTCAAACCCTTATCTTGTATTCTGTTTTCGTGCGTTTTGGTATCTCTAATGGGTTGTTATGTACATAATTGTAGGAAATGGTGCAAAGATAGGTTTGGAAGTATGTTGCGGTGATACCGGCAGAAAAAGAGCAAAAGGAAAGACAAATGATCATAAGCAGCTCTACAGTGCAGGTAAAGTGATGCTCAAGTGCGGGTCGCAACCGCACTCCAACCTACTCCAACCGCACTCCAACCGCACTCATGCTCATAGCCGGGACCTGATAGAAGAGAAGAGTTAAAGTGCGGGTCTAGTGCGGGTCATCCAACCGCACTCCACCCGCACTGTTGCCAAACCAGAGAAGCTGAGTTGCACCTGACATTAAAGTGTGGGTACAGTGCGGGTCATCCAACCGCACTCCACCCGCACTATTGCTCAAGAAAGAGGAGTGGATATTTGCAACTGACAGTAAAGTGCGAGTCAAGTGCGGGTAATCCAACTGCACTCCACCCACACTATTTCCCAGATCCGAGAACTGAAGATGAAGACAACCTATTCAGTGCGGGTACAGTGCGGGTAATTCACCAGTACTCCACCCGCACTCCACGCGCGCCAGATTGATTTTTGAAGTTTAAGTGACCTATTTTTGTATGTTGTATAAATAGAAAAGGATGAAAATGTTTTAACCAGCCTTTGAACTCATTTTCAGAGGTTTAGATCTAAATTTTCTCTCTCTATCTCTCTCTCATACTTACATTCTCTACTCAACTTCAAGGAAGGTAGGAGATGGAAGCAACTTCAAGGAAGGAGATGTTCACGAAGGGTTCTTTCTCTTTCCTTTCTCTCATTTTTCTAGTTGTAATGAGTAGCTAAATCCCCTCTAAGGGGTTGATGGAGTAGTTAGTTTGATATTGGGCTTGTATATAAACTTGATGTTATATTGATATTCATGTCTATCTTTCATTGTTCTATTCTTGCTATGAATGGTTATCATTGATTTCTTGTTTAGATATATCCTCTTAGCAAGATCTCTTTGGATTATGTTTGAGTATTGCATCTAGATATACATCCTATTTAGTTGTTTATTGCTCTAATGAATGGACGGAATGTCATGAATTCTGAATTTTAAACCACGGTCTTAATCTAACCTCGATCGAGTTTCTAGCACTGTACATCCTAGGTCGGAGCCCGTGAGAGGCTTAGAAGTCATCACTATACATCCTAGGTTGACTACGTTTAATCGGTTGAGTCATTGATAGGTAGACGAGCCTCATTTCCAGAATCCGATGAACAACTAACACTGTACATCCTAGGTTGGTGGTTTACGATGGATTAATGCCAAATAGGTGGTCCTCACTCTACATCCTAGGTAGGCCACTTTCTAGGGATAAATAACCGACTCTATACATCCTAGGTCGGTTACATTTGAATAAGACGTGCCTATTGACAAGTTTGTTGCATTGCCAAGTATTTACTTTCGAATCCATTAACTCCTTAGTTTCCATCATCTATATATATCCTTCATCCCATTTCTCCTTCATCTAGTTTGCATACTTATTTTAGTGTTACTAATAGGATAATTCACCATCAACATCTTTATCATTTTATGTTTCGTTTATTATATATATACATTAACATTACTTTAGCAATAACTAATCTTAGCTAGCCCCACTCCCTGTGGACGATACCCCACTTGCCACCATACTTGTGTTTTCCAAACCAATTTAGGCTTAGTGAGGTTTTTACATTATTGTTGACAGATTGATCTTTAAAACGACAAAAGAAAAGGTCCGGTCACTCTTCTGTTTTACCGGTTTAAAGGTAGGATCTACAGCCAATCTGTGAGCTGCCAAAGTAACTGGTATCCTCTGTATCTCTTCATGACTCCAAGCGAAGATGTCACTGTATTCTTGTAATAGTTTCACTAGAACCTCCTTCATTTCAGTTCCCAGTTTCGAATCATCCTGACAACCTTGAAAGGGTCGTCCTTTCGGATATATACATCTTCCAACTCATCTATAGGATGGCTGATGTGTCCCCCGCAGGGAATTTTAGGACATTATGGTAGATTGACAGGACACCCTTTAAAGCAGATAAGTAAGGTCTCCTGAGGATGGCGTTGTAGGAGGATGGGGTATCTACCACGATGAAATCTGTCATGAGATTTTGCTAGAGAGGGGTTGTTCCTACTATCACTGGTAGGATCATAGACCCGGTGGGAACTATTTAGTCCCTGGTGAATCCATACAGTGGGGTAGTGCAGCTGTTGTTGTTAGGATTATGCTCAATAGCAAGAGTGTAATATTGTAATTGACAATCTTTTCATATTAATAAAGTGTTTTCTGATTTTTACAAATACTTATAGCATTTATTATTATAATTGTCAAGGTAAATAATCATAAGGTCAAAAGACTATGAGATATGAAGAATTGTTCATACATCCGGATATGTGTGAGGTAGACACAATTCTTTAGTTAGTCTTGAATAACGTTCACAACTTAAGTTAAAGGTTGGGCACCTCTATCTTGAAAAAGTTGTAGAATTCTTTTACTAGCATTTGAGTGGGATCAAATGAGTTATGATGAGTCTAAAATCATCGAAAGGTTTTCGAGTAAAAGAATCTAGTGCACTGGGTGCATTGAACAGGATCACAATGAAATACTTTATCTAGAACTGTCACTAGATATAAGTCTTTTAATTATTAGGACAATTGGATAGTCGATCTTAATACTGAGATAAATGATGGACTTATGGTTGCAAGTGTTATCATTTGAGCTATCAATGAGTACGATTATGTAGCATAGTCTATCCTCGATAGTTTGGTGGTATTCATTTGTTAATCGATAGAGGACTTCATTTATAGATATGGACATCGTGGCTCCATTTATTAAATGAGAGTATAATATCATCATATGGATGTTTTGAGGTATTGGATATTAAATCTCAACGTTGAGTTTTCAATAATGATTATTGAAGACATGGCTTCTGGACAAGTCAAAATATCCAAGTTCAAAATATGGTCATATGAGGAAATATGGTAACTTGGAGAGCTATAGACGATCTATGAGCTCTTGGCGATTACTGATATTATTCACGAGGATACACCATCTCCTATAAGATTGTCTAGGGTATGAATGAGAAACATCTCCTTATTCTATCTTTATTTAAGAGTTCAATTTAGCTCTTTAGTGGAATGAGTTAAAATTAATAGATCGGACCTAAGTGAATCATTTGTTGATTGTGATTAGGTTATGTCTATTGAAGCTTAAATTTAGATAGCCCGCCAAGATCCACAATCCACACGTACTTGCATGGATCACTTGATATATTCTACCAGACCAATTTATGGGTCCATCTAGAATTGCATTTGATATATTAAGAATGTAATATGTCTATTATTTTTTTAATGGGCTGCTCTATTATATTAATATATTAAAAGGAGACATGTGGGCTTGTTTCTTTTAGTAAGAATAAGTCTGGTTCACATGTGGGCTTTTATTTAAAGTCTAATGGATTAAATAAAATAAGAAAAATAATATTAGACCCATATATATATATGGTGTGGGCGGCAAGGCTAATAAAATAGCCCAAAATATTATTTTATTTTATTGTTTTGATTAAATGGAAATTAATTAATTATTTAATTAATTAATAGTTTAAATCAAAATCTTTTCCTGATCAGTAAATAAAATACTATGTGTTGGATTAGGGTTAGAATTCTTTTAAGTGATAGGAGTCCTAATGTGATAAGGATTAAGTCCACATACACTCCATACCACACAAAGAATTCGGCCACCCTAGTCCTATGTGGGTTGGGATTCTTAAATTGATAGAAATTAGGGAAAAGCACAATTCCTTTTCACGTAAGGAAATTGGCCAACCCTAGATTTCAATACACAAAGAATTCGGCCAACCCTATTTTGAGAAGGAGAAATTTTGGTCACCTTATAAATATAAGGTGATAAATTTCGGCCACCAAGAAGCTTGAGTGAGAGAGATTTTTGTTTGCTTTGAAAAATAAAAATCTTACTCAATACACATAGAATTTCGGCCAAGAGAGAAAAAGAAAAATAAGTTCTCATTCGATAGTGCACTTGCAAGCCTTTAACATCAAAAGGTTTTGTGCACACTTTCGATTTAGGGTTACGCGAGTTCCAATCATATCGATTGTGAATTCAAAAGTAACCGGAACTATTTTTCTAGGCTCTTGGTGTTTTGGGATAGAAGATCAGCATCAGAAGTTCCATACATCCATTCTCAGGTAAGCAATTCAAAGAAAAAAGGGAGACCACGCTCCTAGGTGATTCATGTACGTGCTAGGATTGAAGATCTTGCGGATTACCATCGACGTAAGTCAATCGGATCACGCGACAAGAGGTATTAAACTGTAACTGTATATTTGTGTTTAAATAATTAAAGGGTTAAGGTTCAAATCTTTAGAAAAAATTTAAACTATACGAAAATCTACTTTTCACCTTCCGCTGCGGTTTTAGTTAATTTTTCCCTACAGTTGTAGCAAGGATTCTTTAAAATGAATTGTTCCAAAACACCTTTGAAGAGAATGTCGACGCTTCTACCGGTTCCCACCAAGACACGATGGACCAGATTGTTAGCTATTTGCACAGTGATGACCACGGGGTTATCATGGGGCTGCATAGTGTTATACACATCCTCTTATGTAAAGATGATCTATGCTGAAGGAGGAGATTCGGGGAGTTCTGTGGTAACCTTGAAGACATCTTGGCCCACGTCTATCCTAGGCACTTTCGGGGCGTGGTTTTTTCTGGAATTGTTTGAGGTTCCCGCTAGAGTGGGACTTCCGCTAATGGTGTTGACTACGTGGATTTGCTCCAGCAGATCCTTTCCTTTTGCTTTCCTCCCCTCCTCCGTTGCTCAGAATTCTGCTTGTACCTTTTTTCCAGTGTGAATGTTATCACGTACCTGTTGGAGGAATTCTACCAGGCATCCTCCTCTAACTAATGCCTCAATCTGGTTGTGCAAACTATAGCATTCTGAAGTGTTGTGACACACATCCTCTTTGAAATCATAGTACTTGTAGCAGTTCCGTGGATCGACCGGTGCCTTTATTGGACGAGGCTTCCTGAGGAGTCCCTTATCACGGATGGCGAGGTGGATGGTTTTGCGAGATGCGTTCAGAGGGTATAGTTGGAGTATCCCCTTTCCTCTTTATCTATCTGCGCTACCTCACTGGGCAGAGGTATAGCCCTAGGATGAGTCTGTCTAACTGGGTACTGGTTCCTTGGGGACTGGTAAGGTGGCAACCAATACGTAGATTTATTAGGAGGTTTTTTTTTCTGATTAGGTGCAGGCTTAGGCGCCTTCTTCTTTTGGCGCTTGGTAGTTCGCATATCATCATGCTCCATCTTGACACGAAGCTGCTTATCTATTTCTATATGTTCTAGGGACCTGTCATAAGCCTCTTGGTATGTTTCCGGAGGATGCTCGGTGAAGGATCTGAATAACCTGCCTACCTATAAATTTCTTCTGAAATTGGCCTAGGTCTCATTCTTCACGAAAACCCCCATCTGAATTACTTCTTTGTCGAATCTCCCCACATTGGCTCTGAGCGATTTTCCCCGCTCCTGGATAACGTATTGAAGATTTATGGGATCCTTGGGGTGCGGTTTGATGCCCTGGAACTGAGCGCAGAAGTCAGTGGTCAACTTGGTGAATTAGTCAACGCTCCCTACTAGTAGCTTCCTGAACTATCCTTTGGCATAGTCCGTTAGCGTGGTAGGGAACATCTTGCACATGGTGGCCCTGGTAGTATTCTGGACCTCCATCTGATGAACAAAACTTTCTAGATGACTCAGGGGATCTTCGGTCCCTGAGAATTTGTCGGTTGGCATTTTGAACTTGGGAGGTAGTTCTGCCTCCTTAATCCTCTTAGAGAACGCAGCATTCATCTCTCCCAAAGGGTCTTTCCAATTTTCCCGGTGCTTTTCCTTCTTCAACTCTTGGATATCTTTCGCCATTCTGGCAACCTGGTCCCGGAGTCGTTTGCCATCATTCACAGATTCTACTTTATAATCCCTGTTATCAGACCCCTCTAATGTCACAGAAGCTTCATCTTGGTTCTTTCCCTAAGGAGCGTCTTCTCCGACGCCTCTATTTCTACCTCCCGCCGTTGATGGAGGCCGCCTCTTGGTCGATTCTTGCTGAGGCTGTCTAGAAGAAGCTTATAGTTGGACCGGGTGGTGACGCTCTCTAGGTGGGAGATCGATGGCGGACCTTGTGCGCCGGGGTTGATAACCTGTAGGTTACCCTGGAACCTGAGGCTTGGGCCCGAGTCTATCATGGACCAATGGTATCGGGGGCATGGGCCCGAGTTTTTCATGGACCGGTACGGGAGGTGGTGGTCCTAACCTGTCAAACGGGGGTGCCCTGGTACCATGCTGATTGGCATCTCCCCTGGTGTCAAGTACCACGGGTTGACTGGTACTACCTTCTGCGACCATTCAGAGGTGGATACTTTCTATGAAAGCCGCGACTTGTTGGTCTAAATTGGTGGGCCAGCTGTTGGAGTGGTAGGTGCCCGAGGGGTAGCTCGTGCGATATATGATGGCTTCGAGGCAAGTTTACGACCCTTTCCCCCCTTCTTTGGTTTATGACCCTTCCGGGTTGAAGCGGTGGATTGATGCCTCGAAGGGTCGGGGTGATCATGAGAGGATCGAACCTTCATTCTGATAATGCAGTAAGAAAACGAGACACACAGGCTTTCTTTTAAGGGTGTGGTTTCCCACAGACAGCCCTAAAAAGTGTTAAAGGAAAAATCTGCTCAAGGAGCCGAATTCCAGTTAGCACCCTTATCCCCTATCGGTAGGTGGTAGCGGGATAGGTACCTTTGGTACCGGGGTTCCTTTCTATGCTGAAGAGCGATGTGGACAAGTATGAAGGAACCAAAGAGATATAAGTAAATACTATTTTATTGAATAAAAGTTTGTGTAAAGGTTATAACGATATTTTTTTCTCTCTTTCTATACAAAAATGGAGATAGAGAATGTCGTTTATGTCGATAAGTTGCTATTACTCTCCCAATGACTATTTGTAAACTCTCACTGGCTTCTAAGAAACCTAGAGAAGTCTCTCTGGATATGAAGATCTCTCTTTTGTATTTCAAAAAAGAACTCGATCACCCTATTCGTCCTTCAAAGCCATATATATAGGCCTCTAATATCCTTCAGAATCCGGTAGTTTTGATGAGGATTATTTAGAGTCCTATTTTAGGCGTTGAAAGGAGTTGAGTGAGGCTAAAGGCGCGGGATTTGATCGCAGTAATCACTGTCATATTTAAACTTTGATTCGGTTGACCGTTTGGTCTCATTTATGGCGCTTTAAATGGCGAGGGAGTCAACTCTTTCTGCTGGCGTTACTTGGAGGAGAATACTGATCTTCTAGCGAGATATACTGGCATGCTGGCTTGAATTGTTGTCGTGGCACTTATTTTATTCATAATGGCAACCTTATAGTGATGTCGGTTCTGCTGGGCAGGTAGGATGCCTATCTTGATTGGATTTCTGGGTTGGTATCGAAGTACCCTAGGATATCGGGTGCAAGTCGCAGTACCAAGATACCATGTGGGAAGTGTCGGGCACCTGCGATCATGATACCCCTCCCATCAGATGTCAGCATGGACGTTCAGCGAGGTATTTGTTCCTCCTGGTCGAATATCTCAAACGCTTCATCTGGGTAGATAGGTAGTCGAGGTTCTGGTCTTACTAGGTGTTGCTTCTGTCAGGCTCGCAATACCAGCCCGGTGAGGTACCTGGGAGTAGGGGCCGGTCCTTATTATGTATATATTCAGTGGAAAATTCTCCTTTGGATCCTTGCCAAAAAAACCATGTTAACACCTTCTTTTCAAAATGTACACCTTTGGAGAAGTGTTGACTTTATTGTGACTAAAGAAGTCCCCTTGGGTTGTTCACCCTTATCGTTCCGGATCAATATAGGTCTGTTCCTTACTTGGTTTTAAAAGATATTTTCCTGTCTTTTCTTTTGTCGATTAATGTTTTCATCGCATTGGGTCTTTTTGTGACCCTTCTCATGACAGAAAAAGCATTTAAATGAAAAAAAGGAACATTACCCGTTTTCTTTCGTGGATATGTTCTATTGTTTCTTGCCTTGGTGGATTTTGAGATGAAGATCTCTTCCCTCCTTGTTGTCTCCTTCATCAAGACCGTGATAGCGTGTTCGGCTTCCCCGAGTTCTACTAACAAATCACACTCCTTGATTTTAGAAACTGTGCATGCATGTTCTTTTGCGGCTAAAGCATCCTTCAGCTCTTGGTGCTCCTTGTCTCTCCTTTCCACCTCCAAACACATCTTTCCTATTCTTTGTGAAAACTCCTCCTCTTGTCTCTTGACAACTTGTGCCAATTCTTCACTCTTCTTGAGGGCTTCGTCCCTCTCCTTTATCAATGTATCAATCCTCAAGGCAAGGTTGATATCTATTTCATCTACCTTCTCATCCTTCTTGATGAGATCATTTTCTAGTTTTTCCTTCGTCTCTTCTTCAAGCATCTGTACTTCATCCTGAAATGCTTGAAAGATATCTTCCAACTCATCCACTAGTTCTTCAATTTTTTCAATGGTTTCTTCGGTTCTGACGTTGAAGCAAATGTTCAACTCCTTCTTCTTCTCTTTTCTTTCAAACAGGTTGAACTCAACCTTGTCTCCCAAAACTATCATAGTTAGCTTCCTGTGATGAAAATCTACAGTGGTTCTTGCCGTAGCCTTGAATGCACATCCTAGAAGTATAAGTTGCTCTCTTCAGGTGCGTTTTTCTCCAATATCAAGGACAACAAAATCTGTTGGAATAATTAGCTTATCTACCTCCAAAAGCACATCTTCAAAAATCCCAAGAAGGTGTCGCGAAGATTGGTCCTCCAAAATCAATGACATGGAGGTGTGCTTGAATTCTCCCAAATTCAATCGCTCATAGACTGAGGATGGCATCAAATTGATTCCCGATCCCAAATCTAACATGGCTTTCTCCTTTGAAGTACCTCCAACAGATATATCAACCATGAAACTTCTAGGATCCTTAAGATTTGGAGGGAGACCTTGTTGAATAATCGTGCTGAGATTGCCTCCTAGAAATTCTTGGTGGTTAGGTCCCATCTCCTGCTCCATTTTACTAACTTTCTCACTCATCTTGAGCTTTTCTTTTGCTTGGGTATTAAGGGGTTTGTAAGGATTCTTTGCTTTGTGAAGACGCGAATCAACTTTCTTCTTTCCTACCATGGTCACCATATTTATCCCTTCGGTGTGGTTAATGGGCACCTTTCTCTTCTCTTGCCTTTTAGAGTTTTCTTGCAATTGAGACAATTGCATAGAAATCTTCTTAATCGAAGCCTCCAAGCTAACTATCTGTTGGTCCTCCTCCGGATTGTAAATTTGAGATTGTTGATTGTTTTGGCTTGATTGGGCATTACTCTGATTCCCCCATTGGTTTCCTCCATACCCTTGATAGTTCTGATTGTTCCCGTATTGCTGATTACCACTTTGGAATTGCCCTCTAGTGTAATTACCACCCCACTGACTGTTCCTCCAATTAGGGTTGTAATTATTTCCATTTTGGGTATTTTGTTGACGATTCTAATTATATTGGTAGAACGCTTGTGCTTCCTCCTCTTGAGGTGCTACACCTTGACTGGGGCACATGTCCACCCAATGTCCGTTCGGCCTAAACACTTGACATACTATAGCTTGTGCTTGCTGTTTTTCAGCGTTGCTTGCAAATCCCATCATCTCCTTTGTGAGATTGTCTAACTCGGTTGCTAATTCTGTATGCCTCTTTCCTTCTTTGTCCTCCCCTCATGAACTATGTTGTTGGGAGTTTTGTCCCAACATCTCGTACCTCTCTAACACTTCTTTCGCCATCTTTTCTCTCATTGCTCCCCCACAAGCATTGTCAACTATCGCTTGGGTGAGCCCCAGAAGTTTATCATAAAATGATTGCACCCGACTGACTAGTGTAAACTCATGGTGAGGGCACTCAGCTAAGAGTAACTTAAACCTCTCTCATGTCTCGTGGAAAGGTTCTCCATTCTCTTCCACAGATGTAGCTATCTTCCCACTGATCTCCTTGGTTTTCCATGCAGGGAAATACTTGTCAAAGAATTTTTGCTCAACTTCATCCCATGTGGTGAGTGACCCCGGTGCAAAAGCCATAAGCCACTGCTTGGATTTATCCTTCATGCAATATGAAAAGCATCGCATCTTTACTTGATCCTCTGACAACTCTCCTAGACAGATGGTCATCATCACATTATAATAGTCTTTCATAAAATGAAGAGCATCCTCCCCCGTCTTTCCATAGTATGTAGGGAGAGTATTATAATGTTTGTTCTTCAACTCGTAATTCCTCTGTGCCATGTTCAACAAGATAGCAGAAGGATGAGCTCCGACTCTTGGCAAGGAATAATCCTGCATACACCTACGTTGTTCACCTTCATTTGCTCTAACTGGCGACACATGTCTTTCTTCATCCGGTGACCTCGCCGGTGATGTATCCTGACTTGTCATCTCAAATGGTATCCTGAAAATTAAAAGTAAAAACTGATCAAAGATTGAGTAATAAATTGATTAGGTCTACAACTGAAACAACCAAATGTATGAAAAATACATAGAAAAGCTACTGAGAAGTTCCCCGGCAGCGGCGCAAGATTTTTGACGCACTCCGAGCGTACCTCTAAAACTACAGGTGCTCTTAAAACTAAGTGTTAACGGAAAAATTCACTCGGGATGAAAATCTCAGTTAATACCCTCACCCACTACCGGTAGCAGCAGTGGGGTAGGTACCTTCGGTACTGGGGTCCCTCTCTTTTGTATGATTGAGATCGACAGATCAAAGAATGGAGAAAGAACACAAAGGGACCATGGAATGTAAAATAAACACAGTTTTATTCAGTCAATCACTACGGTTGGATTACAATATGTATACATGCATATTTCTCTCTATTTTCACTCTTTTACATAGGATGGAAATGGAGAAAACGTTCGTGTCGATAAGTGGATATTTTTCCTCCAGTGATTGTCAATGGACTCTCACTTGCTTCCGGGAATCTCCCGGGATCTCTCTTGTTGTGGCGATCAAGAATACACAAAAAATCCTTTTTCCTGTTTACTTTACCCTTCAATGCCATCTATATAGTACTCTCTAGAATCTCCCCAAAATCCGGTTGTCTTAATGAAGATTATAGAGAGTCCTATTTTAAGCGTTGAAAGACATTTGCATGGAGCTGAAGGGGCGGGATTAGATCCCGTCAATCAATGGTGAATTCAAATTCAAATTCTGATTCGGTCGACCATTGGGTCATTAATGGCGCTTTATTTTGGCAATGGAGTCAACTTTCCTTCTTTGTGGAGCTTAATGGCAATGGAGTCAACTTTCCTTCTTCGTGGAGCTTGATGGCGATGGAACCGAATTTCCTTCTTCGTGGAGCTTGGAGGGAAATTCTGACTTTGAGTTCTGACGGAGGGTAGTGCTGGTACCTCATTTTGATAAGCTTGTTCTGCCTCCTGCTGGAATGGTGCTTGTGTCTTTGTGTAGCCCATCGTACTGCCTGGGGGTAGGATTCTTGCCTTGAAGGAGCTCTGGATAAGCATACTAACTACCAAGCGGGAGTCGGGGTGGTACCGAGGTAGGTATCGAGGTACCTGGTACCTTGATCAACGTCGAGACGCTTGCGGGGTGCTGGGCGTGCAAGCTATCATCGAACTGGTCTTGAACTGGTATCAGAAGCTTCAGTAGGGTGAGATACATGCTTTCGGAGCTGATATCCTATGTAGATAGATGGATAGTCGAGGTTCCAACCTCGTTGGATATCGACTCCATCTAGGTGATGGTACCGATCTTGCAGGTCTCTTGGAGTATCTGGATGAATCTTCCTGGATAGGTCTCTGTTCTGAAAATTCTCCTTTGGTCCCTTGCCAGAAAAACCTGTTAACACTAAGTGAAATGAAAATGGAGTGCGCGAGTCTAAATAACCCTTCGCAAGTGTACGAATCGTTGTCGAGTATAGCAGACACAAGTAAGGGTTTTGTTCCCACAAGGAACTTTAGAACGTTCTTTATTGTGATTGGTCTAATACAATTCAACTGAAGTTAAACTAGTGAGAGATTGCTTTCAATTGCTAAGTTTAAAGATTCTAAAGATATGTTGAGGAAGTAGTGATACTATATGTTAATGAAAATTTTCACAGCCAAAGTTATAATCTTAAACAACCTAGATGTAAGAGTTTAAAGTGTAAACTACTCAAGATTGGTCAACCTAGAAAAATATCGACCATCCATGCACAACAATTCATGCTTGGTTGTTAAGTAATGTTCATACTTAACAATTAACATTTTGAAGATATTAAGCATCAGTGCAAACTCAAAATAGATAAAAGATAGACTTGGATCATTATTAAAGGTGTTCACATATATACAATCACTAAATCCTCAACAAAAGGATTTAGCCACTCAATATCAAGTAAAAACAAGTAAGGAAATGAGACAGATAAAGAAAGATCATGGTGTTCTTGATGTTCTCTTTTAGCATGCTCCACAAACCTTGCTTGAATGACCAAGAGTAGATTCACTACTTCTAAGTTAAGAAACTAAAGTGTTTAATCTAAAAGTAAAAGTGAGTGATTCCTCAAAAAGGATGTTTTCAACTCTAGCTACAAATTTCTTATACTAATTTCTACTTTCACACTTTTCACCTCACTATATTACTCTCACACACTTTTTCTGGAATGAAAAATGTGTTTTTATAATGGGGGAAACTTTTGGCTAAAATCCACTTGAAGAGTGATGTGTAAAGTCTTCTGCGACTTCATACTGCGACATGGACCTCACAGTTTCAACTCGCATCTAAGTCGGCTCTTCATTTGCTAGGTTATTTTGCGGGTTGTATCTCGCAGATTGTCTTTATTGGTTTCTCTGCAACTTAAGTCTGCGAGTTATGAGTCGCAGCCTATGCTCGCAGTGTCTTCTGAAGCTCTTTTGCATGATGATTTCTGCGAGGTTGAACTCGCAGATTGTTCTTGCAATCTTTTCTGGAACTGAACTGCTATATAGAACTCGCACTAGGTCGTCGTAGAAAAATATATGGTTTGGATGTGACCTACCTCTGCTAGTTCTGACTCGCAGTTATAACTCGCAGTGGCTTCTGCTTTTGATCTGCCTCTTGTTTCTATGAGGTTGAACTCACAGATTGAACTCGCAGTCGTTTCTGTCTTGATCATCTCGCAGCCATTCATCACAGACTATTCTAGACATGATCTGCGACTTAGTTCTGCGAGGTTGAACTCGCAGATTATCCAAACTTGCCATTTTACTTTGTTTTTCTCCCCAAATCTTCATCAAGTCCCAATACTTCACCTTAATATCAACATTACCTACAAGGTAATCAAAGAGATAGTTAAAACACACAAATGACCGATAAACAGACATAAAATAGATGAACCAAACGCTCAAAATATGTACCATTTGTGAGCGATCACCTTGAAGCTTCGGTTCCTGACTTTCCTGTTGAATTATCGAACAATCCGGCTTTGATAGACTGCTACCTTTTCTACGACCCTGTCCCGTTTTTCCTCCAGGAGGTCTAAGTTGGCTCTTATCTTGTTCTGGTTATCTTCTGGGTCGAAGTGCTGAACCCGAAAAGAGGTGAGCTTATGCTCGATGGGGAGGACAGCTTCTACCCCGAAAGCTAGTGAGTATGGGGTTTCTCCAGTGGCAGTCCTTTTGGTGGTGCGATTGGCCCATAGCACATCCGGGAGTTCATCTGCCCTCCTACTCTTCTTCTATTAGAGCTTCCTTTTCAGGAGTCTCTTGATAGTCTTGTTTGTGGCCTCTACCAGGCAGTTCGTTTGGGGATGTGCCACGGATGCAAAACGAAGTTTGATTCCCAGGTTCTCACAGAAATCTAGGAATCTAGTATTGTCAAATTGTTTGCCTAAATCCGTATGTAATAATGACCATCAGGGTACCGAACCGGCAGACCACATTCTTCTTGATGAACTATGTTATTTTTACCTCTGTGATCTTGGAAAGGGTGCGGTTGGGAGCGGTTCAATGAAGTCTACTCCTCAGAAGCAAACGGATATGGAGAGCTAATAGAAGACAGTCGTTCTAGAGGTAAATGGTGCAGACTGGCTGTTTTCTGGCATGGTTCGCAAGACTGTACCAACTGCCTCGTATCATGGTATAAGGTTGGCCAGTAGTATCCCATGCGTAGTACCTGGTAAGCTAGCGCTTCTCCTCCTGTATGGTTTCCACAGTCCCTTGAATGTACCTCTCTGAGTGCCCAGCTTGCATCGTCGGGATGTAGAAATCTGAGTAAGGGGAGAGATATTCCTCTGCAGTAAAGGTGTCCCTCCACCAAGCAGTATCGGACAGAGGTTTTCTTGACCATGCGAGCTTGAACAAGATTTTCAGAAAGCTTTTCTTCTTGGAGGTAATCTATGATGGGGTCCATCCAGCATGGAAGTCGTTCCACATGGTTGACCTCTTTTCCTTCTGCTATACTAGGTCTAGAGATTATTTGGAGAGGTATCCCCTTTGACAGCGCCTGTCCTCTGCTTGCAGCTATCTTGGCTAGGACATTGGCCTGATGATTGTGCTGCCTGGGTATCTGCTTGATCGTGAATCCTTTGAAGCGGGATACAAGCTCTTAGACCTTTTTGAGGTAAGTTGCCATGTTATCTGCTTTGGCCTGGTATACACCTGTTACTTGGTTGACTACCAACTGTGAATCACCTTTGACATGTTGGTAACTTGCCCCAAGTTTTGCCGCCACCTTCATTCCTACTAGCAAGGCCTCATACTCCACCTCGTTGTTAGTGGCGCTGAACTCGAATCTAAAACAGTGACAGCATTCGACCTTGTCCAGATCAGTTACAGGTTAGAATGATTGCACCCCCGCTTCCTGCTTGACTAGGTGCCCCATCAGTGTATAAGATCCAGGTTTCTCGATTGGTGAGCCAATCTACAAGCTCTTGCTCTTTCTGAGGAGCTTGATCCAAGCTCCGGGTAGCATTTGTTAGGATTATGCTCAATAACAATAGTGTAATAATGTATTTGACAATCTTTTCATATTAATATAGTGATTTCTAGTTTAACAAATCTTATACCATTTATAGTTTAATAATTATAATTGTCAAAAGAAAATATTCATATGGTCAAAAGACTATGAGAAAAGAAGAATTGTCCGTACATCTAGATATGTATGAAGTAGACACAATTCTTTAGTTAGTCTTGAATAATATTCACAACTTAAGATAAAGGTTGGGTGCCTTTATCTTTGTTAACGGAAAAATCAACTAGGGGAGCAAAATTTCAGTTAACACCCTTAACCCGCTACCCCGGAGGTCACAGCGGGGGGTAGGTACTTCGTACCGTGGTTCTGGTAAGGTGAAAGCGAGATAGATGCCATGGTAGGAGAACAATCATCCCTCCCATCTGGTGCAGTAGGCTGGTACCCGGTCTTAGTATCTAATCCTGGTACCTAGTCACCTCTCTAGGTGCCTTCAATATTCCCCCGACCTAGATAATGAGCCAGGAGAAGTATATGAGAGCTAGGACCAGCATGGTCGGTGCCTAGCATGCATACATGCATTCATAACAAGGAGATAGATAGGAGAATGACAACTCTTTTAGTAGTGGTGGACTGACCTAGGGGAAATAGCATCACGATTGATCACATGCTGAAAAACCCCCAGGCAGTATCCATAGGAAGGAGAAAGACCCTTCTTTATATTTATATATTACGAGAGGTGCTCCGGAGAGCTTACATTAATACAAACTGAGTCCTGGTAGGTCACAGTTAGAGGGGTACCATTTGGTACCGGTACATTCATGGCAAAAACCGACATACATAGCAGTCGATACAATGGTGGTGTAGAGGGAAATCGGGTAGGGTCCCTTTTACACTCCAGGTGATGGCGAACTCATATTCCTAGTGGAGAAGTGGGCGAAATCTGGGATCAGAGACATCTTGGAGATATAGAGATGTAGGAGAGCTGTTGGAGAATGTTGGAGAGAATGTCCGGGAGTCGAAATGTTAGGGAATCGGCCTTTTTCTTGGAGAGTGATTTGTTATATTTATATCTGTTAATAGGGATTTTTGGCAAGGGACCAAAGGAGAATTTTCCAACTAGTATCAACCCGATGGACGCCAGTCCTAGCTTCCGGGTGACCAGCGAGGTCAATGCCACTACCTAGATGGATCCGATACTAGGTAGGACCAGGACCTCGATTACCTATCTATCTAGATAGAGCACTAGCACTGCGAGCTAACGAAGGTACATATCTCGCCTTACTAAAGCTCCCGATATCAACTCAAGACCGGTACAATGGTAGATCGCACACCTAGCACCCCTCAAGTGTCTCGACGTCAATCAAGGTACCCGGTACCCCGATGCCCGCATTGATACTACCTCGACTTCCACCTGGTACCTAATACCTCGATGTATATATTTGAAGCCCTTCCAAGGCAAGTACCTTGCCTGCCAAGCAATACGAAGATGACTGCGAAGACACAAGCACCACTCCATCAAGAGACAGAACAAGCTCCATGCCGGTAAGATCCTACTGGTGTACCAGTACTTCGTCCTACAAAAGAATTCGGAATCAGAGTTTCCCTCCAAGCTCCATGAAGAAGGAAAGTTGACTCCATCGCCGAAATAAAGCGCCATTAATGAGACTTGATTAGAATTCGGATTCGACAATAATTAACGGGATCAAATTGATCGGGCAAAATATGTAGTATATTTAGGCCCTCAAATCCTTACCTAGTGTTCTATTTTCGTGCATTTTTGTATCTGTGACGGGTTTTTTTGTACGTAATTGTAGGAAATGGTGCAAAGATGGGTTTGGAAGAATGTTGCGCTGAGTCCGGCAGAAAATGGGCAAAAGGAAAGACAAAAGAGCATAAGCAGCTCTACAGTGCGGGTCAAGTGCAGGTCAAGTACGGGTCGCAACCGCACTATAACAGCACTCCAGCCGCACTCATGCTCATAGCCGGGACAAGATGCAAGTGAAGAGATAAAGTGCGGGTATAGTACGGGTCATCCAACCGCACTCCACCAGTACTGTTGCCAAACCAGAAAAGCTGAAGTTGCACCTAACGTTAAAGTGTGTGTACTGCGCGGGTCATCCAAGCGCACTCTACCAGCACTAATGCCAAACCAGAGAAGTTGCAAGATGCACCTAACATTAGAGTGCGGGTACTGGGTGGGTCATCCAACCGTACTCTACCCGCACTGCTACCAAGACCAGAAGAGCAGAATTACACCTGACATTAGAGTGCGGATACTGTGCGGGTCAGCCAACCGCACTCTACCCGCACTGTTGCTCAAGACAGAAGGTAGATTTTGCACCTGACAGGGAAGTGCGACTCAAGTGCGATCACAGTGCCGTTCCAAATGCTGGTCAAATATGGGTAATTCAACCGCACTCCACCCGCACTATTGCCCAAATCCAAAAACTGAAGATGAGGACAACCTATACAGTGCGGGTAATCTACCCGCACTCCACGCGCGCCAGATTAATTTTTGAAGTTTACGTGACCTATTTTTGTTGGTTGTATAAATAGAAAATGATGAAAATGTTTTGAAGAGCCTTTGACTCTGTTTTTCAGAGGTTTTACACACTTAGATCTAGAATCTCTCTCTCTCTCTCATCCTTACATTCTCTACTCAAGTTCAAGGAAGTTAGGAGATTGAAGCCACTTCAAGGAAGGAGATGTTCTCCAAGGGTTCTTTCTCTTTCCTTTCTCTTAGTTTCCTAGTTGTAATGAATAGCTAAATCCTCTCTAAGGGGTTGATGGAGTAGTTAGTTGAATATTGGGCTTGTACATAAACTTGATATTATATTGATATTCATGTCTATGTTTCATTGATCTATTCTTGTTATAAATATTTACCATTGATTTCTTGTGTAGAGACATCCTCTTTGCATGATTTGTTTGTATTATGTATGAGTATTGCATCTAGATATACATCCTATTTAGTTGTTTAATGCTCTAATGAATGGACGGAACGTCATGAAATCCAACTCTTAAACCGCGGTCTTAATCTTACCTCGATCGAGTTTCCGGCTCTATACATCCTAGGTCGGAACCCGTGAGAGAGTTAGAAGTCATTACTATACATCCTAGGGTGACTACGTTTAATCGGTTGAGTCATTGTTAGGTAGACGAGCTTCATTTCCAGAATCCGATAAACAACCAACACTATACATCCTAGGTTGGTGGTTTACGACGGATTAATCCCTAATAGGTGGTCCGCACTATACATCTTGGCTGGCCACCTTCTGGGGATAAATAACCGACTCTATACATCCTAGGTCGGTTGCCTTGAATAGCCGTGCTATTGACAAGTTTGTTGCATTGCCCAGTATTTACTTTCGTATCCATTAACTCCTTAGTGTCCATCATCTATATATATCCTTCATCCCATTTCCCCCTTCATTTAGTTTGCATAATTAATTTAGTGTTGTTAATAGCATAATTCACCATCTACATCTTCATCATTTATGTTTGGTTTATTATATATATATATATACATTAACATTACTTTAGCAATAACTTATTTTAGCTAACTCCTCTCCCTGTGGACGATCCCCCACTTGCCACCATATTTGTGTTTTCAAACTAATTTAGGTTTCGTGAGGTTTTAACAAATATTGTTGACGGATTGATCTTTTAAAACGACAGAAGAAATACGTCCTGTCAAATGGCGCCGCTGTCGGGGAGCGGCATGTTTAGTTTGATTAGTTTTGCATGAGTAATAGTTAGTCTAGTAACATTTCTGATCTACATTATCTATTTCTCGTTTACGTTGTGTGTTATTTGTTGTGAAATTTCAGGATTCTAGGTATATGCACGGAAGAAGATCATTAAGAGGAACAGTGTTGCCAGTTATCGACAACATAAATCAGTTGGGTAGAAGAACCGGTCAGTTAGAGGGAAACATGGAAGCCGATGTTCTTATGGATTACCCTGGGCAAAATAGGGAAGATAGGAACGATCAGAATCAGAATGAACAACAGGCTCGAGAGCATGAGGGAAGTGTACATGGAGATGAACAGCTAGGTCTCACCATGGGCGAGTACACTCTCCCGTTTGTAGGTAATGTGCCCACTGCCATAGTACTTGATGATGTGACAAGGCAGTATGAGTTGAAGACTATGCATATTAGCCTCCTACCATCTTTTAGTGGGAGAATTACCGAGGATTGCCTTCAATTTATGAAACAGTATGGAGCCACCCTAGAAACCTTTCCGGTAATGGCTCTCCAAGCAGTGCTTACAAGAGAGCAGCTCCACCTCAGGTGTTTCCAGTACTGTCCGAAAGATGCCGCCATGACATGGTACATGAATTTGAGGCCAGGATCACAGGTAACATGGAGTCAGGTGTGCAAGGTCTTTTTCAACAAGTATTTTCTGTAGCAAAAATCAAAGGACCTAAGGTTAAAAATAGCATCCTTTGTTGAGGAGGACGGTGAACCCTTCCATGAGGCATGTGAGAGGTTTAACTTGTTGTTAGCACAAATTCCGCCGTATACATACCACCCAGAGTTGAAGGTTAATTCCTTCTATAGTGGACTTTCACCGATCACAAAAATGCTAGTGGACAATGCATGCGGAGGTACAATAGCAGATAAGAGAGCAGTTGAGGCGTATGATATCTTGGAGAAGATTGCCCAGAACTCACAACAGAGGATATCACACTTGAGAAGGGGCGGAAGGATAGAAGTGGGTCAGGATACCCAAGTTCAAATTCAGATGTCCAGAATGAACAAAGAGCTCCAATCAATCAAGGAGCTTATAACTGGAATACCAGGGTCCTCCCAAGGAGTAAGTCAAGTGATGGGGGAGACAGAAGGAGGAGAAGGGCAGTTTGGTCAAGAAGAGCATGCCCAGGCCCTTGGGGAATTTCCAAGGCCAAGGAATGACTCGTATTCAAACACGTACAACCCAGGGTTGAGAAACCACCCAAACTTGTCTTGGTCCAACAACAACCACCTAGGGGCAACAAATTACCAAGGTGGAAACAACAATTTCCAAGGTGGAAACAACACTCAGGGGTACCAAAACCGTGGGTACAATAGGTACAACCAAGGAGGGCCTAACAACAACAATCGATGGGGAAGTTCAAGTAGTAACCCATAATCCAACTTTAATTCCCAAGCATCCGCTAGCCAACAAAAGGACAAGTCCCTAGAGGAGATAGTGGGCACAGTAATCAAAACGGTTGGTATCGGGTCAGAAGCCCACAAGAACACCTTGCATGCCTCTGAGCAACGAATGACCGCCTACATGCAGTCCAAAGATCAGAGGGCAAATAGTCATGGAGCGTCACTGAAGAAGATGGAAACTTAGGTGGCACAAATTTGTGATGCATTGGTTAAGAACAAGGGGAAGGCATCAAGCACCGATGAGCATGTTAACGTGTTGGAGGTCGTCAAGTTGGGAGTTGAAGAGACCGAGAAAAGTGTGGTAGAGGTCACAGTTAATGAACATGGGGGAAGTGGCATAGACTCCCCCATTAAACTTTCGGACCCCGGAAATTTCATCATAGAGGTACGAATTGAGAATTCACCAAGGATGGGAGCAGTGCTTGATATGGGGGCTAGCATTAATATGATGACATTAGAGGTATATGAACAATTGTAGATTCAGTCAATCAAGCCTACTTCACAGACTCTCATCATGGTGGACAATTCTTCCATCACCCCAGTTGGTATTGTGGAGGAAGTTTACGTGAATGTGCACGGTTTGATGGTGCCAGTAGAATTTGTTGTGTTGGATTGCAAGCGAGGAGAATCCAGTGGTAGGGACTGGAAATTGCTTTTGGGGAGGTCATTCATGGCCACAGCGGGTATGGTAGTCTATATTTGTTCTAGGGACATTTCCTTCAGCTGTGGAGGCAAAAGTATTAACTTCAAGGTAACATCCCCCGGGGCAAGCCAAGTCAAAGATTGTTTGGTCTTGGAAGCACCAAATTCAAGAAAGAAAAGAAGCCGGGTGCTCACCCTTGTGCAAGCTTTTGAGGGTGTGAAGGAGATGGAATTGGGAAACCAAGACTGCATTAAGGAAATGCAAGAATCTGAATTTGAAGAGGATGAATCAAGTACTGAAATTTTTGAACAGTTAGGTGAGCTTGAGCAAGACAACACGAAGCTCAAACTAGAGGTTTATTTGCTCAAGGCTGAGAATGGATTGTTGAAGAAGAAATTACATGACCTCTCAACATTGAGCAACGGTTTAAAGGAGCAAGTAGTGGAGCTTACTACAAAAGAGGAGTTAGTCTCCAAGAACCTAGAAGAGTTGGCAAGGCTCTCAGAAGAATTTGAGGAAGATAATGGGAGAAGGTCAAGAAACTTCAGCTAGGTGTTGAGGAGTCCGCAAAAGCGGTAAGGGAATTGCAAGAACGGTTGAGCATAAAAGAAGATGAGTTGAAGCGGGCCAAGGTCAAGGAGTGTGATTTGAGTGAGCAACTCAATGTGATAGAAAACGAGGTCAAATCCCTCAGATACGGACAACAAAAAGGGGCCCACACCAACAACCGAACATGGAGTTTCCCTAACCGTCCTGTTACTTGTTACTTTGGTGCCAAAAGAGGGCACACTAAGGCTCATTGCTTTAGTTTCCAAAGGTTCAAGGCAAGTAGAGTTTGGTCTAAGGTGAACCCACCAAAGGTCAAACAAATATGGGTTAGAAAGGACCTAGTTAGACAAGTGAGGAAAGTGGGGAGAGATGCAGTACATAGGCATTTGGCACTGGTTTGGGTGGCTAAGTTGAATATGCTCCCCATTCCGGTCAAACCTCATTTGGTTGACCAGGTCCCACTTGTAGGGAAAAATCGATATAAAACACAGTGGAAGAAACGAAAAATAGATTTCGTATGGTTTTAAAATTTTTCTCAAAGTTGAACCTTAACCTTTTAATTAATTAAACTCAAATATATATGGTTAGAGTTAAACACCTCTTGACGCGTGATCCGATTGACTTACGTCGATTGGTAATCCGCAAAATCTTTTCTGATGCCCGTGAACAGTACCGCGAGATCTTCCAATCCAAACACGTACGTGAATCACCTAGGAGCGTGGTCTCCCTTTTTCTTTGAATTGCAAACTTGAGAATGGATGAACAAAGTTTTCTTTTTCTTTTGTTAGTCACAAAACAATCAAAAGAAGACAAAGATTATTCCGGTCACTTTTGAGTTCTCAATCTAATGATCGAAACTCGCGTGAACCTAATTCGATGTTGTACACACAAGCTTATTGATGAACAAGCAATCAGTGTACTATCAAAGAATAATCTCTTCTCTCTTTTATGTTTAGTAGAATAAAAATTATCTTTTTCTATGAATTGAGAAGAAGAAGAAAAATTGAATCATTCAATCAACTATATTGGCCGAATTCTATATGTGGTATTATATAGGTGGCCGAAATTTTGCTTCCTCTTCTATTTAGGATTGCCGAAATCTTCCTCTAAATGGACTAGGGTTGCCGCAAATCACATACCAAAAAGAGTTTGTGTTGTACCCTAATTTCCATCAACCTTTAGACTTCAAAACCTAATCCAACTCATAGATATTTTTATTCTTTTATAGACTAAATAAAAAGACTTCTTATTTGATTAAATAAATAAAATTAATTATTCATTTTCTTATCAAACAAGTCTTTTACTTTTAATATACTACTATCAATAGTATAACTTTAGGAAATATATTTCCTGATCAGAAAAAGATTTGTTTCTTAATTAAACAATTAATTAATAAATTAACTAATTCTTATTTAATTAAAACAATGAAACAAAATAATATATTAGGTTAATATATACACCTTGCCACCTCACTTATATAAATGGGCCATATATTATTTTCTTATTTCATTTAATCCATTGGACTTTAAATAAAAGCCCACATGTGAACCAGACCCATTCTTAGTAAAAGAAACAAGCCCACATGTCTCCTTTTAATATATTAATATAATAGTGCAGCCCATTAATTAAATAATAGACATATTATACTCTTGATATATTAAAAACATTTCTAGATGGACTCTTAAATCGGCCCGGTAGAATATATCAAGTGATCCATGCAAATACGTGTGGATTGGGGATCTTGGCGGGCTATCTAAATTTAAGCTTCAATAGACACAACCTAATCACAATCAACAAATGATTCACTTAGGTCCAATCTATTAATTTTAACTCATTCCACTAAAGAGCTAAAATTGAACTCTTAAATAAAGATAGAATAAGGAGATGTTTCTCTTTCATACCCTAGACAATCTTATAAGAGATGGTGTATCCTCGTGAATAATATCAGTAATCGCCAAGAGCTTATAGACCGCCTGTAGCTCTCCAAGTTACCATATTTCCTCATATGACCACATTTCGAACTTGGATACTTTGACTTGTCCAGAAGCCATTTTTCAATAATCATTATTGAAAACTCAATGTTGAGATTTAATATCCAATACCTCAAAACATCCATATGATGATATTATACTCTCATTTAATAAATGGAGCCACGATGTCCATATCTATAAATGAAGTCCTCTATCGATTAACAATTGAATACCACCAAACTATCGAGGATAGACTATGCTATATAATCGTACTCATTGATAGCTCTAATGATAACACTTGCAACCATAAGTCCATCATTTATCTCAGGATTAAGATAGACTCTCCGATTTTCCTCTTTAATGAAAAGACTTATATCTAGTGACGGTTCTAGATAAAGTATTTCATTGTGATCCAGTTCAATGCACCTAGTGCACTAGATTCTTTTACTCGAAAACCTTTCGATGATTTTAGACTCATCATAACTCGTTTGATCCCACTCAAATGCTAGTAAAAGAATTCTACAACTTTAACAAGATAGAGGTGCCCAACCTTTAACTTAAGTTGTGAACGTTATTCAAGACTAACTAAAGAATTGTGTCTACCTCATACATATCCGGATGTATGAACAATTCTTCATGTCTCATAATATTTTGACCTTATGATTATTTACCTTGACAATTATAATAATAAATGCTATAAGTAATTGTAAGAATCAGAATTCACTTTATTATATATGAGATGATTGTCAATTACAATATTACACTCTTGCCATTGAGCATAATCCTAACAATCTCCCACTTGCTCTATAGCAAGTGTGTCATATCTCTCATTCCCATGTTCTCTAGATGTCCATCAAAGCTCTTCTGAGGTAGAGCCTTTGTGAAAGGATCTGCTAGATTTTCTGCTAACGCGATTTTGGTGATCGTCACATCTCCCATATGAACAATTTCCCTCAAAAGGTGATACTTCCTTTCAATGTGTTTACCTCTCTTATGACTTCTTGGTTCTTTTGAATTAGCCACTGCACCACTGTTGTCACAGTGTATAGTGATCTGCTTATTCGCACTAGGAACCCCTTATAAGTCAATCAAGAATTGGCGGAGCCAAACAGCCTCTTTGGCAGCTTCGCATGCAGCAACATACTCAGCTTCCATGGTGGAATCAACAATACAAGATTGCTTGATACTCCTCCATATGACTGCTCCTCCTCCAATGGTAAACACAGATCCTGATGTGGATTTTCTAGAGTCAGAATCCGACTGGAAATCAGAATCTGTATACCCAACTGGAATTAAATCCCCTACAGAGTATACAAGCATATAATCTCTAGTTCTCTTGAGATACTTGAAAATATGCTTGACTGCCGTCCAATGATCAGGACCAGGTTTCGATTGAAACCTGCTAACTATGCCAACAGCAAAACAAATATCTGGTCTAGTATAGAGCATTGCATACATGAGACTTCCAACTGCCGAGGCATATGGAACTCTACTCATGAATTGCTCTTCATGCTCATTCTTAGGTGCTTGACCCTTAGAAAGTTTGATTCCATGTCTAAAAGGTAACATACCTTTCTTGGAATCTTGCATGGTGAATCTAGACAAGATTTTATCAATGTATGAAGCTTGGGATAATGCAATCGTTCTATTCTTTCTATCCCTTATTACTTGGATACCAAGAATATAACTTGCTTCTCATAAGTTCTTCATATCAAATTGTTTTGCTAACCATTCTTTCACTGATGTCAATACACCTACATAGTTTCCAATGAGTAGTATATCATCAACATAAAGAATGAGGAAAACCAACTTGTCACCTTTGATCCTCTTGTATACACAAGGTTCGTTAGGAATTTGAATAAATCCAAAACCCTTTATAGCTTGATCGAACCTTATGTTCCAGGATCTGGATGCTTGCTTTAGTCCATATATGGACTTTTGCAACTTGCATACTCTTTCTTCTTGGCCTTTTTCAATGAATCCCTCTGCTTGCATCATGTAGATGCTCTCTTCAAGACTTCCATTAAGGAAAGCTGTCTTGACGTCCATTTGCCAAATCTCTAGGTCTAGAGATGCTGCAATGGATAAGAGTATCCTAATGGATTTTAGCATGGCCACAGGTGAGAAGGTTTCCTCGTAATCGATACCTTCTTTCTGTATATAACCTTTAGCTACTAATCTAGCTTTAAAGGTTTCCACCTTACCATCCATGCCTCTTTTCCTCTTGTATACCCACTTGCACCCAATGGGTTTTATCCCTTTAGGCAAGTCTACAAGGGACCAGACTTTGTTATTGAACATCGATTCAATCTCGGATTGCATTGCCTTTTGCCAATGACGACAATCAACATCCTCCATAGCTTCCTTGTACGTGTAGGGATCATCGTCGTCCGGGAGATTCTCAACAGATTCTCCTAGACCGATATATCTTTCGGGTTGTGTTCTAACCCTCCCACTACGACGAGGAATGGTAGGTTGTTGATCTTGTGTTGGAGTGGAACTTACAATTGGGCTGGGTTGTGAAACCTCTTGTGGAATTGTATCTCCTGACATCTCATTCAGGACAATTCTACTTTTGGGCACAAAATTATTCATATAGTCCTTTTCTAGAAATGAAGCATTTGTTGAAACAAATACTTTTAGATCCGAAGGACTATAGAAATAATATCCTTTAGTTCCTTTTGGATACCCCACAAATATACATGTTTCCGAACGGGACTCCATCTTTTCTGTCTTTCCTTTCAACACATATGCAGGACAACCAAATATCCTCATGTGTTGTAAACTAGGCTTTCGCCTAGTCCACAATTCATGTGGGGTTTTAGGGACAGATTTAGATGGTACATCGTTTAGAATATATATTGCTGTTTGTAAAGCATATCCCCAAAAAGAAATAGGAAGTGTTGAATAACTCAACATTGATCTAACCATCTCTAAAAGAGTCCCATTTCTCCTTTCTGCTACCCCATTTTGTTGAGGTGTACCTGGTGCAGAAAGCTGAGAAACTATCCCATTATCAATAAGATATTGCTGAAACTCTCCAGATAGATATTCTCCACCACGATCAGATCTCAAGATTTTTATATGTTTCTCAAGCTGATTTTCTACTTCAGCTTTGAATGCTTTGAATATATCAAATGCATCCGACTTATGTCTCATGAGATACATGTAACCAAATCTTGAGTAATCATCTGTGAAGGTGATGAAGTACTCATATCCACCTCTAGCTTAAATGCTCATAGGACCACATACATCAGTGTGTACTAGTCCTAAACATTCAGTGGCTCTTGCACCTTTGGTATTGAACGGCCTTTTGGTCATTTTACCTTCCAAACAAGATTCATAAGTTGGTAGATCATCAACCCTTAAGTCACTTAAAGTTCCGTCACATACCAATCTTTTAATCCTATTAAGGTTAATGTGACCTAGGCGTAAATGCCAAAGATAGGTTTAATCTTTTGATAATTTTACTCTTTTATGATTAGGTTCCGTTATTTCTGTGTCTAACGAGTGAGAGATATTTCTATGCAAAAAGAATAAACCGTTTTCCAATGTACCTTTGCAAACAACTTTGTCATTCTTACTAATAATAAAAGTTTTATTAAAAGTAACCGAATATCCAAACTTATTTAAACAAGAAACTAAAATTAAATTCCTCTTGAATTGAGGTACATAATAAACGTCTATTAAATCTAAATGCCTACTAGAATCTAAAATAACTCTAATATCTCCCACTGCACTTGCAGACACTAACGTTCCGTTGCCCAAGCGCAAATTGACTTCATCTTCATTCAACCTTCTCTTTTCCTGAAACCCCTGCAAGGAATAACAAACATGATTAGTGGCTCCAAAGTCTATGATCCAAGAATCAGTAGAATCTTCCAGAAAACATGTTTCTAGATAATTAACATTACCTTCTTCCTTCTTTTTCTGGGACTTTGGGCAATCTCTTTTTCAATGTCCCTTTTCACCACAAAGGAAGCATTTCTCTTTGATCTTGGTTACTTTCTTGGTTTCTTTCTTGGTAGGCCCAAGTTGCTTTTTCTTCTGTTGTTTCTTGACCTTCTTACGGGTCTTAACAGTAGCAACTTTACCAACCAAATGAATCTCTTGACCTTTGTTTTTCACAAGGATCTTTTCAGCGCTTTGAACATCTTGCATCAGGCCCTGCAAGGTTTATTCCTTTTTGTTCAAGGTGTAGTCCAACTTGAACTGATCAAAGGAATCTGACAGTGAGTTAACTATCATATCAATTTTGGTCTCACCATCAATCTCAGCACCATTTAGTTCAGCAATATTGAGATGTGCTATGACTTTCATCATGTGATCTTTCACAGATTATCTAGGTTTCATCCTAAGATTCATAAAAGCAGTCACTGCCTCTCTCTTAGTCGTCCTAGACCTCATAGCAAACATTTCCTCTAGAGACATCATTATATCAGCAGCGGACTCCATTCCTTCATGTTGCTGTTGCAACACGTCGGAGATAGTGGCCATAATGTAACATTTTGCCATATCATCAGAAGTCTTCCACTGCTCATACTCATCTCTTTGCATCACATTAGATTCATTATTAGGAAGGGGTGATTTAGGAGTGGTCAGAACAAACTTATGTTTTTCACTTTGCAGCAACAACCCAATTTTCCTTTTCCATGTTACGTAGTTGTCTCTAGTTAAGGTGTTATCTTTCAGGATGTTCATAAGTGATGGGGTCATGATTTCTGATTTAAAACAAAAACATATATAAGTAAATAATCATGATAATAGCACTTTTAAAAATTTATCTTGAATTAAAATAAATAATTCAATCATAAAAATTCAACGGTGATCCAACACCCATAAATATTACGCCTCCTTTGGGAGTTCGCACTCTTTACTAGTTAGACTAGGTCCCACCTAATTTTTAACATAACAACCAGCGTTTTCAATTTTAGCCTTGTGATTTTTATTAACAAGAACTCTTGGGAGGATATTAATAAAATTACATTGAGTGTGTTACCAAGATATCGACCCTCAATTTTCTCTCACGAAAATCCCTCCTTAGGGAGTAGATTTCGTTTAAGTCAATTGTCTAGTCTATCCTTGTAAGGAAGTATATTGTTAAATTCCATTTATGGACGCCCCTTGGGGGGGTTACCAAAAATAATAAAACTCAACTAATCTTGGAGGCCATAGGCGTTCTTGCACACCTTCTCCCACTCAATTATTTAAGGCGTGTGATTAAATCCCAAAGAATGATTTTTACCAAGTTATCTAGATGCCAATTAGATACCTAAATCATTCAATGCATGTTCATACCAAAAGAGATATATGAGTGGCACTCCTATTCTAAAATGTCATGTTATCATACAACAACAAATATTGTAATATTTAAGCAAAAATTAAATAGCAACAATTTTGGCCCATCCTAGAAAAGCAAGTAAATTACAATTGTTAGGAATACAAGATCTTCAGGTGGCCATCAACCGTACGCTCATCCCTCGGCCTCCTCCCATGGACGTGCACAGCCCACAACCCCACAAAGGGGCTGCCTTGCGCAGCCCATAAGGCCACACAAGGCTGCCGTGCGCAGCCCACCAAGGATTGGGCTTGCCATGCGCAGCCCAATCCAGTCCTAGGGTGCGCACGGTGCTCGTTCTCGGTTTCGGTTGCTTCGTTTTTCTTCGTGTCTTCAAATTTTCAATACCCGAATACATTACATCATATTACGAATAAATTACTGCAGCAAATTTTTTTTTATTTTATTTTTTATTTTTTATTATTTTACTGTAGTAAGATTTACAAAAAAAATACTGCACCTGAATAAAAAAAAATACTGCACTTATTTTGCATAAAAAAAAATTAAAACCCTAGCAACTACCAAGAAGGAATTATGGCGATAATAGACCACCCTTCTTGTTGCAAATCCGAAACAAAAATTACATTGAAATTCTAGGACCAAAATCGAGCAATAACAATTCACTTTATAAAACATATATAAATCCATACATTCAACATGTAATTATATATGCGAATACCTAGAGTGCCATCTCTTTCTAAAACATGTATAATCACAATAAAAAAGAAATAGATTCACGTATATATACGTTAATTAATTAAAAGGTACAACCAAGGCTCTGATACCAATTGTAGGGAAAAATTGATATAAAACGCAGCGGAAGAAACAAAAAATAGATTTCGTATGGTTTTAAAATTTTTCTCAAAGTTGAACCTTAACCTTTTAATTAATTAAACTCAAATATATACGGTTAGAGTTAAATACCTCTTGACGCGTGATCTGATTGACTTACGTCGATTGGTAATCCTCAAAATCTTTTCCGATGCCCGTGAACAGTACCCGCGTGAACAGTGAGATCGTGAACAGTACCCGTGTGAACAGTGATCGTGAACAGTACCCCCCCCCCCCCCCCCCCCCCCCCCCGTGAACAGTACCGCGAGATCTTCCAATCCAAACACGTACGTGAATCACCTAGGAGCGTGGTCTCCCTTTTTCTTTGAATTTCAAACCTGAGAATGGATGAACAAAGTTTTCTTTTTCTTTTGTTAGTCACAAAACAATCAAAAGAAGACAAAGATTATTCCGGTCACTTTTGAGTTCTCAATCTAATGATCAAAACCCGCGTGAACCTAATTCGATGTTGTACACACAAGCTTATTGATGAACAAGCAATCAGTGTACTATCAAAGAATAATCTCTTCTCTCTTTTATGTTTAGTAGAATAAAAATTATCCTTTTTCTATGAATTGAGAAGAAGAAGAAAAATTGAATCATTCAATCAACTATAATGGCCGAATTCTATATGTGGTATTATATAGGTGGCCGAAATTTGCTTCCTCTTCTATTTAGGATTGCCGAAATCTTCCTCTAAATAGACTAGGGTTGCCGCAAATCACATACCAAAAAGAGTTTGTGTTGCACCCTAATTTCCATCAACCTTTAGACTTCAAAACCTAATCCAACTCATAGATATTTTTATTCTTTTATAGATTAAATAAAAAGACTTCTTATTTGATTAAATAAATAAAATTAATTATTTATTTTCTTATCAAACAAGTCTTTTACTTTTAATATACTACTACCAATAGTATAACTTTAGGAAATATATTTCCTGATCAGAAAAAGATTTGTTTCTTAATTAAACAATTAATTAATAAATTAACTAATTCTTATTTAATTAAAACAATGAAACAAAATAATATATTAGGTTAATATATACACCTTGCCGCCTCACTTATATAAATGAGCCATATATTATTTTCTTATTTCATTTAATCCATTGGACTTTAAATAAAAGCCCACATGTGAACCGGACCCATTCTTACTAAAAGAAACAAGCCCACATGTCTCCTTTTAATATATTAATATAATAGTGCAGCCCATTAATTAAATAATAGACATATTATATTCTTGATATATTAAAAACATTTCTCGATGGACCCTTAAATCGGCCCGGTAGAATATATCAAGTGATCCATGCAAATACTTGTGGATTGGGGATCTTGGCGGGCTATCTAAATTTAAGCTTCAATAGACACAACCTAATCACAATCAACAAATGATTCACTTAGGTCCAATCTATTAATTTTAACTCATTCCACTAAAGAGCTAAAATTGAACTCTTAAATAAAGATAGAATAAGGAGATGTTTCTCATTCATACCCTAAACAATCTTATAGGAGATGGTGTATTCTCGTGAATAATATCAGTAATCTTCAAGAGCTCATAGACCGCCTATAGCTCTCCAAGTTACCATATTTCCTCATATGACCACATTTCGAACTTGGATACTTTGACTTATCCAGAAGCCATTTTTCAATAATCATTATTGAAAACTCAACGTTGAGATTTAATATCCCATACCTCAAAACATCCATATGATGATATTATACTCTCATTTAATAAATGGAGCCACGATGTCCTTATCTATAAATGAAGTCCTCTATCGATTAACAAATGAATACCACCAAACTATCGAGGATAGACTATGCTATATAATCGTACTCATTGATAGCTCTAATGATAACACTTGAAACCATAAGTCCATCATTTATCTCAGGATTAAGATAGACTCTCTGATTGTCCTCTTTAATGAAAAGACTTATATCTAGTGACTGTTCTAGATAAAGTATTTCATTGTGATCCAGTTCAATGCACCTAGTGCACTAGATTCTTTTACTCGAAAACCTTTCGATGATTTTAGACTCATCATAACTCATTTGATCCCACTCAAATGCTAGTAAAAGAATTCTACAACTTTAACAAGATAGAGGTGCCCAACCTTTAACTTAAGTTGTGAACGTTATTCAAGACTAACTAAAGAATTGTGTCTACCTCATACATATCCGGATGTATGAACAATTCTTCATGTCTCATAATCTTTTGACCTTATGATTATTTACCTTGACAATTATAATAATAAATGCTATGAGTAATTGTAAGAATCAGAATTCACTTTATTATATATGAGATGATTGTCAATTACAATATTACACTCTTGCCATTGAGCATAATCCTAACACCACTTTGAGTGCATTGCACTCACTTTTGAATTCGTTTTAATATTTTTACTTTTCGGATGGTTAGTTTTTGTCTTTGTAAATTTTTGGTACATAGTGCTTGTTAATGTGTTATGTGTAGTTTTGGTGCAGATACAGTTGCAGGGCAGAGTCCAGGAATCAGTCCAGGGAAACAGTACGGTTATAGTGCGGGTCAGTCACCCGCACTAGTCCCGCACTCCGAAGACATCAGGTAATAAAGTGCGGGTAAAGTGCGGGTCAGTCACCCACCCTCCCCAGCACTTTGGTCGCGCAGTATATATACTGCCTGTCGTTCTCTAAGGCTCTACTTGGTCACAAAATCAAAACAATACATAAACTTTCAAATTTTTCCCTCTTCTCAACTGAAAGGTATTCCGTGTGTGCCACATTTTCCCTTTTCAGCAACCAAGGTATGAATTCTTCCCCTAATTTCACTATATATCTCTCTAATCTCAAACCTTAAACTCTTTTATCAAAAATTTCTTCCTCTTTTTCATGAACTTCATGATTCAAGGTTTTGTACTTTTGCCTTTGCTATTGTCTAACTGTCTATTGAATATCTATGAGGATGGAATGATGGGTTGTTGTCTAATTATGCATGTGAAATGTTCATTGTTACATTAATTATCTATTGCAATTGGATATTCAAAATCTGAATTTAGGGTTTATATGGTTGAATGGAATCCTATACATGAGTTAGAGTCATATTAGTGTGAATTCGGTCGATGATGTGTTGAGATTATGAAGTGTACACATTAATGGCGATTCTGCATGTGCTGGTATCTGGGAACGTGTTAGAGTGCGGGTACAGTGCGGGTAAGTCACCTGCACTTCACCCACACTTTATCATCCTGGCAGAATATATGTTCTTTCAAATTCTTTCATCATAACCTCATGGTTCCTTGATATGAGTATTCCCTCAAAACTATTGTTTATTGTGCAGATGTCAGGAAGAACCAGGCAATCAACTAGGCAAGGCAGTCAGGGTTCCGAACGAAGACCGAGGAGGGGACCTCAAGTTCCACCACCATGCGTCAGGCACCCAGAGTTCGAGGACCGTTTAGAACATTTCAGGGAACGAGACGTCGTAGTTGAAAGGGGGATAGTAGTTGAAGAGCTGGAGGGCACCTCAATCCCTCTAATGGTAGAAACGAGGGGATGGGAAACCTTCGTTAGCCCCCCCGATGTATTACAGAAGTGTGGTTGAGGAATTCTTTGCTGGAATGGTACCTGAAACTTTTCAGCGCATTTCTTCTGTTCTGGTCCGAGGGGTGGAGGTCCGAATGACTATAGCAGACATTAACAAGTACTATAGGACAGAGCTTCCAGTTGATCCCAATGCGGTCGGACGACTAAGGCAAGGGGTGACTTGGAATGAATTCTTTATGACACAAAATGTGGATTTTTCCAATCAATTGGTGATTCGTCCAATGGACTTTTGGGTGGCATCAGATCACCGCATGAAGCACACCAACTTGAAGAGTGAGTTGGGTTTTTGGCATGTGTTCATCTCACATTCATTGATCCCCAGGAAGCACAGAACTTTAGTGAACTTTAATGCAGCAATGATCATGTACTGTATATAGCAGAATCAGTTGGTAGACATAGGCTTTCTGGTCAAAAGAGAGATACTTGAACTGGGAGGTGTCAAAATAGACAAGCAGCCACTCATCTTCCCTAGCCTAATCACAGCATTTTGCAGAAATGCAGGGGTGGATTTGGATCCGATCCCTTTGAATGTGGTTTGGGGCTTGTTGGGTGGTTCACATGGAATGACCAAGTAAGAGAGAGAGACCCCTCTAGTGTTAGAGTCAGAACAGGGAGAAAGAAATCTGCTCGAGGGGGAAGCACAAGCAGACAGGCTGAAGACATTCTGGAACAACCAGATTTGGAGCCGGTTTATCTAGAATACAGTGATTACAGGCCTGCTGCTTCCCCACCCCCGCATGAGACTTTTGGAGAGGTCCCTTGGCAGACCTTGCTTACAGGATTGGAGAACCTCAGAACCGAGGTCATCGAAAATAGGAAACAGATTGCTGAGAGCAGAGCGGAAGCCAATGAGTATTTTACTGACATTTGGGGCAACCTCACTGGCATGAGGGAGGCACTCAGTCTCCCAAGTTATCCACAGAAGAAGAAGAGGCCCGCTGCTTTCTCACCTCCTTCAGGGGGCCCAGACATTGACCCATAAAGGGCAGAGCTCCGAGCTGCAATGGAGAGATCCAGAAGGGAACATGAAGATCGGATCAGATCAGAGCTCGACCCCAAGGGGAAAGGGATCTCCAGTGAACCGGAGAAAGAGTTTTCAGACGACGATTAACCATCCGTTCCTTTTGTTTATTGCTATTATTCCAGGACTATTTACTCTTATTTCTTGTATTTGTAATTTCCTTTAACGGCTTGGACTTATTTTTCTTTTCTTTTCGCATTTGATTTTCGTTTGGTAGAGTTGTTGTATGGTTTTAAGCTAAGTTATGCATCTTTCGGGAAGCACATAACAACAGGCATGGACAACGAACTAGCTTCCTTCTAAAGGGAGTTTTCTACCTTTGATTTTGTACTTAAGCTTTCAATGAATGCGATTTAGATTTTGTTATTATGAATGAGCATGGTTGAGCGTATGTCTAGATTCAGTTTGGGGGTGTTAAACCCTCATTCCACCAATTACTGAGATTATGCTTGTTGTTGGTTGCGCTTTATGCATGTTCTTCATTTTTGAGTCGTCTATGGTGTTTCTTCCCCTTTAGGACATACCTTGTGGTTTCCAACAATGGGGACACTATTGAGTTTTGGTTGGGGGGGGGGGGGGGGGGGGGGGAGGGATGTGTTACGCCTTGTTTAGTCGTTATTATGGCTTTATAGTGTCCAATTTTTCAATTTTTTTTGCTTGTCCAATTTTCAAACTGCAACCAGTATGGGTATGATGCCTCTAGAGTGTGTTTATGGCTAGTTCTTTGTATGTGCTTTGACCTTGTGATATAGTTTGGTGCTACTTGAGGGTTCGCTTGCACCACCACGGGGTCGTCCCACCCGTTGGTGTTAAGTATTGGGGACTCAATGTTCCCATGTCTTGTTCTAATAGTGGAGATACCCGTGAGATCACAAACACAAGCATTAAAGTGCGTTTTCTGAGTGTATTATTGATTATTCTTAAACACGCCTCTCGTCATTTATGTCATGTGCCATAGGACTTGCATATCATTTTGTGAATTGCGTGATGAATGCTTTCATTCCCTTTTTAGATGGTTGTGGAAGTGATATTAGGGAATGTATGTGTATTGAATTACCTCTATAGCCTAAACACCACATACCATATTGTGTGCTCCAAAGCCAAGTTTGAGGCCAAACACTTACTCTTTCATTTGGTACCGCATTCAACAATATACCCAATAGCCTAAACATATGCCTACCCTTATACTAATCATGTTAGGATGGGAAATGGTGGTGATGAAAGGAGTTAAGTTCTAAATGGTCCAACAGCAGGTAAAACGAAATAATTGTTGAAAATATGCAAAGAAAGGGGTAATAACTGTAGTTGTGTGCCATAAATGACCAAGAAAGGGAAATTGTAACAACTCAAAATGGAGTACAACATTATGATTGGGAAATTGTAAAAAGAAAATTAAAAGAGAAATTGTACTTGAAGTGTCATAATGGGGATTGTATTATGCTAAATACGCTCAAACGGAATGCAACATTAAAGGCTCAAATGTGGGTTAAATGATTTCCTAGGGGTTTGCGTTTAAGTGATAAAAGAACATGGTGTGGGAGTAGGAATATATTCTAGCATGATTGGTGAGTTTGAACTCCAAATGTCCATATTCTTTGGTTAAACTTGAAAATACACAAAGTGTGTCTAATACAACCTAGAGGGGGGTGAATAGGTTTTAGTTGATTTATTACCAAATTTTCAACTTAATCAATTTTAATAATCCTGCCCCATATTAGCAATCAATCAATCCAATATAAATATGCAGAAAACAATAAAAACACAAGGATTGATTTACGTGAGAAACCCTCCAACTGGGCAAAAACTCACGGGCTATCCTTCTAGCCACATACGGTCCTCAAATCCACTATTTGAACGAAAGTTTACAACCTAGGTTGCCCTCAAGTCACACCTACTTGGTCACTAACCCTATCACTCTACCCAACGGGCCTTTAATAGTGATTCTTGACCACAAGCTTGTGCACTAACTCACTTAGTCACAAAGCTTAACAATCAATGAAGAGGTTAAACAACCTATGTGAATATATAAAAGATATTCAAACATGCAATTAATGCTAGGCAACAATAAATGCTTATCTAAGGATTTAAAGATGTCAATAAATGCAAATCCTAGATATCAATATCTAAATGCAAATGCATGAAGATTTAGCTAGAAGGGTAAAATCATCCTAAATGCTAGCTATTAATGAACAAAGCTCTCAACCAACAAACAACAACTCAATCATGTTATAAATGCCAATAAACATAAAGATATGCAATAAAATCACATAAAAGAGCTAACCCTAGGCAAACAAGAACATAAATAAATACAATGAGATTTAGGGCATGTTCAAGTTACCTAGTCAATGAAAGCAAGGAGAATACATGATGAGATAATGCTTAAAGAGGTTAAATGCACATGGATTTGTGTTTGGTTGAGTAAAGATGAGTTCTTGGGAGTTTCTCTCTCTAAGGGAAGCTTGGCCTATTAAAAATGGCTTCATGAACTCATCAAAAAACGAGCAAGGAAGAAGATAGAGTATATATAAGGGAGCCCTAGTTGAAACAGCGTCGTTTTGAACTTAGGGCACAAAATCCCGTCAATACCGCTAGCTGGACCGCGTCGCAGGCAAGTGTCCAGACCGCGGTACACACAGCAGTGCACCGTTTGGACAACAACGTGGTGCAGGGCGCTGTGCATGCAGGTGCACAGGCCGCGGTATGGGCACTAGAGGCCTACTGGACAACACCGTGACTAGGGTCGCTTTGCGTGCAAGTGTACAGGAAGCGGTACAGGAAGCATGACCCTGCTGAGGTATACCGCTCTGTATGCCGCGGTGCAAGCATGTCTTGCCAAGCAGTCTAGGCCGCGCTAAGAGAAAAAATTCTCTTTTCTTGGCAAACTCAACACACTAAGTGATGTGCAAAATGTGCAAGTGTGGAGTGTGAATAGAGGCATACAATACATCATTCAATAACATGAAGATAAGAACAATAATGCATGCAAGTGAGTGTGTGCAACTAGATCTCTTCAAAGAAAGTTAAACTAGTGAGATACCTTTGAAGTGCTCTTTGAGAGAGATGATGTCCTTGAAGCTTGATCACACTCAAGAGACCTAAATTACCCTTACAAAGAATAATCCCCAATGTGGTTTGTCAACGAAATAAGCCAATCAAAATATGAGGAACTTACAATCTCCTCCTTTGGCTATTTAGTGACAAAACCACCACTCACAAATCATCCTCACAAAAAAGTAAAAACTAAAGGTCAACAAAAAGATATTCTACATTACAAAAAGATACCTAGATACTAGGTCTTCAAAACTTCAAGCTCTTGTAGAATAGCCACCTTCCCTACAAAACAATGAGACTACACTTTCCAAGACAAGTGTATGTGAGGTGATCAAGAGAGATAAATAAATAAGAGCAATTTGCATAATAAAAGAAAACTTCAACATGCAACATGTAAATGCTCCCCCTATATAGGTTACTCCCCCTCAACGAGACAATCTCTCCAAATATGCTATCCCCTTAAATAAAACCACATTACTCCCCTTTTTTGTCATGAGATAGGCAAAGGAGTATTCTCCAACCGGGTCACTTTAGCAAAGAGAGCTATTTGCAAGATAAGTGCATAATCATATACAACAACTTTATGCAACTTAATTAATTGAGAGAGAATCATTGAGGGTTTTATTGTTTAGAAGAAAATGTGTGACTTAGTTGCTCTGGATGTAAGACATGTAGCATCATGGTTCAAGTAACTGGTATTTGGCAAGGAGAACATCAAAAAAAGGGTTCCAAAAGAATTCAAACCAATTTGCACCCTTTTGCCATAGTGAAACATGATATAGTAATTTGAAAAAAAATTTCAACGCACACAAAACTATATCAATCCTTAAAAGCAAGTCAAGACATTGGATCAAGAGATCCTTTTAGATTTTTCCGGATAATTATCCGTATGATAGTAGTCTTCATTAACAATTAAGAAGAGAGAGAAGACTAATTTGGACATAACATCCTTATTGATTACGTGGATACAAGATCCTTATTGATTAGTCTTCTCATTTGCATACACACACATTTGCATTCAAGCAATCAAAACATATTTCATGCATATCATTTTGAGCATGTTAAAGTCAAGTTCACATGTCATGGAGATAAATTTTAGGTCATTCAAATGTACTTCCCAATCAATTCTCCTAATCCAAAAATGCATGTTTGAACATAGAGGTGACATGGATTACAAATCAAGCAAGGCACACTTATTAAATAAAAAGCCATATAAGAATATATATAAGCACAACCAAGAATACTCAAGCAATTAATAAAGAAGCATAAAGTTGATCAAGTTTTTGCTTATTCCAACATGCAAGGTTGCTCTCTTTGCTTGAGTTCCCCATAAGGGGTCAATCACCAAAACACATCAAGGCATATGACAAATCCCAATAGACCTACTAAGTGACTTGAACCTAGTTGAGTCTAAGGGCTTTGTAAATAAGTCCGCTAGTTGATCATTAGTGCCCACATGCTCAAGTGCAATGCATTTGTTTTCAACTAGTTCTCTAATGAAATGATGCCTAATGTCTAAATGCTTTGTCCTAGAGTGCTGAACAGGATTATTTGAAATGTTAATTGCACTCATGTTATCACAATAGAGGGTTAGAATACCTTGATCAAAGCCATAATCCACAAGCATTTGTTTCATCCAAAGGAGTTGTGTGCAAGCACTCCCGGCGGCTATGTATTCCGCTTCAGCTGTGGATAGAGAGATGGAATTTTGCTTCTTGCAAAACCATGAGACCAAGTTGTTACCTAGGAAGAAGCAACCGCCTGATGTACTTTTCCTATCATCACAATTTCCCACCCAATCTGCATCACTAAAGCCAACTAAGCTAGCATTAGTGTCAAAAGAGTACCATATCCCATAGTTGGATGTCCCATTCACATATCGAATGATTCTCTTCACGGAGGAGAGATGGGATTCCTTGGGATCCGCTTGGTACCTAGCACACACACCCACACTAAAGGCTATATCGGGCCTACTTGCGGTCAAGTAAAGCAAGCTACCAATCATGCCACGATAAAGACTTTGTTCCACACTCTTGCCACTAGCATCCTTGCTTAGTTTCAAGGTGGTACTCATGGGTGTGTCACAATGTTTGGCATTCTCAAGGCCAAACTTCTTCACTAGGTTCTTAGCATACTTAGCTTGGGATATGAAAATCCCATCATGCAATTTCTTGATTTGCAAACCTAGGAAGTAATTGAGCTCCCCAACAAGACTCATCTTAAACTCATGAGACATGACATCAACAAATTTTTGGACTTTGGATTTGTTGGTGGAGCCAAAAACAATATCATCAACATAAATTTGAGCTATGAAAAGCTCTTCTTTGTTCCTCTTGATGAATAAGGTTTTGTCAACACTACCCCTAGTGTAGTCATTGTCAACAAGAAATTGAGTGAGGCGCTCATACCAAGCCCTGGGTGCTTGTTTCAACCCATATAAAGCCTTCTTGAGGCTATAGACATGATTGGGGTGGTGTGGATCCACAAACCCCTTGGGTTGCTCAACAAACACTTCCTCATGCAAGAAACCATTGAGGAAGGCACTCTTAACATCCATTTGATGCAATTTGAACTTGTGCACACATGATATGGACAAAAGAAGCCTTATGGACTCAAGATAGGCAACCGGAGCAAAAGTCTCCTCAAAGTCAATACCCTCAATTTGAGAGTATCCTTGTGCTACAAGTCTAGCCTTGTTGCGCACAATGTTGCCATTTTCATCCGACTTGTTCCTATATACCCATTTGGTGCCTATGACATTAGTATCCTTGGGTCTAGGAACAAGAGTCCAAACCTCATTTCTTTCAAATTGGTTTAGCTCTTCTTGCATGGCAAGAACCCAAAACTCATCATTCAAGGCTTCATCAACCTTTTTGGGTTCAATTTGAGAGGTGTAGCAAGTATAGCTAATTTGATTAGCTATTTGATGCCTAGTCCTAACACCCTCATTCATATCTCCAAGAATGTCATTCTTATTATGGAGATGTCTAACCCATGGAGCGGGTTCTTTAGAGTCCAAAGATGGATCTCTATCAAGAGGTTGGATGACCTCTTCATCAAGACTTGACTTCACATTAATTGAAGTCTCACCATTCTTCTCCAAGAAAGGATCATCAAGCACAATGACCTCCTCATCATGGTCTCTAGTCTTAGGCCTACAATCATCTATGATGACATTAGATGATTCCATGACACTCCGAGTTTTTAAATTGATAACTCTATAGGCCTTACTATTAAGGGCATAGCCAATAAAAATCCCCTCATCACTCTTGGCATCAAACTTGCCAAGTTGATCTCGGTCATTTAGAATGTAGCATTTGCTCCCAAATGAGTGGAAGTAGCTAACATTTGGCTTCCTACCCTTCCATAATTCATAGGAGGTTTGCCTAGTACCGGGCCTTAGGAAGACTCTATTTCCTATGTAGCAAGCCATATTGACGGCCTCGGCCCAAAGGTTCCTAGGGACATTGTTGCTAAGCAACATCACACGGCCAATCTCTTGAAGGACCCTATTCTTCCTCTAAACAACCCCATTTTGTTGAGGAGTTCTAGGAGCCGAAAACTCATGGAAAATGCCTAAGCTATTGCAATAGCTTTCAAAACAAGCATTTTCAAATTCCCTCCCATGGTCACTCCTAATTCTTTTAATGCTTTTAATGTGTGAGTTCTTTTCATTTTGAATTTTAGTGCAAAGCATTTTAAATTTTTCAAATTTCTCAGATTTTCCTCTAAGAAAATATGTCCATGTAAATCTAGAAAAATCATCAACACAAACAAAAATGTATCTCTTGCCACCGAGACTCTCGGTTTGCATGGGACCCATAAGGTCCATATGTAGAAGCTCTAATGGCTCCTTGGTGGCGAGATACTTGCCTTTCTTGTGCATACTTTTGGTTTGTTTCCCTTGTTGACAAGGTCCACAAATGCCATCGACTTTCTTCCCAAGCTTAGGGAGGCCACGCACAACCTTGAACTTATCTAAGATCCTCAAATCTCGATAGTTCATGTGGCCAAGTCTTTGATGCCATAACTCAATTTCCTCACATTTAGACATATTGCAAGAGATAGCACTAGCTTCAAGACAATAGCAATTGTCACTAGATCTCTTTCCTTTTAGCAAGGTTTGTCCATTTGGCATTAAAATAGAGCAATCATTTTTGTTAAACAAGACGGACAGTCCATCATCATTAAGATGAGAAATGCTTATAAGATTGGCTTGCAAGCCATCAACAAGTAAAGCATTGGACAAGGAGGGTAAATCGGGAATGGAAATGGTTCCTTTCCCTATGACTTTCTTTCTAGATCCATCACCAAAGGTGACAAATCCTCCATCCTCCAAGACAAAGGATTTAAAGAAGCTCTTGTTCCCCTTCATATGCCTAGAACACCCACTATGCAAATACCAAGTGTTAGAGGCATTTTCCTTCAAGGCAATTTGAGCCATATAGCAAGAATAGTTATCCCTTCTAATCCACCTAGGTGTAATGTTCTCATTCCTAGTGGTATTAGTCACATTGGCTCTAGATTTCCTAGGATCATGCAAATTTGCTCTAGATTTCCTAGGAACATGCATTTTAGCTCTAGCTCTATTTCTTTCAATCATGCTCTTGATTCTACACATTTTAATGTATTTGAAGCAATTAGGTCTAATGTGACCATCAACACCACAAAAGTGACAAGTGAGAATAAAATAAGAAGACATACCATGCCCTTGTGAGTACAAAGGGGCTTTTCCACGCATTTGAGCTTGTCTTTGGTGTTGGATTGGTTCTCTTCTTCTTTGTTGTTGAGTTGGAATGAATTGCTTCCTTGATTGACCTTGCATGAATTGCTTCTTGGCTTGATGGTATTTGGGTTGAGGGAAACTTGCTTGATGCACCCTTGTTGATTGAGCTTGAGCTTGTTTCCCTTCTGCTACCTTGACTTGAGAGTCTTTAGAGCACTCTCCTAGTTCGATCTTCTTCCTAGGATATTGTAGGGGTGGAGGCTCTTTGTTATCCAAACTTTTGACAAACACAATCTTGCCTGAGGATGAGGTCTCCTTGTCATCTTCATAGCCAAGACCTTTCTTATCATTTGGCCTCTTGCCAACTCCCAACATGTGGTCAAGTTTATTCGTGCTTAAAGTCATCTTAGCAATGATCTCTCTAGCTTCTTCAATCTCTTTTTCTATCAATTCCTCATTCCTTTTGGCTATCTTCACTTCTTTATTTAAGTGAGTAGCTTCGGTGGATAGCTTGAGATTCTCTCCTTTTAGCCTTTGAATCTCTTTTTTCATCTTCAATCTTGAGCTTTGAAAATGCTCAATGAAGCCTTCAAGATCCATTCCTCCTACATCCATATTTGTTGAATGGGATGAAGAGTCACCATCGCTAGAGTCATCTTCACTTTGTTTCTCTACCTCTTCATCATCTATTGCTTCCTTACTCTTGAGAGAAGATGCGAAGGCAATAAAGTTTGCCACATGATCCTCATAATCTGAGGATTCTCCTTCTTCTTCCAAGTCATCACCATCGCTCCACGTGGCGGCCATGGCCTTTCCTTTCTTCTTATTTTTCAAATTTCCACAATCCATGGAGATGTGTCCGAAACCTCCACATTCGAAGCATTGAATCCCTTTTCTTATAGGCTTGTCTTCACTTGACTCAAACTTCTTGAAAGGAGTCTTCTTTTTTATTTCCTTTCCTTTGGATCCAAATCCCCTCTTCTCAAAATTGATGAACTTCTTGAATCTTTTCACCATGAGGGCCATTTCTTCATCTGAGTCTTCTTCCTCCTTCTCAACCTTAAAAGTCTTCAGAGCAATACTCTTTTGCTTCTTTTGAGGTGTAGGTGTGGGAGTCCATCTAGACTCATATGGTAGAAGCCTTCCAATAACTTCACATGGCTTCATATTCTTGTAGTCACTATTCTCCTCAAGAGCCGTCACTTTTGACTCAAATCTTGCTGGAAGCGACCTCATAATTTTTTGCTTGATCCTCCTATCCGAATAGGGATCACCAAGTTGATGGCTCTGATTGACTATGTCCATCAACTTCACTTGAAAGTCGTTGAAACACTCATCCTCCTCCATCCTAATTTGCTCGAATTGTGTTTGGAGGACTTGAAGCTTGGAGTCCCTGACCACCTCGGTTCCCTCATGGGCCGTCTCTAGAATCTCCCATGCCTCTTTTGCAATTCTTGTTGTTTGGATCAATTTGTACTGATTGCCATCCATTGCACAAAGAATAGCATGCATAGCCTTGTTGTTCCACTTGGAGGCTTCAAACTCTTGAGTTGACCATTCCGACTTTGGCTTGGGAACTACACTTTCATCTTCAAGAGTCTTTTCCGGAAGAGTGTAGCCATCTTCAATTTCCATCCATGCTCGGTCATTTATTTGGCAAATGTAAGACTCCATCTTGCCTTTCCAAGAGGCAAAGTTTACTCCGGTGAGCAAAGGGGGTCTTGTGCTAGAGGCTCCCTCATTACCACTTCCGTTCCCACTCATAGTGTTTGGGTATGAATGAGATGAATGTTTATGATGCAACAAACACAAACAAAATGCAAGACACACAAAGAGCAAGGATCACCTAAGTGTATCTAGGAACCCGCTCTGATACCAATTGAAAATACACAAAGTGTGTCTAATACAACCTAGAGGGGGGGTGAATAGGTTTTAGTTGATTTATTACCAACTTTTTGACTTAATCAATTTTAATAATCCTGCCCCATATTAGCAATCAATCAATCCAATATAAATATGCAGAAAACAATAAAAACACAAGGATTGATTTACGTGAGAAACCCTCCAACTGGGCAAAAACTCACGGGCTATCCTTCTAGCCACATACGGTCCTTAAATCCACTATTTGAACGAAATTTTACAACCTAGGTTGACCTCAAGTCACACCTACTTGGTCACTAACCCTTTCACTCTATCCAACAGGCCTTTAATAGTGATTCTTGACCACAAGCTTGTGCACTAACTCACTTAGTCACAAAGCTTAACAATCAATGAAGAGGTTAAACAACCTATGTGAATATGTAAAAGATATTCAAACATGCAATTAATGCTAGGCAACAATAAATGCTTATGTAAGGATTTAAAGATGTCAATAAATGCAAATCCTAGATATCAATATCTAAATGCAAATGCATGAAGATTTAGCTAGAAGGGTAAAATCGTCCTAAATGCTAGCTATTAATGAACAAAGCTCTCAACCAACAAACAACAACTCAATCATGTTATAAATGCCAATAAACATAAAGATATGCAATAAAATCACATAAAAGAGCTAACCCTAGGCAAACAAGAACATAAATAAATACAATGAGATTTAGGGCATGTTCAAGTTACCTAGTCAATGAAAGCAAGAAGAATCAATGATGAGATAATGCTTGAAGAGGTTAAATGCACATGAATTTGTGTTTGGTTGAGTAAAGATGAGTTCTTGGGAGTTTCTCTCTCTAAGGGAAGCTTGGCCTATTAAAAATGGCTTCTTGAACTCATCAAAAAATGAGCAAGGAAGAAGATAGAGTATATATAAGGGAGCCCTAGTTGAAACAGCGTCGTTTTGAACTTAGGGCACAAAATCCCGTCAATACCGCTAGCTGGACCGCGTCGCAGGCAAGTGTCCAGACCGCGGTACACACAGCAGTGCACCGTCTGGACAACAACGTGGTGCAGGGCGCTATGCATGCAGGTGCACAGGCCGCGGTATGGGCAACAGAGGCCTACTGGACAACACCGCGACTAGGGTCGCTTTACGTGCAAGTGTACAGGAAGCGGTACAGGAAACATGACCCTGCTGAGGTATACCGCTCTGTATGCCGCGGTGCAAGCATGTCTTGCCAAGCGGTCTAGGCCACGCTAAGAGAAGAAATTCTCTTTTCTGGGCAAACTCAACACACTAAGTGATGTGCAAAATGTGCAAGTGTGGAGTGTGAAAAGAGGCATACAATACATCATTCAATAACATGAAGATAAGAACAATAATGCATGCAAGTGAGTGTGTGCAACTAGATCTCTTCAAAGAAAGTTAAACTAGTGAGATACCTTTGAAGTGCTCTTTGAGAGAGATGATGTCCTTGAAGCTTGATCACACTCAAGAGACCTAAATTACCCTTAAAAAGAATAATCTCCAATGTGGTTTGTCAACGAAATAAGCCAATCAAAATGTGAGGAACTTACAAAACTCATTCAACCCCACATCCACACTATAACCGATTGAAAAGCCCTATTTGATCCATATAAGTCTAGTTTGGGAATGTCAGTTGAAGCACGATCTTTTACATCCATGGCGTAGTGACTCGTTCCTAGGATAGTTCATTGCTTAAATTTTGTGCATAATCTTCTTTGCATACTTGTTTGTGTGGAACTTAGGACTCTGTGAGGAAAGAACAGAGAGAATCCATGTGAGTTTAAGAATTGAAGCGAATTATGCTCAAGGTATGGGAGTAAGTTGTCCCTAATTCATGAATGCCTTTAGGTATGGGATTCGTGTTCGTACGAGCCTCCCTTGGGTGTCTCCAAATTGCTCTTGATCTTGTGCATGTGTTTTTCTCCTCTCGATCACACCTATATGTATCATATCACACATGGACTTGCGGCATTGTTGAATTATTATTTAGGTGTCTAGAAATTACATTTAGTTGGCATCTTATTATTTTTGACTATGTTTGCTCGAGGACGAGCAAAGGTTTGGTTTGGGGTGTTTGATCGGGCCAAATATGTAGTATATTTAGGCCCTCAAATCCTTACCTTGTGTTCTGTTTTCATGCGTTTTTGTATCTATGACGGGTTGTTTTGTGCGTAATTGTAGGAAATGGTGCAAAGATGGGTTTGGAAGCACGTTACAGTGATTTCGGCATAAAAGGGGTAAAAGGAAAGACAAAGGAGCATAAACAGCTCTATAGTGCATGTCAAGTGCAGGTCAAGTGCGGGTCGCAACCACACTCCAACCGCACTTCAGCCGCACTCATGCTCATAGCCGGGACAGGATGTAATTGAAGAGATAAAGTGCGGGTATAGTGCGGGTCATCCAACCGCACTCCACTGACACTGTTGCCAAACCAGAGAAGCTGAAGTTGCACCTGACTTTAAAGTGCGGGTACTGTGCGGGTCATCTAACCGCACTCTACCTGCACTAATGCCAAACCAGAGAAGTTGCAAGATGCACCTGACATTAGAGTGCGGGTAACGTACGGGTCATCCAACCGCACTCTACCCGCACTGTTACCAAGACCAGAAGAGGAGAATTGCACCTGACATTAGAGTGCGGGTACTGTGCGGGTCATCCAACCGCACTCTACCCGTACTGTTGCTCAAGACAGAAGGTAGATTTTGCGCCTGACATGGAAGTGCGACTCAAGTGCGATCACAGTGCGGTTCCAAGTACGGGTCAAGTGCGGGTAATTCAACCGCACTCCACCCACACTATTGCCCAGATTTGAGAACTGAAGATGAAGACAACCCATACAGTGCGGGTTATTCACACGCACTCCACCCGTACTCCACGCTTGCCAGATTAACAGAAGTCCACCCGCACTACCTGCCGGATGGAAAGTTCTTCTTTAGACCCCTGCCAAAAATGACTGTTAACAGAAGTCCCCCTGACTTGAACACCGCTATTAAGTTGGGGTTGGAGTCAGGATCTTATACTGCTTGAAGAATTTTTCTTGTCGTTTCTTACTTGTAGCTATTACTTGAAAAGAGAAAACACTTCCAGCACTCTTGGCTTTGGCGAATCTGGGTACCAGGCATTCCTGTTTAGGGGATCCTGGTACTTTGTCTATAATAATGGTGAATGTGGTTACCTAGCCTTCCATTTTTCAGGAATCTGGGTACATAGACGAAAACGATCCTGGTAGGCAACTATGCCATCCAGATCTTTCTTAGTGGGGGAAGGTACCCGGCCAAGGCAGCAGGAAGGCCATTTAGCTGTCCTGGTCTTAAGGCGAAAACACATAGGTGAACATATTGGCGAAAATGGGTACCTCACATTCCTTTTCTAGGAATCTTGGTACTCTAGCAAAAACACGGCGAAAACATTTGCGGATCTAGGTACCTCGCATTCCTTTCTAGGAATCTTGGTACTCTGGCGAAAATAATGCGAACACATTAGCGGATCTAGGTACCTCGCATTCCTTTCTAGGAATCTTGGTACTTTGGTGAAAACATGGCGAACACATTGGCAACAAGATCCTGGTAGGCAACTAAGGCCACTTTAGCACCAGGTCTTTCTCGACGGGGGGTGGTGCCCGGCCAATTCTTGAGAATCTTGGTACCTAGCCTTCCGTTCTTCAAGAATCTAGGTACATTGGCGAAAACAATGGCGAATATGCTGGCAACAAGATCTTGGTAGGCAACTAAGTCCACTTTAGCACCAGGTCTTTATTGGCGGGGGGTGGTATCTGACCAATTATGGAGAATCGTGGTACCTAGCCTTCCGTTTTTCATGAATCTGGGTACATTGGCGAAAATAATGGCGAATATTCTAGAGAAACTGGGTACCAAGCATTCCTGTTCTAGGAATCTTGGTACCTTGGCGAACACATGGCAAACATTTTGGCAACAAGATCCTGGTAGGCAACTAAGGCCACTTTAGCACCTGGTCTTTCTTAGTGGGGGGTGGTGCCCGGCCAAGGCCTTGATTTGGCTGGCAACTATGCTCTTACTATCCAGACCCTTCTTAGAGGAGGGTGGTGCCTGGCCGAGGTTTGATCCGTCGGGCAACTATGCTCTTACGTTCCAGATCCTTCCTAGTGGGGGGTGGTGCCCGGCCAGGGCAGTAGGAATGCCATGTGGCCTTTCCTGGTCTTGTGGCGATCCTCCTGGATGGATTAATCTGATCTAGGGCATCAGGAGTGCTATGTAGCTCTCCTAGATTTATAGCAATCCTCCTAGAGAGATTAATCAGGTCGAGGATATCAGGCATTCCGGTGCAAGGAATCTGGTCTTCAAATGATGGTTCTAGTAGGCAACTAAGGCCACTTTAGCACCAAGTTTTTCTTGGCGGGGGGTGGTACCCAGCCAAAGCGTCAGGAGTGCCATGTAGCTATCCTGGTCTCGATCATAGGCGAAAAGCGATCAAATGAGAACTACCATGGCGATCGTAGGAGAACTACCAAGGCGATAATAGAAGAACTACCAAGGTGATCATAAGCGAACTACCAAGGTGATTATATTCAAGGCGATATTGGTCAATGCTCACCCCGCATGCTTTAATTGTAAGACCTTCTGAGGTGGTCCGCGTTCTGGGTATAAGTAATAGAGCGACCTTTCGCAAATGAGCTTTTATCATGGACCGGTCATTAGGAGAAATTTTCTCATGTTGAGGTCACTTCCCTTCCCACAGAAGTACTAGGGAGAATGGTAAGCTTTTAGTCCCCAAGTGATGCAACTAGATAAGGAGCCTGCTTAGAGTAGATGAGAGTCTTCAACAATCATAATGAGACTCAAGATTCTGCTCGAACAAACCTAGACCTTGGCAGCTCACTGGGGCATTGAGTAGCATGGTATAAAGATCAGAAACCGATAATCTTGCAACTGTGATCTAGGTAGCTCACATGGGCCCTGTCAGGGGCCTAACACAATAAGTGAGGAACCACCGATCTTTAGTAGTGTTGCTGCTCTAGAGGCCTGCTTAGGCATCTAGGAGGCCTCAGTGATGTGCGAAGCCTCTAAGCTCTACCAGAGCGGATCGGGACATAGGTGACTCACTGGGGCGTTGAAGGGCCCAGTACAGGAGGTAGGGAGCCACTTGCATGATACTGGTCCGGATGCATGCTTATGATCCTAGAAGTCCCCAGTAACTGGAATGTGGCTCTGGACTATCATGGAATGAATCGGGACATATTTGCTCATTTGGGTGTTGACTAGCCTATTATAAGAAGTGAGGAGCCACCGGGCCATGCAGCGGTGCTGCTGCTCCAGAGGCTTGCATATGCATGTATGGGGCCTCAGCACGAATAGGAAGCCTTTGGGCTCTCCCCAAACGGTTCAAGACTTCGGTGGCTCTCTAGGGCATTGAATGGCCTGATACATATGAAGAAGAGCCTCCGGCATGGTACTGGTCCAGAGGCATGCTTGGGATCCTAGAAGTCCCCTGTAACTGAAATGTGGCTCTGGACCGTCCTGGAATCAATCAGGACACAGTGGCTCACTTGGGCGTTGACCACCCTGGTACAAGATGTGAGGAGCCACTGGGCCATGCAGCGGTGCTGCTGCTGCTCTAGAGGCTTGCTTAGGCATGTAGGAGGCCTCAACAATGTAGGAAGCCTCTGGGCTCTCCCTGAATGGATCGGGACATCGGTGGCTCTCAAGGGCGTTGAATGGCCCGATACAAATGGAGAATAGCCTCCGGTATGGTACTGGTCCAGAGGAATGATTGGGATCCGAGAAGTCCCCTACAACTAAAATGTGGCTCTGGACCGTCCTGGAATCAATCGGGAAACAATGGCTCACTTGGGCGTTGACCACCCTGGTATAAGATGTGAGGAGCCATTGGTCCATGCAGTGGTGTTGTTGCTCCATAGGCTTGCTTAGGCATGTTGGAGGCCTCAGCAATGTAGGAAGCCTCTAGGCTCTCCCCGAACGGATTAGGGCTTCGATGGCTCACTAGGGCGGTGAGTGGCCCAGTACAAGAGGTAGGGAGCCACCGGTCTGGTACCGGTCCAGAGGCATGCTTGGGATCCTAGAAGTCCTCTGCAACTGAAATATGGCTCTGGACCGTCCTAGAATCAATCGGGACACAGTGGCTCACTTGGGTGTTGACCACCCTGGTACAAGATATGAGGAGCCACTAGGCCATGCAGCGGTGCTGCTGCTCCAGAGGCTTGCTTAGGCTTGTAGGAGGTCAGCAATATGGGAAGCCTTTAGGATCTCCCCGAATGGATCAGGGCTTCGGTGGCTCACTAGGGCATTGAGTGGCCCGTTACAGGAGGTAGGGAGCCACCGGAATGGTACTGGTCTTGAGGCATGCTTAGGATCCTAGTAGTCCTCAGCAAGTGAAATGTGGCTCTGGAAAGTCCTGGAATGAATCGGGACACAGTGGCTCACTTAGGTGTTGGCAGGCCCTGTGCGAGGAGTGAAGAGCCACTGAGCCTCTACTTGTCGCGCTGCTCATATGATCATACAGTTGAGTTGGCTTCTCGGGTATATATGTTGACCTGCTACCTTGGAGCTTTTGAAGAGTTGATCCGATGACATGAGGGGATTTGCATAAACAGGTGCAAATCCGATTGATCGCAGCAGATCTATTGCATAGGAGATCTGCTGAGAGCGGAGCAAATCTTCTGTAAGGAAGCAAGAGAGGTGCAGCTCTACTGCATAGCAGTTATAGATGTACCAGACCAGATCTACTGCATAGGAGATCGTGGCGGATATGCTGCATAGGAGATCTGCTGTTAGCGGAGCAAATCCTTTGTAAGGTAGTAGGAGAGGTGCAGCTCTACTGCATAGCAGTTCTAGATGTACCGTACCGGTTCTACTGCATAGGAGATCGTGGCAGATCTACTGCATAGGAGATCTACTGTTAGCGGGGCAAATCCTCTGTAAGGTAGCATGAGAGGTGCAGCTTTGCTACATAGAAGCTCTAGATGTACTGGAGAGAATCTGCTATAAAGAAGCTCTGCAAGTGTATGATCAGGTTTGTTGCATAGGGGCAGCACAGTAGACCGGTTCTGCCAGGAGTCCCACGTACTATATCAATAGCAGAAAGTCAAGCTTGCATGTAGAGATAAGGATGCTCATGTAAAGATATGAAAGCCACGTTGGTGAGTTTCCCACAGACGGCGCCAAAAAGTGTTAACCGAAAAATCACTCAGGGAGCGATATCTCGGTTAGCACTAGAGATGCACATTTGGGGAATGGGGATGGATATAGGTCCCCCTATCCCCATCCCCTCTTCCAAAACCCTTCCCCCATCCGCCCCCCCCCCCCCTATTTCCCCATTTGGGGGAAATGGGGATGGGGAATTTTAGGGGGAGGTATATCCATCCCCAACCCCAGTTCCCCGTTTTCCCCACTTTCCCTCATTTTTCCCCATTTCCCCATTTTTCCCCATTTCCCCGTTTCCCCATTCTCCCGTTTGATTAAAAATTACAAATTAAAAAAAAATATATTCCATTACATATACAAACTAAAATCCAATAGTGTATTACAAATATATAATAAAATCATAAAGTGTGCATTACAAATACATAATAAAATCATAAAGTGTTACATAATATATTTATTTATTTATATATGTTTTGGGGGAAATGGGGATGGGGGGAGGTCACCCCATCCCCATCCCTATTTCAATATATTTATAGGGGGTAAAAATCATCCCCATCCCCACCCCATTCCTCATTTTTCCCCAAAAAAAATTCTCCAAATGGGGATGGGGACGTGGGGATTTGGGGATCCAGGGGAAAATGTGCATCTCTAGTTAGCACCCTCACCCAATACCGGTAGCCAATAGTGGGATCGGTACCTTCGGTACCACGATCCTTCCTTGTAATGTAGATGGATGTAAATAGGGAGCGAGATAAGAAGGATCGATGAGATATGAAATAACACTGTTTTATTCAAAAAAGGGTATAGAAGTATCGTTACAATTCAGACCTCTCCTCACATTAAACTCTCTACTTCCTCTTACACAGGATGAAGGCTGAGCCTTCGTTTATATCGATAAGTGGATGTTTCCTTCCAATGATTGTCATTGGACTCTCACTTGTTTTAGAGAATTCAAACAGTATTCCTATGGAAATTAAACTCTCTTTTCTGGCGATAAGAAAAAACGATGTTCTCCCCCCCCCCCTCTTTATCCTTCAAAGCTGTATATATAGTTCTCCCAAGATCCCCTCAATATCCGGTCTCCTTCATGAGGATTATTGAGAGTCCCATTTTAAGCGTTGAAAAGCATTGAGTAGGGCTGAAGGCGCGGGATTTGATCCCGTTAATTACTATCGAATTCAAATTCTGATTATGTTAACTATTTGGTCTCATTAATGGCGCTTTATTTTGGCGATGGAGTCAACTTTCCTTCTTCGTTAAGCTTTGGAGAGAAATTCTGGTCTCTGGAAGATTGAGGTGCTAGTAAGGGAGCTTGTTCCGTGTCTTGCTGGAATGGTGGTTGTGTCTTTATGTTCATCCTTGTATTGCTTGGCAGGTGTGGTGCTTGTCTTGGAGGGGCTTCGAGTAATCGTGTTAGGTATCAGGTGGGAGTTGAGACAACGCCCTGGCGGGTATTGAGGTACCAGGTACTTTGATTGATGTCGAGGTACTTCACCGGGTAGTAGGCGTATGAGCTACCATTGTACTGATCTGGGGTTGACATCAGGAGCTTCAATTGAAGCGAGTTACATGCCTTCTTTAGGTCATAGAGCTGATATCCTATCCAGCTAGATATGTAGTCTAGGTTTCGACCTTGTCAAATATCGGCTCCTTCTAGGTTGTGGTACCGATCTTGCTGGGTTACTGAAGTATCTAGATGAATCTTCCTAGGAAGGTCCCTATTGGAAAATTCTCCTTTGGTCCCTTGTTAGAAAACCCTGTTAACAGAAGTCCCCCCTGACTTGAACACCGGTATGAGGTTAGGGTTGTAGTCAGGATACCTAACACTTGGAGAATTTTTCACAATCGTCTCGTAGGAGGGAATCTTTTCTTTGCACGCTGATTTAAATGAGTCTTCCACGTGGCTAACCAGGATAGGCCAAATTCAAAGAAGGAAATTTTCTAGGGACGCATGTTTCCCGAAACTGTTCCCTCCACGTCGTCGATATTCCTAAGGCATTGATTACCTTCTCTGCCCCTTACAAGTAGCTATTTCTATATAAACCCCACTTCCTCAAGGTGTATTCACTTAAGCAAATCTTTCCGAACAAGAGTCTTTGAAAGAAAAAAAAAACCTAACTTTCTCTTCGTTGATCTTCAAGCTTTCCCTTTTCTATGAAATGAAACCTCGACTTTGTGAATATGTCTTCCCTTGATGGCGATAGTATCGAGCAGTGGTTTGGCGGCAACGTGGCGGCCAGCGGAAGCCTTGCCCCTAGAAAAAGGGCACGCGTTGACAGTGATAGCGGGGACGATGTTCCTTTTCAATGCCGGTGTTCCAACAGGAATGTGGCAATTGTGATGGGCTTTTCAAACAATCTCGATACTCTAGTTGATATCGATCAGGAATCGAATGGAGAAACTGGAGTCGATGCCTGGGTAGTTGAAGACCGGGCTGGCGAGGTTACAAACACCATGGGCAGGATACTCGCCCTTCCTTACGAGTATAGGTGTGTCCATGATTCTACCAGCACTTCGGACACTGTGAAGCGCTTGCAGAGGCATTTTAAGGTCCCTAAGGATATCTTGGTTACCATACCCCCGCCTGGGTATGATATGTATTCTCCCACTCCTGGCGAGCTTCCGATTCATACGGCGGCCTTCGATAGTGGGGTCAGGCTACCTCTTCACCCTACCTTGCGTAGGGCACTGTACGCCTTGCTACTCACCCCTCTTCAATTGACACCAAGGTTTTAGAGGCACCTGGTGAGGTTCCTGGTTCTGTGGAGGGAACAGTGTGTGAGGGACAACATCGATCGGGAACCGGGACCTGACGAAGAAAAGTTGGACCCAATTATCATTGCCTCTAATTTGGAAGAAAGTCAAGAAGATTATTTACTTGGAGTGTTGAAAGAATATATAGAGCAGCCATTGGTTGGTTCATAGATGATATAAAGGGAATAAGTCCCACAATGTGTATGCATAAGAGTTTGCTTGAAGAAAACGCCAAACCAACACGGGAGGCACAAAGGAGATTGAATCCGATTATGCAAGAGGTGGTAAAAAAGGAGATATTGAAGCTTCTCGATGCAGGGATTATCTACCCTATATAAGATAGTAGATGGGTTAGTCCAATTCATGTGGTCCCAAAGAAATCTGGAATTACAGTAGTGAAGAACGAGATGAGTGAGTTAGTAGCACAAAGACTCCAGACAGGGTGGCGCGTTTGCGTAGACTACTGCAAGTTGAATGCGGTTACCAAGAAGGACCATTTTCCCTTACCTTTCATTGATCAAGTCCTAGAAAGGTTGGCAGGGCATCAGTTCTACTGTTTCCTGGATGGATATTCTGGGTTTAATCAGATAGTTATTGCTCCAGAGGACCAGGAGAAAACCACTTTTACATGTCCCTATGGAACCTATGCTTTCCGAAGAATGCCCTTTGGCCTTTGCAATGCCCCCGGTACATTTCAAAGGTGTACGGTTTCGTTGTTTTTGGATATGGTGGGAGAGATTATTAAAGTCTTCATGGACAATTTCTCGGTGTTCGGGGACTCTTTCAAGTTGGGTCTTGATAACTTATGTCCTTAGTGCTACAAAGATGTATGAAAAACAACTTAGTGTTGAACTGGGAGAAGTGCCACTTCATGGTGCAACACGGGATTTTCTTGGGTCACATAATATCTAAAAAAGGGATTGAAGTAGACAAGGCAAAGGTTGAAGTAATCAAGAGTTTGCCACCTCCTCGCAATGTCAAAGACATCCGGTCGTTCCTTTGTCATGCGGGTTTCTACAGGAGATTCATCAAGGATTTTTCGAAGATCTCCAGACCACTATGCTTGCTGCTACAAAAGGACAAGGATTTTGTGTTTAGTGTAGAATGCGTGGTAGCTTTTGAAACTTTAAAAGAGGCGTTGACCTCATCTCCTGTAATTGCGCCAGCAGTTTGGGATTTACCATTTGAAATAATGTGCGATGCATCTGACTTTGTGGTAGGTGCAGTTTTGGGTCAGAGGATTGGAAAGCCCCACATGTTGTATATTACTCATCCTGGATTTTGAATGATGCAAAAGTGAACTATTCAACAACAGAGAAGGAATTACTGGCTGTCATTTTTGATCTTGAGAAGTTCAGACAGTACTTGGTAGGTGCCAAGGTTGTGGTATACTTAGACCACGCGGGGTTGCGATATTTACTCCAAAAGAATGATGCAAAGCCCAGGTTGATTAGGTGGGTATTGCTGTTGCAGGAGTTTGATTTAGAAATCTAGGACAAGAAGGGTTGTGAAAATGTGGTAGCAGACCACCTTAGTAGGATAGTTCATGATAGCCAAATAGATGGGAATGAGATTCCTTTGAGAGAAAGTTTCCCTAATGAACATCTGTGGGCTGTACAGGATAAGGAACCCTGGTATGCAGATCTGGCAAACTATCTGACACATGGGGTATTTCCTCCTGATCTAGATTGGAAGGGTAAGAAAAGGTTTGTTAGGAGATCACGGGAATACTTCTGGGATGAGCCTTATCATTTCAAACACGGGGCATATCAGGTCATTAGGAGGTGTGTGCCAGAAAATGAGCAAGATGATGTGTTGCGATTCTGTCATGATTTGCAATGTGGATGCCATTTCAGCGCATGTAAGACAACACTTAAGGTGCTGCAATCAGATTTCTTCTGGGTATCACTTTTTAAAGATGTCTATCAGTTTTGTGTAGCATGTGATAGGTGCCAGCGCACTGGGAACATTGGTAAACAGAATGAGATGCCACAAACTGGAATTTTGGTGGTTGAAATATTTGACACTTGGGGTCTGGATTTTATGGGACCGTTCCCACCCTCTTGTGGAAAATATTTTAGTGGGGATTGACTATGTTTCCAAATGGGTTGAGGATATTGCCACAAAGATAAATGATACCAATGTGGTAGTAAAATTCATAAAGGAACATATTCTGACCCGATTTGGGATTCCAAGGGTGATCATTAGTGATGGAGGGAGCCATTTCAGTAACAAAGTCTTGGGAAATCCATTGAAGAAGTATGGGGTGCGTTACAAGGTGGTCACACCATACCACTCACAGATGTCGGGACAGGTTGAGATAAGTAACAGGCACATCAAACAGATTCTAGAGCAGACGGTCTCCTCAATTAGGAAGGATCGGGCATTGAAACTATCTAACGCCTTATGGGCGTACCGAACGGCTTTCAAAACTCCTATTGGGATGAGCCCGTATAGGTTAGTTTTTGGTAAGGCTTGCCACCTTCTTATAGAACTAGAACATAAAGCTTGGTGGGCGATTAAGAAGTTGAATTGGGAGTATGATAAGGCAGGAAAAGAAAGATGCAATCAGTTGAACGAGTTGGATGAATTCAGGTTGGAAGCCTATGAGAGTTCACAGCTTTACAAAGAAAAAACAAAAGTTATTCATGACAAGCGATTAGTAAGGAAAGAGTTCCAACCGGGCATGCTGGTGTTACTTTATGAGTCCCGTTTGAAGTTGTTCCCTGGGAAGTTGAAATCGAGATGGTCAAGCCCACACCGTGTTGTTAATTTCTCCCCTAACGGAGCTGTAGACATTCAGAATTTGAGGAACGATGGAATATTCAAAGTTAATGGGCATAGGCTAAAACCGTATTTTGGACCAGAAGCCTGCTGCAAGGGTGTTGGTACCATGGAACTTACTAAGCCATAGAACATCTTTCATGTTGGAGAACTGGTGGGAGGCAGCCCGCTCAGGTCATATTTAAACTTTTAGCTTTCTTAGTTTTATTTCAGTTGGTATTTTGGTTTTTCTTTCCTTTTCACATTTGATTTTGGTTTGGTAGAGTTGTTGTGTGTTTTAAGCTAGGTTGTGCATCTTTTGGGAAGCACACGACAACACGCAGAGACAACGAACTAGCTTCCTTCTAAAGGGAGTTTTCTACCTTCGATTTTGTACTTCAGCGCATTACATTTTTGATGAATGCGATTTAGATTTTGTTAATTTGAATGAGCATGGTTGAACGTATGTCTAGATCCGGTTTGGGGGTGTTGAACCCTCATTCCGCAAATTATTGTGATTATGCTTATTACTAGTTGCGCTTTATGCATGTTCAGAATTTTCGAATCGTCTATGGTGTTTCTCCTTCGTTAGAACCACCTCGTGGATTCCAACAATGGGGACATTGTTGAGTTTTGGTTTGGGAGTGTGTTACGCCTTGTACAGTTGTCCTTGGAGTCTTATAGTTCCAATTTTTCAATTTTATCGCTTGTCCAATTTTCAAACTGTAAGCAGTATGGGTATGATGCCTCTAGCGTGTACTTTTGGCGAGTTCTTTGTATATGCTTTGACCTTGTGACATAGTTTGGTGCTACTTGAGGGTTCGCTTGCACCGCCATGGGATCGTCCCACCCGTTGGTGTTAAGTATTGGGGACTCAATGTTCCCATGTCTTGTTCTAATAGTAGAGATACCCGTGAGATCACAAACACAAGCGTTAAAGTGAGTATTTTGAGTGTATTATTGATTATTCTTAAACACGCCTCTCGTCATTTATGTCATGTGCCACAGGACTCGCATATCATTTTGTGAAGTGCGTGATGGATGCTTTCATTCAATTTTTAGATGGTTGTTGAAGTGATATTAGGGAATGTGTGTGTATTGAATTACCTTTATAGCCTAAACACCACATACCATATTGTGTGCTCCAAAGCCAAGTTTGAGGCCAAACACTTACTCTTTTATTTGGTACCACATTCAACCATATACCTAATAGCCTAAACACATGCCTACCCTTGTACTAATCATGTTAGGATGTGAAATGGTGGTGTTGAAAGGAGTTAAGCTCTAAATGGTCAAAGAGCGGGTAAAATGAAATAATTGTTGATATTATGAAGGGAAAGGGCTAAGAATTGTCCTTGTGTGCCTTAAGTGCCCAAGAAAGGGAATTGTAATAACTCAAAACAGAGTACAACATTGTGATTGTGAAATTGTAAAAAAAAAAATTCATAGGGAAATTGAACTTGTGTGCCATAATTGTGATTGTGTATGCTAAATACGCTCAAACAAAATGCAGCATTGAAGGCACGAATGTGGGTTAAATGATTTCCTAGAGGTTTGCCTATGAGTGATAAAAGAACATGGTGTGGGTGTAGGGATATATTCTAGCATGATTGGTGAGTTTGAACTCGAAATGTCCATATTCTTTGTGTAACCTCATTAAACCCCACAGCCACACTATAACCGGTGGAAAAGCCTTATTTGATCCATATAAAGTCTAGTTTGGGAATGTCTATTGAAGCACGATCTTTCATGCCCATGGCATGGTGACTCGTTCCTAGGATAGTTCATTGCTTAAATTTTGTGCATAATTCATCTTTGCATACTTGTTTGTGTGGAATTTAGGACTCTGTGAGGAAAGAAAAGAGAGAATCCATGCGAGCTTTAGAATTGAAGCAAATTATGCTCAAGGTATGGGAGTAAGTTATCCCTAATTCATGAATGCCTTTAGGTGTGGGATTCGTGTTCGTACGAGCCTCCCTTGGGTGTCTTCAAATTGCTCTTGATCTTGTGCATATGTTTTTATCCTCTCTATCACACATATATGTATCATATCACACATTGGACTTATGGCATTGTTGAATTATTGTTTTGGAGTCTGGTAATTTTAGATTATGTTTGCTCGAGGATGAGCAAAGGTTTGGTTTGGGGGTGTTTGATCGTGCCAAATATGTAGTTTATTTAGGCCCTCAAACCCTTATCTTGTGTTATGCTTTCGTGCGTTTTGGTATCTCTAATGGGTTGTTATATACGTAATTGTAGGAAATGGTGCAAAGATATGTTTGGAAGCATGTTGGGGTGATACCGACAGAAAAGGGGCAAAAGGAAAGACAAATGATCATAAGAAGCTCTACAGTGCGGGTCAAGTGATGGTCAAGTGCGGGTCGTAACCGCACTCCAACCGTACTCCAACCGCACTCCAACCGCACTAATGCTCATAGCCGGGACCTGATACAAGAGAGGAGTTAAAGTGCGGGTCTAGTGCGGGTCATCCAACCGCACTCCACCCATACTGTTGCCAAACCAGAGAAGCTGAGTTGCACCTGACGTTAAAGTGCGGGTACAGTGCGGGTCATCCAACCGTACTCCACTCGCATTGTTGCTGAAGACCAGAGAAGCTGATTTGCACCTAACATTAGAGTGCGGGTCATCCAACCGCACTCCACCCGCACTATTGCTCAAGACAGAGGAGTGGATTTTTGCACCTGACAGTAAAGTGCGAGTAAAGTGCGAATCAAGTGCGGGTCAAGTGCGAGTCAAGTGCAGGTAATCCAACCGCACTCCACCCGAACTCCATGGGAGCCAGATTGATTTTTAAAGTTTAAGTGACCTACTTTTGTATGTTGTATAAATAGAAAAGGATGGAAATGTTTTAACCAGCCTTTGAACTTGTTTTTCAGAGGTTTAGATCTAGATTTTCTCTCTCTCTCTCTCATACTTACATTCTCTACTCAACTTCAAGGAAGGTAGGAGATTGAAGCAACTTCAATGAGGGAGATGTTCTCCTAGGGTTCTTTCTCTTTCCTTTCTCTCATTTTCCTAGTTGTAATGAGTAGCTAAATCCCCTCTAAGGGGTTGATTGAGTAGTTAGTTTGATATTGGGCTTGTATATAAACTTAATGTTATATTGATATTCATGTCTATCTTTCATTGTTCTATTCTTGCTATGAATGGTTATTATTGATTTCTTGTTTAGATATATCCTCTTAGCAAGATCTCTTTGGATTATGTTTGAGTATTGCATCTAGATATACATCCTATTTAGTTGTTTATTGCTCTAATGAATTGACGAAACGTCATGAATTCCCATTTTTAAACCGCGGTCTTAATCTAACCTCGATCGAGTTTTCGGCACTATACATCCTAGGTCGGAGCCCGTGAGAGGCTTAGAAGTCATCACTATATATCCTAGGTTGACTACGTTTAATCGGTTGAGTCATTGATAGGTAGACGAGCTTCATTTCCAGAATCCGATGAACAACCAACATTATACCTCCTAGGTTGGTGGTTTACGATGGATTAATCCCAAATAGGTGGTCCTCACTATACATCCTAGGTGGGCCACTTTCTAGGGATAAATAACCGACTCTATACATCATAGGTCGGTTACCTTTGAATAAGATGTTCCTATTGACAAGTTTGTTGCATTGCCCAGTTTTTACTTTCGAATCCATTAACTTCTTAGTTTCCATCATCTATATATATCCTTCATCCCATTTCCCCTTCATCTAGTTTGCATACTTATTTTAGTGTTACTAATAGGATAATTCACCATCAACATCTTTATCATTTTATATTTCGTTTATTATATATATACATTAACATTACTTTAGCAATAACAAATCTTAGCTAGCTCCGCTCCCTGTGGACGATACCCCACTTGCCACCATACTTGTGTTTTCCAAACCAATTTAGTCTTAGTGAGGTTTTTACATTATTGTTGACGGATTGATCTTTAAAATGACATAAGAAAAGGTCCAGTCACTCTTCTGTTTTACCGATTTGAAGGTAGGATCTACAGCCAATCTATGAGCTGCCAAAGTAACTGGTATCCTCTGTATCTCTTCATGACACCAAGCGAAGATGTCACTGTATTCTTGTAATAGTTTCACTAGAACCTCCTTCATTTCAGCTCCCAGTTTCGAATCATCCTGACAACCTTAGAAGGGTCGTCCTTTCGGATAGATACTTCTTCCATCTCATCTATAGGATGGCCGCTGTGTCCCCCACATGGAATTTCAGGACGTTATGGTAGATTGACAGGACACCCTTTAAAGCAGATAAGTAAGGTCTCTTGAGAATGGCATTGTAGGCGGATGGGGTATCTACAACGATGAAATCTGTCATGAGATTTTGCTAGAGAGAGGTTGTTCCTACTATCACTGGTAGGATCATAGACTCGTTGGGATTTTTTGAGTCCCTAGTGAATCCATACAGTAGGGTAGTGCAACTGTTGTAGCAAGGATTCTTTAAAATGAATTGTTCCAAAGAACCTTTGAAGAGAATGTCGACGCTGCTACTAGTGCCCACCAAGACACAATGGACCAGATTGTTAGCTATTTGCACAGTGATGACCACGAGGTCATCATGGAGCTGCACAGTGTTATACACATCCTCTTCTGTAAAGATAATCTATGCTGAAGGAGGAGATTCGGGGAGTTCTATGGTAACCTTGAAGACATCTTGGCCCGCGTCTATCCTAGGCACTTTTCGGGCGTGGTTTTTCTGGAATTGTTTAAGGTTCCCGCTAGAGTGGGACTTCCGCTAATGGTGTTGACTAAGATGATTTACTCCAGCAGATCCTTTCCTTTTGCTTTCCTCCCCTCCTCCGTTGCTCGGATTTCTACTTGTACCTCTTTTCCTGTGCGAATGTTATCACGCACCTGTTGGAGGAATTCTACCAGACATCCTCCTCTAACTAATGCCTCAATTTGATTGTGCAAACTGTAGCATACTGAAGTGTTGTGACCCATATTCTCTTGGAAATCACAGTACTTGTAGCGGTTCCATGGATCGGCCGGTGCCTTTATTGGACGAGGCTTCCTGAGGAGTCCTTTATCACAGATGGCGAGGTAGATGGTTTCACGAGATGCATTCAGAGGGGTATATTTGGAGTATCCCCTTTCCTCTTCTATCTGTGCTACCTCACTGGGCAGAGGTATAGCCCTAGGATGAGTCTGTTTAACTGGGTACCGGTTCCTCGGGGACTGGTAAGGTGGCAACCGATACGTATATTTATTAGGAGGTTTTTTTTTTCTTATTAGGTACAGGCTTAGGCGCCTTCTTCTTTTGGCGCTTGGTAGTTCTCATACCATCATGCTCCATCTTGACTCGAAGCTGCTCATCTATTTCTATATGTTCTAGGGACCTATCATAAGCCTCCTAGTATGTTTCCAAAGGATGCTTGGCGAAGGATCTGAATAACCTGCCTACCCATAAATTTCTTCTGAAATTGGCCAAGGTCTCCTTCTTCACGAAAACCCCCATTTGAATTACTTCTTTGTGGAATCTCTCCACATAGGCTCGTAGTGATTTGCCCCGCTCCTAGATAACGTATTGAAGATGTATGGGATCCTTGGGGTGAGGTTTGATGCCCAGGAACTAAGCGTAGAAGTCAATGGTCAACTTGGTGAATGAGTCAATGCTCCCTACTAGTAGCTTCCTGAACTATCCTTTGGCATAGTCCGTTAGCGTGGTAGGGAACATCCTGCACATGGCGGCCCTGGTAGCATTCTGGACCTCCATCTGATGAACAAAACTTTCTAGATGACTTAGGGGATCTTCGTTCCCCAAGAATTTTTCGGTTGCCATTTTGAACTTGGGAGGTAGTTCTGCCTCCTTGATCCTCCTAAAGAACAGAGCATTCATCTCTCCCAAGGGGTCTTTCTGGTTTTCCCGGTGCTTTCCCTTCTTTAACTCCTGGATATCTTTTCCATTCTAGCGACCTGGTCCCGGAGACGTTTGCCATCATTCACGGATTCTACTTCAGAATCCCTGTTATCAGACCCCTCTAATGTCGCGGAAGCTTCATCTTGGTTCTCTCCCTGAGGGTTTTCTCCGACGCCTCTATTGCTACCTCCCGCCGTTGACGGAGGCTGCCTCCTGGTCGCTTCTTGCTGAGGCTGTCTAGAAGAAGCTTCTAGTTGGACCGGGTGGTGACGCTCTCTAGGTGGGAGATAGATGGCGGACCTTGTGCGCCGGGGTTGATAACCTGTAGGTTGCCCTGGAACCTGAGGCTTGGGCCCGAGTCTGTCGTGGACCGATGGTATCGGGGGCATGAGCCTGAGTTTGTCATGGACCGGTACGGGAGGTGGTGGTCCCAACCTGTCAAAAGGGGGGTGCCCTGGTACCATGCCGATTGGCATCTCCCCTGGTATCACGTACCGTGGGCTGACTGGTACTTCCTTCCGTGACCATTTAGAGTTGGATACTTCTATGAAAGTCGCGACTTGGTGGTCTAAATTGGTGGGCCAGCTGTTGGAGTGGTAGGTACTTGAGGGGTAGCTCGCGCGATAGCTGATGGCTTCGAGGCAAGTTTATGACCCTTTCCCCTCTTCTTTGGTTTATGACCCTTTTGGGTTGAAGAGATGGATTGACGCATCGAAGGGTCGGGGTGATCCTGAGAGAATCGAAGCTTCATTTTGATAATGCAGTATGAAAATGAGACACACAGGCTTTCTTTTAAGGGTGTGGTTTCCCACAGATAGCCCCAAAAAGTGTTAAAGGAAAAATCTGCTCAAGAAGCCGAATTCCAGTTAGCACCCTCGTCCCCTACCGGTAGGTGGTAGCGGGATAGGTACCTTTGGTACTGGGGTTCCTTTCTATGCTGAAGATCGATGTGGACAAGTATGAAGGAACCAAGGAGATATAAGTAAATACAGTTTTATTGAATAAAAGTTTGTGTAAAGGTTATAACGATATTTTTTTCTCTCTTTCTATACAGAAATGGAGATAGAGAATGTCGTTTATGTCGATAAGTGGCTATTACTCTCCCAGTGACTGTTTGTAAACTCTCAAACCTAGAGAAGTCTCTCTGGATATGAAGATCTCTCTTTTGTATTTCAAAAAAGAACTCGATCACCTTATTCGTCCTTCAAAGCCATATATATAGGCCTCTAATATCCTTCAGAATCCGGTAGTTTTGATGAGGATTATTTAGAGTCCTATTTTAGGCGTTGAAAGGAGTTGAGTGAGGCTAAAGGCGCGAGATTTGATCCCAGTAATCACTATCATATTTAAACTTTGATTCGGTTGACCGTTTGGTCTCATTTATGGCGCTTTAAATGGCGAGGGAGTCAACTCTTTCTGCTGGCGTTACTTGGAGGAGAATACTGATCTTCTGGCGAGATATACTGGCATACTGGTCCGAATTGTTGTCGTGGCACTTGTTTTATTCATAATGGCAACCTTGTAGTGATGTCGATTCTGCTGGGCAGGTAGGATGCCTATCTTGATTGGATTTCTGGGTTGGTATCGAAGTACCCTGGGATATCGGTTGCATGTCGCGGTACCAAGATACCAGGTGGGAAGTGTCGGGTACCTGCGAGGTACTGGAAGTGGGATATCATGATACCCCTCCCATCAGATGTCAGCATGGACGTTCAGCGAGGTACTTGTTCCTCCTGGTCAAATATCTCAGACGTTTCATCTGGGTAGATAGGTAGTCGAGGTTTTGGTCTTACTAGGTGTTGCTTCTATCAGGCTCGCAATACCAGCCCGGTGAGGTACCTGGGAGTAGGGGCTGGTCCTTATTAGGTATATATTCAGTGGAAAATTCCCCTTTGGACCCTTGCCAAAAAAACCTTGTTAACACCTTCTTTTAAATATGTACACCTTTGGAGAAGTGTTGACTTTATTGTGCTAAAGAAGCCCCCTTGGGTTGTTCACCCTTATCCTTCCGGATCAATATAGGTGTGTTCCTTACTTGGTTTTCAAAGATGTTTTCATGTCTTTTCTTTTTTCGATTAATGTTTTCATCGCATTGGGTCTTTTAGTGACCCTTCTCATGACAGAAAAAGCATTTAAATGGAAAAAAAGGAACATTACCCGTTTTCTTTCGTGGATATGGTCTATTGTTGCTTGCCTTGGTGGATTTTGAGATGAAGATCTCTTCCCTCCTTGCTGTCTCCTTCATCAAGACCGTGATAGCGTGTTTGGCTTCCCCGAGTTCTACTAACAAATCACACTCCTTGATTTTAGAAACTGTGCATGCATGTTCTTTTGCGGCTAAAGCATCCTTCAGCTCTTGGTGCTCCTTGTCTCTCCTTTCCACCTCCAAACACATTTTTCCCATTCTTTGTGAAAACTCCTCCTCTTGTCTCTTGACAACTTGTGCCAATTCTTCACTCTTCTTGAGGGCTTCGTCCCTCTCCTTCATCAATGTATCAATCCTCAAGGCGAGGTTGATATCTATTTCATCTACCTTCTCATCCTTTTTGATGAGATCCTTCTCTAGTTTTTCCCTCATCTCTTCTTCAAGCATCCGTACTTCATCCAGAAATGCTTGAAAGATATCTTCCAACTCATCCACTAGTTCTTCAATTTTTTCGTTGGTTTCTTCGGTTCTGACATTGAAGCAAGTGTTCAACTCCTTCTTCTTCTCTTTTCTTTCAAACATGTTGAACTCAACCTTGTCACCCAAAACTGTCATAGTTAGCTTCCCGTGATGAACATCTACAGTGGTTCTTGCCGTAACCATGAATGCCCATCCTAGAAGTATAAGTTGCTCTCTTCAGGTGCGTTTTTCTCCAACATCAAGGACAACAAAATCTGTTGGAATAATTAGCTTATCTACCTCCAAAAGCACATCTTCGAAAATCCCAAGAAGGTGTCGGGAAGATTAGTCCTCCAAAATCAATGACATGGAGGTGTGCTTGAATTCTCCCAAATTCAATCGCTCATAGACTGAGGATGGCATCAAATTGATTCCCGATCCCAAATCTAACATGGCTTTCTCCTCTGAAGTACCTCCAACAGATATATCACCATGAAACTTCTAGGATCCTTAAGCTTTGGAGGGAGACCTTGTTGAATAACCGTGCTGATATTGCCTCCCAGAAATTCTTGGTGGTTAGGTCCCATCTCCTGTTCCATTTTACTAACTTCCTCACTCATCTTGAGCTTTTCTTTTGCTTGGGTATTAGAGGGTTTGTAACGATTCTTTGCTTTGTGAAGGCGCGAATCAACTTTCTTCTTTCCTACCATGGTCACCATATTTATCCCTTCCGTGTGGTTAATGGGCGCCTTTCCCTTCTCTTGCCTTTTAGAGTTTTCTTGCAATTGAGACAATTGCATAGAAATCTTCTTAATCGAAGCCTCAAAGCTAACTATCTGTTGGTCCTCCTCCGGATTGTAAATTTGAGATTGTTGATTGTTTTGGCTTGATTGGGCATTACTTTGATTCCCCCATTGGTTTCCTCCATACCCTTGATAGTTTTGATTGTTCCCGTATTGCTGATTTCCGCTTTGGAATTGCCCTCTAGTGTAATTACCACCCCACTGACTGTTCCTCCAATTAGGGTTGTAATTATTTCCATTTTGGGTATTCTGTTGATGATTCTAATTGTATTGGTAGAACGCGTGTGCTTCCTCCTCTTAAGGTGCTACACCTTGACCGGGGCACATGTCCACCCAATGTCCGTTCGGCCCAAACACTTGACATACTATAGCTTGTGCTTGCTGTTTTTCAGCGTTACTTGCAAATCCCCTCATCTCCTTTGTGAGATTGTCTAACTGGGTTGCTAATTCTGTATGCCTCTTTCATTTTTTGTCCTCCCTTCATGAACTATGTTGTTGGGAGTTTTGTCCCAGCATCTCGTACCTCTCTAACACTTCTTTAGCCATCTTTTCTCTCATTGCTCCTCCACAAGCATTGTCAACTATCGCTTGGGTGAGCCCCAGAAGTCCATCATAAAATGATTGCACCTGACTGACTAGTGTAGACTCATGGCGAGGGCACTGAGCTAAGAGTAACTTAAACCTCTCTCATGCCTCGTGGAAAGGTTCTCCATCCTCTTCCGCATATGTAGCTATCTTCCCACGGATCTCCTTGGTTTTCCATACATGGAAATACTTTTCAAAGAATTTTTGCTCAACTTCATCCCATGTGGTGAGTGACCCCGGTGCAAAAGCCATAAGCCACTGCTTGGCTTTATCCTTCATGCAACATGAAAAGCATCGCATCTTTAGTTGATCCTCCGACAACGCTCCTAGACAGATGGTCATCATCACATTATAATACTCTTTCATAAACTGAAGAGCATCCTCCCCCGTCTTTCCATAGTATGTAGTGAGGGTATTATAATGTTTGTTCTTCAACTCGTAATTCCTCCGTGCCATGTTCAACAAGATAGCAGAAGGATGAGCTCCCACTCTTGGAAAGGAATAATCCTGCATACACCTACGCTGTTCACCTTCATTTGCTCTAACTGGTGACACATGTCTTTCTTCATCCCGTGACCTCGCCGGTGACGTATCCTGACTTCTCATCTCAAATGGTATCCTGAAAATTAAAAGTAAAAACTGATCAAAGATCGAGTAATAAATTGATTAGGTCTACAACTAAAACAACCAATTGTATGAAAAATACACAGAAACGCTACTGAGAAGTTCCCCAGCAGCGGCGCCAAGATTTCTGACGCACTCCGAGCGTACCTCTAAAACTACAGGTGCTCTTAAAACTAAGTGTTAACGGAAAAATTCACTCGGAATGAAAATCTCAGTTAACACCCTCACCCACTACCGGTAGCAGTAATGGGGTAGGTACCTTCGGTACCGGGGTCCCTCTTTTTTGTATGATTGAGATCGATAGATCAAAGAATGGAGAAAGAACGCTAAAGGACCGGGGAATGTAAAATAAACACTGTTTTATTCAGTCAATCACTACGGTTGGATTGCAATATGTATACATGCATATTTCTCTCTATTTTCACTCTTTTACACAGGATGGAGATGGAGAAAACGTTCGTGTCAATAAGTTGATATTTTTCCTCCAGTGATTGTTAATGGACTCTCGCTGGCTTTCGGGAATCTCCCGGGATCTCTCTTGTTGTAGCGATCAAGAATACTCGAAAAATCCTTTTTCCTTTTTACTTTACCCTTCAATGCCGTCTATATAGTACTCTCTAGAATCTGCCCAAAATCCGGTTGTCTTAATGAAGATTATAGAGAGTCCTATTTTAAGCGTTGAAAGGCAATTGCATGGAGCTGAAGGTGTGTGATTAGATCCCGTTAACCAATGGTGAATTCAAATTCAAATTCTGATTCGGTCGACCATTAGGTCATTAATGGCGCTTTATTTTGGCGATGGAGTCAACTTTCCTTCTTCGTAGAGCTTAATGGCGATGGAGTCAACTTCCCTTCTTCGTGAAACTTGATGGCGATGGAATCGACTTTCCTTCTTCGTGGAGCTTGGAGGGAAATTCTGACTTTGAGTTCTGACGGAGGGTAGTGCTGGTACCTCATTTTGATGAGCTTGTTCTGCCTCCTGCTGGAATGGTGCTTGTGTCTTGGTGTACCCCATCGTATTGCCTGGGGGGGGGGGGGGGGGGTAGGATACTTGCCTTGAAGAAGCTCTGGATAAGCATACATACTACCAGGCGGGAGTCGGGGTTGTACCGAGGTAGGTATCGAGGTACCTGGTACCTTGATCAACGTCGAGACGCTTGCAGGGTGCTGGGCGTGCAAGCTATCATCGTACTGATATCAGGAGCTTCAGTAGGGCGTGATACATGCTTTCGGAGCTGATATCCTATATAGATAGATGGATAGTCTAGGTTCCAACCTCGTCGGATATCGACTCCATCTAGCTGATGGTACCGATCTCGCAGGTCTCTTGGAGTATCTTGATGAATATTCCTGGATAGGTCTCTGTTCAGAAAATTCTCCTTTGGTCCCTTGCCAGAAAAACCTGTTAACACTAAGTGAAATGAAAATGGAGTGCGCGAGTCTAAATAACCCTTCGCAAGTGTACGAATCGTTGTCGAGTATAGCAGACACAAGTAAGGGTTTCGTTCCCACAAGGAACTCTAGAACGTTCTCTATTGTGATTGGTCTAATACAATTCAACTGAAGTTAAACTAGTGAGAGATTGCTTTCAATTGCTAAGTTTAAAGATTCTAAAGATATGTTGAGGAAGTAGTGATACAATATGTTAATGACAAATTTCACAACCAAAGTTCTAATCTTAAACAACCTAGATGTAAGAGTTTAAAGTGTAAACTACTCATGATTGGTCAACCTAGAAAAAGATCGACCATCCATGCACAACAATTCATGCTTGGTTGTTAAGTAATGTTCATACTCAACAATTAACATTTTGAAGATATTAAGCATAAGTGCAAACTCAAAATAGATAAAAGATAGACTTGGATCATTACTAAAGGTGTTCACATATATACAATCACTAAATCCTCAACAAAAGGATTTAGCCACTCATTAAACAAGTAAGGAAAAGAGAAAGATAAAGAAAGATCATGGTGTTCTTGATGCTCTCTTCTAGCATGCTCTACAAACCTTGCTTGAATGACCAAGAGTAGATTCACTACTTCTAAGTTAAGAAACTAAAGTGTTTAATCTAAAAGTAAAAGTCAGTGATTCCTTAAAAAGGATGTTTTCAACTATAGCTACAAATTTCTTATACTAATTTCTACTTTCACACTTTTCACCTCACTATATTACTCTCACACACATTTTCTGGAATGAAAAAGGTGTTTTTATAATGGGGGAAACTTTTGGCTAAAATCCACTTGAAGAGTGATGTGTAAAGTCTTCTGCGACTTCATACTGCGACATGGACCTCATAGTTTCAACTCGCATTTAAGTCGGCTCTTCATTTGCTAGGTTATTCTGCGGGTTGTATCTCGCAGATCGTCTTTATTGGTTTCTCTGTGACTTAAGTCTGTGAGTTATGAGTCACAGCATATGCTCGCAGTGTCTTCTGGAGCTGTTTTGCGTGATGATTTCTGCGAGGTTGAACTCACAGATTGTTCTTACAGTCTTTTCTGGAACTGAACTGCTAGATAGAACACGCAATAGGTCGTCACAGAAAAATATATGGTTTGGATGTGACCTACCTCTACTAGTTCTGACTCGCAGTTATAACTCGCAGTGGCTTCTGCTTTTGATATGCTTCTTGTTTCTATGAGGTTGAACTCACAGATTGAACTCGCAGTCGTTTCTGCCTTGATCATCTCGCAGCCATTCATCACAGACTATTCTAGACATGATCAACGACTTAGTTCTGCGAGGTTGAACTAGCAGATTATCCAAACTTGCCATTTTACTTTGTTTTTCTCCCCAAATCTTCATCAAGTCCCAATATTTCACCTTAATAAAAACATTACCTACAAGGTAGTCAAAGAGATAGTTAAAACACACAAATGACTGATAAACAGACACAAAAGAGATGAACTAAACGCTCAAAATATGTACCGTTTGTGAGCGATCACCTTGAAGCTTCGGTTCCTAACTTTCCTGTTGAATTATCGGGCAATCCGGCTTTGATAGACTGTTACCTTTTCTACGACCCTGTTCTGTTTTTCCCCCAGGAGGTCTAAATTGGCTCTTAGCTTGTCCTGGTTATCTTCTGGGTCAAAGTGCTGAACCTAAAAAGAGGTGAGCTTTTGCTAGATAAGGAGGACAGCTTCTACCCCGAAAGCTAGTGAGTAGGGGGTTTCTCAAGTGGCAGTCCTTTTGGTAGTGCGATTGGCTGATAGCACATCCGGGAGTTCATCTGCCCTCATACTCTTCTTCTGTTAGAGCTTTCTTTTCAGGAGTCTCTTAATAGTCTTGTTTGTGGCCTCTACCAGGCCGTTCGTTTGAGGATGTGCCACGGATGCAAAACGAAGTTTGATTCCCAGGTTCTCACAGAAATCCAGGAATCTTGTATTGTCAAATTGTTTGCCTAAATCCGTACGTAATAATGACCATCGGGGTACCGAACCGGCAGACCACATTCTTCTTCATGAACTCTGTTATGTTTGCCTCTGTGATCTTGGAAAGGGTGCGGTTGGGAGCTGTCCAATCAAGTCTACTCCCTAGAAAGCAAACAGATATGGAGAGCTAATAAAAGACAGTCGTTCTAGAGGTAAATGGTGCAGACTGGCCGTTTTCTGGCATGGTTTGCAAGACTGCACGAACTGCCTCGCATCATGGTACAAGGTTGGCCAGTAGTATCCCATGCGTAGTACCTGGTAAGCTAGCGCTTCTCCTCCTGTATGGTTTCCACAGTCCCCTGAATGTACCTCTTTGAGTGACCAGCTTTCATCATCGGGATGTAGACATCTGAGTAAGGGGAGAGATCTTCCTCTGCAGTAAAGGTGTCTGTCCACCAAGCAGTATCAGACCGAGGTTCTGTTGACCATGCGAGCTTGAACAAGATTTTCAGAAAGCTTTTCTTCTTGGAGGTAATCTATGATGGGGTCCATCCAGCATGGAAGTCGTTCCACATGGTTGACCTCTTTTCCTTCTGCTATACTAGGTCTAGAGATTATTTGGAGAGGTAACCCTTTTGGCAGCGCCTGTCCTCCGATTGCAGCTATCTTGGCTAGGACATCGGCCTGATGATTATGCTGCCTGGGTATCTGCTTGATCTTGAATCCCATGAAGCAGGATACAAGCTCTTGGACCTTTTTGAGGTAAGTTGCCATGTTATCTCCTTTGGCCTGGTATACACCTGTTACTTGGTTGACTACCAACTGTGAATCACCTTTGACATGGTGGTAACTTGCCCCAAGTTTTGCCGCCACCTTCATTCCTACTAGCAAGGCCTCATACTCCGCCTCGTTGTTAGGGGCGCTGAACTCGAATCTGAAACAGTGACAGCATTCGACCTTGTCCGGATCAGTTACAGGTTAGAATAATTCCACCCCCGCTTCCTGCTTGACTAGATGCCCCATCAGTGTATAAGATCCAGGTTTGTCGATTGGTGAGCCAATCTACAAGCTCTTGCTCTTCCTGAAGAGCTTGATCCAAGCTCGGGGTAGCATTTGTTAGGAGTATGCTCAATAACAATAGTGTAATAATGTATTTGACAATCTTTTCATATTAATAAAGTGATTTCTAGTTTAACAAATCTTATAGCATTTATAGTTTAATAATTATAATTGTCAAAAGAAAAATTCATAAGGTCAAAAGACTATGAGAAAAGAAGAATTGTTCGTACATCTAGATATGTATGAGGTAGACATAATTCTTTCGTTAGTCTTAAATAATATTCACAACTTAAGATAAAGGTTGGGCGCCTTTATCTTTGTTAACAGAAAAATCCACTAGGGGAGCGGAATTTCAGTTAACACCCTCAACCCGCTACCCCGGAGGTCGCAACGGGGGGTAGGTACTTCGTACCATTGTTCTGGTAAGGTGAAAGTGAGATAGATGCCATGGTAGGAGAACAATCATCCCTCCCATCTGGTGCAGTAGGCTGGTACCCAGTCTTAGTAGCTAATCCTGGTACCTAGTCACCTCTCTAGGTGCCTTCAATATTCTCCCGACCTAGATAATGAGCCAGGAGAAGTACATGAGAGCTAGGACCAGCATGGTTGATGCCTAGCACACATACATGCATTCATAACAAGGAGATAGATAAGAGAATGATAACTCTTTTAGTAGTGGTAGACTGACCTAAGGGAAAAAGCATCACGATTGATCACATGCTGAAAAACCCCCAGGCAGTATCCATAGGAAGGAGAACGACCCTTCTTTATATTTATATATTACGAGAGGTGCTCCGGAGAGCTTACATTAATACAAACAAAGTCCTAGTAGGTCACAGTTAGAGGGGTACCATTTGGTACCGGTACATTCATGGCGAAAACCGACATACATAGCAGTCGATACAATAGTGGTGTAGAGGGAATTCGGGCAGGGTCCCTTTTACACTTCAGGTGATGGCGAACTCATATTCCTAGTGGAGAAGTGGGCGAAATCTGGGATCGGAGACATCTTGGAGATATGAAGATGTAGGAGAGATGTTGGAGAATGTTGGAGAGAATGTCCGGGAGTCGAAATGTTGGGGAATCAGCCTTTTTCTTGGAGAGTGACTTGTTATATTTATATCTGTTAACAGGGATTTTTGGCAAGGGACCAAAGGAGAATTTTCCAACTAGTATCAACCCGATGGACGCCAGTCCCAGCTTCCGGGTGACCAGCGAGGTCAATGCCACTACCTAGATGGATCCGATACTAGGTAGGACCAGGACCTCGGTTACCTATCTATCTAGATAGAGCACTAGCACCGCGAGCTAATGAAGGTACATATCTTGCCCTACTAAAGCTCCCGATATCAACTCAAGACCGGTACAATGGTAGATCGCACACCTAGCACCCCTCAAGTGCCTCGACGTCAATCAAGGTACCTGGTACCCCGATGCCCACCTTGATACTACCTCGACTTCCATCTGGTACCTAATACCTCGATGTATATATTCGAAGCCCTTCCAAGGCAGGTACCTTGCCTGCTAAGCAATACAATGATGACTGCGAAGACACAAGCGCCACTCCATCAAGAGACAGAACAAGCTCCATGCCGGTAAGATCCTACTGGTGTACCAGCACTTCGTCCTACCAAAAAATTTAAAATCAGAGTTTCCCTCCAAGCTCCATGAAGAAGGAAAATTGACTCCATTGCCGAAATAAAGCACCATTAATGAGACTTGATTAGATTTCGGATTCGACAATAATTAACGGGATCAAATCCCGCGCCTTTAGCCCCACGCAATGCCTTTCAACGCCTAAAAAAGGACACTCGATAATCCTCATTAAAGGAACCGGATTTCATAGGGATTCTTTGAAGAACTATATATATGGCATTGAAGGGTAGACAAAGAGAAGCTTTTATCTGAAGATCAAGATCGCCAAAGACAGAGAGAGTTGATTTCCGGAGCAATTCCCTTGTGAAATTCTCCGAAGCCTGTGAGAGTCCACTGACGATCGTTGGGAGAAAATATCCACTTGTCGACATATACGTTTTCTCCACCGTCACCCTGTGTAAGAGAGTGAGAAATGAGAGAAGAGTTTATACTGTGTAACTCCGTTATAATATTCTTGAATAAGACAATGTTATTTCATATCTCCTAGATCTTTCCTATACTGCTTCTTATTTATATTACGAGGAAGAATCGCGGTACCAAAGGTACCTATCCAGCTACTGGCTACCAGTAGTGGGTGAGGGTGCTAACCGATATTTTGCTTCCCGAGTGATTTTTCTGTTAACAATATTTGTTCATCCTTATTGCCCACTCCATTGACTCAGTTAATTAATACACTGATTTGGCCTTTAATGAGTTGAATATTCTCTCATTAATGGCATTATGAATGGCCATTAATGAAGTTGACTGATTTCCTCATTAATGGCATTGTGAATGGCCATTAATGGAGTTGACTAATTCCCTCAGTAGTGGCATTGTGAATGAACATTAATGGAGTTGACTGATTCCCTCATTAATGGCGTTGATTATCTCCATTAATTACCAGAGAGGTCAACTTTCTGTTTTACGTTGCTCGAAGGAGAATTCTGACTCTATATCCCAGTGGTATGGTACACTTGTGTACTGGAGTGCATACTGTCGTGGCGCTTGTTCTAGCATGCTGGTACCTTTTCCTGGTTCCATTCTTCTTACTTTGCGGGTAGGATACACATTCTGGTTAGATCCCGGACTGATATCGCAGTACTTGGGTACCGGGTAGATGTCGCGGTACCTAGGTACCAGGTAGGAGGTATCGTGGTACCTAGGAACCAGGTAGGAGGTATTATGGTACCTAGGAGCCAAGTAGGAGGTCTTGTGGTATAGCCTTGCTTGGTACCTGGTAGATTGTGAGACATGGTACTGACTTCTTTCCGGTTTATGCAGTAAATCATCCCCAGTATCTAGGTACTGGTCCCGATCTAGGTCCTACCAGGTACTTGCCGGATGGAAAGTTCTTCTTTAGACCCCTGCCAAAAATGACTGTTAACAGAAGTCCCCCCTGACTTGAACACCGCTATTAAGTTGGGGTTGGAGTTAGGATCTTATACTGCTTGAAGAATTTTTTCGTTGTTTCTTACTTGTAGCTATTACTTGAAAAGAGAAAACACTTCCAGCACTCTTGGCTTTGGCGAATCTGGGTACCAGGCATTCCTGTTCAGGGGATCTTGGTACTTTGTCTATAATAATGGTGAATGTGGTTACCTAGCCTTCCATTTTTTAGGAATTTGGGTACATAGGCGAAAACGATCCTGGTAAGCAACTATGCCATCCAGATCCTTCTTGGGAAGGTACCCGGCCAAGGCAGCAGGAGGGCCATTTAGCTGTCCTGGTCTTGAGGCAAAAACACGTAGGTGAACATATTGGCAAAAATGGGTACCTCACATTCCTTTCCTAGGAATCTTGGTACTCGGGCGAAAACACGGTGAACACATTGGCGGATCTAGGTACCTCGCATTCCTTTCTAGGAATCTTGGTACTCTGGCGAAAACAATGCGAACACATTAGCGGATCTAGGTACCTGCATTCCTTTCTAGGAATCTTGGTACTCTAGTGAAAACAAGGCGAACACATTGGCAACAAGATCCTGGTAGGCAACTAAGGTCACTTTAGCACCAGGTCTTTCTCGACGGGGGGTGGTGCCCAGCCAATTCTTGAGAATCGTGGTACCTAGCCTTCCATTCTTTAGGAATTTGGGTACATTGGCGAAAACAATGGCGAATATGCTGGCAACAAGATCCTGGTAGGCAACTAAGGCCACTTTGGCACCAGGTCTCTATTGGTGAGGGGTGCTACCTGGCCAATTATGGACAATCGTGGTACCTAGCCTTCTGTTTTTCATGAATCTGGATACATTGGCCAAAATAATGACAAATATTCTGGAGAAACTGGGTACCTAGCATTCCTGTTCTAGGAATCTTGGTACCTTGGCGAACATTTTGGCAACAAGATCCTGGTAAGCAACTAAGGCCACTTTAGCACCAGGTCTTTCTTAGTGGGGGGGTGGTGCCCGGCCAAGGCCTTGATCTGGCTGGCAACTATGCTCTTACTATCCAGACCCTTCTTAGCGGGGGTTGTGCCCGGTCGAGGTTTGGTCCGTCGTGACACTATGCTCTTACGTTCTGGATCGTTCCTAGCTGGGGGTGGTGCCCGGCCGGGGCAGTAGGAATGCCATGTGGCCTTTCCTGGTCTTATGGCGATCCTCATGGAGGGATTAATCTGATCCAGGGCATCAGGAGTGCTATGTAGCTCTCCTGGATTTATAGCGATCCTCCTAGAGAGATTAATCTTGTCCAGGATATCAGGCATTCCGGTTCAAGGAATTCTGGTCTTCAAATGATGGTTCTCGTAGGCAACTAAGGCCACTTTAGCACCAAGTTTTTCTTGGCGGGGGGTGGTACCCAGCCAAAGCATCAGGAGTGCCATATGGCTATCCTGGTCTCGATCATAGGTGAAAAATGATCAAATGAGAACTACCATGGCGATCGTAGGAGAACTACCAAGGCGATAATACGAGAACTACCAAGGTGATCATAAGCGAACTACTAAGGCGATCATATTCAAGGTGATATTGGTCAATGCTCACCCGGCAGGCTTTATTGGTAAGACCTTCTGAGGTGGTCCGCGTTCTGGGTATAAGTAATAGAGTGACCTTTCGCAAATGAGCTTTTATCATGGACCGGTAATTAGGAGAACTTTTCTCATGTTGAGGTCACTTCCCTTCCCACAGGAGTACTAGGGAGAATGGTAAGCTTCTAGTCCCCAAGTGATACAACTAGATAAGGAGCTTGCTTAGAGTAGATGAGAGTCTTCAACAATCATAATAAGACTCGAGACTCTACTCGAACAAACCTATACCTCGGCAGCTCACTAGAGCATTGAGTAGCCTAGTATAAAAGATCAGAAACCGATAATCTTGCAACTGTGATCTAGGTAGCTCACATGGGAACTGTCAGGGGCTTAATACAATAAGTGAGGAACCACCGATCTTGCAGTAGTGCTGCTGCTCTGGAGGCCTACTTATGCATGTAGGAGGCCTCAGTGATGCGCGAAGCCTCTGAGCTCTACCCATGCGGATTGGGACATAGGTAGCTCATTAGGGCGTTGAAGGGCCCGGTACAGGAGGTTGGGAGCCACCTGCATGATACTGGTCCAGATGCATGCTTGGGATCCTAGTAGTCCCCAGCAACTGGAATGTGGCTTTGGACTATTATGGAATGAATCGGGACACAGTTGCTCACTTGGGTGTTGACTAGCCTGGTACAAGAAGTGAGGAGTCACCAGGCCATGCAGCGGTGCTGCTGCTCTAGAGGCTTGCATAGGCATGTATGGGGCCTCAACACGAATAGGAAGCCTCTAGGCTCTCCCCAAACGGTTAAGGACATTGGTGGTTCTCTAGGGCGTTGAATGGTCCGATACATATGGAGAAGAGCCTCCGGCATGGTACCGGTGACAGGAAAGTTTTTCTCTTATAGTCGTTTTAAAAAGATCAGTCCGTCAACAATATTTGATAAAACCTCACAAGCCTAATTTAGTTTGAAAACATAGATATAGTGGCAAGTACGGTGTCGTCCACAGGGAGCGGAGCTAGCTAAATTAGTTATTGCTAAAGTAATGATATGTATATATAATAGCTAAACATGAGTTGGTGAAAATGGTGGTGGTGACTTATACTAAAAATAACACTAAATTAATTATGCAAATTAATGAAGGGGGAAATGGAATGAGGGATATATAGAGATGATGGAAACTAAGGAGTTAATGGATACGAAAGTAAATACTGGGCAATGCAACAAACTTGTCAATAGCACGGCTATTCAAGGTAACCGACCTAGGATGTATAGAGTCGGTTATTTATCCCTAGAAGGTGGCCAACCTAGGATGTATAGTGCGGACCACCTATCAGGGATTAATCCGTGTAAACTACCAACCTAGGATGTATATAGTTGGTTGTTTATGGGATTCTATAAATGAAGCTCGTCTACCTAACAATGACTCAATCGATTACAAATAGTCACCCTAGGATGTATAGTGATGACTTCTAACTCTCTCACGGATTCCGACCTAGGATGTATAGTGCCGGAAAACACGATCGAGGTTAGATTAAAACCGCAGTTCCAGAGTCGGAATTCATGACTTTCCGTCTATTCTATAGAGCATTAAACAACTAAATAGGATGTATATCTAGATGTAATACTCATACATAAAACAAAGATATCTTGCAAAGAGGATGTATCTACACAAGAAATCAATGATAAACATTCACAACAAGAATAGATCAATGGAAGATAGACATGAATATCAAAATAATGTCAAGTTTATGTACAAGCCCAGTATTTAACTAACTACTCCATCAACCCCTTAGAGGGGATTTATCTACTCATTACAACTAGGAAACCAAGAGAAAGGAGAAAGAAATAACCCTTGGAGAACATCTCCTTCCTTAAAGTGGCTCCAATCTCCTAACTTCCTTGAAGTTGAGTAGAGAATGTAAGGATGAGAGAGAGAGAGAGAAACTAGATCTAAGAATGCATAATCTTTGCTAAACGGAGTCAATAGCTCCTTAAAACGTTTCTATACTTTTCTATTTATACTAGATACGCGCTCGGAGTGCGGGTGGAGTGCGGGTGAATTACCCGCACTGTACCCGCACTGTATGGGTTGTCTGTAACTTCAGTTCTCTGATCAGGGCATTAGTGCGGGTGAAGTGCGGTTGAATCACCAGCACTTGACCCGCACTTGGAATCGCACTGTGATCGCACTTGAATCGCACTTCCCTGTCAGGTGCAAAATCTACCTTCTGTTCTTGGTGCAAGTGCGGGTGGAGTGCGGTTTGATGACCCGCACAGTACCCTCACTCTAATGTCAGGTACAATTCTGCTCTTCTGTCTTTGGTGCAAGTGCGGGTGGAGTGCGGTTTGATGACCCGCACAGTACCCGCACTCTAACGTCAGGTGCAATTCTGCTCTTCTGTTCTTGGTGCAAGTGCGGGTGGAGTGCGGTTTGATGACCCGCACAGTACCCGCACTCTAATATCAGGTGCCTCTTCAACTTCTCTGTTTTGGCATTAGTGCGGGTAGAGTGCGGTTGGATGACCCGTACTGTACCCGCACTTTATCTCTGTACTTCCATTCTGCCCAGGCTATGCACATGAGTGCGGCTGGAGTGCGGCTGGAGTGCGGTTGTGACCCGCACTGGACCCGCACTGTAGAGCTGTTTGTGCTCCTTTGCCTTTGGTTTCGCCCCTTTTCTGCTGGAATCACCACAATATGCTTCCAAGCCTGTCTCTATATCATTTCCTACAAATAAGCATAAAACACCCCATAAGAGATACAAAAACGCACGAAAGCAGAACATAAGGTAAGGATCTGAGGGCCTAAATATACAATATATTTGGCCCGATCAAACACCCCCAAACCAACCTTTTGCTCGTCCTCGAGCAAATCTAATCGAAACAGTAAGACACCAACTGAATTTAATTTCTATATACCTAAACAACATCTCAACAATGCCGCAAGTCCCATGTGTGATATGATACAAATAGGTGTGATAGAGAGGAGAAAAACATAAGCACAAAATCAAGAGCAATTTGGAGGTACCCAAGGGAGGCTCGTACGAACACGAATCCCACACCTAAAGGCATCCATGAATTTAGGACCACTTACTCCCATACCTTGAGCATAATTCGCTTCAATTCTAAAGCTCCCATGGATTCTCTCTTTTCTTTCCTCAAGAGTCCTAAGTTCCACACAACAAGTATGCAAAGAAGATTCTGCATAAGATTTAAGCAATGAACTATCCTAGGAACGAGTCACCATGCCATGGATGTGAAAGATTATGCTTCAACCGACATTCCCAAACTAGACTTACATGAATCAAAAAGGGCTTTTCAACCGGTTATAGTGTGGCTGTGGGGTTGAATGAGTTTACACAAAAATATGGAAATTAGGAGTTCAAACTCACCAATCATGCTAGAATATATCCCTACTACCACACCATGTTCTTTTCTTGTTTAAATGCACCCCCCCTAGGAAACCATTTAACCCACATTTGTGCCTTCAAAGTTGCATTCCGTTTGGGCGTTTTTAGCATAAAACACTTTAATTATGGCACTTCAAGTACAATCTTTCTTTAAATTTTTCTTTTAACAATTTCTCAATCACAATGTTGTACTCCATTTGAGTTGTTACAATTTCCCATTCTTAGGCATTTAGGGTGCATACTTACCCCTTTCCTTGCATATTTTCAACAACTATTTCATTTTACCAGCTGTAGGACCATTTTAACCTTTTTTTCATCACTACCATTTCCCATCCTAACATGATTAGTACAAGGGTAGGCATGTGTTTAGGCTATTGGGTATATGGTTGAATGTGGTACCAAATGAAAGGGTAAGTGTTTGGCCTCAAATTGGCTTTAGAGCACACAATATGGTATGTGGTGTTTAGGCTATAGAGGTAATTCAATACACATACATTCCCTAATATCACTTCCACAACCATCTAAAAAGGGAATGAAAGCATTCATCACGCAATTCACAAAATGATGCAAGTCCTATGGCACATGACATAAATGACGAGAGGCGTGTTTAAGAATAATCAATAATGCACTCAGAAAATGCACTTTCATGCTTGTGTTTGTGATCTCACGGGTATCTCCACTATTAGAACAAGACATGGGAACAATGAGTCCCCAATACTTAACACCAACAGGTGGGACGAACCCATGATGTTGCAAGCTAACCCTCAAGTGGCACCAAACTATATCACAAGGTCAGAACGCATATAAGGAACTCGTCAAAAGTACACTCTAGAGGAATCATACCCACTGGATTACAGTTTGAAAAATGGACAAGGAACAAAATTGAAAAATTGGACACTAAACTGTACAAGGCGGAGGCGTAATGCGCCCCCAAATCAAAACTCAACATTGTCCTCATTGTTGGAAATAACAAGCATAATCTCAACAAATGGCGGAATGAGGGATCAACACCCCTATACTGAATCTAGACATACATCCGACCATGCTCATTAGTGATAACTATAACTAAATCGCATTCATTGAAAATTTAGTACAAAATCGAAGGTAGAAAACTCCCTTTAGAAGGAAGATCGTTCGATGTCCATGCGTGTTGTTGTGTGCTTCCCAAAAGATGCACAACCTAGCTTAAATCCACACAACAACTCTACCAAACGAATATTAAATGCAAAAAGAAAAGAAAAATAAGTATAAGCCGTTTAAAAGAAAATACAAGTACAAATACAAGCAATAAAAATCCAAGAATAATAACAAATAAAAATGAATGGATGGTCAATCTTCGTCGGAAAACTCCCTTTCCGGTTCATTGGCGATCCCTTTTCCATTGGGGTCGATCTCTGATCTGATCCGCTCTTCATGCTCCCTCCTGGATCTCTCCATGGCAGCTCTGAGCTCTTCCCCATATAGGTCAATGTCTGGACCCCTTGAAGGAGGTGAGAAAGCTGCTGTCCTCTTATTCTTCTGCGGATAACTTAGAAGGCTGAGTGCCTCCCGTATGTTAGTGAGGTTGCCCCAAATGTCTGTAAAATACTCATTGGCTTCCGCCCTACTTTCAGTAATCTGCCTCCTATTTTCGGCGACCTCGGTCCTGAGGTTCTCCAATCCTGTAAGCAAGGTCTGCCAAGGGACCTCTCCAAACGTCTCCTGCGGGGGTGGGGAAGCAGCGGGCCTATAATCACCATATTCGATGTAAACCGGCTCCACATCTGGTTGTTCCGGGATGTCTTCAGCCTGTCTGCTCGTGCTGCCCCCTCGAGCAGGTTTTCTCCTCCCTGTTCGGACCCTGACACCAGAGGGATCCCGCTCTCTGACCTGGTCGTTCCATGTGAATCGCCCAACTGGCCCCAAACCGCATTCGAAAGGGTCGGATCCAAAATCTACTCCGGCGGTTCTGCAGAATGCGGTAATGAGGCCAGAGAAGATGAGTGGCTGCTTGTCCACCCTGACCCCTCCCAACTCCAGAATCTCTCTCTTGATCAGAAAGCCTATGTCAACTAACTGATTCTGCAGTATACAGTACAGGATCATGGCTGCATTGAAGTTCACAGAAGTCCTGTGCTTTCTAGGGATCAACAAGTAGGAGATGAACACATGCCAAAATCCCAACTCACTCCTTAAGTTGGTTTGCTTCATGCGGTGATTAGGTGCCACCCAAAAGTCCATTGGACGAATCACTAACTGATTTGCAAAATCCACATTTTGGGTCACAAAAAATTCGCTCCAAGTCACCCCCTGCTTAAGACGTCTGACTGCTTCGGGATCAACTGGAAGCTCAGTCCTATAGTACCTGTTAATGTCCGCTATAGTCATCCAGACTTCTACCCCGTGAACCAGAACCGAAGAAGTGCGCTGAAAAGTTTCAGGTACCATTCCAGCAAAGAATTCCTTGACCACACGTCGAGAATACATCGGGGGGGGGGGGGGGGGGGCTAACAAAGGTTTCCCATCCCCTTGTTTCAACCATTAGAGGAATCGGGGTGCCCTCCAGCTGTTCAACTACTATCCCCCTCTCCACCACTATGTCACGCTCCCTGAAATATTCTAAACGGTCCTCGAAATCTGGGTGCCTCATGCATGGCGGTGGAACTTGGGGTCCCCTCCGCGGTCTTTGTTCGAAACCCTGACTGCTTTGCCTAGTTGCTGTCCTGGTTCTTCCTGACATCTGCACAATAAACAACAGTTTTAAGGAAACATTCGGATCAAAGAACCAAGAGGTTATGAGGAAGGAATTTGAAAGGACACATATTCTGCTAGGAGGATAAAGTGCGGGTGGAGTGCGGGTGAATGACCCGCACTGTATCCGTACTCTGACTCGTTATCAGATACCAGCACATGCAGAGTTTCAATTCATGTAAACATTTCATAATCTCAGCATATCATCGACCGAATTAACACCACTATGATTCTAACTCATGTATAGGCTTCCATTCAACCATCTAAACCCAAATTCATAGTTTGAACATCCAAATGCAATAGAAAATCAATGTAACAATGAACACATCACATGCATAATTAGATAACACCCATCATTCTATCCTCATAGATATTAGCAAAGGTAAAAACAAAAGTTCAAAACCCTAACTAATGAAGTTCATGCATAAGAGGAAAAGGAATTTTGATAAAGAGGGTTAGGATTTGGATTAGAGAGATATGTAATGAAATTAGAGTAAGAATCCATACCTTGATTGCCAAAAAATCGAAAACGTGGCACACACGGAATACCTTTCAGTTGAGAAGAGGGAAAAATTTGAAGTTTGCTGTGTTGTTTTGTTTTTTTGTGGCAAGTGGAGCCCTAGAGAACGACAGGCAGTATATATACTGCGCGACCAAAGTGCGGGTGGAGTGCGGGTGACTGACCCGCACTTTACCCGCACTTTATTACCTGATGCTTTCGGAGTGCGGGAAGAGTGCGGGTGACTGACCCGCACTATAACCGCACTGTTCCCGTGGACAGACTCATTGGTTCTGCCTTGCAACTGTATCTGCACCCCCATTAAACATTCTCAAGTATTCTCAAAAGTTTACAATAACAAAAACTAACCATCCGAAACATACAAATAAAAATAACAACACTAAAATAAATTCAAAAGTGAGTGCAATGCACTCAAAGTGGGACCCGGTCAACCAAATGAGGTTTTACCGGAATGGGGAGCACATTCAACTTGGCCGCCCAAACCGGTGCCAAATGCCTATGCACTGCATCTCTCCCCACTTCCCTCATTTTTCCGACTAGGTCCTTTCGAACCCATATTTGTTTAACCTTGGTGGGTTCATCCTAGATCCAACTCTACTTGTTTTGAACCGTTGGAAACTAAAGCAATAAGCTTTAGTGTGCCCTTTTTTGGCACAAAAGTAACAAGTAATAGGACGGTTAGGGAAACTCCCTATTCGATTGTTGGCGTGGGCCACTTTCTGTTGTCCGAATCTGAGGGATTTGACATCATTTTCTATCACAGCGAGTTTCTCAATCAAATCACACTCCTTGACCTTGGCCCGCTTCAACTCATTATCTTTCATGCTCAACTGTTCTTGCAATTCCCTTACTGCCCTTGCGGACTCCTCCACACCTAGTTGAAGTTTCCTTGTCCTTCTCCCATAGTCTTCTTCAAACTTTTCTGAGAGCTTTGCCAATGCATCTAAGTTCTTGGAGACTAACTCCTTTTTGGTGGCAAGCTCTACTACTTGCTCTTTTAACCCGTTGGTCACTGTTGAGAGATCATGCAATTTCGTCTTCAACTGTCCATTCTCAGCCTTAAGCAAATAAACCTCCAGTTTGAGCTTTGTGTTGTCTTGCTCAAGCTCACCTAATTGTTCGAAAAGTTCAGTATTTGCTTCTTCCTCTTCAAATTCTGATTCTTGCCTTTCCTTAATACAGTCTTGGTTTCCCAATTCCATCTCCTTAACACCCTCAAAGGCTTGCACAAGGGTGAGCACCCGACTTCTTTTCTTTTTGGAATTTGGTGCCTCCAAGACTAAACAATCTCTGACTTGGCTTGTTCCGGGGGATGTTACCTTGAAGTTCACACTCCTACCTCCACAGCTGAAGGAAATGTCCCTAGAACAAATATCAACCACCATACTCGCTGTGGCCATGAATGGCCTTCCCAACAGTAGTTTCCAGTTCCTACCACTGGATTCTCCTCGTTTGCAATCCAACACAACAAATTCTACCGGCACCATCAAACCGTGCACATTCACATTAACTTCCTCCACGATACCAACTGGGGTGATGGGAGAATTATCGGCCATGATGAGAGTCTGGGAGGTGGGCTTGATTGACTACATCTTCAGCTGTTCATATACCTCTAAAGGAATCATATTGATGCTAGCCCCCATATCAAGGACCGCTCCCATCTTTGGTAAATCCTAAATTTGCACCTCTATGACGAAACTCCAGGGGTCCTCAAGTTTAATAGGGGAGTCTATGTCACTTCCCCTATCTTCCTTATCTGTGACCTCTACCATACTTTCCCCGGTCTCATCAAATCCCAAATGGAAGACATCTAACACGTTAACATGTTCATCGGAGTTTGATGCCTTCTCCTTGTTCTTAACCAATGCATCGAAAATCTGTGCCAACTGAGTTTCCATCTTCTTCAGTGACGCTCCATGACTATTTGCCCTCTGATCATTGGATTGCATGTAAGCTGACATTCGTTGCTCAGAGGCATGAAAGGTGTTCTTGAGGGCTTCTGACCCGATACCAACTATTTTGATCACTGTGCTCACTATCTCCTCTAGAGACTTGTCCTTTGGTTGGCTAGCGGAAGCGTGGGAATTGAAGTTGGACGGTGGGTTACCACTTGAACTTCCCCATTGATTGTTGTTGTTTGCCCCTCCTTAATTGTATCTATTGTACCCCCGGTTTTGGTACCCTTGGCTATTGTTTCCACCTTGGAAATTGTTGTTGCCACCTTGGTAATTGTTGTTGCCACCTTGGTAAGTGGTTGCTCCTAGGTGGTTATTGTTAGACCAAGACAAGTTTGGATGGTTTCTTAACCCTGGATTATATGTGTTCGAATATGGGTCATTCCTAGGCGGCCTTGGAAATTCTCCAAGGGCTTGGGCTTGCTCTTCTTGACTGAAATGCCCTTCTCCCCCTTCAATCTCCCCCATGACTTGACCAACTCCTTGGGAGGACCCTGGTTTTCCGGTTATAAGCTCCTTGATTGATTGAAGCTCCTTGTTCATTCTAGACATCTGAATCTGAACTTAGGTATCCTGACCCACTTCTATTCTTCCACCCCTTCTAACATGTGATGTCCTCTGTTGTGAGTTCTAGGCAATCTTCTCCAGAATGTCATAAGCTTCAACTGCCCTTTTTTCTGCTATAGTTCCTCCGCATGCATTATCCACCATCATTTGGGTTATCGGTGAAAGTCCACTATAGAAGGAATTAACCTTCAGTTCTGAATGGTATGTATGCGGTGGCATTTGAGCTAACAACAAGTTGAACCTCTCCCATGCCTCATGGAATGGTTCACCATCCTCTTCGACAAAGGATGCTATCTTCAACCTTAGGTCTTTAGCCTTCTGCGATGGAAAATACTTGTTGAAGAAAACCTTGCAGACTTGGCTCCATGTCACCAGTGATCCTGGCCTCAAGTTCATGTACCAAGTCATTGCGGCATCTTTCAGACAATACTGGAAACACCTGAGATGAAGCTGCTCCCTTATCAGTATTGCTTAGCCAGCCATGACCGGGAAGGTTTCTAATGTGGCCCCATACTGTTTCATGAATTGGAGGCAATCCTCGGTAATTCGCCCACTAAACGGTGGCAAGAGGCTAATGTGCATAGTTTTCAACTCATACTGCCTTATTACATCATCCAGTACTATGGCAGTGGGCACATTACCTACAAACGGGAGAGTGTACTCGCCCATGGTGAGGCCCAGCTCTTCATCCCCATGTACACTTCCCTCATTCTCTCGAGCCTGCTGCTCATTCTCTCTATGATCGTCCATATTTCCCTCTAATTGCCCGGTTCTTCTACCCACCCGATTGATGTTATCGATAACTGGCAACACTGTTCCTCTTTAACGATCTTCGTCCGTGCATATACCTAAAATCCTGAAATTTTACAACAAACAACGCACAACGTAAACGAGAAACAGATAGGGCAGAGCAGGAATATTACAAGACTAACCTTACTTATGCAAAACTAATTAAACTAAACATGCCGCTCCCCGGCAGCGGCGCCATTTGACAGGAACGTTTTTCTCTTATAGTTGTTTTAAAAAGATCAGTCCGTCAACAATATTTGATAAAACCTCACAAGCCTAATTTAGTTTGAAAACATAGATATAGTGGCAAGTACGGTGTCGTCCACAGGGAGTGGAGCTAGCTAAATTAGTTATTGCTAAAGTAATGATATGTATATATAATAGCTAAACATTAGTTGGTGAAAATGGTGGTGGTGACTTATACTAAAAATAACACTAAATTAATTATGCAAATTAATGAAGGGGGAAATGGAATGAGGGATATATAGAGATGATGGAAACTAAGGAGTTAATGGATACGAAAGTAAATACTGGGCAGTGCAACAAACTTGTCAATAGCACGGCTATTCAAGGTAACCGACCTAGGATGTATAGAGTCGGTTATTTATCCCTAGAAGGTGGCCAACCTAGGATGTATAGTGCGGACCACCTATCAGGGATTAATTCGTGTAAACTACCAACCTAGGATGTATAGAGTTGGTTGTTTATCGGATTCTAGAAATGAAGCTCGTCTACCTAACAATGACTCAACCGATTACAAATAGTCACCCTAGGATGTATAGTGATGACTTCTAACTCTCTCACGGATTCCGACCTAGGATGTATAGTGCCAGAAAACACGATCGAGGTTAGATTAAAACCGCGGTTCCGGAGTCGGAATTCATGACTTTTCGTCTATTCTTTAGAGCATTAAACAACTAAATAGGATGTATATCTAGATGCAATACTCATACATAAAACAAAGATATCTTGCAAAGAGGATGTATCTACACAAGAAATCAATGATAAACATTCACAACAAGAATAGATCAATGGAAGATAGACATGAATATCAATATAATATCAAGTTTATGTACAAGCCCAATATTTAACTAACTACTCCATCAACCCCTTAGAGGGGATTTAGCTACTCATTTCAACTAGGAAACCAAGAGAAAGGAGAAAGAAATAACCCTTGGAGAACATCTCCTTCCTTGAAGTGGCTCCAATCTCCTAACTTCCTTAAAGTTGAGTAGTGAATGTAAGGATGAGAGAGAGAGAGAGAGAGAGAGAAACTAGATCTAAGAATGCATAATCTTTGCTAAACGGAGTCAAAAGCTCCTTAAAATGTTTCTATACTTTTCTATTTATACTAGATACAAAAATAGGTCACTTAAGCTTTGAAAATCAGACAGGCGCGCTCGGAGTGCGGGTGGAGTGCGGGTGAATTACCCGCACTGTACCTGCACTGTATGGGTTGTCTGAAACTTCAATTCTTGGATCAGGGCATTAGTGCGGGTGGAGTGCGGTTGAATCACCCACACTTGACCCGCACTTGGAATCGCACTTGAATCGCACTTCCCTATCAGGTGCAAAATCTACCTTCTGTTCTTGGTGCAAGTGCGAGTGGAGTGCGGTATGATGACCCGCACAGTACCCGCACTCTAATGTCAGGTATAATTCTGCTCTTCTATCTTTGGTGCAAGTGCGGGTGGAGTGCGGTTTGATGACCCGCACAGTACCCGTACTCTAACGTCAGGTGCAATTCTGCTCTTCTGTTCTTGGTGCAAGTGCGGGTGGAGTGCGGTTTGATGACCCGCACAGTACCCGCACTCTAATATCAGGTGCCTCTTCAACTTCTCTGGTTTGGCATTAGTGCGGGTAGAGTGCGGTTGGATGACCCGCACTGTACCCGCACTTTATCTCTGTACTTGCATTCTGCCCAGGCTATGCACATGAGTGCGGCTGGAGTGCGGCTGGAGTGCGGTTGCGACCCGCAATGGACCCGCACTGTAGAGCTGTTTGTGCTCCTTTGCCTTTGGTTTCGCCCCTTTTTTGCTGGAATCACCACAATATGCTTCCAAGCCTGTCTCTACATCATTTCCTATAAATAAGCACAAAATAACCCATAAGAGATACAAAAACGCACGAAAACAGAACATAAGGTAAGGATCTGAGGGCCTAAATATACAACATATTTGGCCCGATCAACTGGTCCAGAGGCATGCTTGGGATCCTAGAAGTCCCCTGCAACTGAAATGTGGCTATGGGCTGTCTTGGAATCAATCGGGACAGAGTGGCTCACTTGGGCGTTGACCACCCTGGTACAAGATCTGAGGAGCCAATGGGCAATGAAGCTGTACTGCTGCTCTAGAGTCTTGCTTAGGCTTGTAGGAGGCCTTAGTAATGTAGGAAGCCTCTAGGCTCTCCCCGAACGGATCGGGACATCGGTGGCTCTCAAGGGCGTTGAATGGCCCAATACAAAGAGAGAATAGCCTCCGGCATGGTACTGGTCCAGATGGATGCTTGGGATCCGAGAAGTCTCCTACAACTAAAATATGGCTCTGGACCATCCTGGAATCAATCTGACACAGTGGCTCACTTGGGCATGGACCACCCTAGTACAAGATGTGAGGAGCCAATGGGCCATGCAGCGGTGTTGCTGCTCCATAGGCTTTCTTAGGCATGTATAAGGCCTTAGCAATGTAGGAAGCCTCTAGGCTCTCCTCGAACGGATCAGGGCTTCGGTGGCTCACTAGGGCGTTGAGTGGCCCAGTACAAGAGGTAGGGAGCCACTGGTCTGGTACCGATCAAGAGGCATGCTTGGGATCCTAGAAGTCCCCTACAACTGAAATGTGGCTCTCGACCGTCCTAGAATCAATCGGGACACAGTGGCTCACTTGGGTGTTGACCACCCTGGTACAAGATGTGAGGAGCCACTGGGCCATTCAACGGTGCTGCTGCTCCAGAGGCTTGCTTAGGCATGTAGAAGGTCAGCAATATGGGAAGCCTATGGGATCTCCCCGAATGGATCAGGGGTTCGGTGGCTTACTAGGGCGTTGAGTGGCTCGTTACAGGATGTAGGGAGACACTGGAATGGTACTGGTCTAGAGGCATGCTTGGGATCCTAGTAGTCCCTAGCAAGTGAAATATGGCTCTGGACCGTCCTGGAATGAATCGGGACACAGTGGCTCACTTGGGCGTTGACCAGCCCTGTGCGAGGAGTGAGGAGCCACTGGGCCTCTACCGGTCGCACTGCTCATATGATCATACAGTTGAGTTGGCTTCTCGGGTACATGCGTTGACCTGCTACCTTGGAGCTTTTGAAGAGACGATCTGGTGACATGAGGGGATTTGCATGAACAGGTGCAAATCCGATGGATCGCAGCAGATCTGCTGCATAGGAGATCTGCTGAGAGCGGATGAGATCTGCTAAGAGTGGAGCAAATCTTCTGTAAGGAAGCAGGAGAGGTGCAGTTCTACTGCATAGCAGTTCTAGATGTACCGTACTGGATCTACTGCATAGGAGATCGTGGCGGATCTGCTGCATAGAAGATCTACTGTTAGCGGGGCAAATCCTCTATAAGGTAGCATGAGAGGTGCAGCTCTGCTACATAGAAGCTCTAGATGTACCAGAGAGAATTTGCTACAAAGAAGCTCTGCAAGTGTATGATCAGGTTTTTTGCATAGGGGCATCAAAGTAGACCGGTTCTGCCAGGAGTCCCACGTACTATATCAATAGCAGAAAGTCAAGCTTGCATGTAGAGATAAGGATGCTCATGTAAAGATATGAAAGCCACGTTGGTGAGTTTCCCACAAACGGCGCCAAAAAGTGTTAACGAAAAAATCACTCAGGAAGCGATATCTCGGTTAGCACTAGAGATGGACATTTGGGGAATGGGGATGGATATAGGACCCCCTATCCCCATCCCTACTTCCCAAACCCTTCCCTCATCCGCCCCCATATTTCCCCATTTGGGGGAAATGGGGATGGGGAATTTTGGGGGGAGGTATATCCATCCCCAACCCCAGTTCCCTGTTTTCCCCGTTTTCCCCCATTTTTCCCCGTTTCCCCATTTTTCCCCATATCCCTGTTTCCCCATTCTCTCGTTTGATTAAAAATTACAAATTAAAAAAAATATATTCCATTACAAATACAAACTAAAATCCAATAGTGTATTACAAATACATAATAAAATCATAAAGTGTGCATTACAAATACATAATAAAATCATAAAGTGTGCATTACAAATACATAATAAAATCATAAAGTGTTACATAATATATATATATATATTTATTTATATATGTTTTGGGGGAAATGGGGATGGGGGGAGGTTACCCCATCCCCATCCCCATTTCAATATATTTATGGGGGGTGAAAATCATCCCCATCCCCACCCATTCCCCATTTTTCCCCAAAAACATATCTCCAAATGGGGATGGGGACGTGGGGATTTGGGGATCCAGGGGAAAATGTGTATCTCTGGTTAGCACCCTCACCCAATATCGGTAGCCAATAGTGGGATAGGTACCTTCGGTACCATGATCCTTCCTCGTAATGTAGATGGATGTAAATAGGGAGCGGGATAAGAAGGATCGATGAGATATGAAATAACACTGTTCACGATCACTGTTCACACAGGTACTGTTCACGATCACTGTTCACGCGGGTACTGTTCACGGGCATCGGAAAAGATTTTGCGGATTACCAATCGACGTAAGTCAATCGGATCACGCGTCAAGAGGTATTTAACTCTAACCGTATATATTTGAGTTTAATTAATTAAAAGGTTAAGGTTCAATTTTGAGAAAAATTTTAAAACCATACGAAATCTTTTTTTCGTTTCTTCCGATGGTTTTATATCGATTTTTCCCTACACACATTAGACCTAATTGCTTCAAATACATTGAAATGTGTAGAATCAATAGCATGCTTGAAAGAAATAGAGCTAGAGCTAAAATGCATGTTCCTAGGAAATCTAGAGCCAATTTGCATGATCCTAGGAAATCTAGAGCCAATGTGACTACTACCACTAGGAATGAGAACATTACACCTAGGTGGATTAGAAGGGATAACTATTCTTGCTATGTGGCTCAAATTGTCTTGAAGGCAAATGCCTCTAACACTTGGTATTTGGATAGTGAGTGTTCTAGGCATATGATGGGGAACAAGAGCTTCCTTAAATCCCTTGTCTTGGAGGATGGAGGATTTGTCACCTTTGGTGATGGATCTAGAAAGAAAGTCATAGGGAAAGGAACCATTTCCATTCCCGATTTACCCTCCTTGTCCAATGCTTTACTTGTTGATGGCTTGCAAGCCAATCTTATGAGCATTTCTCATCTTAATGATAATGGACTCTCTGTCTTGTTTAACAAAAATGATTGCTCTATTTTAATGTTAAATGGACAAACCTTGCTAAAAGGAAAGAGATCTAGTGACAATTGCTATTGTCTTGAAGCTAGTGCTATCTCTTGCAATATGTCCAAATGTGAGGAAATTGAGTTATGGCATCAAAGACTTGGCCACATGAACTATCGAGATTTGAGGATCTTAGATAAGTTCAAGGTTGTGCATGGCCTCCCTAAGCTTGGGAAGAAAGTCGATGGCGTTTGTGGACCTTGTCAACAAGGGAAACAAACCAAAAGTATGCACAAGAAAGGCAAGTATCTCGCCACCAAGGAGCCATTAGAGCTTCTACATATGGACCTTATGGGTCCCATGCAAACCGAGAGTCTCGGTGGCAAGAGATACATTTTTGTTTGTGTTGATAATTTTTCTTAGAGAAAAATCTGAAACATTTGAAAATTTTAAAATGCTTTGCACTAAAATTCAAAATGAAAAGAACTCACACATTAAAAGCATTAAAAGAATTAGGAGTGGCCATGGGAGGGAATTTGAAAATGCTTGTTTTGAAAGCTATTGCAATAGCTTAGGCATTTCCCATGAGTTTTCGGCTCCTAGAACTCCTCAACAAAATGGGGTTGTTGAGAGGAAGAATAGGGTCCTTCAAGAGATGGGCCGTGTGATGTTGCTTAGCAACAATGTCCCTAGGAACCTTTGGGTCGAGGCCTTCAATACGGCTTGCTACATAGGAAATAGAGTCTTCCTAAGGCCCGGTACTAGGCAAACCTCCTATGAATTATGGAAGGGTAGGAAGCCAAATGTTAGCTACTTCCACTCATTTGGGAGCAAATGCTTCATTCTAAATGACCGAGATCAACTTGGCAAGTTTGATGCCAAGAGTGATGAGGGGATTTTTATTGGCTATGCCCTTAATAGTAAGGCCTAAAGAGTTTTCAATTTAAAAACTCGGAGTGTCATGGAATCATCTAATGTTGTCATAGATGATTGTTGGCCTAAGACTAGAGACCATGATGAGGAGATCATTGTGCTTGATGATCCTTTCTTGGAGAAGAATGGTGAGACTTCAATTGATGTGAAGTCAAGTCTTGATGAAGAGGTCATCCAACCTCTTGATAGAGATCCTTCTTTGGACTCTAAAGAACCCGCTCCATGGGTTAGACATCTCCACAATGAGAATGACATTCTTGGAGATATGAATGAGGGTGTTAGGACTAGGCGTCAAATAGCTAATCAAATTAGCTATACTTGGTACACCTCTCAAATTGAACCCAAAAAGGTTGATGAAGCCTTGAATGATGAGTTTTGGGTTCTTGCCATGCAAGAAAAGCTAAACCAATTTGAAAGAAATGAGGTTTGGACTCTTGTTCCTAGACCCAAGGATACTAATGTCATAGGCACCAAATGGGTATATAGGAACAAGTCGAATGAGAATGGCAACATTGTGCGCAACAAGGCTAGACTTGTAGCACAAGGATACTCCCAAATTGAGGGTATTGACTTTGAGGAGACTTTTGCTCCGGTTGCCCGTCTTGAGTCCATAAGGCTTCTTTTGTCCATATCATGTGTGCACAAGTTCAAATTGCATCAAATGGATGTTAAGAGTGCCTTCCTCAATGGTTTCTTGCATGAGGAAGTGTTTGTTGAGCAACCCAAGGGGTTTGTGGATCCACACCACCCCAATCATGTCTATAGCCTCAAGAAGGCTTTATATGGGTTGAAACAAGCACCTAGGGCTTGGTATGAGCGCCTCACTCAATTTCTTGTTGACAATGACTACACTAGGGGTAGTGTTGACAAAACTTTATTCATCAAGAGGAACAAAGATGAGCTTTTCATAGCTCAAATTTATGTTGATGATATTGTTTTTGGCTCCACCAACAAATCCAAAGTCCAACAATTTGTTGATGTCATGTCTCATAAGTTTGAGATGAGTCTTGTTGGGGAGCTCAATTACTTCCTAGGTTTGCAAATCAAGCAATTGCATGATGGGATTTTCATATCCCAAGCTAAGTATGCTAAGAACCTAGTGAAGAAGTTTGGCCTTGAGAAAGCCAAACATTGTGACACACCCATGAGTACCACCTTGAAACTAAGCAAGGATGCTAGTGGCAAGAGTGTGGAACAAAGTCTTTATCGTGGCATGATTGGTAGCTTGCTTTACTTGACCGCAAGTAAGCCCGATATAGCCTTTAGTGTGGGTGTGTGTGCTAGGTACCAAGCGGATCCCAAGGAATCCCATCTCTCCTCCGTGAAGAGAATCATTCGATATGTGAATGGGACATCCAACTATGGGATATGGTACTCTTTTGACACTAATGCTAGCTTAGTTGGCTTTAGTGATGCAGATTGGGCAGGAAATTGTGATGATAAGAAGAGTACATCGGGCGGTTGCTTCTTCCTAGGCAACAACTTGGTCTTATGGTTTTGCAAGAAGCAAAATTCCATCTCTCTATCCACAGCTGAAGCGGAATACATAGCCGCCGGGAGTGCTTGCACACAACTTCTTTGGATGAAACAAATGCTTGTGGATTATGGCTTTGATCAAGGTATTCTAACCCTCTATTGTGATAACTTGAGTGCAATTAACATTTCAAAGAATCCTGTTCAGCACTCTAGGACAAAGCATATAGACATTAGGCATCATTTCATTAGAAAACTAGTTGAAAAAAAATGCATTGCACTTGAGCATGTGGGCACAAATGATCAACTGGCGGATTTATTTACAAAGCCCTTAGACTCAACTAGGTTCAAGTCACTTAGTAGGTCTATTGGGATTTGTCATATGCCTTGATGTGTTTCGGTGATTGACCCTTTGTGGGGAACTCAAGCAAAGAGAGCAACATTGCATGTTGGAATAAGCAAAAACTTGATCAACTTTATGCTTCTTTATTAATTGCTTGAGTATTCTTGGTTGTGCTTATATATATTCTTATATGGCCTTTTTATTTAATAAGTGTGCCTTGCTTGATTTGTAATCCATGTCACCTCTATGTTCAAACATGCATTTTTGGATTAGGAGAATTGATTAGGAAGTACATTTGAATGACCTATAATTTATCTCCATGACATGTGAACTTGATTATGACATGCTCAAAATGATATGCATGAAATATGTCCTGATTGCGTTAATGCAAATGTGTGTGAATGCAAATGAGAAGACTAATCAATAAGGATCTTGTATCCATGTAATCAATAAGGATTTTATATCCAAATTAGTCTTCTCTCTCTTCTTAATTGTTAATCAAGACTACTATCATACGGATAATTTTTCGGAAAAATCTGAAAGGATCTCTTGATCCAATGTCTTGATTTGCTTTTAAGAATTGATATAGTTTTGTGTGCGTTGAAATTTCTTTTCAAAATACTATATCATGTTTCTTTATGGCAAAAGGGTGCAAATTGGTTTGAATTCTTTTGGAACCCTTTTTGATGTTCTCCTTGCCAAATACCATTTGCTTGAACCATGCTGTTACATGTCTTACATCCAAAGCAACTAAGTCACACATTTTCTTCTAAACAATAAACCCTCAATGATTCTCTCTCAATTAATTAAGTTGCATAAAGTTGTTGTATATGTTTATGCACTTATCTTGCAAATATCTCTCTTTGCTAAAGTGACCCGGTTGGGGTACACTCATTTGTCTATCTCATGACAAAAAGGGGGAGTAATGTGGTTTATTTAATGGGGTTGCATAATGGGGTTGCATATTTGGGGATTGTCCCGTTGAGGGGGAGTAACATTGTCCTGTTGAGGGGGAGTAACCTATATAGGGGGAGCATTTGCATGTTGCATGTTGTAGTTTCCTTTTATTATGCAAATTGCTCTTATTTATTTATCTCTCTTGATCACCTCACATACACTTGTCTTGGAAAGTGTAGTCTCATTGTTATGTAGGAATGGCTATTCTACAAGAGCTTGAAGGATTTGAAGACCTAACATCTAGGTATCTTTTTTGTAATGTAGAATTTCCTTGTTGACCTCTAGTTTTTATTTTATTTTTGTGAGGATGATCTATGAGTGGTGGTTTTGTCACGAAATAGCCAAAGGGGGAGATTGTAAGTTCCTCATATTTTGATTGACTTATTTCGTTGACAACCAACATTGGGGATTATTCTTTGTAAGGGTAAGTTAGGCCTCATTGGGTGTGATCAAGCTTCAAGGACATCATCTCTCTTAAGAGCACTTCAAAGGTATCTCACTAGTTTAACTTTCTTTGAAGAGATCTAGTTGCACACACTCACTTGCATGCATTATGTTCCTATCTTCATGTTATTGAATGATGTATTGTATGCCACTTTTCACACTCCACACTTGCACTTTTTGCACATCACTTAATGTGTTGAGTTTGCCCCGAAAAAGAGAATTCCTTCTCTTACCGTGGCCTAGACCGCTTGGCAAGACATGCTTGCACCGCGGCATACAAAGCGGTATACCTCAGTAGGGTCATGCTTCATGTACCGCTTCATGTACCGCTTCCTGTACACCTGCACGCATAGCGACCCAAGTCGCGGTGTTGTCCAGAAGATCTCTGTTGCCCATACCGCGGCCTGTGCACCTGCATGCACAGCGCCCTGCACCGCGTTGTTGTCCAGACAGTGCACTGCTATTCATACCGCTATCTGGACACTTGCCTGCGACGCGGTCCATCTAGCCGTATTGACGGGATTTTGTGCCCTAAGTTCAAAACGACGCTTTTTTGACTAGGGCTCCCTTATATATACTCTCTCTTCTTCCTTGCTCGTTTTTATGAGTTCAAGAAGCCATTTTTGGTAGGCCAAGCTTCCCTTAGAGAGAGAAACTCCCAAGAACTCATCTTTACTCAACCAAACATAAATCCATGTGCATCTAACATCTTCAAGCATCATCTCATCATGGATTCTTCTTGCTTTCATTGACAAGGTAACTTGAACATGCCCTAAATCTCATTGTATTTATTTATGTTCTTGTTTGCCTAGGGTTAGGTCTTTTATGTGATTTTATTCCATATCTTTATGTTTATTGGCATTTATGACATGTTTGAGTTGTTGTTTGTTGGTTGAGAGCCTTGTTCATTAATAGCTAGCATTTAGGACGATTTTACCCTTCTAGCTAAATCTTCATGCATTTGCATTTAGATATTGATATCTAGGGTTTGCATTTATTGACATCCTTAAATCCTTAGATAAGCATTTAGTGTTGCCTAGCATTAATTGCATGCTTGAATATCTTTTACATATTCACATAGGTTGTTTAACCTCTTCATTGATTGTTAAGCTTTGTGACTAAGTGGGTTAGTGGACAAGCTTGTGGTCTAGAATCACTATTAAAGGCCCGTTGGGTAAAGCGAAAGGGTTAGTGACCAAGTAGGTGTGACTTGAGGTCAACCTAGGTTGTAAACTTTCGTTCAAATAGTGGATTTGAGGACCGTATGTGGCTAGAAGGATAGCCCGTGAGTTTTTACCCAGTTGGAGGGTTTCTCACGTAAATCAATCCTTGTTTTTTTATTGTTTTCCGCATATTTATATTGGATTGATTGATTGCTAATATGCGGCAGGATTATTAAAATTGATTAAGTCGAAAAGTTGGTAATAAATCAACTAAAACCTATTCACCCCCCCCCCCCCCCCTCTAGGTTGTATTAGACACACTTTGTGTATTTTAAACTTGGTTGACTACAAACTATGAATCACCTTTGACATGGTGGTAACTTGCCCCAAGTTTTGCTGCCACCTTCATTCCTACTAGCAAAGCCTCATACCGCGCCTCGTTGTTAGTGGCGCTAAACTCGAATCTGAAACAGTGATAGCATTCGACCTTGTCCGGATCAGTTACAGGTTAGTGAGCGAACGTTTTTCTAGTGTCGTTTTATAGATCAATCCATCAACAATAATGTAAAAACCTCACTAAGCCTAAAATGATTTGAAAGCACAAATATGGTGGCAAGTGGGGGATCGTCCACAGGGAGCAGAGTTAGCTAAAATTAGTTATTACTAAAGTAATGTTAATATATATATAATAAACGAAACATAAATGATGAAGATGTAGATAGTGAATTGTCCTATTATAACACTAAAGTAAGTATGCAAACTAAATGAAGGGGGAAATGGGATGAATGATATATATAAATGATGGAAACTAAGGAGTTAATGGATACAAAAGTAAATACTGGGCAATGCAACAAACTTGTCAATAGCACGACTATTCAAGCCAATCGACCTAGGATGTATAGAGTCGATTATTTATCCCTAGAAGGTGGGCCACCTCGGATGTATAGTGCAGACCACCTATTCAAGATTAATTCGTCGTAAACTACCAACCTAGGATGTATAGTGTTGGTTGTTTATCGGATTCTAGAAATGAAGCTCGTCTACCTAACAATGACTCAACCGATTAAATGTAGTCACCATAGGATGTATAGTGATGACTTCTAACTCTCTTAGGGGCTCCGACCTAGGATGTATAGTGCCGGAAACTCGATCGAGGTTAGATTAAGACAGCGGTTTAAGAGTCGAAATTCATGACGTTTCATCCATTCGTTAGAGCAATAAACAACTAAATATGATGTATATCTAGATGCAATACTCATACATAATACAAAGAGATCTTGCAAAGAGGATGTATCTACACAAGAAATCAATGGTAAACATTCATAACAAGAATAGATCAATGAAAGATAGACATGAATATCAATATAACATCAAGTTTATGTACAAGCGCAATATTCAACAAACTACTCCATCAACCCCTTAGAGGGGATTTAGCTACTCATTACAACTAGGGAAATAAGAGAAAGGGAAGAGAAAGAACCCTTGGAGAACATCTCCTTCCTTGAAGTGGCTTCAATCTCCTAACTTCCATGAAGTTGAGTAGAGAATGTAAGGATGTGAGAGAGAGAGAGAGAGATACTAGGTCTAAGTGTGTCAAACCTCTGAAAAACGGAGTCAAAGGATGTGTAAAACATTTCCATACTATTCTATTTATACAACATACAAAAATAGGTCACTTAAGCTAAAAAAATCAATCTGGCGGGCGCGGAGTGCGGGTGGAGTACGGGTGAATTACCCGCGCGGTATAGGCTGTCTTCAACTTCAGTTCTCAGATCTGGGAAATAGTGCGGGTGGAGTGCGGTTGAATTACCCGCACTTGACCCGCACTTAGAACCACACTGTGATCGCACTTGAGTCGCACTTCACTGTCACGTGCAAAATCTACCTCCTGTCTTGAGCAATAGTGCGGGCAGAGTGCAGTTGGATGACCCGCACTTTACCCGCACTCTAGTGTCAGGTGCAAATCTGCTCTTCTGGTTTTGGTAACAGTGAGGGTGGAGTGCGGTTGGATGACCCGCACAGTACCCGCACTCTAGTGTCAGGTGCATCTTCAACTTCTTTGGTTTGGCATTAGTGCAGGTAGAGTGCGGTTGGATGACCCGTACAGTACCCGCACTTTAACGTCTGGTGCAACTTCAGCTTCTCTGGTTTGGCATTAGTGCGGGTGGAGTGCGGTTGGATAACCCGCACTATACTCGCACTTTAACTCCTCACTTTGCATCAGGTCTCGGGTGTGAGCATGAGTGAGGCTGGAGTGCGGTTGCGACCCGCACTTGACCCGCACTTTGAGCTGTTTGTGGTCCTTTGTCTTTCATTTTTCCCTTTTTCTACCAGAACCACTGTACACGCTTCCAAACCCCTCATTGCACCATTTCCTACAATTACGCATAAAACAACCCATTAGAGATACAAAAATGCACGAAAACAGAACACAATGTAGGGATTTAAGGGCCTAAATATACTACATATTTGGCCCGATCAAACACCCCCAAACCAAACCTTTGCTCGTCCTTGAGCAAACATAGTCTTAAACAATAAGACGCCAACAGATTCTAAATCCTAGACACCTAAACAATAATTCAACAATGCCGTAAGTCCAATGTGTGATATGATACAAGTAGGTGTGATAGAGAGGAGAAAAACATATGCACAAGATCAAGAGCAATTTGGAGACACCTAAGGGAGGCTCGTACGAACACGAATCCCACACTTAAAGGCATTCATGAATTAGGTGTAGGGAAAAATTAACTAAAACCGCAGCGGAAGGCGAAAAGTAGATTTTCGTATAGTTTAAAATTTTTCTAAAGATTTGAACCTTAACCCTTTAATTAATTAAACACAAATATACGGTTAGAGTTAAATACCTCTTGTCGCGTGATCCGATTGACTTACGTCGATGGTAATCCGTAAGATCTTCAATCCTAGCACGTACGTGAATCACCTAGGAGCGTGGTCTCCCTTTTTTCTTTGAATTGCTTACCTGAGAATGGATGTATGGAACTTCTGATCCTGATCTTCAATCCCAAAACACCAAGAGCCTAGAAAAATAGTTCCGGTTACTTTTGAATTCACAATTGATATGATTGGAACTCGCGTAACCCTAAATCGAAAGTGTGCACAAAACCTTTTGATTGATGTTAAAGGCTTGCAAGTGCACTATCGAATGAGAACTTATTTTCCTTTTTCTCTCTCTGCCGAAATTCTATGTGTATTGCGTAAGATTTTTATTTTTCAAAGCAAACAAAAATATCTCTCACTCAAGCTTCTTAGTGGCCGAAATTTATCACCTTATATTTATAAGGTGACCGAAATTTCTCCTTCTCAAAATAGGGTTGGCCGAATTCTTTGTGTAGGAAATCTAGGGTTGGCCAATTTCCTTACTTGAAAAGGAATTGTGCTTTTCCCTAATTCCTATCAATTTAAGAATCCTAACCCTTATAGGACTAGGGTGGCCGAATTCTTTGTGTGGTATGAAGTGTATGTGGACTTAATCCTTACCACATTAGGACTCCTATCACTTAAAAGAATTCTAACCCTAATCCAACACATAGTATTTTATTTACTGATCAGGAAAAGATTTTGATTTAAACTATTAATTAATTTCCATTTAATCAAAACAATAAAATAAAATAATATCTTGGGCTATTTTATTAGCCTTGCCGCCCACACCATATATATATGGGCCTAATATTATTTTTCTTATTTTATTTGATCCATTAGACTTTAAATAAAAGCCCACATGTGAACCAGACTTATTTTTACTAAAAGAAACAAGCCCACATATCTCCTTTTAATATATTAATATAATAGAGCAGCCCATTAAATAAATAATAGACATATTATATTCTTAATATATTAAATGCAATTCTAGATGGACCTATAAATTGGTCCGGTAGAATATATCAATTTATCCATGCAAGTACGTGTGGATTGTGGATCTTGGCGGGCTATCTAAATTTAAGCTTCAATAAACATAACCTAATCACAATCAACAAATGATTCACTTAGGTCCGATCTATTAATTTTAACTCATTCCACTAAAGAGCTAAAATTGAACTTTTAAATAAAGATAGAATAAGGAGATGTTTCTCATTCATACCCTAGACAATCTTATAGGAGATGGTGTATCCTCGTGAATAATATCAGTAATCGCCAAGAGCTCATAGACCGCCTATAGCTCTCCAAGTTACCATATTTCCTCATATGACCACATTTTGAACTTGGATATTTTGACTTGTCTAGAAGCCATGTCTTCAATAATCATTATTGAAAACTCAATGTTGAGATTTAATATCCAATACCTCAAAACATCCATATGATGATATTATACTCTCATTTAATAAATGGAGCCACGATGTCTATATCTATAAATAAAGTCCTCTATCGATTAACAAATGAATACCACCAAACTATCGAGGATAGACTATGCTATATAATCGTACTCATTGATAGCTCAAATGATAACACTTGCAACCATAAGTCCATCATTTATCTCAGGATTAAGATTGACTCTCCGATTGTCCTAATAATGAAAAGACTTAAATCTAGTGACGGTTCTAGATAAAGTATTTCATTGTGATCCTGTTCAATGCACCCAGTGCACTAGATTCTTTTACTCGAAAACCTTTCGATGATTTTAGACTCATCATAACTCATTTGATCCCACTCAAATGCTGGTAAAAGAATTCTACAACTTTATCAAGATAGAGGTGCCCAACCTTTAACTTAAGTTGTGAACGTTATTCAAGACTAACTAAAGAATTGTATCTACCTCACACATATCCGGATGTATGAACAATTCTTCATATCTCATAGTCTTTTGACCTTATGATTATTTACCTTGACAATTATAATAATAAATGCTATAAGTATTTGTAAGAATCAGAAAACACTTTATTAATATGAAAAGATTGTCAATTACAATATTACACTCTTGCTATTGAGCATAATCCTAACATTAGGGACAACTTACTCCCATATCTTGAGCAGAATTCGCTTCAATTCTAAAACTCACATGGATTCTCTCTTTTCTGTCCTCACAAAGTCCTAAGTTCCACACAAACAAGTATGCAAAGATGATTTTTGCACAAAATTTAAGCAATGAACTATCCTAAGAACGAGTCATCATGCCATGGACGTGAAAGATCGTGCTTCAACCGACATTCCCAAACTAGACTTATATGGATCAAATAGGGCTTTTCCACTGGTTATAGTGTGGCTATGGGGTTGAATGAGGTTACACAAAGAATATGGACATTTGGAGTTCAAACTCACCAATCATGCTAGAATATATCCCTACACCCACACAATGCTCTTTTATCACTCATATGCAAACCTCTAGGCAATTGTTTACCCCACATTTGTGCCTTCCATGTTGCACTCCGTTTGAGCGTATCTATCATAACACAATCACAATTATGGCACTTCAAGTACAATTTCTCTTTTAATTTTCTTTTTGCAATTTCCCAATCTCAATGTTGTACTCCATTTTTAGTTGTTACAATTTCTCTTTCTTCGGCATTTATGGCACACAATTACAGTTCTTAGCCCTTTCCTTGCATATTTTCAACAATTATTTCATTTTACCCGATGTTGGACCATTTAAAGCTTAACTCCTTTCATCACCACCATTTCACATCCTAACATGATTAGTACAAGGGTAGGCATGTGTTTAGGCTATTAGGTATATGGTTGAATGTGGTACCAAATGAAAGAGTAAGTGTTTGGCCTCAAACTTGGCTTTAGAGCATACAATATGGTATGTGGTGTTTAGGCTATAGAGGTAATTCAATACACATACATTCCCTAATATCACTTCCACAACCATCTAAAAAGGGAATGAAAGCATCCATCACACAATTCACAAAATGATATGCAAGTCCTATGGCACATGACATAAATGATGAGAGGCGTGTTTAAGAATAATCAATGATACACTCAGAAAATGCACTTTAATGCTTGTGCTTGTGACCTCACGGGCATCTCCACTATTAGAACAAGTTCATGGGAACATTGAGTCCCCAATATTTAACACCAACGGGTGGGATGACCCCATCGTGGTGCAAGCGAACCCTCAAGTAGCACCAAACTATGTCATAAGGTCCAAGCACATATAAAGAACTCGCCAAAAGCACACTCTAGAGGCATCATACCCAAACTGCTTACAGTTTGAAAATTGGACAAGCGACAAAATTGAAAAATTGGACACTATAAAACTATAATAACGACTGTACAAGGCGCAACTCACCCCCAAACCAAAACTCAACAATGTCCCCATTGTTGGAAACCACAAGGTATGTCCTAAAGGGGGAGAAACACCATAGACGACTCAAAAATAAAGAACATGCATAAAGCGCAACCAATAACGTGCATAATCTCAATAATTTGCAGAATGAGGGTTCAACACCCCCAAACCGGATCTAGACATACGCTCGACTATGCTCATTCATAATAACAAAAATCTAAATCGCATTCATTGAAAGCTTAATGCACTGAAGTACAAAATCGAAGGTAGAAAACTCCCTTTAGAAGGAAGCTAGTTCGTTGTCCATGCGTGTTGTTGTGTGCTTCCCAAAAGATGCACAACCTAACTTAAAACCACACAACAACTCTACCAAACGAAAATCAAATGCGAAAAGAAAAGAAAAATAAGTCCAAGCCGTCAAAGGAAATTATAAATACAAGAAATAAAAGTAAATAGTCCTAGAATAATAGCAATAAACAAAAAGGAACAGATGACTATTCCTCGTCTGAAAACTCCTTCTCTGGTTCACTGGAGATCCCTTTCCCTTTGGGGTCGAGTTCTGATCTGATCCGATCTTCATGTTCCCTCCTGGATCTCTCTACTGCAGCTCGGAGCTCTGCCCCATATGGGTCAATGGCTAGGCCTCTTGAAGGTGGTGAGAAATCAGCTGGCCTCTTCTTCTTCTTTGGATAAATTGGGAGACTGAGTGCCTCCCTCATGTCGGTGAGGTTGCCCCAAATGTCAGTAAAATACTCACTGGCTTCCGCTCTGCTCTCGACAATCTGCTTCCTATTTGTGACGACCTCAGTTCTGAGGTTCTCCAATCCTCTAAGCAGGGTCTGCCAAGGGATCTCTCCATAAGTCTCCTGCGGGGGTGGGGAAGCAGTGAGCCTGTAATCACCGTATTCTAAATAAACTAGTTCCAAATCTGGTTGTTCCGGAATGTCTTCAGCCTGTCTGCTTGTGCTTCCCCCTCAAGCAGATTTTTTTCTCCCTGTTCTGACTTTGACACTAGAAGGGTCTCGCTCTCTCACTTGGTCATTCCATGTGAACCGCCCAACAAGCCCCAAACCACATTCAAAGGGATCAGATCCAAAATCCACCCCCGCAGTTCTGTAAAATGCGGTGATTAGGCTAGGGAAGATGAGTGGCTGCTTGTCTACTCTGACACCTCTCAGTTCAAGTATCTCTCTTTTAACCAGAAAGCCTATGTCGACTAATTGATTCAGCAGTATACAGTACATGATCATTGCTGCATTGAAGTTTACGGAAGTTCTGTGCTTCCTAAGGATCAATGAATGAGAGATGAACACATGCCAAAAACCCAACTCACCCTTCAAGTTGGTGTGCTTCATGCGGTGATCTGGTGCCACCCAAAAGTCCATTGGACGGATCACCAACTGATTGGCAAACTCCACATTATGTGTCATAAAGAACTCATTCCAAGTCACCCCCTGCCTTAGTCTTCCAACCGCCTCGGGATCAACTGGAAGCTCTGTCATATAGTACTTGTTAATGTCCGCTATAGTCATTCGGACCTCTACTCCTCGGACCAGAACAAAAGAAGTTTGCTGAAAAGTTTCAGGTATCATTCCAGCAAAGAATTCCTCCACCATATTTCTGCAATACATCGGAGGGGGGCTAAAGAAGGTTTCCCATCCCATAGTTTGAACCATTAGAGGGATTGAGGTGCCCTCCAGCTCTTCAACCTCTATCCCCCTTTCCACCACGGCGTCTCATTCCTTGAAATATTCTAAACGGTCCTCGAACTCCGGGTGCCTGATGCATGGTGGTGGAACTTGAGGTCCCCTCATCGGTCTTCGTTCAGAACCCTGACTGCTTTGCCTAGTTGATTGCCTGGTTCTTCCTGACATCTGCACAATAAACAATAGTTTTAAGGGAATACTCACATCAAGGAACCATGAGGTTATGATGAAAGAATTTGAAAGAACACATATTCTACCATGATAAAGTGCGGGTGACTGACCTGCACTGTACCCGCACTCTAACTCTTTCCCAGATACTAGCACATGCAGAATCGCCATTAATGTATACACTTCATAATCTCAGCACATCATTGACCGAATTCACACTAATATGACTCTAACTCATGTATAGGATTCCATTCAACCATATAAACCCTAAATTCAGAATTTGAATATCCAATTGCAATAGATAATTAATGTAAAAATAAACACTTCACATGCAGAATTAGACAACAACCCATCATTCCATCCTCATAGATATTCAATAGACAGTCCGAATAGTAGCAAAGGCAAAAGTACTAAACCTTGAATCATGAAGTTCATGAGAAAGAGGAAGAAAATTTTTGATAAAAGGGTTTAGGGTTTGAGATTAGAGTGATATGTAATGAAATTGGAGGAAGAATTCATACCTTGGTTGCCGAAAATTGAAAACGTGGCACACACGGAATACCTTTCAGTTTAGAAGAGGGAAAAATTTGAAAGCTTCTGTTTTGTTTGTTTTTGTGACAAAGTGGAGCCCTAGAGAACGACAGGCAGTATATATACTGCGCGACCAAAGTGCGGGTGGAGTACGGGTGACTGACCCGCACTTTACCCGCACTTTATTACCTGATGCCTTCAGAGTGCGGGACGAGTGCGGGTTACTGAACCGCACTATAACCGCACTATAACCGTACTGTTTCCCCGGACTGATTCCTGGACTCTGCCCTGCAACTGTATCTGTACTAAAACTACTCATAACACATTAACAAGCACTATGTTCCAAAACTTTACAAAGACAAAAAACTACCCATCCAAAAAGTAAAAATACTAAAACGAATTCAAAAGTGAGTGCAATGCACTCAAAGTGGGACCCGGTCAACAAAAGGAGGTTTGACCATAATGGGGAGCACATTCAACTTGGCCACCTAAACCGGTGCCAAATGCCTATGTACTGCATCTCTCCCCACCTTCCTCACTTCTCCAACTAGGTCCTTTCTAACCCATATTTGTTTGACCTTTGTTGGGTTCATCCTAGACCAAACTCTACTTGCCTTGAACCTTTGGAAACTAAAGCAATAAGCCTTAGTGTGCCCTCTTTTGGCACAAAAATAACAAGTAACAGAATGGTTAGGGAAACTCCCTATTCGGTTGTTGGTGTGGGCCCCTTTTTATTGCCCGTTTCTGAGGGATTTGACCTCGTTTTCTATCACATCGAGTTGCTCAATCAAATCACACTCCTTGACTTTGGCCCGCTTTAACTCATGTTCTTTTGTGCTCAACCGTTCTTGTAATTCCCTTACCACTTTTGTTGACTCCTCAACACCTAGCTGAAGTTTTCTTGACCTTCTCCCATTATCCTCCTCGAATTCTTTCGAGAGCTTTGCCAACTCTTCTAGGTTCTTGGAGACTAACTCCTTCTTTGTAGCAAGCTCCACTACTTGCTCCTTTAAACTATTGTTCAATGTTGAGAGGTCATGCAATTTCTTCTTCAACAGTCCATTCTCAGCCTTGAGCAAATAAACCTCTAGTTTAAGGTTCATGTTGTCTTGCTCAAGCTCACCTAGCTGTTCAAAAATTTCAGTACTTGATTCATCCTCATCAAGTTCAGATTCTTGCCTTTCCTTAATGCAGTCTTGGTTTCCCATTTCCATCTCCTTAACACCCTTAAAAGCTTGCACAAGGGTGAGCACCCGACTTCTTTTCTTTCTTGAATTTGGTGCTTCCAAGACCAAACAATCTTCGACTTGGCTTGCTTCATGGGATTTTACCTTGAAGTTAACACTTTTGCCTCCACAGCTGAAGGAAATGTCCCTAGAACAAATATCGACTACCATACCCACTGTGGCCATGAATGACCTCCCCAAAAGCAATTTCCGGTCCCTACCAATAGAGTCTCCTCGCTTGCAATTCAATACCACAAATTCTACTGGCACCATCAAACCGTGCACATTCACATAGACTTCCTCTACAATACCAACTGGGGTGATGGAAGAATTGTCCGCCATGATGAGAGTCTGGGAAGTAGGCTTGATTGACTGAATCTTCAACTGTTCATATACCTCCAATGGCATCATATTGATGCTATCCCCCATATCAAGCATTGCTCCCATCCTTAGTGAGTTCTCAATTCGTACTTCTATGACGAAACTTCCTGGGTCCGAAAGTTTAATGGGGGAGTCTAGGTCACTTCCCCTATCTTCATTCTCTCTGACCTCTACCACACTTTTCTCGGTCTCTTCAACTCCCAACTTGACAACCTCTAACATGTTAACATGCTCATCGGTGCTTGATGCCTTCCCCTTGTTCGTGACCAATGCATCAAAAATTTATGCCAACTGAGTTTCCATCTTCTTCAGTGACACTCCATGACTATTTGCCCTCTGGTCATTGGACTGCATGTAAGCGGTCATCCGTTGCTCAGAGGCATGCAGGGTGTTCTTGAGGGCTTCTGACCCGATACCAACCGTTTTGATCACTGTGCTCACTATCTCCTCTAGGGACTTTCTTGGTTAGCGGATGCTTGGGAATTAAAGTTGGATTGTGGGTTACTACTTGAACTTTCCCATTGGTTGTTGTTGCTAGGCCCTCCTTGGTTGTACCTATTGTACCCATGGTTTTGGTAACCCTGATTGTTGTTTCCACCTTGGAAATTGTTGTTGCCACCTTGGTAATTTGTTGCCCCTAGGTTGTTGTTGTTGGACCAAGACAAGTTTGGGTGGTTTCTCAACCTTAGGTTGTATGTATTTGAATACGGGTCATTCCTTGGCCTTGGAAATTCCCCAAGGGCCCGGGCTTGCTCTTCTTGACCAAACTGCCCTTCTCCTCCTTCTATCTCTGCCATTACTTGACTCACTCCTTGGGAGGACCCTGGCTTTCCAGTTATAATCTCCTTGATCGATTGGAGCTCTTTGTTCATTCTGGACATCTGAATTTGAACTTGGGTATCCTGACCCACTTCTATCCTTCAGCCCCTTCTCACGTGTGATGTCCTCTGCTGTGAGTTCTGGGCAATCTTTTCCAAGATAACGTATGCCTCAACTGCTTTCTTGTGTGCTATTGTACCTTCGCAAACATTGTCCACTAGCATTTGTGTGATCGGTGAAAGTCCACTATAGAAGGTGTTAACGGAAATTTAGCTCGGGGCAATAAATCTCAGTTAGCACCCTCGAGATCATTACCACGTAGGTGATGACCAAGGTAGAATGTATATATATAACAATGCCTAATGAAATGACAAGGAAACAACGATATTATTAGCTACTCAAAAGAATCAAAAAAGGCTTCCTCTATTGATAATATGTGATATACATCTCTCTCTCTCTCTAATTGATCTCACTTTTCTCTAGGGTGTAGTTGGGTACTTGTTGTGTGCCTGTCAAATAGTAGTCTCTTTTTTCAGAAGGAGGAAGTCCCTCCTTTATACAATATCTTTATAGGTTAAACTAATTGATTCTCCCCTTGAGTTTCTCCATCTCTCCCCTCCTTATCGGACGAGATTTTCATTTTAAATGTTATTGACTTTGAGTTAATTGCTGAATCATGGATATCTTGGCGGAGATCAATTTGTTTCCTACTTGGACTCTATTATTTGTTCTGTACGCATGTAATGTCTTAAGATATGATTCTGTGTGTCTTCAGGTCTAGCATGTTCTCCCGTAGGGATCGTCGAATATGGCATGTAATATGGCGGGGTACATCAGGTAGCGAAGGTAGCCATTTTAGATTTCGCCTGGGAAGGCGATGGAGTGGGAGCGGGTATAATCCTGGCCGAAACAATCATCCTCTCCTTCTCTGAGGTAGCAGAAGAAGCCTCCCGCGTTCGTCTGATGGATGAAGGAAGAGTGTGGGCTTGCCGGAGCTGCTGAGCTTCGCGAGAAGCTAGCTGAACAACAAAAACTATAAGTAAACGAAACAAAAGGGGAACATCAGAATTGAGCTGGTCAACAAGTCAAAGCAAGACGATTCAGTGTTACTTACGAGGAATAGCATCGACGATCAGCATGTATTGATTCACCCTGCGGGGATCAAAGGCTTCTGTTGTTGGGTACTTCAGGTTCAAGTAGTTCCTGGCCAGAATAGCCTTCAAAACAGCTTCAGACTCAGATGGCAGGAAATCCCGGTCCCACGATGGTTTGTCACTGAAAACTATGAGGACCTCGAACTCATGGCCCCCACTAAAAATCGAGCTCCCCAGTCTCCCCCTGCCAAGATCCACTCTTCTTTCCAGGCGGGATCTTTCTTTGAAGCCCTGGGAAAGATAAAATTGAGCTTGTTCTTGGCTTTTGCATAGAACTAACCCCGGGGAGAGCCGGAGAGGCTCCCTATTTGAAAAAGGTAGGCCAACTCCTCTACTCCGGGCTCTCTCGTCACATTGCTCAACTGGCATTGTTCTCTCCACAGCACAAGGAAACCAATCAAATGCCTCCAGAAGCCAGGCGACAGCTGGAGAGGGGCAAGCTGGATGGCGTTGAGAGCTCGTCGAAGGGTAGGATAAAAGGGAAGCCTAACCCCATTCTTGAGAGCTGCCACATGAATCGGAAGCACCCTGTTCGAGGGATTGAAGAACTCGTAACCTTTGGGAGGAACCGAGATAGAGACACTGTCAGGAATGCCGTACTTAGACCTCAAACGGTCAATCAAGCTCGAATCAATAATAGAATCAGGGACAACCCTGAAGTCCTAAGGGGCAAGCCTCTCCAAAGGGGGACCAGTAGCCTGGACTTGACGCTTCCCCACGATGTCACCACCAACCTCTCTATCAGAATCTTTGTTGACTAAATCCAGAGGATGGTTGAGATGATTAGAAAACCCGGTCCCAATGGACACGTTCCTGTTCGACCGCTGACGTTGCGAATTTGGCAGAGAGTCATCGCTATCTAGGCACCTTCGTGCCCATTTTCCGTAGGCGAGGCTGATGACCTTCTCACCGTCGACAATGGAGTCAACGGAGTCGTGACTAGCTCTCGACATGATGGAATGAAGTCGGTGAGGATGAAGAACGAGAAAAAAGATGTGCTTGAGAGAAGGCTTTTATTGGGAAAATTTGAAATTTGAAAGGTATGAAGAAGGCGTTGGAATAACCAAGTATAAATAGGCAATAGAGCAGCAGCATGGGCCGTCGAAATTTTCAGTTAACATCACCTTGAATCGCGAGAACTGCCGTAACGCAGCCGGATTAACTTAGGAATAAACCGGTCAGCTCTTGCCACATCACTCATACAATTAATGGGAAGATTTCCCCCAAGATTCTTGTAACGGTAAAGAAGGAAAAATTCCCCAAATAAAACAGGAAATCTGACTCCAACCCCAAACTCAATCACCAGCGTTCAAGTCAGTGGGGACTTCTGTTAATAGCCAAATTTGGCTAGGGACCAAAGGGAAATTTTACACCCTCCTAGTCTGACTCCAGGCCCGAGGTCATCCACCAAGAGACCACGCTTCCCAAAGTTGAGCTACGGTACCACCCCAAAGAAATAAAGGCGAGCTCCAGAAAAACTCAGAATAGAACCCGACGTGATCAGATCGAGCCCGAGTCACCAAACCTGAAACAGGAAGCTCCCCCGAGGTCGAGATTATCTCGCAACCTCTCTAGAAGCTCGCCTAAACCCCACTGTCATAGAGGAGTATCCGCAGGGGGTCACATCAAGCTTCGAGAAATCAAGGGAGGCCAGACTGAGCTCCTAGCTAGGTTAAGCACCTGAATACCTGAACCAAGACACTGATCTACCTCGCTATCTGATCTACCTCTCCATACAGGCCATATTCAACGACCTCTATAAAGGATCATGCTGTGAAGATATGAAGATACACTAGATCATATCTGGAAACATTACGTACGTGCAGAACAAGTAATACAGTTCAAAGAGGAAACAAAATGATCTCCACCAAGATATTCTCAATTTGGCTATTAATTCAAAGTCAATGACATTTAAACAAGAAATCCCACCCGATAAGGAGGGGAGAGACTGAGAAAATCAAGGGGAGAATCAGTTGATTTAACCTATAAAACTATGTATAAATAGAAAAAAAGGGAAGGAGAATAGGAAGGCTACTTTTCGACAGGCATACGACAACAACCCTACTACACCCTAGAGAGATTAAGAGCGATTGAGAAATATTTGTAAACGATACACCATTAATAAGAATAAAGAAAACATTTTCATTCTCTTTGGTTCATTCTCTTTTGATAGTATTGATAATAGTACTTTTCTTTGTCATTTTTAACTAGCGCTGACTAGAATATATTCTACCTTGACCACCACCTCCGTGGTAGTGGTTTTGAGGGTGTTAATTGAGATTTCTCACCCTGAGTAAAATTTCCGTTAACAAGTCTTTTTCATGGCATGAAGTTCACCAGACAAGTAGATGAAACTTGTCTCACGAAAAACATTGATAATGTTTAATAGGCTTTTTCATGGCATGGAGTTCGCGAGACAAGTAGACAAAACTTGTCTCGTGAAAAACACTGATAATGTTTTCGCATGACATTTTTCACAGATCAAGTAGACGAACCCTGTCTCGCGACTTAGCGCCACAAGACAACAGCTAGATTTTCAAGCATCTCTAAACATGACCAAACGATATCGAAACCTATCATATGATATACCATTTGAATGGTATGGATGCCTACTTTCTACTTCTTTTTACAAAAGAGTATTTGGATGTCTGTAGAAAGAGGTATGGTCATTTGAGAGATAAAAGGTCAGATTTGGACAACAACAAAATTGCCTAAACATATGGTATTGGACCATGTGACCTAAGACCAATGCAAGAGAAGAACGAGACCTTATCAAGAGGTCAAACATCGCTCTAAGTATGTACACCATCGTGAGAGTGTGGACGTTTCCGATCACACAACCAAAAACGAATTACTCCACACTTAAGTCTAACATGAAGTGCTAGTGTTGTTGTGAGTGAATCCAAACAGATAAGCAATAAGACACAAATGCAAGACAATTAAGAATGCATTAATATGTGTGTGTGTGTGTGTGCAACTGATATCTTCAAGAATCAAAGTCAAGTGTTATACCTTAAAGCACTTTATCTTGAAGCATTGGGGATGCCAAGGGAAACTTGATCACGAACACTTCAAGCACCTAATCTACCCTTACATTAAAATCCTCAACTGTATTTTGTCACTGACATAAGCCAATCATAAAAAGGTGGCACTTATAAGATGAACTACCAAGAATAAGCAAAGAAGTAGAAGGAAGAGATGAACTTTCAAGAAGGACACTCTGAGGTTGCCTAGTCAGAGGCCCGGTTAGATTGGCTCGCGGGCCGTATATTGGATCAACTTCACACACTGGGAAATACCAACAATGCAAGGGATTAAAAATTTGGCCACACACGAAAAGTGGAAAACAATTGAATAAAGGGGAACTTATAGCGAGTCTTGCCATTAGAATGTTTAGGGAAGATGTTCAGGTCAATTATCCTCCCCTAAACAAATAGGTTCGGATAGCTCCTCTTCCATCAGGTAGAATCCAAAACCTTTGAAATGTGTCCTTCCTCCTTGAATTCAGGTTGTAGGTCACATCTCCTAGGGGACGAGAACGGGAAAAATGTCTGGGCCGAGCTATAGTTAGTGTCTATGACCTCCCCCCAATCACCCCTTCACGAAGAATCACCCGTTCATCCAGGAAATTGATGCAGAAAGGACTCCCCATATAAGCTCGCCCTCTTTCCAAAAAGGTCCCGCTAGACAGAAATCAAAGTCTGAATGCCCACCAGCCACTTTCCCCTGGGGGTCACCACTAAGCGATAGATTCCACCCTTAATAGATTGCACTTGGTATAAACACAGGATCTCGTGAAAGGTTGGGGTGGAAGGCCATTCAACCGCTAAAGAGCACACATGCATATCAATATCCGATAGCATATGGGAGATAACTGGCAGGGGGAAAGTTTCACTTACCCCAAAAGCAATAAATAAGAGGTAAGGTATCTCCACAACACAACACAACATAGTGCAGTAGATGGCCACCGCATTTGGAGGGGGATTCTGACACACTCTAACATTATGCTAAGTGAAATGGAGTGCGCAAGTCTAAATGACCCTTTGCAAGTGTACTAGATGTTGAATAGTATAGCAGACAAAAGTAAAGGTGTCGTTCCTACGAGGAAGTAATGTTATATTGGTGATTAACCTTGTTTAACAAACTAAAGATTATACTAACTTGGTGTTGTTAAGAAATGACCAGTTTCAAAGGTTATAAAGGTAAGTTGGGGAAATAATGAATTTAAAATGCTAATAACAGTTTCATAACCTAATTTCTATCAATATGAATTTGTAATTAAGAGGAAAGGTCAATAGTGTCTAGTGTCCCTTTTATCAACTTGATTAAGAATAGATCTAGCTTGGTCAAGAATGATTAGTTCTCTTATGCATCTTCAAGTGAAACCTACTCAAAGTTATTCAACCAAGAGATAGATCCTCTATTCATGCATTAAAATTCATGCTTGTATGTTAAATAAAGTTCATACTCAACATTCATGACGTAGATATTTTAGGCAGAAGTGCAAACTCAATAGATAAAAAGGTAGAGTAGATCATTACAAAGAGTGTTCACCTATATACAATCACCAAATCCCCAACAAAAAGGATTTAGCTACTCATTATCACGCAAATTCAAGAAAAGTAAAGAGTAAGATAAAGAAAACTCATGGTGTTCTTGATGCTCCCCTCTAGCTTGCTCAACAAAACAATCCTTGATTGTCAAACGTAGATCAAACTTACCATTACTTAGAAGGTTCTAATTATATGATATGAAAACTAAAGTGTTTTATCTAAAGTGTAGAATCAAAGTGGAAATGATTGTAAAAAGGTGTTTCTAACAATAGCTAACAAGACAATACACTTCCTACAAAATAAAAATGTGTTTATATAGTGGGGGGAAAGTTTTGGATGAGATCCACCTACAGGATGACGTGGAAAGCTTCTGAAACTTCAACCTCGCAGTGTCAAGTCGCAGTCTCTTCTGATCATGATTTGTTACTTCATTATGCTAGTTGGAACTGGCAGATATTCATACGTGGCTAATCTACGACTTCAATCTCGCAGTCACTATTTGTAGATCTCTCTGGCTCTAATCTGCTAGCTAGATATGCGACTTCCTTCTCCCACTTTCAAGTTGTAGTCTCTTCTAGTGTTGAACTTGCAGTATGGACTTCGTAAAAAATGTCTGGTTTGATTGCTACTTCCTTCTGCTAACTCTAACCTGCAGTCTGTACTCGTAGCATTTTCCAGCACTGATCTGCGACTTGGATCTGCTAGGTTGAACTCGTAGATGTGCTCCAAAGTGTAGTTTTAACTTCGTTTTTTACATGATTCTCCAGTAAGTTCTATTGTGTCCATGAAAACTAAAAATATATGTAAAGGGCTCAAAGACATAGTTAAAAGACACAAACGCTTGAGAAACGGACACAAATGGGAGGGATTAGGCTCTCAAAACATATACAAATTAAGAGCAATCAAAACACTCAAACCTTCAAAACCCCAAACCTAACCTTTGCTCGTCCTCGAGCAAAACAACAAAAAGAAAAGAAAATTAAAAGGAACAATATAATCCTACTAACTCCAAATATGTTACGAGAGCCAAAAAATTTCAAAAGTTTTTGCTTTTGATATGTGCAAACAAGGAGATCAATGCAAAAGCTACGAAGTAGAAGATATCAAAATGTCATTCAATACGAAATGCACACAAATGAATCCCATACTCTAATTGAGAAGCTTCTAAGACTAAGTACTAGAATGCATGGATACAATTCGCCTTGACTCTAAACCTCACCGGATTTCAGTCGATTTTTTTCTTCTCTCAAATTCCTAGGCTCATTCTTTATCAACACATGCAATTTTAAATATATGTGAGTGTGATGGCATAAGACATTTTTCATTGGATGCACATTTATAAAAAATGGATCTCATGAAAGAGTTGAAACACCAAGAACGTGGAAAGAGCATGCATCGATTAGTATTCCCAAGTTAGACTTCTTATAGAACAATAAGGACTCCTCTTAATTGCAACGGGTGATGGATGTTTTGGTGTAATATTGTGGATCATTGACCATACTCAGTTTTGTATGTTGACACATTGTAATTTCATCTATGACTCAAACAACTTTTCAATTCAAGGGTCTTGGCTATAACTTATCAATTTCTTGTGCTAAGCTGTCAGTCGTATTTGAGTAACTTTTATACATTAATAGAATCAAGGACTTTGAGTGTTTTATTTTTTAACACTTCAATTTTTGAAAGCGTATTCCTTTGCACAATTTATACATCAGCCTCAGTACACGTTATACAACAATTAAGAGCTTTATGTCTTGCCTTTCCTAGTGTTGTACAATCTACATGATTAATGCCTATGGTATGGTATCTGTTTATGGTGTGTGTTTATGGAGTGAGTGGTTTGCATTTGTGTTTTGACCTTGCAATCCTTTCTTAGGCCATGTGTTTGGGCTTATTTGGAGATTAAGATCCCATAATGCCTAAAATCATATTCAAAAGTCTATCGAACAAGGGAATAAAAAATTGTGTAAGCAGTCCACATGCATGTTCAATGGCATTCAATAAATATTATGCTTGATGATATTGACTTAAGCACAAAATTTTTCAAAAAGTGATTGGAAGAGTAGAAACAAAATACCCTCAAAATATGAACACTAGGCAGAAATCTTACTTGGGTAGTCTCCACTATTTATCCTAGCATTTTTGCACAAAATCTCATTCAATAAGAAAAAAGAGAAAAGGGACTAATTCACATAGTGTGATCAATCGTAGATTGCTATACGCTATCCAATACTCCAAAACTAGTGCAATGCACGATTCTCCTTTGTTAACTGAAATTTTACTCAGGGTGAGAAATCTCAATTAACACCCTCAAAACCACTACCACGGAGGTGGTGGTCAAGGTAGAATGTATTCTAGTCAGTACTAGTTAAAAATGACAAAAAAAATACTATTATAGGTACCATCAAAAGAGAATGAACAAAAGAGAACGAAAAATTTTTCTTTCTTCTTATCAATGGTGTACCATTCACAAATATCTCTCAATCGCTCTAAATCTCTCTAGGGTGTAGTAGGGTTGTTGTCGTATGCCTGTCGAAAAGTAGTCTCCTCTTCTCTTTTTCTTTCTTTCTATTTATACATAGTTTTGTAGGTTAAATCAACCGATTCTCCCCTTGATTTTCTCAGTCTCTCCCCTTCTTATCGGGCGGGATTTCTCATTTAAATGTCATTGACTTTGAGTTAATAGTCGAATTGAGAATATCTTGGTAGAGATTAGTTTGTTTCCTCTTTGGACTCTATTACTTGTTCTGCACGTACGTAATGTTTCCAGATATGATCCAGTGTATCTTCGTATCTTCACAGCATGATCCTTCATAGAGGTCGTTGAATATGGCATGTATGGCGAGGTAGATCAGTGTCTTGGTTCCAGTATTCAGGTGCTTAACCTAGCTAGAAGCTCGGTCTGACCTCCCTTGATTTCTTAGAGCTTGATGTTGCCCCTTGCGGACACTCCTCTATGACAGCGGGGTTTAGGCGAGCTTGTGGAGAGGTTGCGAGGTAATCTCGATCCCGAGGGAGCTCTCTGATTTCAGGTTCGGCGACGCGGGCTTGATCTGATCGTGTCGGGCTCTACTCTGGGTGTTTCTGGAGCTCGCCTTTATTTCTTTAGGGTGGTATCGTAGCTCGGCTTTGAGAAGCGTGACCTCCTGGTGGATGACCTCGGGCCTGGAGTTAGACTAAGAGGGTGAAAAAAATTTCCTTTTGGTCCCTAGCCAAATTTGGCTATTAATAGAAGCCTCCTCTTACTTGAACGCCGGTGATTGAGTTTGGGGTTAGAGTCAGATTTCCTGTTTTGTTTGGGGAATTTTTCCTTCTTTGCCGTTATAAGAATCTTGGGGGAAATCTTCCCATTAATTGCACGAGTGACGTGGCGAGAGCTGACCGGTTTATTCCCAAGTTAATCCGGCTGCGTTACGGCAGTTCCCGCGATTCAAGGTGATCTTAACCAAAAATTTCGACGGCCCATGCTGCTGCTCTACTGCCTATTTATACTTGGTTATTCCAACGCCTTCCTCATACCTTTCAAATTTCAAATTTCAAATTTTCCCAAGAAAAGTCTTCTCTCAAGCACATCTCTTTCCTCGTTCTTCATCCTCACCGACTTCATTCCATCATGTCGAAAGCCAGTCATGACTATGTTGACTTCATTGTCGACGGTGAGGAAGTCATCAGCCTCGCCCATAAAAAATGGGCACGAAGGAGCCTAGATAGCGATGACTCTCTGCCAAATCAGTAACGTCGACGGTCGAACAGGAACGTGTCCATTGAGACCGAGTTTTCTAATCATCATGACCATCCTCTGTTGGGGTTTAAGCCCTAAAGACGTATTTTGTAAACGGATTAATGAAATAAATAAAAAGAAAAGTTCAATTCATTCTTGTTGTGTTGTTTATTTTATAACTTGTGCATATATTAACATCCTAGATTGCCGGATGTAATCTCGAACTGTGTATATGAGTGTCATATACGGATGGATACAGTAAGAGACGTGCAATCTAAAGAGTCCATAAATAACAAATAAAGTTGGGTACTTTATTTGTGGTTAATCTATAGCTGCGGTCCATTCCGTAATGTACGGTGATTCTATCCTGAATCATTCATATGAGATATGGGAATGAAGGCACCTTGTATGATGTGATCATATAGGACTGGGCCATGATCTATATGAATCTCTCACCAAGATCCGTTTACAGATGAGATTCATATATATCAACTAATGATGGCTATATGTGGGTGATCTTAATCTTGAGTGTCTTATCGACTCCTTCAGGTTAGATCGTGGTCTTTGATATACCATGGGTGAGGTCAGATGCAATTCCTGATCAATATACTCCGTATGTTGGGATTGCAGTTTGGCTTGTGGCTGGGAAGGTATGTACACAATAGTGGAATCCACTCCTTCTTGTGAGAAGTAAATGGTAGTTCCCTTAAGAGATTATTCGGGGCTTGACAATATGAGCGCTCTTCTAATTCCGTGAGGAAATAGGATTTATTGTTCATTAGAGAATCAATGGTACTTAAAGGATATATGTAATTAGAGGGGTATAACGGACATTATGACCCAGCTCTAATTATGAACTACTGTGGAGGATCACACCATGTGTAATAGCTATATCGATGGACACTGAGTTGTATCGGTCTGTGTAAAAACGTCTGCAGTTGAGAGAGTGCAGCTTCGGGTTTTTAGTGGAATAACACCGGAGTTAATAATCAAAGAATATTAATTAAAGAGTTTAATTAATAATTTCGAGGATTATTGGAGCTCAAAATACTGTAGGTCCATTAGGTCCCCTTGCTAGCCCGATCCAGTAGGTCCATTATATGATACAAACTGATTATGCGTTAATAAAAAAAAATAAAAAATGCATCAATGTGTGCGTGAGACAAAAAGAGAAACAAAATCAACGTGTGCGTGAGACAAAAAGAGAAAAAAAAAGCTGATGTGCGTGTGATATTTTCAAAAAGAGAAAGAAGTGCAATTGTTGCACTGTTGAAACAAAACAATTATAAAAAAAAGGTGCTGTGCGTGAGTTTTTGAAAAGAGAGAAATTGGTGGAGCTGTGCACTAATTGAAACAAAAAGAAAATATATATATATATATATATATATATATTATATTTTTCTTTTAAAGAACAAGAGTTGTTCTGTAAATTATTCTCTTGGAAGAAATTGTTTCTTCTTCATTCTCTCTACATCCTCCTAAGTTCCTGAGTAGTGACGCGCCCACACGCAGTTACCAGTCCCGGGATATAGCGAGGAAGATCAGTGGTAAAGACCAGGAGCATATCGTAAAGTGAAGGAGCCTCCAAACGTTGGTAAGGTTCTAAATTTTCTTTTAATATATTGATTACAATTTCCTGTGTTTACATATTGTATGTATTAGTTCCAGAAAAAGAATTGCGATCCTAAGTTCACTGGTTCCAGATCGTTTATGACCTGTATAAAATTTTGAAAACCTATTTCCGCTGCCTTACTAGTGAACGGGGTTCCAACAATTGGTACCAGAGCCAATTTTTTTTTTTTTCAGAACAGGAAATTGTTTTCGATGCTCCTGTATGTATGATTGTGTAGGTACTATTTAAATTGACTGTATGTTGTTTTGTATGTATATTGAATTTGTTAATTTACAAAAACATGATTGATAGTTAATTATATGGTACTGTGGATTTAAGGTTTATGGGTTGTATTATATTTTTTATTATTATTTTTTCTGTTATTGTAATGTAAAAAAAATGTAACCTATATTGAAGACCTGGAAAAATCACGAAGTCGGAAGGGCGAAATCGGAAATACGAGTGACAGGTACTGTTCATGTACTGTTCATGCGCGGTACTGTTCATATGCGGTACTGTTCATGTCGGGCACTATTCATGTCATCTTGCACGGTTCCGTTGGCAAGTGTTGGCTAGTGCGTTCCGTGCGAATTTCCTATTTCGGATTCATGAGATGAATCGGAGTGACCTGAAGAGACTAGAAGATTCGGAAATTACAAAAAGACCAAGGAATGCCTTGGGCGTATTTTTGTAATTTTAGGTTTCAATTTTTTTTAGGTTAAATAATCCACAGTACTCGGTCAATTCATGTATGCTTTATATTATGTGATGATAAAAGCATTGCCATGCATACGTATGTCATTTAGATTAGATGTGCCTACACAAATATATTTGATATGTCATACATGCATCATAGCCTAATTTTTATGTATTATTTTTTTTAATATGATTAAAATCAGTAAATACATTATTGGCTATGAAAATGAAACGTTGTTTTTTAATTGTTAGAAAACTTGTTAATTCTCATTAATATTAATCTGGTTATTAAAGTGTTTAATAAGTTAGATTAATAGGGTCATTTATTGTAATTAGGATTAATATGATTAAAAACCTAATAATAAATGGACCGCATAAAGTGTTAGAGTTTTTATAGTTAAAACTTGGTAAACGCTTACATAATAATCTGACCTTAGTAAAAAGTTTACAAAGATTTAGATTATTCACTAATAGATTAGATTTTTAATTGTTAAAAATCATTAATAATTTATTAGTTAAATTAGAATTTATTTCTAATAATGAATTTGTTAATGCGCTAGATAACTTGATTAAAATTAGCCGTTTGATCCTATAGAGTCTAGGTGCATTAATGGATAATAGAAAACCTTAATATTTAAATAGTGAGTGGGAGAGGGATATATTACATATATATCCCACAGTCTCCATTATTAGTTCAACATCGTGAGATCCGAGTGGGGCCTCGTGACGGCTTTGCTTTCGTCCTCCCTAAGGAGGGTTTCCACAAAGATCAATACCAAGGTTGACTTCCTAATGGATAGGATTTCTGAGGGTATTTCAGGATTGACCGACCCTAAGGCGGCAATTCTCGAGTTAAGCTCATGAGATCTGCAATGGTGGGTTACACTCACGAAGGTTTTGATTAAGTTTTGTTAATTAAAAACCTGACTGAATAAACGATGGTTGAATGATATGGAATAAGAATTATGCTAGAATATCATTTGATTGAGAATCTCACGGTCCAACATGCAAGGACTTGACCGACCCTAAGGCGGCACTTCTTTGTGGTATGTTGGATTGTCGTGGTATAGTAACTATTTTTTGGGTATTTCTAGTTCGTTAAACATGTTCACGTATCATGTTTAAATTTATGCCAAAGCACTCGCACTTGTTTTAATAAATGACTGAATGAATGTTTTATTTACTTCAGCAATTATGTCTTCTACATTACTTCAAATTCTCGCAAACGACAAATTAACTGGTGATAACTACACTAAGTGGAAACTTAATATTAATGCAATACTGGTCACCAAAGACCTCAAGTTTGTGCTTACGAAGGAATGTCCTCCTGTGCCTACTGCCAATGCCACATGAACTGTTCGTGAGGCATACCAGCGATGGGTCTCATCTGATGAGAAGGCCCGAACATATCTGTTAGCTTCTATGACAGACGTGCTTGTCACAAAGCACGAAGCAATGACTACAGCATTCGAAATTATGGAGTCATTACAAGCTATGTTCGGGCAGCCCTCCGAGCAAAAGCGACACGAAGCTGTTCGTTCCGCTATGCTCGCTCGCATGAAGGAAGGTACATCAGTTCGGGAACATGTCCTGAGCATGATGTCCTACTTCAACACGGCAGAAGTCAATGGTGGGGCCATTGACGAACCCAGTCAAGTGAGCATCATACTGACGACTCTTCCGAAGAGTTTTCATCAGTTTAAGAACAACTACGGGATGAACAAGTTAAGGTTTAGTCTCACACAGTTGCTCAATGAGCTCGCTACTTTTGAGTCCTTGACCAAGGATAGCAAAAGTAAGACCGGTGAGGCAAATGTTGCCGAACCATCTTCCTCCAATAATAAGAAGAGGAAGAGGTCTGCTGGAAAAGCGAAGGGTAAGCCCAAACCCAAGAAGGCCCAAAGCAAAAAGAAGGGCACCTCCACCGACCAAGACAAAGGAAAATGTTTCCATTGTAACAAGGTCGGGCACTAGAAGAGGAACTGTTCTCAGTACCTGGAGGAGGTTGATCGTGCCTAAATTGTTGTATATTTCGGCCCTCATTCCTATTCTTTTATCTCGTTCTTGAGTGTATTTTCTATATATTTTATGTCTTTTATGTCTAATAGGCTCGTTGGTGCTAATTGTAGGCAATAGATGTAATTCAGGTGTTAGAAGCTAGTTGCAGTGGTTCCGGCAGAAAAGGGGCAAAAGGAAAGACAAAGGATCATAACCAGCTCTACAGTGCGGGTCAAGTGCGGGTCGCAATCGCACTCCAACTGCACTCCTTCCCACAGCCGGGACCTGAATCATGAAGGAAAGACAAAGTGCAGGTTAAGTGCGGGTCATCCAACCGTACTTCACCCGCACTATTGCTCAAGACAGAGGAGCTGATTCGTACCTGACAGATAAAGTGCGGGTAAAGTGTGGGTAATCCAACCGCACTCCACCCGCACTGTTGCTCAAGACAGAGGAGCTGATTCGTACCTGATAGATAAAGTGCGGGTAAAGGTCGGGTAATCCAACCGTACTCCACCCGCACTGTTGCTCAAGACAGAGGAGTGGATTTACACCTGACACCAGAGTGCGAGTACAGTGCGAGTAAAGTGCGGGTAAAGTGCAGGTAATCCAACCGCACTCCACCCGCACTGTTGCCCAGATCAGAGAACTGAAGATGAAGAAAACCTTAGATGAAGAAAACCTTTACAGTGCGGGTAATTCACCCGCACTCCACCCGCACTATGCACGCGACAGTTTCTGGTTTCAAGCTTAAGTGACATATTTTTCCATCCTCTATAAATAGAAAAGGATGGGAACGAACCAAATGATCACCATACCTCCCAACACTTGTATTCTTTAGCTATAAACACATCTCCCTATCATCCAAACCATCTCTACTTAATCAAAGGCAACTAGGAGACTTGGATTCAAGCTTCAAAGAAAGAGATCAATCTTCAAGGGTTATCTCTACTCTCTCTCTTAGTTTATTTGTTTGTAATAGAACATTAGTAGCTAAAATACCCCACTATGGGGTTGATGTTATTTGTATGATGGATATTTGGGCTTTGTAAATAAACTCTATGTGTTATATTTATTCTATCTCTATGTTTTATTCCATTGCTTTAATTGATTTCCATTATTGATTTGCTTGGATACACTCTCTTTGCATGATTGATTTGGATTACTTGAGTAGGCAATTAGGTTGTCTAATGCTCAATTGAATGGAAGGATTTCCAAAATCCGGCTCTGAAACCATGCCCTTAATCTAATCTTGAATTAGTGGCTTTCACTATACATCCTAGGATTAGCCATTTGTGAGAGAATTAGAAGCCTCCACTATACACCCTAGGTTGGCTACTTTAGTGATTCTACGAGAACTAACATTCGAGTAGAATTCGGTTGATAACCTAAAGCCTCATCCAATCTCAAACGGGTGGCCTTCACTATACATCCTAGGTCGGCCACTTGTGAGGGAATTGGAAGCCATCACTATACATCCTAGGATGGCTACATTAGTAATAGGTTGAGCCATAGCTAGATAGATGAGCATTCATGGAACAAGTCTCAATTGAGTAACTAGCCACTTTGGTTGCTTAAGAGGGATTAATCGCTAGTATGAGGTCTTCGCTATACATCCTAGGTTAACCTCTTGCTAGAGATATATACCAACACTATACACCCTAGGTTGGTTACATTTGTCAAAACGTACTTAATTTAGAGTTTGTTGCAATTGCCCCAATATTCACTTACGAGTCCATCAACTCCGTAGTTCCATCATCATTCATTCATCACTCCATTGTCATCCCAATTTATTTGCTTTCATAGTTTAGTTTATATTATATCTTTATTCACTATAACTTTACTTTTATGCTTGCTAGTTATATTAATCCTAATCTGATCACTGCTACCCCGATCTCAGTGGACGACACCCGTGCTTACCGCTTTGCTTGTATTTCTACTTGTGAACATATCGCATAGGTTTTATAAATTGTTTTGACGGACAGTTTTCTGACGGCAAAAACCTTCTCATCAAATGGCGCCACTGCCGGGGATCAGTGTGCGTAGTAGTGATTAGATTAGTTTTAATACTATTAGTTTATTAGTTGTTTTTAGTCTTGTTAGTTTCTTTTTATTATTTGGTAGTTTTTGTTTTTGTTTGTTTCAGGACTCTATGGATTCCTTTTATCAAATTTCAGGGTCAAGCTACGAGCCTAACGAGAACACCTACATCTCGTCATTCTAGTCAAATTCCGTTGAAGATCAACTAAGAAATTTCATGAAGAATCATGTGCGCGAGACTGAGCAGATGATAACTTCTCAACAAGAGACTCAAGCCTTCATAGAAGAGAAAACCACGCAAATGCTCGAATCCGCCCAGCAGTCCACCCCGGTGAATCAGAGTTGTTTCCAAGTTAAAGCAACCAAACCGGTGGATTCCTCCAATTTCTCAAAAGAAGACATGTATAAGCTCCGAATAGAATTTGAAGTGGAGCGAAGCAAGAGAATGGACGAGATGGACATGATTATCAAGATAAACCAAGAGCTTATAAGCGTGAGCACAGAGCTAGTGTTGGAAAGTGGTGTGTTGAAGGAAGAGAATGAAGCACTTCAAGAGAGAGAAGCCTTGGGAATCGAAAAGGCGAGTAATCTCCAAGAGTTGAACAAGAAACTATTATTTGAAGTGAAGATGCTCAGAGTTGAGAATGGTACTCTCAAGAAGACAAATGGTGAAGTCTCCAACAAGAACAAAGAATTGGAGGAACGACTTGAGAGAGTTGAAGCCGAGAAGAGTACCGCATCGAAGGATTTGGAGAACTTAGTGAGGCTATCAAAAGATTTTAAAGATGAGATAGCTCACAAGTCAATGAAGATGCAAATGGAGGTTGACCAAAAAGCCAATGCCTTAGAGGAAGCAAAGGTAGCACTGAGCAAAAAAGAGGAGGAGGTCAAGGCGTTACAAGTGAAACAAATCAAACGTCCTCAAGACCACGCATCAAAGGGGAGTTCCTCTAACTCTAATATCTTTTGCTATGCATATTCTAGGATAGAGCATTTTAAGGCTAGAAATTACAAGCCGAATCAACATAGGAAAACTAGAGGTCCTAGGAATAGGTGGAGTCCACCTAGGGTCAAGCAAATATGGGTAAGGAAAGACCAAGTGCACTTATATAGAAACATGAAAAGGGAAAAGATAATGAAGTTACCTAAATTTATTTGGGTAGTTAAAAATAGAGAATTTCCTAACTTGGTCAAACCACCCTTAGAGGACCCTAGCCTCTCCATGAATGCATCCCATTGAATAATTTTGATGCATGTAGTTAGTTTTATGTTTTATGTTTTATGTTGTTTAAATTCAGTAAATTGTGATGTTGGGATAGTTTGGTTAGAATGTTATATTTTGTGGATATTTGCACATTGAATTTATTGATTATATTTGTGGATGAAAGAGCCGGAGGCTCTTGTGCAAGTATGAATGCATGTGCTTTATATTGTTTAATTCGGTTTGGGGGTTGTTCATGCCCCATTCCATCAATTTTGATAAAATGCATGATGTTAAGCTTGACTTGTGCTTCAATGATAAATTGCATGAATTGCCTTTATTTTGTGAGCCTTGTTTGAGTCATTTTTATTTTGTTGGGGCGTTGATTGTGTTTGATTAGTGCCTAGGTTTGTTTGAGTCATGTTAGGAGCATGCCGCTAGGCCGGATTCTCTTGTCTTCAACATTGAGGACAATGTTGGGTTTTGGTTTGGGGGTGTAGACGCCTTTTCGAGTCGTCTTTTGTGTCTTGAGTCATTTTTCATCTTTTGTGTCTTGAGTCATTTTTCGTTTTTTGTGTCTTGAGTCATTGTTGTGTCATATTTTTGAAAAAGTTGCTGCTTAGCCAGAATTTTGAGCTTATTTAGCTTGGTGAGATACTGGGAGCATAGTGTTTGTGGCGAATGTGTGAATGTTGTGTGTGCTTATTCAATAACTTTTAGTCACTTTAGGGGTCCCACTTGCACTTCATGGGCTAGTCTCATCTTCTAGTGTCCAAGTTTAAGGAACTCGGTGCTCAAGTGCCTTGTTATAATAGTGGATATTTCCCTTGTGAGATCACAAACACAAGCCAAAAGCGTGTATATTTGAGGGAAAATGTTTTTCAAATCTGTAAACACCATGCATAGTCTCACTACATCAAAAATCATCATTTGTCATTGAACATTCATCATATATGTGGTCTGCTTGACGGAAACTTTTATTCCCTTGGTAGATTGATCCTTTGAAGTGATATTAGGCAATGTGTGTTTTAGCCACTCAAAAAAAAGCCTAAATACTTCCCATTCCCGTAATATGTGTGCTCCCAAGCCAATTTTGAAGCCAAACACATGTAGACTTTTCCATTCTACACCCACGTTATCCATAACCCAAGCAACCTAAACACTTAGCCAACCCTCTCTTAATTGATCTTGTTGAGGCTTAGGAATGTAAAGTTGTGCTTTAATTTGATAAATGGCGTGTACCTAGGCAAGAGTAATGAGTTGTGAAAATGTGCATAGTAAAAAGGCTTGAAAAGAAAAGAAAAGAAAAGAAAAGAAGCAAAAAGTAACAAAAGAAAAATATGCTTCAAATGCCTTGTGTAAATTGTAAATGCTACTCAAATGGGTAACATGAGTAGTTAAAGATTGCACGTAGAGTCTAATTGTATGCCTGGACGCCATATTGTATTTGGAAGTGGAGTTGCACGAGAAATTAAATGCTTAATTGTAGAATGTATTGCCTTAACTTGGTTGATTAGTGCTTGTGCCTAAATTTCTCATTCTTCTAATCACCATTCACCGTGGCCACGTTACAACCAAAAGGAAAAGACCTAGTTGATCTTAGGGGATGTCTAGATTGGAAATATTAGTTAATGAATGCTCTTTCCACATTCATGACACGTGATTCTTTCATGAGACTCACTCACTGAAAACAGCGTTTATTCTACACTAAATGTATGCAACTAAGTTGATTCAGTTACATAAATTCATTGGCATACATGTTGCATGAGTGTGAACCTAGGTTCTGAGAGGAAAGATAAGAGAAAATCCATGTGAAAACTTAGTGTCGAAGCGAATTATGCTCGAGGTGTGACAGTGAGTAGTTTCTGAGGCGCGGGCATTTTAAGTGTGGGATTCATGTTGTGCCAGTTTCCCTTGAGGTGCCTTCGAGTTGTTTAGAAAATTTTGCATATGCTCATTCCTCACTCCCATATTACTTTTGCTTATCTCTCTGCTATTTGGTTCTGCAACAAGTTTTTCTTTGTGTCTAGGAAGTTCTTAGTTTGAGTCATTTTTAGTTTGTATCTTATTTTGTTTTAAATTATGTTTGCTCGAGGACGAGCAAAGGTTTGGTTTGGGCGTGTTTGATCGTGCCTAAATTGTTGTATATTTCGGCCCTCATTCCTATTCTTTTGTCTCGTTCTTGAGTGTATTTTCTATATATTTTATGTCTTTTATGTCTAATAGGCTCGTTGGTGCTAATTGTAGGCAATAGATGTAATTCAGGTGTTAGAAGCTAGTTGCAGTGGTTCCGGCAGAAAAGGGGCAAAAGGAAAGATAAAGGATCATAACCAGCTCTACAGTGCGGGTCAAGTGCGGGTCGCAACCGCACTCTAACCGCACTCCTTCCCACAGCCAGGACCTGAATCATGAAGGAAAGATAAAGTGATGGTTAAGTGCGGGTCATCCAACCGCAATTCACCCGCACTATTGCTCAAGGGATCCTTTCGGTTTTCCTGGTGTTTGCCCCTCTTTAACTCCTGGATCTCTTTCGCCATTCTAGCTACCTAGTCCCGGAGGCACTTCTTGCCATCATTTCTGGATTCCACTTCAGAGTCTCCGTCATCAGACCCCTCTAATGCTACTGAGGTTTCGTCCTGGTTCTCCCCCTAGGGAAGGTTTTCTCGGGCACTTCTAGTGCTACCTCCCGCCACTGATCGAGGTTGGCCCATGGACGCTTCTGGTTAAGGTCGTCTAGAAACAGCTTTCGTTTGAACCGGGTGGTAGCACTCTTTAGGGGGGAGGTCGATGACAGATCTCACCTGTCGAGGTCGGTATCTTCCAGGTTGTCCCGGAGTCAAAGGCATGGGACCGAGTCTGTTGCGGACTGATGGTATCGGGGGCATGGGCACGAGCCTGTTGTGGGCCAGTATTAGAGGTGGTGGTCCCAACCTATCAAAAGGGGGGGGGGTACCCTAGTACCTTGTCGACTTGCATCTCCCTTGGTATCTGGTACTTCAGGCTGGTTGGCTCCACCTTCCGCAACCACTAGAAGGCGAATACTCTCTATGAAGGCCATGACTTGTTGGTCTAGATTGGTAGGGTTAACTGCCTGGGTGGTAGGTATTTGGGGGGTAGCCCGCACGGTAACTGATGGCTTTGGAGCGGGGTTAGGACTCTTCCCCCTCTTTTTCCGCTTTTGACCCTTCCTAGTTGAAGCATTTGACCCAATGGATCCGGACGATCTTGAGAAGACCGAAGTTTCATACTGGTAATGGTATAAGAAAAAAAGGCTAACAGGCTTTCTTTGTAGGGTGTGGTGATTTCCACAGACGGCGCCAAAAAGTGTTAACGGGAAAATCCACTCAGGGAGCGAAATTCCAATTAACACTCTCGCCCACTAATGGTAGGTTGTAGCGAGGAAGGTACCTACGGTACCGAGGTTCCTTTTATAACTGGAGATTAATATGAATGAATGCAAAGGAACCAGAATGATATGAAAGATACTGCTTTATTGAAGATTTACTATATCAATATTACAACATACTCTTTTCTCTCTTATCTCTCTTTTTTACACAGGGTAATTGTGGAGAATACGTTTATGTCGATAAGTGGCTATTTTCTTCCCAGTGATTGTCTCAAACTCTCACTGGCTTCCCAGAATTCAGAAGATTCCTTGGGGTTCAATGTCTCTTTTTTAGTGATCAAAGGTTCGATCCCCCACTTTGTCATTCATGGTCTTATATATAGACCTTCAGTATCCCACAGAATCTAGTTGTATTAATGAGGATTATTTAGGAGTCTTATTTTGGGCGTTGAAAGGAGTTGAGTGAGGCTAAAGGCGCGGGATTTGAACTCGTTAATCACTATCATATTTAAACTCTGATTCGGTTGACGGTTTGATATCATTTATGGCGCTTTAATTTGCGAAGGAGTTAACTTTTCCTGCTTGCGTTGCTTGGAGGAGAATATCGATTCTACATCTTGGTGGCGCGGTATATTGGTGTGCTGATCTGACTTACTGACGTGGCGCATATTTTATCATGCTAGTGACTTCATGGTGATATTCGTCTTGTTGGACATGTGGGATGCCTGACTTTGTTGGATTCTTGGCTGATGTCAAGGTGCTCTAGGATCATGGGTATATGTCGTGGTACCGGGGTACCAGGTATAAAGTATCGGGTACCTGCGTAGTACTAGGTACGTGACATCGTGGTACCCTCTTCATCAGGCGTAGTACTAGGTGGTCGAGGTTCCGGTCGTACCAGATGTTAATTTCCTCTAGGTCATGGTATCAATCCCGCTAGGCGTATGGGAGCTGGGGAATGTCCCTACCAGGCAGGTACCTGTTAGAAAATTCTTCTTTGGTCCCTTGCCAGAAAACCCTGTTAACATACACTAAGTGGAAAATAAATATTGATGCAATATTGGTCACCAAAGACCTCAAGTTTGTGCTCACGGAGGAATGTCCTCCCGTGCCTACTGCCAATGCCACACGAACGGATCGTGAGGCATACCAGCGATAGGTCTCATCTGATGAGAAGGCCTGAACATATCTGTATTCTATGATAGACGTGCTTGTCACAAAGCACGAAGCAATGACTTCAACATTCGAAATCATGGAGCTATTGCAAGCTATGTTCGGGTAGCCCTCCTAGCAAAACTGACACGAAGCTATTTGTTCTGCTATGCTCGCTCGCATGAAGGAAGGTACATCAATTCGGGAACATGTCCTGAGCATAATGTCCTACTTCAACATGGCAGAAGTCAATGGCGAGGCCTTTGACGAACCCAGTCAAGTGAGCATCATACTGACGATTCTTCCGAAGAGTTTCGATCAGTTTTAGAGCAACTACGGGATGAACAAGTTAAGGGCCAGTCTCATACAGTTGCTCAATGTGCTCGCTACTTTTGAGTCTTTGACTAAAGACAATAAGGGTAAAACCAATGAGGAAAATGTTACCGAGCCATCTTCCTTCTCTAATAATAATAAAAAGAGGAAGAAGACTATTGGGAAGGCCAAAGGTAAGCCCAAGCCTAAAAATGCCCAAAACAAAAAGCAAGGCACCTCCACCGACCAAGACAAAGGAAAATATTTCCATTGTAACAAGGTCGGGGACTGGAAGAGGAACTGTCCTCAGTACCTGAAGGAGGTAGCCAAGAAGAAGAAGACGAAAGGTAAATATGATTTACTTGTTCTTGAATCTTGTTTAGTGGAAGATGATTCTTCACCCTGGATAGTTGATTCGGGGGCCACTAACCATATTTGTTCTTCTTTACAGTGGACTGATTCTTGGACATAGCTAGAGGAAGGAGCCTTCTCAATGCTTGTGGGGTCGAGGGATGTCGTGTCAGCCAAAGCAGTGGGAGCAATAAGATTGTAATTTTGTAATAATATTAGTTTTTTATTATTGAACAATGTTTTTTATATTCCTGGATTTACACGGAAGTTGATTTCCGTTTCTAAGTTGTTAGAACAATCGTATTCTGTTTCTTTTAATAATAAGTCTGTTATTATTGGAAAGAATGGTCTTAATATTTGTTCAGGAATTAATGAAAACAATTTGTATGTGTTAAGACCGTTAATACATACTACACTACTTAACACCGAAATGTTTAAGGTTGAAAAACCATAAACTAAACGACATAATATTTCTCCAGATAATGACACGTATCTCTAGCATCTAAGGCTTGGTCATATCAACCTTGACGGAATAGACAGACCAGTAAAAAGTGGACCTTTAAGTGAGTTAAAGGTTGGCACCTTACCTATCTATGAATCCTGTTTAGAAGGTAAGATGACTAAGAGACCTTTTACTGGAAAAGGGCTTAGAGCTATAGAGCCACTAGAACTTATACATGCAAACGTCTGTAGACCGATGAATGTTAGAGCTAGGGGCGGCTATGAGAATTATGTCACCTTTATAGATGACTGCTCAAGATACGGATATATCTACCTGATGCAAGAAAGTCGGACACATTTGAAAATTCAAAGAATTTCGAGCTGAAGTTGAAAATCAATTAGGTAGGACTATCAAGTCACTATGATCGGATCGTGGAGGTGAGTATCTTGACCAAGAGTTTGAAGACTTCATGGTCGAGCATGAGATAGTTTCCCAACTCACAGCTCTCGGTACATCTCAGCAAAATGGTGTAGCGGAAATGAGAAATAAAACCCTGATGTAAATGGTGAGATCTATGATTAGTTTCTCATCGTTACCAAATTCCTTCTAGGGATATGCGTTACAAACATCCGCATACATTTTGAATGTAGTGCCATCCAAATGTGTTCCTAAGACTCCCCTAGAGTTGTGGAATGGTCGTAAAGCTAGTTTGCGACATTTTCATATACGGTGATCTCCAGCACACGTGCTGAAGAACAGAAGTGGAAAGCTAGACTCCAAGTGTGTGGTCTGCCTATTTGTAGGATACTCTAAGGAGACCAGAGGTGGACACTTCTATAGTCTCGAAGATAACAAAGTATTTGTATCGATAATGCAACGTTTCTTAAGGACAATTATATTAGTGACCATAAACCTCGTTCTAAGATTGTATTGAATGAGTTAGAGCCTAGTGAGACTAGTGTTTCATCAACAAGAGTTGTTGATCCATAAACATCTGAGAGTCATATGGTTCCTGATCAGGATACACTATCACCTAGACGTAGTGGAAGGGTTGTAAGACAACCTGAATGCTATTTAGGTATAGGTGAGGGACAAGGTGTTGTCTCTGCTGATAGTGTGGATGATCCATTGACATTTAAGAATGCATTGGAAGATCATGGTAAAAAGGAATGGCTTAAAGCCATGAATCTCGAGATGGAGTTTATGCACTCCAACTCTGTCTTGGATCTTGTAGACTTACCGGATGGGGTAAAACCCATAGGATGTAAGTGGATCTACAAGAGAAAGAGAAGAGTAGATGGGAAGGTAGAGACCTTCAAAGCAAGGCTAGTGGCTAAGGGTTATACCAAGAAAGAGGGGGTCGGTTATGAAGAGACCTTCTCGCTAGTAGACATGTTTAAGTCTATTCGGATTCTCTTATCCATTGCTGCCTATTTCGATTATGATATTTGGCAGATGGACGTCAAGACTGCATTCTTGAATGGGAATCTTGACAAAAGCATCTATATGATACAACTAGAGGGATTCATGTTCCCAGATCAAGCGCAAAAAGTTTGCAAGCAGGAAATGTCCATCTATGGACTTAAGTAAGCATCTAGCTCTTGGAACATCAGGTTTGATGATGTGATCAAAACCTATGGCTTTGAGCAGAACGTCGATAGGCCTTGTGTCTACAAGCGCATCATTGACAAAAAGGTAGTTTTCTTGGTCTTATACGTAGATAACATCCTACTCTTTGGGAATGATATGGGAGTGTTATCTGATGTAAAGGGATGGCTGGCTAGCCAATTCCAAATGAAATATTTGGGAGAGGCGAGTTACGTTTTAGGGATCCAACTTATAAGGGATCATAAGAACAAACTCATAACGCTGTCTCAGGCATGGTATATCGACAAGAATCTTGGGCGATTTTCGATGCAAGACTCTAAGAAAGGTAATTTACGTTTTAGGCATAGAGTTCACTTGTGTAAAGAACAGTGTCATAAAACACCTCAAGAAGTTGAGGATATAAGACGTGCACCCTATGCATCGGCAGTAGATAGTCTCATGTATGCTATGTTATGCACGAGACCGGATATCTGCTATGCATTGTGAGTAGTCAGCAGGTACCGGTCCAACCCAGGATTGGATCATTGGGTTGCTGTCAAGACAATTCTCAAGTATCTTTGGAGAACGAGAAACTATATGCTAGTGTATTCCAGACATGATTTGATCTCGTTAGGATACACGGATTTTGATTTTCAGTCAGACATGGATTCTAGGAAATCCACTTCTGGATCAGTTTTCACCCTAGGTGGTGGAACCATTGTGTGGAGAAGTATTAAGCAATCTTGCATTGCTAACTCCACCATGGAAGCCGAATATGTAACCGCTTGTGAAGCTGCTAAAGAGGTTGTTTGGTTCTGCATGTTCTTGAGTGATCTGGAAGTTGTTCTAGATCTGGATAAGCCCATCACACTTTATTGTGATAACAGTGGTGCTGTGGCTAATTCCAAAGAACCAAGAAGTCACAAGAGATGGAATCATATAGAGAGAAAGTATCATCTCATTAGAAAGATAGCGCAGAGAGGAGATGTGATTGTCACCAAGATAGCCTCACAAGACAATCATGCTGATCCATTTAGGAAGACCTTACTGGCTAAAGTGTTTTCGGGTCACCTAGATGATCTAGGGTTACAAAACATGCCTCACATGCTTTAGTGCAAGTGGGAGATTGTTGGGGTTTACGCTTTAAAGATGTAATGTGTAAATGGATTTATGAAATAAATAAAAGGAAAAGTTCAATTCATTATTGTTGTCTTGTTTATTTTATAACTTGTGCATATATTAACATCCTAGATTGTCGGATGTAATCTCGAACTGTGTATATGAGTGTCATTTACGGATGGATACAGTAAGAGATGTGTAATCTAAAGAGTCTATAGATAGCAAATAAAGCTGGGTACTTTATTTGTGGTTAATATATAGCTGCGGTCCATTCCGTAATGTACAGTGATTCTATCCTGAATCATTCATATGAGATATGGGAATAGAGGCACCTTGTATGATGTGATCATATAGGACTGGGCCATGATCTATATGAACCTCTCACCAAGATCCGTTTACTGATGAGATTCATATATATCAACTAATGATGGCTATATGTGGGTGATCTTAATCCTGAGTGTCTTATCGACTCCTTCAAGTTAGACCATGGTCTTTGATATACCATGGGTGAGGTTGGATGTTGTTCCTGATCAATATGCTCCGTATGTTGGGATTGCGGTTTGGCTTGTGGCTGGGAAGGTTTGTACACAATAGTGGAATCCACTCCTTCTTGTGAGAAGTAGATGGCAGTTCCCTTAAGGATTGATTCAGGGCCTGGACAATATGAGCGCTCTCCTAATTCTGTGAGGAAATATAATTTATTGTCCATTAGAGAATCAACGGTACTCAAAGGATATATGTAATTAGAGGGGTATAACGGAAATTATGACCCAGCTCTAATTATGAACTATTGTGGAGGATCACACCATATATAATAGCTATAACGATGGACACTGAGTTGTATCGGTCTGTGTAAAAGCGTTTGCAGTTGAGAGAGTGCATCTTCGGGTTTTTAGTTGAATAACACCGGAGTTAATAATCAAGGAATATTAATTAAAGAGTTTAATTAATGATTCCAAGAATTATTGGAGCTCAAAATACTGTAGGTCCATTAGGCCCCCTTGCTAGCCCGATCGATTTAGGTAACAAGGGTCACGGTTAATTAATTGGATTGTCCAATTAATTATATTACGAAAGTAACTCGTATTTATTCGGGAATTAATTGAATAATGAGATTATTTGATTAATGAATAATTGTGATGAAATAAATTAAATAATAAGATTATTTAATTATGTTATTAATCACTAAATGGAGGATGTTTGTTGATATTTGTTTTTGAATAAAATAAGATAATATGATTATTTTATTTTATTAAAATTAAATTTTTAACATTTGAATTGAAGTAGTTTGAATTTAAATCAAATCAAATAAACTAAATATTAATTAATATCTTTAAAGATATTTGATATCTTAAAAGATTAGATTGATTGGTTTAATTGATTGATTTTAATTTAATTTTGATTTTGAATTTTAAAAACAATTGAAGTCAACACATCATCAATGATAAAAGAGAGAAAAAGAATCAGTGCACAAAAAATGAGCAAGTGGGTGTGTGTGATAATAGAGAATTGGTGGAGTAGGAGTGCACGATTGAAAAAAAAATGATATTTTTTCTTTTGAACAACTAGAATTGTTCTAGGTATTTTTCTCTTGGAAGAAATAGTTTCTTCTTCATTTTCTCTACATCCTCCTAAGTTCCTGAGTACGTGACGCGTCCACACACAGTTACTAGTTCCAGGAATAGCTAGGAAGATCTGTGGTACAGACCAGGAGCATATCGTAAAGTGAAGGAGTCGCCAAACGTTGTTAAGGTTCAAATTTGTTTTTATATATTGATTACAATTTCCTGTGTTTACATTTTATATGTATTAGTTTCGGAAAAATAATTACAATTTGTAGTTAACTTGTTCCAGATTATTATGATATGTATAAAATTTTTAAAAACCTATTTCTGTTGTGTTACCAGTGAACGGAGTTCCAACAGAAATTTGATAGCAGCTCGGCTTCCGTTTTTAGGTTGATCTTGTATTGATTAATCTTTGCTTGTTAGATGATTGCGACTCTTGTTCAAGAGTATCATCATCGAAGGTATCCTACAAAATAATTGGTTGTCAAAGCTCAATGGTCATTTATGTGTTAATAAAAAAGGTATTTAAATTTAAAAAAAAAGAACAAGAAACAAGATCAAACCTCATCTAATAACGAAGGTATGGTAAGGACCGGAGGTACGTGATAGGGATAATCAGTAGGCTGATCTTCCATAGGTAAATATTTTGCGTTCCCTTCTTCTAATGATGGGTCAATAGGTGCCTTCATCCAACTTGGGGTGGATTTGGAAATGGTCTGTTGATGTTGGGGTAATGATCGGGTGTCATTTGATGAAACCTCAACAGTGGGATGTTGTATTGGAGGAAAAGAAAGAGGTCATGATGGTGGTGGGGGTGGAGAATGTGGATGAGGATTTGGAGTGGTGTGCTTCATGGAATTATGATGGCTATTAATATTATGTACGTCCTTATCCAAGTTCTTGTCCTCAGCCGAACTGAATTTTGCATATAGAAAATTTACCTTCGTTCGGATATCACCTAGTTCAATCTTTAATGTAGCCTGAATATCTTTCACCACCTGTAGGACATCATCAATACCTTTCGTCTGCGGATTATTGGCTGTAACCGGTTCTTGATTGGCACGACCGGTTGCTCCATGTGCACCAACATCACATTCACCTTCTGATTGTGTTGCTTGCTTGAAAAAGTCCCCAACCGAAATCTGCATCGTATTATGAAAATAGATATGTAATTATGCAGCCATGTAATGGGAAATAATTTACATATAAAATGGGTTCATCAATTAAAGAATGTAAACCTGGTTACTTCCAACACCACCTTCGGTGTGAAGCTGGAATACGCACTTCTTTATCTTCACGTTTGTCCAACAAACGACGGGCATTAATGCTTTATCCAGGATCGGAGGCTCCCATTGTAGTGAGTGGAAGTAAAACAACTACAACAAACAAGGTTAAAAATAAGTTCAATATGACATGATAAAGTGAAATTTCATAATAGTAGAAAGAAACAAAAATCAATATTTGTTAACTGAAGAAACAACACACAGCCGGAAATGCAACATTTCTTCATACCTTGTCAGTTAATCTTAAACTTCTCAATCCTTTCACAAAGTGATGACCAGCACCAACTAGACCAATTTTTCGTAGAAATATTTCCAACAATACTTAAAAGAATCAAGTACCCCGTATGAACATAATCGGTAGCTAAAAGAGAGAGGATGGTGCCCAACAAAAATAAGCACAAAGTCACCTTGAATTCATCCTCAGTCATGGTCATCTCCTCCAGGCAATGTTCTATACCTTTCAAGAAGATGCCACGAGATGTCATGGGAAACTTTGATCCCTAAAATTCTTTGTTAGGGACATCTCTGCATATGGCAATCTGATCTTCATGGTCAGAAATCCCCAAAACTCGAGCAAATACAGAAGAGTTGATCAAAAACCTCCCGCCATGGATCTGAATTGAACAAGTTTTTGTGTCAAAATTATCAACGAGCCATCAACATATCTCTAGCCGAAGATGTCTACAATTGAGGGCAAGTAGGTTTCCAAAACCCAAAGCACGAACTGCCTCTTTCTGCTCTTCTGATAGTTTATTCACAATCTGACACCACCAAGAGGGCGTACACCTTGTGCTGATGGTTTGATCTTCATGGTCCAGACGATTTTTTGTGGCTGGGATCTGCATCTGTTGGAGGCAAGTCGAAGTTATTAGGGATGTCATTATCACAATGGTGAAGTTGTCCAAATTTTGCCTTCTCTTCTATTGGTAACAAACGCCATGTATTTCCGATTTCACTTTGTGACTGCAAAAACATAACATGACAGAATGTTAGATTGATGGTGAGAATATCAACAAAGAAAATAAATGGTATGAATTGTTGTAAATCTATATAACCTTTGCGTTCCCATTAGCATCTTTCTTTTTGCATTCCAATTTGCTGGATAGATAACAACGAGATGTTTAGTTTACATGGACAAGATAGCAAGTTAAAATACTAAAGTCAAGCATATGATAATGTTTACATACAAATAATTAATCCATCCCATGTTTCCAATCTTCGGTTTTGACAAGTCTTTCGTGGATGTTGTTTTATCAGAACCACCATTCTTCTTTTCACGAATTACTTTTTTCACCATTTTTAGTATGTACATCAATGGTGATAAGTGTTTAGTCAATAACATGGATAAGGAAATCAATTGATATATAACATCATTAAAAAAATCAAATTCTGTATCTTAATATATTATGCATATCTTCAATGAGATTACAAAGTAGACATCTAATAACAAAGAACCGCGATAAATATTATCATGTACAAAGCAAGCATAAAACTAGTTCTAGTTTCCATTTCGCAAGTAACGAGTGCAAATAACATCTGTGATCATAAGGGTAGATATGTCTGATGCCAATAAATAAGAAACTAAATGCAATATTCTAAGAGCATCATAATAAAAAAGTTCATGATTATCCACTAAGACTTCAATAATATCTATGAAAGATGCTTTTGTTTAACGTTATGTTTGTTTTCATGCAAAAGAGAATAGGACTCATACTTTCAATCTTATGTCTTGTGCGATGTAATATAAACTACCTGGGATCCAAGGTTGTTCTTCTCTCCCACCTTCTTCACTTTTGTCCAAGGAGTAGGTACCTTGTTCTGCTTAAACTCAAATACCCACATGCCGATATGCATTATATCCAAAATGCAGCTACCAAGACGTAGCTCAGTATAGAAATATAGCATGCACACGATATATACAGATAATATAGAATGCACATGACAATATACAGAAAACTAAATAGCATAAATTGTCTCACAAGTGTACTCTACCGGTACAATTCCGGGTATGATTAAGTTTGAGTATTCGAGCCGATATACTTTGTGACCATAGAGAATATATAATAATAAGATAATAACATAACTTCAGATTAAAATAACTTACACAATGCAACAACCAAGACTGAGCTCTGCACATGAGAATATAAAGTAAACTGAATAGCATAAATGGAACAAATAGACACTCAGTATGTGGCGTTGTCTCACAAGTGTACTCTACCGGCACAATTCCGGGTATGAATAAGTCTGAGTATTCCAGCCGATATACTTTGTGACCAATACATAATATAGAATAATAAGATAACTTAAGATTAAAATAACTTACAAAATGCAGCTACCAAGACGTAGCTCTAACAAATAATATATAATGCACAGACAAATCTATAGAAAACTAAATAGCATAAATGGAAAAAAATAGACACTTAGTACGTGGCGTTGTCTCACAAGTGTACTCTACCGGCACAATTCCGGGTATGAGTAAGTGACTGGACACATTTTTCCTCTAGTCGTTTTAAAAGATCAGTCCGTCAATAATATTTAATAAAACCTCACAAAGCCTAAATCAGTTTGAAAACATAAATACAGTGGCAAGTGGGGTGTCGTCCACAGGGAGCGGAGTTAGCTAAATTAGTTAATGCTAAAGCAATGTTATGTATATATATATAATAGCCAAACATGAATTGGTGAAAATGTAGATTGTGAACCAACTCTAGATAACACTAAATCAAATATATAAATAAAATGAAGGGGGAAATGGAATGAAGGATGTATAGATGATGGAAACTAAGGAGTTAATGGATACGAAAGTAAATACTGGGCAATGTAACAAACTTGTCAATAGCACGGCTATTCAAGGTAACCGACCTAGGATGTATAGAGTCGGTTATTTATCCCTAGAAGGTGGCCAACCTAGGATGTATAGTGCGGACCACCTAATAGTGATTAATCCTTGTAAACTACCAACCTAGGATGTATAGAGTTGGTGGTTTATCGGATTCTGGAAATGAAGCTCGTCTACCTAACAATGACTCAACCGATTACAAATAGTCACCCTAGGATGTATAGTGATGACTTCTAACTCTCTCACGGATTCCGACCTAGGATGCATAGTGCCGGAAAAAACGATCGAGGTTAGATTAAAAGCACGGTTCAAGAGTCGGAATTCATGACTTTCCGTCTATTCTTTAGAGCATTATACAACTAAATAGGATGTATATCTAGATGCAATACTCATACATAATACAAAGATATCTTGCAAAGAGGATGTATCTACACAAGAAATCAATGATAAACATTCACAACAAGAATAGATCAATGGAAGATAGACATGAATATCAATACAATATCAAGTTAATGTACAAGCCCAATATTCCACTAACTACTCCATCAACCCCTTAGAGGGGATTTAGCTACTCATTACAACTAGGAAACCAAGAGAGAGGAGATAGAAATAACCCTGGGAGAACATCTCCTTCCTTGCAGTGGCTCCAATCTCCAAACTTCTTTGACGTTGAGTAGAGAATGTAAGGATGAGAGAGAGAGAAAGAAACTAGATCTAAGAGTGCTTAATCTGTGCTAAACGGAGTCAAAAGCTACTTAAAACGTTTCTATACTTTTCTATTTATACTAAATACAAAAATAGGTCACTTAAGCTTTGAAAATCAGACTGGCGCGCTCGGAGTGCGGGTGGAGTGCGGGTGATTTACCCGCACTGTACCCGTACTGTATGGGTTGTCTACAACTTCAGTTCTCGGATCAGGGCATTAGTGCGGGTGGAGTGCGGTTGAATTACCTGCACTTGACCCGCACTTGGCATCGCACTGTGATCGCACTTGAATCGCACTTCCATGTCAGGTGCAAAATCTACCTTCTGTCTTGAGCAACAGTGCGGGTAGAGTGCGGTTGGATGACCCGCACAGTACCCGCACTCTAATGTCAGGTGCAATTCTGCTCTTCTGTTCTTGATGCAAGTGCGGGTAGAGTGCAGTTTGATGACCCGCACAGTACCCGCACTCTAATGTCAGATGCGGTTCTGCCCTTCTGTTCTTGGTGCAAGTGCAGGTAGAGTGTGGTTTGATGACCCGTACAGTACCCGCACTCTAATGTCAGATGCTGTTCTGCTCTTCTGTTCTTAGTGCAAGTGCGGGTTGAGTGCGGTTTGCTGACACGCACAGTACCCGCACTCTTATGTCAGGTGTATGATCAGCTTCTCTGGAATGGCATTAGTGCGGGTAGAGTGCGGTTGGATTACCCGCACAGTACCCACACTATATCTTCAGGTGCAACATCAGCTTTCTGGTTTGGCATTAGTGCGGGTGGAGTGCGGCTAGCTGACCCGCACTGTACCCGCACTTTATCTCTGTACTTGCATTCTGCCCCGGCTATGCACTTGAGTGCGGCTGGAGTGCGGCTGGACCCGTACTGGACCCGCACTGTAGAGCAGTTTGTGCTCCTTTGCCTTCGCTTTCGCCTCTTTTTTGCTGGAATCACCACAATATGCCTCCAAGCTTGTCTCTGCATCATTTCCTACATATAAGCACAAAACCACCTATAAGAGATACAAAACACACAAAAACAGAACATAAGGTAAGGATCTGAGGGCCTAAATATACTACATATTTGGCCCGATCAAACACCCCCAAACCAAACCTTTGCTCATCCTCGAGCAAATCTAATCGAAACAATAAGACGCCAGCTGAAAGTAATTTCTAGATACCTAAACAAAACATCAATAATGCCGCAAGTCCCATGTATGATATGATACAAATAGGTGTGATAGAGAGGAGAAAAACATATGCACAAGATCAAGAGCAATTTGGAGACACCCAAGGGAGGCTCGTACGAACACGAATCCCACATCTAAAGGCATTCATGAATTTAGGACCACTTACTCCCATACCTTGAGCATAATTCGCTTCAATTCTAAAGCTCACATGGATCCTCTCTTTTCTTACCTCAAGAGTCCTAAGTTCCACACAACAAGTATGCAAAGAAGATTTTGCATAAGATTTAAGCAATGAATTATCCTAGGAACGAGTCACCATGACATGGATGCGAAAGAACGTGCTTCAACCTACATTCCCAAATTAGACTTACATGGATCAAGTAGGGCTTTTCAATCGGTTATAGTGTGGCTGTGGGGTTGAATGAGTTTACACAAAAAATATGGAAATTTAGGAGTTCAAACTCACCAATCATGCTAGAATATATCCCTACTCCCACACCATGTTCTTTTCTCGCTTAAATGCAACCCTCTAGGAAACCATTTAACCCACATTTGTGCCTTTAACGTTGCATTCCGTTTGGGCATTTTTAGCATAAAACACTCTCATTATGGCACTTGAAGTACAATCTTTCTTTAAATTTTTCTTTTAACAAGTTCCCAATTACAATGTTGTACTCCATTTGAGTTGTTACAATTTCCCTTTCTTAGGCATTTAGGGTGCATAGCTTACCTCTTTCCTTGCATATTTTCAATAACTATTTCATTTTACCCGCTGTGGGACCATTTTGACCCTTTCCATCACTACCATTTCCCATCCTAACATGATTAGTACAAAGGTAGGCATGTGTTTAGGCTATTGGGTATATGGTTGAATGTGGTACCAAATGAAAGGGCAAGTGTTTGGCCTCAACTTGGCTTTGGAGCACACAATATGGTAAGTGGTGTTTAGGCTATAGAGGTAATTCAATACACATACATTCCCTAATATCACTTCCACAACCATCTAAAAAGGGAATGAAAGCATCCATCACGCAATTCACAAAATGATGCAAGTCTTATAACACATGACATACATGACGAGAGACGTGTTTAAGAATAATCAATAATGCACTCAGAAAATTCACTTTCATGCTTGTGTTTGTGATCTCACGGGTATCTCCACTATTAGAACAAGACATGGGAACAATGAGTCCCCAATACTTAGCACCAACGGGTGGGACGAACCCATGATGGTGCAAGCTAACCCTCAAGTGGCACCAAACTATATCACAAGGTCAGAGCACATATAAGGAACTCGTCAAAAACACACTCTAGAGGCATCATACCTATACTGGATTACAGTTTTGAAAAATGGACAAGCGACAAAATTGAAAAATTGGACACTAAACCGTACAAGGCGGAGGCGTGATGCACCCCCAAACCAAAACTCAACAATGTCCCCATTGTTGGAAAGAATAAGCATAATTGCAATAAATGGCGGAATGAGGGATCAACACCCCCAAACCGAATCTAGACATACATTCAACCATGCTCATTTATAATACAAAAACTAAATCACATTCATTGAAAGCTGAAGTACAAAATTCAAAGGTAGAAAACTCCCTTTAGAAGGAAGATTGTTCGATTTCCATACGTGTTACTGTGTGCTTCCCAAAAGATGCACAACCTAGCTTAAAACCACACAACAACTCTACCAAACGAATATTAAATGCGAAAAGAAAAGAATAATAAGTTTAAACCATTTTAAAAGAAAATACAAATACAAATACAAGCAATAAAAGTTCTGAATAATAATAAAGAACAAGAATGGATGGTCAATCATCGTCGAAAAACTCCCTCTCCGGTTCACTGGCGATCCCTTTGCCCTTTGGGTTGATCTCTGATCTGATCCGCTCTTCATGCTCCCTCATGGATCTCTCCATAGCAGCTCTGAACTCTTCGCCATATGGGTCAATGCCTGGAACCCCTGAAGGAGGTGAGAAAGCAGCTGACCTCTTTTTCTTCTGCGAATAACTTGGAAGACTGAGTGCCTCCCTCATGTCCGTGAGGTTGCCCCAAATGTCCGTGAAATACTCATTGGCTTCCGCCCTGCTCTCAGTGATCTGCCTCCTATTTTCGGTGACCTCGGTCCTGAGGTTCTCCAATCCTGTAAGCAAAGTCTGCCAAGGGACCTCTCCAAATGTCTCCTGCGTGGGTGGGGAAGCAGCAGGCCTATAATCACCATACTCGATGTAAACCGGCTCCAAATCTGGTTGTTCCAGGATGTCTTCAGCCTGTCTGCTTGTGCTGCCCCCTCGAGCAGGTTTTCTCCTCCCTGTTCAGACCCTGACACCAGAGGGGTCCCGCTCTCTGACCTGGTCGTTCCATATGAATCGCCCAACTGGCCCCAAACCGCATTCGGAAGGGTCGGATCCAAAATCTACTCCAGCAGTTCTGTAAAATGCGGTGATGAGGCTAGGGAAGATGAGTGGCTGCTTGTCCACCCTGACCCCTCCCATCTCAAGGATCTCTCTCTTGACCAGAAAGCCTATGTCGACCAACTGATTCTGCATTTTACAGTACAGGATCATTGCTGCATTGAAGTTCACTGAAGTCCTGTTCTTTCTGGGGATCAAGGAATGGGAGATGAATACATGCCAGAAACCCAACTCACTCCTTAAGTTGGTTTGCTTCATACGGTGATCATGGCCACCCAAAAATCCATCGGACGGATCACTAACTGATTTGTAAAATCCACATTTTGGGTCACGAAAAATTCACTCCAAGTCACCCCCTACTTAAGACGTCTGACTGCTTCGGGATCAACTGAAGTTCAGTCCTATAGTACCTGTTAATGTCCGCTATAGTCATCCGGACTTCTACCCCGCGGACCAGAACTGAAGAAGTGCGCTGAAAAGTTTCAGGTACCATCCAAGTAAAGAATTCTTCGACCACACGTCGGCAATACATCGGGGGGGGGGGGGCTAACAAAGGTTTCCCATCCCCTTGTTTCTATCATTAGAGGAATTGGGGTGCCCTCCAGCTCTTCAACCGCTATCCTCCTCTCCACCACTATGTCTCGCTCTCTGAAATATTCTAAACGGTCCTCGAAATCTGGGTGACTGATGCATGGTGGTGGAACTTGGGGTCCTCTCCTCGGTCTTTGTTCGGAACCCTGATTGCTTTGCCTAGTCTTTCTCCTGGTTCTTCCTAACATCTGCACAATAAACACAGTTTTAAGGCAATATTCGGATCAAAGAACCAAGAGGTTATGATGCAGGAATTTGAAAGGACAAAAATTCTGCCAGGATGATAAAGTGCGGGTGGAGTGCGGGTGAATGACCCGCACTGTACCCGCACTCTAACTCGTTACCAGATACCAGCACATGCAGAGTTTCAATCCATGTATACATTTCATAATTTCAGCATATCATTCGACCGAATTAACACCACTATGATTCTAACTTAAGTATAGGCTTCCATTCAACCATATAAACCCAATATCATAGTTTGAAATCCAATTGCAATAGAAAATCAATTAACAATGAACACATCACATGCATAATTAGATAACACCCATCATTCTATCCTCATAGATAATAGCAAAGGCAAAAACAAAAGTTCAAAACCCTAACTAATGAAGTTCATGCATAAGAGGAAAAAGAATTTTGATAAAGAGGGTTAGGGTTTGGATTAGAGAGATATGTAATGAAATTAGAGTAAGAATCCATACCTTGATTGCCGAAAAACCGAAAACGTGGCACACACGGAATACCTTTCAGTTGAGAAGAGGGAAAAATTTGAAGTTTGCTGTGTTGTTTTGTTTTTTCGTGGCAAGTGGAGCCCTAGAGAATGACAGGCAGTATATATACTGCGCGACCAAAGTGCGGGTGGAGTACGGGTGACTGACCTGCACTGTACCCGCACTTTATTACCTGATGCCTTCGGAGTGCGGGTGGAGTGCGGGTGACTGACCCGCACTATAACCGTACTGTTCCCCTGGACAGACTCCTATATTCTACCCTGCAACTGAATCTGCACCAAAACATTCTCAAGCATTCTCAAAAGTTTACAATGACAAAAACTAACCATCCGAAAAGTAAAAATAAAAATAACAAGAAAAAATACTATAATTAATTCAAAAGAGAGTGCAATGCACTCAAAGTAGGACTTGGTCAACCAAATGAGGTTTGACCGGAATGGGGAGCAAATTCAACTTGGCCACCCAAACCTGTGCCAAATGCCTATGCACTGCATCTCTCCCCACTTTCTTCATTTGCCCGACTAGGTCCTTTCGAACCCATATTTGTTTGACTCTTGGTGGGTTCATCCTAGATCCAACTCTACTTGCTTTTAACCTTTGGAAACTAAAGCAATAAGCCTTAGTGTGCCCTCTTTTGGCACAAAAGTAACAAGTAATAGGATGGTTAGGGAAACTCCCTGTTTGATCGTTGGCTTGGGCCACTTTTTGTTGTCCGCATCTGAGGGATTTGACATTGCTTTCCATCACAGCGAGTTGCTCAATCAAATCACCCTCCTTGACCTTGGCCTGCTTCAACTCAATATCTTTCATGCTCAACTGTTCATGCAATTCCCTTACCGCTTTTGCGGACTCCTCCACACCTAGTTGAAGTTTCCTTGTCCTTCTCCCATAGTCTTCTTCAAACTCTTCTGAGAGCTTTGCCAATGCATCTAAGTTCTTGGAGACTAACTCCTTTTTGGTGGCAAGTTCCATCATTTGCTCCCTTAACCCATTGTTGACTGTTGACAGATCATCGAATTTCATCTTCAACTGTCTATTTTCAACCTTAAGCAAATAAACCTCCAGTTTGAGCTTTGTGTTGTCTTGCTCAAGCTCACCCAATTGTTTGAAAAGTTCGGTATTTGCTTCCTCCTCTTCGAATTCTGATTCTTGCCTTTCCTTAATGCAGTCTTGGTTTCCCAATTCCATTTCCTTAACACCCTCAAAGGCTTGCACAAGGGTAAGCACCCGGCTTCTTTTCTTTCTGGAATTTGGTGCCTCCAAGACTAAACAATCTCTGACTTGGCTTGTTCCGGGGGATGTTACCTTGAAGTTCACACTCTTCCCTCCACAGCTGAAGGAAATGTCCCTAGAACAAATATCAACCACCATACTTGCTGTGGCCATGAATGGCCTCCCCAACAGTAGTTTCCAGTCCCTACCACTGGATTCTCCTCGTTTGCAATCCAACACTGCAAATTCTACTGGCACCATTAAACCGTGCACATTCACATATACTTCCTCCACGATACCAACTGGGGTGATGGGAGAATTATCTGCCATGATGAGAGTCTGGGAGGTGGGATTGATTGACTGAATCTTCAGCTGTTCGTAGACCTCTAATGGCATCATATTGATGCTAGCCCCCATATCAAGGACCGCTCCCATCTTTGGTGAATTCTCTATTTGTACCTTTATGACGAAACTCCCGGGGTCTTCAAGTTTAGTAGGGGAGTCTATGTCACTTCCCCATTTTTCCTTATCCGCGACCTCCGCCATACTTTCCTCAGTCTCATAAACTCCCAACTGGACAACCTCTAACATATTAACATGTTCAACGGAGCTTGATGCCTTCTCCTTGTTCTTGACCAATGCATAAAAAATCTGTGCCAACTGAGTTTCCATCTTCTTCAGTGACGCTCCATGACTGTTTGCTCTCTGATCATTGGACTACATGTAAGCTGACATTCGTTGCTCAGAGGCATGCAAGGTGTTCTTGAGGGCTTCCGACCCGATACCAACCGTTTTGATCACTGTGCTCACTATCTCCTCTAGAGACTTGTCCTTCGGTTGGCTAGCGGAAGCGTGGGAATTGAAGTTAGATGGTGGGTTACTACTTGAACTTCCCCATTGATTGTTATTGTTCGCCCCTCCTTCATTGTATCTATTGTATCCCCGATTTTGGTACCCTTGGTTGTTGTTTCCACTTTGGAAATTGGTGTTGCCACCTTGGTAATTGGTTGCTCCTAGGTGGTTGTTGTTGGACCAAGACAAGTTTGGGTGGTTTCTCAACCCTGGATTATATGTATTCGAATATGGGTCATTCCTTGGCGGCCTTGGAAATTCTTCAAGGGCTTGGGCTTGCTCTTCTTGACTAAAATGCCCTTCTCCCCCTTCAATCTCCCCCATGACTTGACCAACTCCTTGGGAGGACCCTGGTTTTCTGGTTATAAGCTCCTTGATTGATTGAAGCTCCTTGTTCATTCTAGACATCTGAATTTGAACTTAGGTATCCTGACCCACTTCTATTCTTCCACCCCTTCTCACATGTGATGTTCTCTGTTGTGAGTTCTGGGCAATCTTCTCCAGAATGTCATAAGCTTCAACTGCCCTTTTGTCTGCTATAGTTCCTCCGCATGCATTATCCACCATCATTTGGGTTATCAGTGAAAGTCCACTATAGAAGGAGTTAACCTTCAGTTCTGGATGGTATGTATGCGGTGGCATTTTAGCTAACAACAAGTTGAACCTCTCCCATGCCTCATGGAATGGTTCACCGTCCTCTTCGACAAATGATGCTATCTTCAACCTTAAGTCTTTAGCCTTCTGCGACGGAAAATACTTGTTGAAGAAAACCTTGCAGACTTGGCTCCATGTCACCAGTGATCCTGGCCTCAAGTTCATGTACCAAGTCATTGAGGCATCTTTCAGACAATACTGGAAACACCTGAGATGAAGCTGCTCCCTTGTCAGTACTGCTTGGCGAGCCATGACCGGGAAGGTTTTTAATGTGGCCCCATACTGTTTCAGGAATTGGAGGCAATCCTCGGTAATTCGCCCACTAAACGATGGCAGGAGGCTAATGTGCATAGTTTTCAACTCATACTGCCTTGTTACATCATCCAGTACTATGGCAGTGGGCACATTACCTACAAACGGGAGAGTGTACTCGCCCATGGTGAGGCCTAGCTCTTCATCCCCATGTACACTTCCCTCATTCTCTCGAGCTTGCTGCTCATTCTCTCTATGATCGTCCATATTTCCTTCTAACTGCCCGGTTCTTCTACCCAACTGATTGATGTTATCGATAACTGGAAACACTGTTCCTCTTAACGATCTTCTTCCGTGCATATACCTAAAATCCTGAAATTTCACAACAAACAACGCACAATGTAAACGAGGAACAGATAGGGCAGAGCAGGAATATTACTAGACTAACCTTACTTATGCAAAACTAATTAATCTAACATGCTGTTCCCCGGCAGCGGTGCCATTTGACTGGACACATTTTTCCTCTAGTCGTTTTAAAAGATCAGTCCGTCAATAATATTTAATAAAACCTCACAAAGCCTAAATCAGTTTGAAAACATAAATACAGTGGCAAGTGGGGTGTCGTCCACAGGGAGCGGAGTTAGCTAAATTATTTAATTCTAAAGCAATGTTATGTATATATATATATAATAGCCAAACATGAATTGGTGAAAATGTAGATTATGAACCAACTCTAGATAACACTAAATCAAATATATAAATAAAATGAAGGGGGAAATGGAATGAAGGATGTATAGATGATGGAAACTAAGGAGTTAATGAATACGAAAGTAAATACTGGGCAATGTAACAAACTTTTCAATAGCACGGCTATTCAAGGTAACCGACCTAGGATGTATAGAGTCGGTTATTTATCCCTAGAAGGTGGCCAACCTAGGATTTATAGTGCGGACCACCTAATAGTGATTAATCCTTGTAAACTACCAACCTAGGATGTATAGAGTTGGTGGTTTATCGGATTCTGGAAATGAAGCTCGTCTACCTAACAATGACTCAACCGATTACAAATAGTCACCCTAGGATGTATAGTGATGACTTCTAACTCTCTCACGGATTCCGACCTAGGATGTATAGTGTCGGAAAACACGATCGAGGTTAGATTAAAACCGCGGTTCAAGAGTCAGAATTCATGACTTTCCGTCTATTCTTTAGAGCATTATACAACTAAATAGGATATATATCTAGATGCAATACTCATACATAATACAAAGATATCTTGCAAAGAGGATGTATCTACATAAGAAATCAATGATAAACATTAACAACAAGAATAGATCAATGGAAGATAGACATGAATATCAATATAATATCAAGTTAATGTACAAGCCCAATATTCCACTAACTACTCCATCAACCCCTTAGAGGGGAATTAGCTACTCATTACAACTAGGAAACCAAGAGAGAGGAGATAGAAATAACCCTTGGAGAACATCTCCTTCCTTGTAGTGGCTCCAATCTCCAAACTTCCTTGAAGTTGAGTAGAGAATGTAAGGATGAGAGAGAGAGAGAAACTAGATCTAAGAGTGCTTAATCTGTGCTAAATGGAGTCAAAAGCTACTTAAAACGTTTCTATACTTTTGTATTTATACTAAATACAAAAATAGGTCACTTAAGCTTTGAAAATCAGACTGGCGCGCTCGGAGTGCGGGTGGAGTGCGGGTGATTTACCCGCACTGTACCCGCACTGTATGGGTTGTCTGCAACTTCAGTTCTCGGATCAGGGCATTAGTGCGGGTGGAGTGCGGTTGAATTACCCGCACTTGGCATCGCACTGTGATCGCACTTGAATCGCACTTCCCTGTCAGGTTCAAAATCTACCTTCTGTCTTGAGCAACAGTGCTGGTGGAGTGCGGTTGGATGACCCGCACAGTACCCTCACTCTAATGTCTGGTGCAATTCTGCTCTTCTGTTCTTGATGCAAGTACGGGTAGAGTGCGGTTTGATGACCCACACAGTACCCGTACTCTAATGTCAGATGCGGTTCTGCCCTTCTATTCTTGGTGCAAGTGCGGGTAGAGTGCAATTTGATGACCCGCACAGTACCCGCACTCTAATGTCAGATGCGGTTCTACCCTTCTGTTCTTGGTGCAAGTGCGGATGGAGTGCGGTTTGCTGACCCGAACAGTACCCGCACTCTTATGTCAGGTGTATGATCAGCTTCTCTGGAATGGCATTAGTGCGGGTAGAGTGCGGTTGGATTACCCGCACAGTACCCGCACTTTATCTTCAGGTGCAACATCAGCTTTCTGGTTTGGCATTAGTGCGGGTGAAGTGCGGCTAGCTGACCCGCACTGTACTCGTACTTTATCTCTGTACTTGCATTCTGCCCCAGCTATGCATATGAGTGCGGCTGGAGTGCGTTTGCGACCCGCACTGGACCGGCACTGTAGAGTAGTTTGTGCTCCTTTGCCTTTGCTTTCGCCCCTTTTCTGCTGGAATCACCACAATATGCCTCCAAGCCTGTCTCTGCATCATTTCCTACAAATAAGCACAAAACCACCCATAAGAGATACAAAAACACACGAAAACAGAACTTAAGGTAAGGATCGGAGGGCCTAAATATACTACATATTTGGCCCGATCAGTAAGTCTGAGTATTCCAGCCGATATACTTTGTGACCAATAGAGAATATAGAATAATAAGATAATACCATAACTTCAAATTAAAATAACTTACACAAATGCAGCTACCAAGACGGAGCTTTGCACACGACAATATAAAGAAAACTGAATAGCATAAATGGAACAAATAGACACTCAATACGTGGCGTTATCTCACAAGTGTATTTTACCGGCACAATTCCGGGTATGAGTAAGTATGAGTATTCCAGCTGATATACTTTGTGACCAATACAGAATATAGAATAATAAGATAACTTAAGATTAAAATAACTTACAAAATGCAGCTACCATAACGTAGCTCTAACAGATAATATAGAATGCACAAGAAAATATAAAGAAAACTAAATAGCATAAATGGAACAAATAGATTCTCAGTACGTGGTGTTGTCTCACAAGTGTACTTTACTGGCACGTTTCTGGGTATGAGTAAGTCTGAGTATTCCAGTAGAGATACATTGTGACCAATACAGAATATAGAATAATAAGATAACTTCGGATTCAAATAATTTACAACAAATGCAGCTACCAATGTAGGTTTGATAGATAAAATAGAATGCATAGGACAATGAAAATAAAAATGAATAGCAGAAATCGAACAAATAGACACTCAGTATGTGGCATTGTGTCACAAGTGTACTCTACCGGCACAATTCCAGGTATGAGTAAGTCTGAGTATTCCAACCGATATACTTTGTGACCAATACATTATATACATGATTATGTTCATGAAAGGAGCAAACCAAATGTTTTCCACAGTGCACATGTCAGGGAAAAAGTGGAACAGTTTCCAAGAATAACTAAATACAAAAAGCTCTCCCTGTCAAGCAAAATGTTCGGCCATAACAACACAAAAATTGACAAATTCACAGAACACCGAAAATTATTAACCATTCAAAAGGGGAAGAAATAACCTTTCAATGCTTTCTCTTAGTTGATACTATTTGGCAAACATAAATGCACAACAATGGACAAACAGAGGAAAATATTACAGACCAGCTTACAATATTAATCATTTAAAACAAAATAAAAAGCTTAGAATATTAACCATTTTCAACCAAAGGAAGTTGAAAATTAACAACAACATAGTAGACACTATTCCCATCAGTCTACTGATGTACAAAACTAATCGATGGGGATACAAAGACAGCATAAATGTGTTTTAGTGAGCAACACACATGCAATCTGTACAATAAAAACTTACATAACCACGGTATGAGAGCAAAGGTGATTTAAATTGCATTTCTAGTTAAATCATTATGAAGTCTTAGAGGTGAATATATGAAAATTAAGACATGAAACAAAAATTTACGCAATGATAGACTGTTAACACATGTAATTTGGACCAATAGGTACATTAATACCGAAACAGCCAAAGAAAAATACTCATAGATCACATACAGACAAATAAAGAAGAAACAACTGATTCACTATTCATTTTGTTTCCAATCCAAAGTAAAAAAAACACTGATCTATCATTTATTTAGTTGGAGTTTGTTTTTTTGTCTGAAATCTAAACAAATCTAAAATGTACTGAAATTTGAATAGGTCTGGAATCTGAAGTCTGGACAACATGTTTGTTTTTCAGTATCTGAAATCTGAATTAAAAAATTAAGTTGTTTGTTTTTTCAAAATATAACATCTCAAAACCTGTAATTTGACATCTATGCCCTTACTCGGTTAATGGTCATATGCATTACATTATTAATAAAAAAAAAATACGTAAAACAATTTATTTCCCAATATTAGAAAAAAAATATAAAAAAACAACTGCACACCTATACACTAAAAAAATCATATATATGACCATGACACCAATATACTTCAAAAAAATAATTAAAAAATTAAAATAAAAAACTACAAAAAATAAACGCATCAACACCAATACACCAGTACACCACACTTATCTCCTTCTTCGACTGCTACTTCAAGTTCAAAACCACACTCACACTTCACCAACTTCAACCACACTCAGACAACAACAACACCACCACCACCACCACACAACCACACACAAACTCTAAACAAATTCTCTGTATCTCTCTCTCTCTCTCTCTCACACATCCAGACGCTCTGTTTTGAATCATGTGGTGCCGATTTGAGGTTTCTGATTTGGGGTTTCGGGATTTTCATTTGGGGGTGGTGGTGTTGTGTCCCGATTCAGTTTGCTGTGCGTGTGGGTGTTGTGGGTTGATGGAATTGAGTTGGATTTTGGGTTTGATTTGGGGTTCCGACCTTTTTCTTTTCTAAACACAAATCTAAAGAAACAAATTATACCAAACCCTAATTCAAAGAACAACAAATTACCTTCCAATTTAAGCACCAATTAGAGGATAGGGATGCACCCCTTTCCAGTCGATTCTTTCAACGCCATACACCAAAGCAACAATTCCTTCAATGCCGAAAACTTGGTCAACACGATCTGTACACTGAGAGAGGCGGGAGAGTGAGAGAGGCAGGATAGATACGTGGATGGAGAATCAGAGGAGAGAGGCACAGTGAGAGAGACGGGAGAGTGAAAGAGGTTGGATAGAAAAGTGGATGGAGAATGGAATGAGAGGAGAGAGGAGAGAGGAGAGAGGCAAAGTGTTTTATATCTGGGTAAGAAACCGGCATAATAGATAGCTGGTGAAATAATATTTTGTGATTTTCTATTTTAACCAGTTGAAATTATTTAAAGATGGTGTTGTATGGTGTTGTACGGTACAAAGCAATTGAATCATTCATACCATAGCAAGACCCAAGAAAAAATAAAAAAAAAACGTCTCGTTATAAGCTATTACTCCCATATTAATGATATTACGTGTCAAGGTAACTTAAATACTTATATCCTCTCCCCACCTCTAAATTTGTAAAGATTACGAAAAACAAAAATTGAAAATGAAAAATGAATACATGTTAAAGAAGATATTTGTTTTTGAAGTATTACAAAAATTTAGGGCTTTTTTAGGAAATAGAGAAGTTAAACCCCAATCTCGTGGTGTAGGTGCGAAGTAGGAGTGAAGCCATGATTTTGACTTTGGGGAGCCAAGACAAAAACTAATATTAATGTCACGCAAGAAAAATATTTTAATACATCCAAAGGCATGTAATATGGTTTAGTCTTTAAGGTAATGATACAAACTGCGTAGAGTAAACTATGAGAACCACCTCAAAACAATATATATATATATATATATATATATAAATATATATATATATATATATTGCATAATAAAACGTAAAGAAAGTTTTAATTTGTTCTAGTTAATACGTTATGAAAATAAAAAAATGCATATATATATAGATGGATTTAGCTATTATACAGTTCATGTATAGTTACAGATGCAATTATGAGAGGAGGTTATTTCCTTTTAATTTTAATTTCTTTTAAATTTTTAATTTGTTTAGACTTTTGGATTGAAATCCAATAATTAAAAATTAACCATGTTACTATACAGTAACCGTGTAGCAGCTAAACCCATATATAAACTTGATTATTTCCTTTTAGTTATAATTATTAGCTGAACCCATATAGATTAGATTAACAAATAATGTATAAAGTCAAAAGAAATTAAAATAATAAAATAGATTGATTTTATCTTTGGAAAAAAAAAATAGGGAAGAAATTTATATTATTAATAATATAGTGGGCCAGGTTACAATTATCATCTACACAAGATACTATTATAATATGCTAATAAGGAAAAGAGTGGCAATATTTGCACCCCTTAAAAACTGTATGTACATCCCAAATTAATATGTTTTTAAAATCCAATAATACCATTGAGTAAAATTACTAAAGGGACTAATTGTTTGTTAATACACCCACTAATAATTATTAATTAGTTTCCTGTTTTAATCTTTTGTAATATTTTTCCTATTAATCGTTTGATATTAACATATATCATAAAAACTTTTCCTATTTTGATAAATCCTAAATTCTATTTTAAATATATTTCAATATCTTTTAAGGAAATACAATTTGATTTCTACGTATGAAAAATGAATCAAAATCACGAGACAAATTTGGCTATGAAAAAGTAAGTTTTAAGTTAATTTTTATTATTTTTATTAGAAGAACAAATCATTAAGTATATAAACAGACTTTTAAATTAATTATATTATTTATATTTTTTTCATTTCTTTCAAACACACTTTAGACTCTTTTTATTTATAAAATATTAGATGTTCTTTCTTGTCAAAACAAAAATATATTAAATGTTCTTCAACTTCATTGAACACCTATCTTTTTTTTTTAAAATATCATTTGACACTTATCTACTTCCACATCAATTGGGACATGACACAAATCTTGCATCACTAAAACTCTCTCAAGAAGAAAGTGGTTCTCTAATAAATAAATAAAAAATATCCTAAAATGAAATTTTAATGAAAAATGGAGTTTGATTTTGAAAAAAAACAAAAAGAGAAAAGAAGTCGGGAGGAGAAAGAATAGTAGGAGAATTAAAGGTAACAACAAAATTTGAAATAATAATAAAGTTGGTTAAATAACATAATAATAGTTATAGGTGGTGTGTACTTACAATTTACAAAAATACAATACAGTATAATTAAACAAAGGGTATTTTTGACATTAAGTGGGGTTTATTTACAAATTTTAGATTTTTTTAAATTTTTGATAGGAGTGATTACGAAAGCGGTGTAGATACAGTTTTTGAGAGGTACTATTATCGTCACTCTAAGGAAAATTTCTTGAAACTTGATTGAGTGGGTGGCCATGGCCCCTATGGGCCCCTTTGTCTTCGCCTCTGGTGTGAGATATACTAGTAGACTAACCACATTTCGTCAAGAAGATTATCATTGATACAATAAATACAATATTTTTAATTCAGTTAATGATAATACACATCTGGCTCAGTGGTAAAAGACCGCTCATTAAATATAGTATTATTCAAACTTCAAGTCATCGCAGCACAAATAGATTTTGTATTTTATCATGAATTATTGGTTTGATTGTTTTTATCATCTTTTTCCTTCATCAGACAAAACTACCCTTATATTTGTTTACTTTTTATTTTTTTTAATAAAATAAAAAAATTTAAGTCACAAAACTCTGTGGAGGTTTTGATGAAAAGTCTAAGAGAGAATTCAGAGAAAAGAGAACTCCATTAAAGGAGCTTTTTGATTCTCATTTTCATTAAACTTTTTAGAGAAGCATACAAGAGCATTTATACAATAATAAGAAGAGCTACACTCAGTCTTGCAATTTCTAATTGATTCCGTACTTCACGAAATTTAGTTGTTACAGAATATAACTAACTATACCAACTCAACAATAAAAAACTTTATAAACTAAACCAGGCAATGACCTAAAAACTCGATCATGCACCATATTACTCTCGTATCTTCTAGAACTTGATTGGTTTGATATGTGATCAAGATTAGAAACCCACGGTAACTTTCCTATGTATGCATATAGTGTAGTAAACCCAGACTTGCTCTTTAAGCTCTTTAAGCTACTGATATGCAGTTCTGGCTTGGTGTCAAAGTTGCCCTGCTGTTCTTGATCACTATCCTTCACACTCCCCTGCAAGCGAAACTGGGGTGATATGACCAAATGAAGCTTGGACCGTAGAGTAATAAAATGTTCAACAGATAAGCTTTTGGTGAAGATATCTGCTATTTGAAACTCTGTAGGAACATTACAAATACCAAATACTCCAGCCTTTACTTTTTCTCTAATGAAGTGCACATCAATTTCAATGTGTTTGGTGCGAGCATGAAAAATGGGATTCTTAGCAAGAGCAGCAGCACTTTGATTATCACACCAGAGCACAGAGTGCTTAGAAACTAACATACCCAGCTCGCTTAATAGAGACAAAATCGAAATAATATCAGTTGAGGCTTGAGCAAGAGATCTGTCAGGACCTCGATTTTATGATTGGCTTATTTCATGACAAACCACCACATTGGGGATGATTGTGTAATGGGTAGCTTAGGTCCGTACTGGCAAGCTTCCAAGCATCTCCATGACTTCAAGAGCAAAAGGTATTCTCACTTGACTTTGTCTCTTGAAGAGTTTAGGTGCACACACACACTTCATGCATGTTTTGTTTATCTTGCATTTGTTTTCCTTATTGTTTATATGTGTGTGCATCCTTTTCAATAACACTCACTAGCTTGCATTAGATTTCTCTATCTTGCATTGTATCTCATTTGATAACATGTTTGACATGTTAATTGTGCTTCATTGTGTGCATCTCACTCACTTCACACTTGCACAACATTCATGTAAGATAGACTTTTGTCTTGAGTGTTAAAAAGGGATTTTTCCCTTTAGCGCGGCCTAGACCGCTCGGCAGGCTTTGCTTGCACCGTGGCGCACGAAGCGGTATTCTCCAGTGCGTCATGCGCGACATGGACCATGACCTGTGCACTTGCTCGCACAGCGGTCCCAACCGCGGTGTTGTCCAGAGGGTGCACTGCTGTATGTACCACGGTCTGGACACTTACCTGAGCCGCGGTCTAGCAAGCAGTTTTGACGGGATTCTGGTTCCCAAGTTTAAAACGATGTAGTTTTATCTAGGGCTTCATATATATTCTTCCTCTTCTCTTCTTGGCCGACCAAGAGCTCACAAAATCATTTTTTAGAGAGAGGTTAGAGCTCCTAGAGAGAGAAAGCTTCAAGAAAGCATCCTTGACTCTCCAAACCCAAAACCCATCTCCATATTGCATCATTCAACATCATTTGAGCATGGGTCTTCATTGTTTCATGACTAGGTAAGCAAGAACTTCTTTGAATATCATTTATTGTTCTTCTTACTCTAGATTAGGTATTTATTGCATGATTAAATACCTAGACTCTACTCTATTGCATATTTATGAGTCTTGATAACATGATTGGGTTTGTATTTTGATAGCTTAATTGATTAGGTCATTTTTGCCTAAAAGCTAGGTCATAAACATTTATTTGTGATTCATTGATAACTAGGTTAAAATATTGATTCTTAATCAACTAGTTAAGCTTATTGAATGTTTATGCATATTTTGTGTAACAATTAGTTTGTTGGAAATTCTCTACAAATCTAATTGAGTTTGTTTGTTGATAGACTTTTGTCTAAGACTTGCATTTAGTGAATGATTAAATGTCTTGTCTTAATCACATGAATATATGCTAAGTTTATGTTGAATACATTGTGAGCATATTTGTTGATTCATTGTGATTGTTTGTGATAGCTAGGATTGGTTGTTATTGATAACATCTAGCTAAGTCTTTATGCCTGGCATTTAGACATTTGACAACTTGGATTTGTTTCTACAAACTCCTAGTTGAGCAATTTGTGTTGTCTATCATAATTTGCATTGAGCATCATTTACATGATAACATAGACACATAATTCTCTTCATTGAGTCAAAGTCTTGTGGCTTCGGGGTGAAGTTGCACAAGCACTGAAGTCTTGCAACCAAGTTGTGGTTGGCAAGCATCGGTCAAGAATCCATTGTAAAAGGCCTGCGGGTAGAGTAGGAGGTGCTCACGCCAATAGTAGTGTATCAGTGGATATCACTAGGGATTGAACCAAGAGTGGCGAGTGGTAGTGTCTATAGCCTGAGGTTATCTAGAGTGAGAGTTTGAGTATCACTTGAGGGTGTAACTTTTTACTCATATAGTGGATTTGAGGATCGTGTGTGGCTAGAAGGATAGCCCGTGGTTTTTCCCTTTGTTTAAGGGTTTCCACGTAAAAATCAAGTGTTATTTATTATTCCGCACTTTACACTTGATTTTGTATGTTTGATTTAATTGGGTTATTTGTTTAATATTGACTAATCGAAAAATTGGTAATAATCGATTAACAACCCATTCACCCCCCCCCCCCCCCCCTCTAGGTTGTAGACACACGTTAGAGTGTATTTTCAAGATCGATACTCAGCCTCAGCACTGGACCGAGCCACCACATGTTGCTTTGTAGAGCTCCATGTCATAAGATTGCCACCTAATAACACTAAAAAACCATTAGTAGAACATCGATCATCAACACAGCTGACTCAGTCAACATTGGCATATACCTCTAGAGACAGAGATGAGCACGGATGAAACCACGAACCAAATTGAGCAGTGCCCTTCAAATACACGAGAACCCTCTTACATGCCTGCCAATGAGCATGATTTGGCTTGACAAGAAACTGACTCAACCTATTAACAATGAAAGCAATGTCAGGTCTAGTGTTCACCAAGTATTGCAAAGCACTAATGGTACTCAGAAATAAGGTGGGATCATTGAACAAATTGCATGAATTAAGAGACAGCTTTCTGCTACTAGAAGCTGGAGAGGCAACTGGCTTTGAATCAGATACGCCATTCTTCTTAAGCAAATCCACTACATACTTAGTTTGAGTAAAAAACAACCCTTTGAGGATGGAAAAGCTTCAAATCCTAGAAAGTAGTTAACAGAACCCAAAGACTTCAAGGCAAATCGAGAGTGGAGATCAGATATTACCTTTGACATAAGAGATGCGCTACTATTATTAAGTAATATGTCATCACCATAGACAAGTAGGAAGACAACTTGATCACTTGTCCTTTTGATAAACAATGAAACGTCTAAAGAGCTGCTTTTGAAACCCCATGATAACAGAGTTCCTTTGAGATTGTGAAACCATGCTCTAGGTGTTAGGATTATGCTCAATAGCGAGAGTGTAATATTGTAATTGACAATCTTTTCATATTAATAAAGTGATTTATGGTTTTACAAAATCTTATAGCATTTATAATGATAATTGTCAAAGTAAATAATCATAAAGTCAAAAGACTATGAGAAAGGAAGAATTGTTCGTACATCTGGATATGTATGAGCTAGACACAATTCTTTAGTTAGTCTTGAATAAACGTCCACAACTTAAGTTAAAGGTTGGGCACATTTATCTTGATAAAGTTGTAGAATTCTCTTGCTGGCATTTGAGTGCGATCAAATGAGTTATGATGAGTCTAAAATCATCGAAAGGGTCTTCGAGTAAAAGAATCTAGTGCACTGGGTGCATTGAATATGATCACAATGAAATATTTTATCTGGAACCGTCAGTAGATACAAGTCTTTTCATTATGAGGACAATCGGAGAGTCTATCTTAATCCTGAGATAAATGATGGACTTGCAAGTGTTATCATTTGAGCTATCAATGAGTACGATTATATAGCATAGTCTATCCTTGATAGTTTGGTGGTATTCATTTGTTAATCGATAGAGGACTTCATTTATAGATATGGACGTCGTGGCTCAAATTATTGAATGAGAGTATAATATTATCATATGGATATTTTAAGGTATTGGATAATAAATCTCAACGTTGAGTTTTCGATAATGTCTATTGAAAACATGGCTTCTGGACAAGTCAAAATATCCAAGTTCAAAACGTGGTCATATGAGTAAATATGGTAACTAAGAGAGCTATAGGCGGTCTATGAGCTCTTGGTGATTACTGATATTATACACGGGGATACATTATCTCCAATAAGATTGTCTAGGGTATGAATGAGAAACATCTTCTTATTCTATCTTTATTTAAGAGTTCAATTTTAGCTCTTTAGTGGAATGAGCTAAAATTAATAGATCGGACCTAAGTGAATCATTAGCTGATTGTGATTAGGTTATGTCTATTGAAGCTTAAATTTAGATAGCCCGCCAAGATCCCCAATCCACACGGACTTGCACGGATCACTTGATATATTCTACCGGATTAATTTATGGGTCCATCTAGAATTGTATGTAATATATATTAAGAATATAATTTGCACATTATTTATTTAATGGGCTGCTCAAATTATATTAATATATTAATGAGAGGCATGTGGGCTTGTTTCTTTTAGTAAGAATGTGTCTGGTTCACATGTGGGCTTTTATTTAAAGCCTGAATGGATTAAATAAAATAAGAAAATAATATTTGGCCCATATTTTTTGTGTGTGGGTGGCAAGGCTATAATAATAGCCTAAAATATTAATTTATTTTATTGTTTGATTAAATGGAAATTAATTAATTGATTAATTAATTATTTAATTAAAAATCAAAATCTTTTTCAGACTAGGAATTATGTTTCCTAGTAGTATACTATTATAGTAGTATAATAAATATAAAAAACTTAATTTGGTAAGTAGATAAATAAAGAATTTATTTATCTAATCAAATAAGGAAGTCTTTAATATAATCACAAATACACTATTTGAGTTGGATTAGGAGTCTTGGTGTGGAAAATAAATCTTTTTTTGAAAAAGGATTCTTTGTCACCAAGTAAATCCACCTAGAGATAGGATTCTTGTCCACCAAGTAAATCCTCTTTAGGAAAGGATATGTATACCTATATATATTATTAATTTCGGAATTAATAGTGATAGGAAGAAAAGAAAAGTTTTTTTTTTTAGAGAAAGAATTTTTTATTCTCTTGCTTTTCAATAAAAAAAATTCCAAATCTAGAACATAGTGAAAATTCGGCCAAGAGGAAGAGAGAAAGATAGTTCTAAATTCGATAGTGCACTTGCAAGCCTTTACATAAAAAGGTTTTGTGCACACTTTTGATTTAGGTTCACGCGAGTTTCAATCATAACTATTGTGAATTCAAAAGTGACCGGAACGATCTTTCTAGGCTCTTGGAGTTTTTGTGATTAACGATTAGGAAAGAAGATTTCGTTTTTCCATTCTCAGGTACGCAATTCAAAGAATAGGGAGACCACGCTCTTAGATTCACGTTCGTGATCGGGTTGGAAGATCTTACGGATTACCATCGACACTAAGTCAATCGGATCACGCGACAAGAGGTAGATATCTTTTGATTATATGTATGTTTAATTAATTAAAGGGTTAAGGTTCAAGTATTGAAAATTTTTTAAACTATACTAAATTCATTTTTAGTCTCGCTTCCGCTGCGTTTTTCGTATTTTTCCCTACAATTGGTATCAGAGCCAGGTTATACCCTTTAATTAATTAACGTATATATACGTGAATCTATTTCTTTTTATTGTGATTATGCATGTTTTAGAAAGAGATGGCACTCTAGCTATTCGCATATATAATTACAGGTGGCATGTATGGATTTATATATGTTATTATAAAGTGAATTGTTATTGCTTGATTTTGGTCATAGAATTTCAATGTATTTTTATTTCGGAATTGTAACATGAAGGGTGGCCTATCATCGTCTTAAGTTCCTTCTTGGTAGTTGCTAGATTCTCTATTTTTTTTTTGTATTAAAAAAATACTGCAGTTTTTTTTTGTATAAAATAGTGCAGTTTTTCTTGTGTAAAAATTACTGCAGTAAATTAAAAAAAAAATACTGCAGTAATTTATTGTGTAAAATCTGCTGTAATACATTCAAGTTTCGAAGATTCGAAGAGTTGAAGAATTAGAAGCGGAAGAGGAAGCAATCGGAACAAGCTTGGTACCATGTGCACCATGGCAACAAGCGTGCGTGCACGTTAGAGCATAGCTACGCTTGTTGGGTGCATGGGCTGCGCACGGCAGCCCCTTATGTGTCATGGGCTGCGCATGACAGTCCTTTGGGTATAATGGGCTGCGCATGGTGGCCCTTGATGGACCCAAGGGGTGTGCACGCCCAAAGTCGGCAGCCGAGGAGTGAGGAAGTGGATGATGGCCTCTTGAAGACTTTTTCGCCAAGAAAGAATATTGTGTATTCCAAACAAATGTAATTTACTTGCTTTTCTAGGATGGACAAAAATTGTAGCTATTTATATTTCCTTAAATATTACAATATTCGTTGTTGTATGATAACATGTTAAATATCTCTTTTGGTATGAACATACATTGAATGATTTAGGTATCTAATTGGCATCTAGATAACTTGGTAAAATCTTCTATGGAATTTAATCACATGCCTTAAATAATTAAGTGAGAGAAGGTATGTTAGAACACCTATGGCCTCCAAGGTTAGTTGAGCTTTATTATTTATTGGTAATCCCCCCGAGGGGCGTCCATAAATGGAATTTAGCAAAATACTTCCTTACAAGGATAGACTAGAAAATTGACTTAAACGAAATCTACTCCCAGAGGAGGGATTTTCGTGAAAGAAAATTGAGGGTCGATATCTTGGTAAGACACTCAATGTGATTTTATTAATATCCTTCTAAGAGTTCTTGTTAATAAAATTGCAAGGCTAAAATTGAAAACGCTGGTTGTTATGTTAACAATTAGGTGGGACCTAGTCCAACTGGTAAATGGTACGTACTCCCAGAGGAGGCTTAACGTTTATGGGTGTTGGATCATCGTTGAACTTTTATGATTGAGTTATTTATTTAATTCAAGATAAATATTTAAAAAGTACTTTATCATGATTATTTACTCATATATAATTTTGTTTTAATCAGAAATCATGACTCCATCACTTATGATCATCCTGAAAGATAACACTTTAACTGGAGATAATTTTGTCACATGGAAAAGGAAAATTGGGTTGTTGCTGCAAAGTGAAAAGCCTAAGTTTGTTCTGACTACTCCTAAACCACCCATTCCTAATAATGAATCTAATATTTTGCAAAGAGATGAGTATGAGCAATGGAAGACTTCAGATGATATGGCCAAATGTTACATTATGGCCACTATCTCCGACGTGTTGCAACAGCAGCATGAAGGAATGGAGTCTGCTGCTGATATAATGATGTCTCTTGAAGAGATGTTTGCTATGAGGTCTAGGTCGACTAAGAGAGAGGCAGTGACTGCTTTTAGGAATCTTAGGATGAAACCTGGACAGGCTGTGAAAGATCACATGATGAAAGTCATAGCACATCTCAATGGTGCAGAACTTAATGGTGCTAAGATAGATGGTGAGACAAAAATTGACATGATTGTCAACTCACTATCAGATTCATTTGATCAGTTCAAGTTGGACCACACCTTGAACAATAAGGAATACACCTTGCAAGGCCTGATGCAAGATGTTCAAAGCGCTGAAAAGATCCTTGTGAAAAACAAAGGTCAAGAGATTCATTAGTAAGAATGGGTCTGGTTCACATATGGGCTTTTATTTAAAGCCTGAATTGATTACATAAAATAAGAAAATAATATTTGGCCCGTATTTTTTGTGTGTGGGCGGCAAGGCTATAATAATAGCCTAAAATATTAATTTATTTTATTGTTTGATTAAACGGATATATATTAATTGATTAATTAATTATTTAATTAAAAATCAAAATCTTTTTCTGACTAGGAATTATGTTTCCTAGTAGTATACTATTATAGTAGTATAATAAATATAAAAGACTTAATTTGGTAAGTAGATAAATAAAGAATTTATTTATCTAATAAAATAAGGAAGTCTTTAATATAATCACAAATACACTATTTGAGTTGGATTAGGAGTCTTGGTGTGGAAAAGAAATCTTTTTTTTTGAAAACAGATTCTTTGTCACCAAGTAAATCCACCTAGAGATAGGATTCTTACCCACCAAGTAAATCCTCTTTAGGAAAGGATTTTGTTAACAGTCATTTTTGGCAGGGGTCCAAAGAAGAATTTTCCATCCGGCAGATACCTGGTAGGACTTAGATCGGGACCGATACCTAGATATCGGGGATGCTGTACACCATGAACCGGTAAGAAGTCAGTACCACGTCTCACAGTCTACTAGGTACCAAGCAAAGCTATACCACGATACCTCCTACCTAGTTCCTAGGTACCACGATACCTCCTACCTGGTACCGGACATCTATCTGGCACCCAAGTACCGCGATATAGTCCAGAATCTAACCAGAAATGTATATCCTACCCGCCAAGTAAGAAGAATGGAACCAGGAAGAGGTACCAGCATGCTGGAACAAACGCCACGCTAGTAAGCACTCCGGTACACCAGTGTACCATACCACCAGGATACAGAGTCAGAATTCTCCTTCAAGCAACGTAAAAGAGAAAGTTAACCTCTCTGGTAATAATGGAGATAATCAACACCATTAATGAGGGAATCAGTCAACTCCATTAATGGCCATTCACAACTCCATTAATGTGGGAATCAGTCAACTCTGTTAATGGATATAATCAGCCCCATTAATGAGAAGATCAGTCAACTCTTTAATGGCCATTCACAACGCCATTAATGAGGGAGTCAACTTCATTAATGAAGATAATCAGACTCCATTAATGAGAAGAAATTCAACTCCATCAATGAGAAGATATTCAACTTTATTAATGAGAAGATATTCAACTCATTAATGTCGATAAACCAATGGAGTGGGCAACAAGGATGAACAGATATAAATATAATAAGTCACTCTCCAAGAAAAAGGTCGATTCCCCAGTATTTTCTCCGGTCGGACATTTCCCCAACAAGGGGGTTAGAACAATAGACACAGTCCAACAGCCCTCCAGTATCTCCATATCTCCAACAGCTCTCCAACATCTCCATGTCTCCGATCCCAGATTTCGCCCACTTCTCCACTAGGAATATGAGTTCGCCATCGCCTGGAGTGTAAAAGGGACCCTGCCCGAATTCCCTCTACACCACATTGTATCGACTGCAATGTATGTCAGTTTTCGCCATGAATGTACCTGTACCAAATGGTACCCCTCTAACTGTGACCAACCAGGACTCAGTTTGTATTAATGTAAGCTCTCCGGAGCACCTCTCGAGATATATATAAATATAAAGAAGGGTCTTTCTCCCTTCCAATGGATACTGCCTGGGGGTTTTTCAACATCTGATCAATCGTGATGCTTTTTCCCCCTAGGTCAGTCCACCACTAGTAAAAGAGTTGTCATTCTCCCATCTATCTCTTTTTTATGAATGCATGTATGCGTGCTAGGAATTGACCATGCTGGTCCTAGCTCTCATGTACCTCTCCTGGCTCATTATCTAGGTCGGGGTAATATTGAAGACACCTAGAGAGGTGACTAGGTACCAGGATCAGATACCAAGACCGGGTACCAGCCTACTGCACCAGATGAGAGGGATGACTGTTCTCCTACCATGGCATCTATCTCACTTTCACCTTACCAGAACCACGGTACAACGTACCTACCCACCCGCTGCGACCTCCGGGGTAGTGGGTCGAGGGTGTTAATTGAAATTTTGCTCCTTGAGTGGATTTTTCTATTAACAGATTTGTATACCTATATATATTATTAATTTCAGAATTAATAGTAAAAAGAAGAAATGGGGGACTTCTGTTAATAGTCATTTTTGGCAGGGGTCCAAAGAAGAATTTTCCATCCGGCAGGTACCTTGTAAGACCTTGATCGGGACCTGTACCTAGATACCGGGGTTGCTCTGCAGCTTGAACCAGAAAGAAGTCTGTACCACGTCTCACAGTCTACCAGGTACCAAGCAAGGCTATACCACGATACCTCCTACCTCGCTTCTAGTTACCATGATACCTCCTACCTGGTTCCTAGGTACCACGATACCTCCTACCTGGTACCTAGGTACCCCGACATCTACCCGGTACCCAAGTACCGCAATATCAGTCCAGAATCTAACCATAATGTGTATCCCACCCTCCAAGTAAGAAGAATGGAACCAGGAAGAGGTACCAGCATGCTAGAACAAGCGCCACACCAGTATGCACTCCGGTACACCAGTGTACCATACCACCGGGATACAGAGTCAGAATTCTCCTTCAAGCAACATAAAAGAGAAAGTTGACCTCTCTGGTAATTAATAGAGATAATCAACGCTATTAATGAGGGAATCAGTCAACTCCGTTAATGTTCATTCACAACGACATTAATGAGGGAATCAGTCAACTCCATTAATGGTCATTCACAATGCCATTAATGAGGAAATCTGTCAACTCCATTAATGGCCATTCATAACGCCATTAATGAAAGAATATTCAACTCTTTAAAGGCCAAATCAGTGTATTAATTAACTGAGTCAATGGAGTGGGCAACAAGGATGAACAGATATAAATATAACAATCACTCTCCAAGAAAAAGGTCGATTCCCCAACATTTTGACTCCCTGACACTCTCTCCAACATTCTCCAACAACTCTCCTACATCTCCATATCTCCAAGATGTCTCCGATCCCAGATTTCGCCCACTTCTCCACTAGGAATATGAGTTCGCCATCGCCTGGAGTGTAAAAGGGACCTTGCCCGAATTCCCTCTACACCACCATTGTATCGACTGCTATGTATGTCAGTTTTCACCATGAATGTAACTGTACCAAATGGTACCCCTCTAATTGTGACCTACTAGGACTTAGTTTGTATTAATATAAGCTTTTCGAAGCACCTCTTGTAATATATAAATATAAACAAGGGTCTTTCTCCTTCCTATGGATACTGCCTGGGGGTTTTTCAGCATGTGATCAATTGTGATACTTTTTCCCCTAGGTCAGTCCACCACTACTTAAAGAGTTGTCATTCTCCTATCTATCTCCTTGTTATGAATGCATGTATGCGTGCTAGGTACCGACCATGCTGGTCCAAGCTCTCATGTACTTCTTCTGGCTCATTATCCAGGTTGGGGGAATATTGAAGGCACCTAGAGAGGTGACTAGGTACCTAGAGAGGTGACTAGGTACCAAGATCAGATACCAAGACCGGGTACTAGCCTATTGCACTAGATGAGAGGGATGATTGTTCTCCTACCATGGCATCTATCTCGCTTTCACCTTACCAGAACCATGGTACGAAGTACCTGCCCCCCGCTGCGACCTCCAGGGTAGCGGGTTGAGGGTGTTAACTGAAATTTTGCACCCTTAGTGGATTTTTTCGTTAACACTTTTTGGCACTATCTATGGCAAGGATCCAGTATGTAAGAGCATAGTTGCCCTACGGATCAAACCTCGGCCGGGCACCACCCCCTGCTGAGAAAGGGCTGGATAGTAAGTGCGTAGTTTCCCGTTAGATCAAGGCCTTAGCTGGGTACCACCCCTCGCTAAGAAAGACTCGGTGCTAGAGTGGCCTTAGTTGCCTACCAGGATCTTGTTGCCAGTATGACCAACTTATTTTTGCCAATAATCACCTCAAGACAAGAAAGGACCATATGGCCTTCCTGCTGCCTTGGCTGGTGCCACCCCCCGCTAGGAGGAGTCTGGTTAGCAAGAACGTAGTCGCCTCCCAGATTAAGGCTTTGGCTGGATACTACCCCCCGCTAAGAAAGACCTGGTTCTAACATGGCCTTAGTCGCCTACCAGAACTTTGCTGCCAACACGTTTTTCATCGTGTTCGCCACAGTATCAATATTTCCAGAGCAGGAATGTGAGGTACCCCGATTCGCCAAATTTATTCTCCAAGGCACCAAAACTTCAAATGGGAATGTGAGGTGACCTGTTTCGCCAGAATATCTGCCTAGAGACCTAGGTTCTTTGAAACAGGAAGACTAGGTACTAGGTTATTCATCGAAGTACCAAGATCCCTGCAAATAGGAAGGCTAGGTACCCTAATTCGCCAGAATATTCGCCATAGTACCAAGATTCCTAAAATAGGAATGCTAGGTACCTAGATTGCAAGATGATTATCCAGAACATTCATCATCATAAAGGAACCAAGATTTTTAGAACTAGAGTGCGAGGTACCATGATATCGGTCACCTGCTGTTTCTCTACTTTACTCTCATCAGGATCCTCGCATTACCAAGTATTGGTTAAGTCAAGTTTATGCTGGGTACTATTGTTCGAATTTATGCTACAATCAGAATCGTGCGACTAAATTCGATCAACAGATATATATGGGAATGGGTTTTCTTTTCATTGATCAAATCAGGGAACCCAGCCCTTATTTTAAGCTACATATAAGATACAAGAGAGAAAGTGACAAGAAAATAAACTGGAAGTATAGAAATGCCAGCTTCCTCTTTAAATTCTCGCCTACTTTCTTGACTTGCCTACCTAGCAACATCGATCTTAATCAGAACTTATGTTGATGATGCTGCCATGAACCCCGGAGGCAGGAACAGAGGCCGTGTTGGGGTCAATACAAATAAGGGGGGCATAGGGACAGTCCTGAGACCCCCCCCCCTCCCTCCCCACGTCCAAGATGCAATGGGGAACGAAGCTGCAACTCACCCGGGTAATGTCTACACCATTGGCAAGGCTGCAGCACCAGAGCCCACCATTCATCATGATCCTGGGAATCGCTACAATTCTTGTTTCTCTGGTAGTTAGGTCCACCAAGCACAGCTCCTTCCACAATACCAAGCATCCCGCCAGGCACAGAGCTGACATCTCTTCCTTCTTCCACAGTGTTAGTTGATACGAAGATCATTGGTCAACCTATTGGGGGTTGCCTACTAAAAGGGAAAGGAGATTGTCTGAAGATCCGTCTAACGGATAAGGGGTATTTATAGAAGGAGAGATCGAGTATCGAGATCGAGAGGATAAGGTCATTTATGGACACAACATTCGATATATGGAAAATGGTAGCTTCCCAAACCGTGCCCCCCCCGAAGCTTAATGCTTGAGAGAATCGAACCTGTCCACCTAGAATAGCAGTTGAATACCGAATTCGAACCAATAATTCCTACGCGGGAATTCATAAAATATGGACCACGATCTATATCCATTTGATGTTTTGGTACCCCTCTCGGACCAATCACTATACTAAATTGGGAGCAATAGAGGGTGGGTCCCCGAACCTCCACCTAGGCACCAAGATTCCTCCAAGAGCAAACATTTATGGAATCGAAATCACATCGAAGACCCTACTTCAGATTAAGGCGAGTTTCAACCTAGAGTGAAATAAACTACACATGCATGAAGTTAAGGAAAAATAAAAAGTTCTCATTACTAAAACTGGGGAGTCCAACCCCCAATCACAGGCTACAAGAAGATAAAATTGACTAGGTACTACTGGTATGAGATCAAGCTGGATCATGCATCCTCCTGCTCCTGATTGGCCGTCTTCTCTCCAGTTCCGCCAGTTGAAGTTTCTCCCCCTTCAGCACCAGAAAGAAACCCACCTGCTACTTGGGTACCCCCCGTAACTAGAAGCTCCACCTGGGATAGATCACCCCGAAGCTCTCCTGCTGCTGCTTGGTCAGAATCTCCTCCAACTTCCTTTATCAAAGCAGCCTGACCTTCCTCTACCCGGGCAGGTTTAGAAGATGAGATAGGCGGGGCAGATTCTCCATCATCAATAGCAGGCTGATCCCTTACCTCCTTGACGGACTCCGATGGAGGGGTAGAAGGGGTATGGACCCCTCTCTCAGCCTGAGCCTTACAATCCTTAGGAGCTTTCAAATTGGGAGCTATTTCAGCATTGCTTGGTGCAAGAAGGGAGATAGAAATCTGGTATGCACCTCCTACCACTCCACTAGCTCCAGCAACCTAGGAGAGTCCAGCTACATCAGAAGGCGCTGCTCCCGCCAATTCAATAGCCTTTGCCATAATCTCCTCCCGGTTCCATCCAGCGATGGCACTCAGATCAAACGGAGGAGGGAGAGCTAGAGCCACCTGGTAGCCAGCAAAAAAGTAACTATCCCCGAAGGCGGTGTCTACTTGAGCATCCAGGTCGGCCACGCTACCACGAAGGGATTGAACATATTTCTCCAGCTCCGTTACTCGTCCCGTAGCATCAAGCATTTCTTTTACAAAATTGACGGAGTGGGGGCATGATGATCCCCAAACCGAGTATCATTATATACACAAGACCTGTACAAAAATGTACATAATAAGAACCCCCAAACCAAATGGGGCTATATATGCAAAATCTCCCTATACACTCACATATAAGCAATCAAAATTAGCCTTCGACTCATCTTATCAAGAATGAATAAATCAAACAATGCAAAAATTCAAGTTTATGATCAACATGTTCATAAAAATATATCATCCAAATATCTCTCCACACAACTATCCCAACATCACAAAAATGATTCAATGAAAGCAAGTAAACTAAAAGCAAGACAAGTTCATAATTCTAAAATGAATTTAAGAATCCAAAACCGATGGAAGTTACCTCCTCGCATGCTTCTCCTATGAAGATAAGGCTCTTGCACTTTTTATGAGCACGCATTGCCTCCAAGACGCGCAGGTTGTCATTGTTTCCTACCAAGAGATAAAGAGCCTTTCATTGATAAACAAGCTGCAACAAATTCGCTTCCTCCAAAAGCTGTAGATTATCTGCCACACTAGAACATATATCAGAAAGTTCAGGCAAGCTAGTTTTTTTTGAATATATGCGGTTGCAATACAAAAACTTGCAACACTACTTCTTATTAAAGGGAAATAAACTTAACAACTAACTAAAAATAAAATGCACGAAAAAAGTTGAAAACACAACTCAAGCATGTGTCTAAACAACTTAGAGGGGGGGGGGGTGAATGGGTTGTTAATCCAATTAATTACCAACTTTTCGGATTAGTCAATATTAATCACAGTTAACCCAAACAATCAAACAATAAAAATTAAGTAAAGTTCGGAAATTAAAGAACACTTGATTTTTACGTGGAAACCCTCCAAACGGGAAAAAACCACGGGACTAGCCATGCTAGCCACTTGAGCTACATAAATCCACTATATGAATAAAAGGTTACACCTGCAAGTGATACTCGGACCCTCACTCTTGACAACCTCAGGCTATGGACATTACCACTCACCACTCTTGGTTCAACCCCTAGTGATATCCCCTGATCCACTACTCTTGTCGTGAACACCTCCTACTCTACCTGCAGGCCTTTTACAGTAGCAATTGCACTCAATAAAGCAGTACAAATTAATACATGTGCAATGCTCCCCGTAAATAGGTTACTCTCTCTCATGATATCTCCCATAAAGCATAAACAATACTCCCCCTATATTTCTCAAGACTTCTCCCCCTTTTTGTCATGAGATAGGCAAATAAGCTCCCCTATCGCCCTATCGGATTGCTTTAGCAAAGAGAGCTATTAGCATAAATACGATGCATAATGGTATACACAAATTTTATGCAACTTGAGTAATTGAGAGAGATTCAAGGAGTTTTATTTGACTACCAAATGTGTGAAATTGTTGCTTTGCATGCAAGACATATAGCGTTCAAGTTCAAGCAACGGTATTTGGCAAAGCAATCATCAAAAGGGTTTCCAAAATAATTCAAACCAATTTGTACCCTTTTTTCATAAGCAAACAAGATATATTTTTCAAAAGATGTTTACGAGTTAAGAGCAACTATATCAATCCTTAAAGGGAAACCAAGACATCAGATCAAGAGATCCTATTAGATTTTTCCGGATAAATATCTGTATGATAGTAGTCTTGTTTAACCATTAACAAGAGAGAGAATACTAATTTGGATATGAAATCCTGATTGATTGAATGGATACTAGATCCTTATTGATTTTAGTCTTCTCATTTGCTTTCACACATATTTTGCATATAAGCAATCAAAAACAATTCATGCATCTCATTAAAAGCATGTCATAAAATTAAGTTCACATGTCATGGAGATAAATTATAGGTCATTCAAATGTACTTTCCCAAATAATTCTCCTAGTCCAAAAATGCATTGTTGAACCAAAATATGATATGGATTACAAACAAAGCAATGGTGCACATTTATTAAAAAAAAATACCATATAAGCATATATGTGCAACCAGGAATCTCAAGCATTTATCAAAAGAGCATAAAATAAATCACTTTTTTGCACATAGAAAATCATGCAAGTTCGCTCTCTTTGCTTGAGCTCCCCTCATGGGGTCAAAACCTTACCGTATCAAGGCAAGGGACAAGACCCACTAGACATACCAAGTCTATTGGACTCAATAGTATCTAAGGGTGCCATATGATCATGATTGCAATCGGGTTCAATCTTTCTAACCCACATAGATTCCACCTTTTTAATTTTAGTGGTCATAATCTTCAAGTCTCTAGGTTCCCTAGGATCATGGAAATTGGCCCTACAGTTCATTTATTTTTCTCTCATGCTTTCAATTCTACACATTCTACTGTAGTTAATGCACTTTGGTCGAATGTGACCATCATACCACAATAATGACAATTAGGTATTGTTAATAGCCAAAATTGGCTAAGGACCAAAGGGAAATTTTCCACCTCCCAGACCTGGTTCCATACCCGAGAGTTTCACCATGAGACCTCTCAATCCAGAGCCGAGCTACTATACCATCCCAGAAACAAGGGCGGGCTCCGAAAACATCCGGGATAGAGCCCGGACCCGAGAGTTTCCACAAGGAGACCTCTCTGTCCAGAGCCAAACTGCGATACCACCCCAGGAACAAGAACGGGCTCTAGAAACATCCGGGATAAAGCCCGGAATGATCCGATCTAGCCCGCATCACCAAAACTAGAAGCTCCCCAAAGTCGAGGTCATCTCGTAAGTTCTCCAGAGACTCGTCTGTACCTCGATTGACACAGAAGAATGTCCCTAAAAGGCCGCGAGGTTAGTCGAAGCCACACCTAGCTTCAAAAGGTCAGTCGAGGCCACACCTAGCTTCAAAAAGGTCAAGGGAAGCCAGATTTGGCTCCAAGCTGGATGAAACTTCTCAGATATCAAGGTCGAAATACTAATCAACCTCCCTGGTTGATGCACCACACCATATCGTCATATCCAACGACCTCCATAAAGGATCATACTGAAAGGATACGAGGAATGCATTGAGCCATATCTGGAAACGTTACCTACATGCAGAACAAGTAATAAAATCCAAAAAGGAAACAAACTGATCTCCACCACGATACTCTCAATTCGGATGTCAATCCAAAAGTCAACGACATTAAAGTAAGAAATCCCGCCCGATAAGGAGGAGACTGAGAAAATCAAGGGAGAATCAATCTGTTGACCTACAAACTATGTATAAATAGAAAAGAAAAGAAATGGAAAAGAGGAGACTACTATTCGACAGGCATACGACTAACAATCAACCATTCCTAGAGAGAGTTGAGAGAAAAGAGAGAAGAACCTCTGTATTTGTATACCATGCATGTTCAATAAAAATATTCTTGCTTACTTGTCACTTTATAAATCACTGTTACATATACAATGAATTTTGGCCACCACCTACGATGTAGTGGTCTCGAGGGCGTTAACTAAGATTTCTCATCCCGAGTAAAATTTCCGTTAACACTTTCTGGCGTCGTCAGTGGGAATTACACCCAATTAACCAATCGTTTGCATTTATATTTTCATTGTTTTACAGGAACTATGAGGCTCTGCTCCTTCCAAGGCCAACACAGAGTCCTAGAGCAATCTCCGGCGAGGCCAACCTGAAAAGGCCCAGGAAGGGGGAGAAAGTCTGGATATAGTAGTCAAGCTTCGATCTAGACAACCAATACGCGGGCTACTGGCCACCCCATAGTGAGCCAGGCAGCACTCGACCAACAAGCGGCGGCCTTCGTAGAATCCGTCCGCGTCCGCCTCCTCGCTGAAGGCATCACAATCCGGCCAACCAACCTGAATGATCAGGGAGAGCCGAGCAGGCTCGGAGCTAGGCCACCTGCTTTCGATCACCTAGGACCTCCTTCTCCAGAGTCGGCTCGAGATAGATCAGGGCCCCAACGTTCGATCCGGGATAGGCTGGGACCCATGCCCCCAGCTCCGAGAAGACTTTCACAATATCAACCCCGGCTAGTTAAGTTTGCCGCATATGCTTTTATCTGGAAGCCTCGAGGGCTATCTCATCCAACTACATCTAGGAGAACTACCCGGGCCCTAGAAGAGGAAAGTAGACAAACTCCCCCCGAGTAGATCATGTCCAGGAGGAGGACCGGATAGAAATTGCCAGTTCATCAGAAAGATTCGACAGTGAGGAATCTGAGGTTAACTCGAAGAGACCTGGGAACAAGCGACTGAGGGATCAGCTGGCAAAGCTACAGAAAGAGGTCCAGCAGATAAGGAAGGGAAAGAGTAAGGAGGACAAAAAGAACCCCCTGAGCTAGATGAACGCTCCCTTCACTAGGAGGATCCGGGAAGCAGAGCTCCCCCAAAAATTCAAAATGCCAGCAGATAAGTTCTCTGGAACAAAAGATCCTCTAAGCCATCTAGAGAGCTTCGTTCAACAGATGGAGGTCCAGAACACTACCAGAGCAGCTATGTGCAGAATGTTCCCAACGACCTTGACCGACTACGCTAAAACCTGGTTCAGGAAACTACCCGTTGGAAGCGTGGACTCTTTCAAAAAATTATCAACCGATTCTTTCTCACAATTCCAAAGAGTTAAACCTCGCCCGAAAGATCCCATACACCTCCAATATGTGATCCAAGAACAGAGTGAAACTTTTCGATCATATGTGGAGCGATTTCACAAGGAGGTCATACAAATGGGAGTTTTCACTAAAAAAGAAACCCTCACCAACTTCAGGCGAAACCTCTAGGCAGGAAAGCTTTTCCGTTCTTTCTCCAAGAGACCTCCATAGACTTACCAGGAGGCCTATGATCGGGCTCTGGAGCAGGTCGAGATCGACGAACAACTTAAGGTCAAGATAGAACATGACGACATGAGAACGGCAAAGCGTCTGAAGAAAGAAGCCCCCAAATTTGAGCCAATGCAGAAAGCTCAGAATAAACCTCCCAACAGGTCGACCTATCGCCTCCCTGCTCCTCCGTATAGGCAAGAAAGATATCCAGCAAAACGAACCCCCCCCCCCCCCCCCCCCCCCCCCCCCCCCCCCCGGGCTTCGCCGCCTCCTAGGACCGTGGCTCTAGTAATGCAATGGGAAAAAGGGTATGACTACTACACCCCTTTGAATGCTTCCAGGGAAACAGTCTACCTTGCCATACGAGATAAAGGGTTGCTCCAAAAGCCCGCTCCCATGAAGGCCCCAGCTGACAGGAGAAACCGGTACAAGTACTGCGACTTTCACGAAGACGTGGGCCACAACAGTTCAGAGTGCTATAACTTACGCAACCAGATTGAGGCCTTGATAAGAAGAGGATGCCTGATTGAGTTCTTACAACAGGTCAGAGATAATATCAGGACTGGAAGGGAGGTACAAGCTGAAATCCGTGAGGACGTAGAAAAGAGGAAAGGGGAGCAAGCTGACTTAATGCAACAGATCCAGGTGATACACACTATCAGCTGAGGTCCTACATTGGCCGGCGTTTCCAATAACTCCCGAAAAAACCACGCAAGAAAGGTTCCCCACCTCGGAGAGAGCCGATGGATCTTCGAAGTCAGCCAGAGCCCGACAGAGCCCTCCCAGTCAGCTCAGATCGTATTCACCGAAGCAGATGTCTTCAACACTGTGCAACCTCATGATGATCCTATGGTAATCACGATATAGATCGCCAACTGTCTGGTCTATCGCGTGCTCGTGGATACAGGTAGCAGCGTAGATATCCTCTTCAAGGATACCCTGGAAAAATTGAACCTGAAGCAACGTTGCTAAAACAGCTGTACCACTCCGCTTTATGGTTTCACTGGGGACTCGATCATACCAGTGGGGTCAATGATCCTCCCAGTAATCATCGGGGTCACCCCGCTCCAACAGAATGTAATGACCGACTTTGTTGTGGTGGACACCCCATCGACCTACAACGCCATCCTAGGGAGACCTTTCCTGTCCTCCTTGAAGGGAGTCTTGTCCATATACCACAACGTCTTGAAATTCTCGGTTGGAACCAAAGTAGTAGAGGTACGCGGAGACCAGCAGGCATCCAGGAAATGCTACGCAGTATCTGCCGATCCTACAGCCCTAGCGAAGCAGTGTGTACATGTGACATTAATCCAGGAAGACATGGATACATCCCGGATAATCTAGGAGGAGAAGGAGCCCGCAGAATCAAAGCTATCTTGGACCTGGAATCCCCGACCTCGCTCAAGCAAGTACAGATTCTGACTGGACGGGTGGCGGCACTCAACAGGTTTATCTCTCGCTCCACCGATAAATGTCTCCCTTTCTTCAAGGCCATCAAACAAGGAAAGAACATGAAATGGAGCCAGGAAAGCGAGCAGGCGTTTCAAGCTTTGAAAGAGTACCTAACAAGCCCCCTTTTGTTAGTCAAGCAGGTTCTCGGAGATGAGTTACAAATTTACCTGGCTGTATTAGAAATCGCAGTAAGCGGGGCTTTGGCCAAGGATTGTAGCAACGGTTTTCAAAGACCCATATGCTATGTGAGTCATGCTTTGACCAAATCAGAAAGGAATTACATTCTCCTGGAGAAGCTCGATTATGCTCTGGTGATCTCAGCGAGGAAACTCCGTCCCTATTTTCAAGCTCACACAATAGCAGTGGTGACAGACCAACCCCTCTGTCAATTCTTGCAAAGACCAGACGTATCAAGAAGGCTAGTTTTATGGGAACTAGAGATCACTCAGTTCGACCTAAAGTATAAGCCCCGGACTACGATTAAGGCACAGGCTTTGGCCGACTTCGTGGCAGAATTCTCAGCTATCCCAGATCCAGATGATCCCTCAGTATCAAACGAGGTCCCTGAGAAGGTATCCGAGGTCAAAAATTGGCCGAAAGGCTGCAAGCCATAGATCCTCTTTTCAGACGGAGCATCCGGATGAGCTGGGGGAGGAGCTGGTATAGTTTTGATAGATCCGAAGGGGACTGAATTCTATCACTGTTTCAGATTCGAGTTTAAAACTACCAACAACGAAGCAGAATACGAAACCCTCCTAGCCGGGATGAAGGTAGCCATCGAACTAAAGGCCGACTACCTGCAGATCAAGAGCGATTCGTTGCTTGTTGTAAACCAGGTGACTGGGGTCTACCAGGCGAAGGGAGATAATATGGTTGCCTACCTAAATCTAGCTCGGCTGCTGAAAAGCAAATTTAAGGGATTCAAGATCGATCAGGTGCCTCGACACCAAAACCATCGCGCAGATGTTTTGGCTAAAATAGCGGCGAACGGAGGCCAATCTCTACCAAGGGGAATTCCCCTCCAGGTAATCACCCAGCCAAGCATAGCCGCAAATGGAGAAATTTGTTCCCTGGATCGCCTGCCTTGCTGGATGGACCCAATTGTCGCCTACCTCCTTGAAGGAGAGCTTCCTGAAGAGCCCTACCAAGCCCGAAGAATTAAGAGAGTCTCAGTTCGATATTGTATAGTGGACGGATACCTCTACAGGAGGGGCAGATCCCTCTCCTTACTTAGGTGCTTGCATCTTGATGATGCTAAGTGGGCTTTGAGAGAGGTCCACTCTGGTGACTGTGGGAACCACATAGGTGGGGAAGCTCTAGCCTATCAGGTGCTTCGTATGGGGTACTATTGGCCGACCATCCATCAAGATGCAAAGAGTTTTGTGCAATCCTGCGAACCTTGTCAAAGAACTTCAAACCTGAACCACCAGCCACCCGAGTGACTGTCGTCCCTCAGTTCACCTTATCCCTTCGCCATGTAGGGAATCGACCTAATTTGGCCACTTCCTACCACTTCTGGAAAGATGAAACATGCTATCGTGGCTATCGACTACTTCACAAGATGGGTCGAGGCAGGACCTTTTTCTCGAATATCATAAAAGAATACAACCAAGTTCATCAAGACTAACGTGGTATGCAGGTTCGGTACCCCTCTCATCATTATAGCCGACCTAGGAAAGCAATTCGACAACGCCTGATTCAAAGACTTCTGCAAGCGATTGGGGATCGACCTTAGGATCGCTTCAGTGGCTCATCCCAAGACTAACGGGCTGGTAAAATCCACCAACAAGACAATCAAGAAACTTCTGAAAAAGAAGCTTCAGTAGAAGAAAGGTAAATGGGCCGAAGAGCTACCAGAAGTCCTCTGGGCATACCGGACTACAAAAAGAACAGCTACCGGAGAGACACCTTACTCCCTGGCTTTCGGGGTTGAAGCAGTCCTCCCCATCAAGCATAAATTAACCTCGTTCAGGGTACAACACTTTGAGCCCGAAAGTAACGAAGTCAAGCTTCGGGCTAGTCTAGACCTCTTAGAAGAAAAGCAAGACCAGGTAGCAGAGAAAGTAGTGATCTACCAGAGCAAGATCACTAGATACTTAAACCAAAAGGTTAGAGCCCGAAAATTCAAGGAAGGGGATCTGGTACTTAGGAAAGTGACACTGAACACTCGGAAAAGGTCGGATGGAGTCTTAAGTCCAAATTGGGAAGGGCCATATTTGATAAAGCTAGTTGTTCGCAATGGAGCTTATAAACTCGAACACATGGACGGACGATCCATCAACCACACTTGGAATGCAGATCATTTGAAGAAATTCTACCCTTGAAAGGAGTTCTCAAGCAGACTACCCCCCACTTAGTTTTCATTACAGGTACGAATAAAGATGTACTACATCTCAATCATCAATAAAGTCATTTTCCTTTTCTCTTCCATCTTTGTCTCCAACTATGTTCAACATTAGTGACTATACCTTTGTATGGAAATTTGACATAAACCTCTCGAGACCAGGAAATAGCTCGATAGCCCTTCTGATGCCTTGGTCGGACTACCACCCCCAAGAAGGATCCGAGTGTAAGAGCATAGTTGCCCTCCAGATCTCGAGACCAGGAAATAGCTCGATAGCTCTCCTGATGCCTTGGTCGGGCTACCACCCCCAAGAAGGATCTGAGTGTAAGAGCATAGTTGCCCTCCAGATCTCGAGACCAGGAAATAGCTCGATAGCCCTCCTGATGCCTTGGTCGGGCTACCACCCCCAATAAGGATCTGTCTGTAAGAGCATAGTTGCCCTCCAGATCTCGAGACCAGGAAATAGCTCGATAGCCCTCCTGATGCCTTGGTCGGGCTACCACCCCCAAGAAGGATCTGAGTGTAAGAGCATAGTTGCCCTCCAAATCTCGAGACCAGGAAATAGCTCGATAGCCCTCCTGATGCCTTGGTCAGGCTAGCACCCCCGAGAAGGATCTGAGTGTAAGAGCATAGTTGCCCACAAGATCCCAAAGACTAGGAAAAAGCTAAGTAGCCCTCCTAAAGTCTTGGTTGGGTTATCACCCCTTAATATATATATATATATATACATATATATATATATATATATAGAAAATGTTTGCTTTCGTGTGTAGGATCAAAGTCATCATAATTCCCTACACGAATCTTAATTGTTGCTACAGATGCTACTCTGGATCCCATGCAAGACCAGAAACAGAATAAAAGTTCTCAAAAAAGCGCTTCGATTTATCATTAAGGACGAGGGGAGCCTATCCCCCGATAAGGCTACATCCAAATAAGGAGCCCAACCCCTGAACTCGGGCTACAAAAAGAAGAAGAAAAATGAAAATTTGATAATGGCAAAACAGGGTGCCCACCCCTTTTTTCCGGGCAATCAAAAACAAGTCATCCGCTTCAAGCTTTGGGACTCTCATGGCTCCCCTCCGCTGGCCCTCCTCCTTCCTGCTGATCCTCGGCATCAACCCCCTCTACAGGTAGCTGTCCATCTGGGTTATCCTCACCGACGGCTCTTCCATCTAGAGGCTCCATCGGATGATCAGCTGGATCTTCCTCCAAAACTTCATTAACTACGTCCATAACCTCATGAGGGACAGCCGCGTCAAGAAGGGCAGCCAAGGACCCCATCTGGCTCCTGTCGACCTCCATCTCTGTTAAAGGGGGATCCTTAGATGGGCTCCTAACCTCTTCACCAGCTCCCGATTGGTCCTCCTCGGATCGAGAAGACATCACTTTGCTGGAAGACTCCCCAGGACCCAAGGTGATAAAGGAAGGAAGATGGAATGAGGGATCTGACTGAGCGGGCTGCTTCCCAGTTCCTGCTAGGCTAGAAGGGACCACCTTGTCGCCCTCAGGGCGAGATAACTCGGCAGCTTTGAGCATTATTTCCTGTCTGTCCCAGCCAGCAATAGACGATAAATCAAAGGGAGGAGGAAGAGCTTCCGCGGCCTGAAAGGAAGCATAAAAATACCCGTCACTGAAGGAGGTCTCCGCATCAGCTTGCAGCTTGGCCACCTGAGTAATCAGAGACTGGTTCTCGAGGTCCAGCTTCTTAGCCTCAGATCTCCGGGAATTCCGCTGCCTAGCCCGCCGGAGAGATTGAAGACGCTCCTGATCAAAAGATTGCTTCATCCTCTTATGATCGCAGCGAAGCTCAGCCATCTCGAGCTCGATTTTTCCCTGGCTAGAAGTCACCTCTTCCACTAAAGACCGAGCCTGCTTGAGCAGTTCCCCTGCATTCTCGGCTTCAGCCTCGGCTTTTGCAGCCCGATCATGAAGGAGGGCTATCTGCTGGCCCATCGAGACATTAACCTTAAAGGCCTACAAAATACAGAACCCGAGTTAGAAACTAAACGAATTAACAAAAGTAGCGTGAAGGAAATACAATTACCTCAGCTAATATAGCAGACCCCTTGGTTATAAGGACGTCCTCAGGCATAGAAGCCATCTTGGAGATCCCGCCACCCGGACAGGACGCTATGAACTGTTCCAGGACCTCATCTCGCCCCGTCGAGCTCGACTGAGGCCGGGAGCGACTGGGAGGAACCTTCGCGACACCTTTCCCAGAAGCAACACCTTTCCCAGAAACCTCAGAGGCTTTGGTTGTTAGAAGCGCAGCGGAATCAGGTGTTTGAGTCGAAGGGGTAGCGACTTTAGCGGCTACAGCTGAGGGGGTAGAAGCAGCCGGGCTAACCACCTGGGGAGCTTTACCCAAAGCCCGAAAAGCCCGCGAGGCAAGGGTGGCCATCTTAGACCCAGGCAGAGAGATACACGAAGCCAGGGCAGGTTCGACCCCAGATGAGGGAAGAGAAGCTCCACCTTGAGGAGAGCGTGAGACGTGACAGGTGGCCGGCTCCACGATAAAAACTATAAAAAAAATGTTAGAACCGAGCCAAGTAAAAAGGAGAAGCAACTCAATGACACTTACGAGGAATAGCGTCTGAAATCCACAAATACTTGTTCACCCTACGAGGATCAAAAGCTTCAGCAGTAGGGAACTTCAGATTCAGATAATTCCGGGCTAGAATAGCCTTTAAGACGGCTTCGGGTTCAGAAGGCAGGGAGTCCCGGTCCCAAGAGGGCTTGTCACTGAAAGCCGTAGGAACCTCGAATTCATGCCCTCCGATGAAAATCGAGCTCCCCCAGTCATCCCCCGCCAGGATCCATTCCTCTTTCCACGAGGGGTCCTTCTTCGAGGCACCAGAAACGATGAAGTTGAGCTTATTCTTGGCCTTGGCATAGAACTGGCCTCGAGGAGCCCCAGACAAGCTCCCAATCTGGAAGAGATAAGCTAGCTCTTCTGCACCTGGCTCCCTCGTCACTTTACTCATCTGGCATTGTTCCCTCCATAACACAAGGAAACCAATCAGATGCCTCCAGAAGCCAGGCGTCAACTGGAGGGGAGCGAGCTGGATGGCGTTGAGAGCCCACCGAACGGTTGGATAGAGGGGAAGCCTGACCCCGTTCTCAAGAGCGGCCACATGAATCGGAAGCACGCCTTTAGGCGGGTTGAAAAAATCGTAATTTTTGGGAGGCACCGAGATGGATACGCTGTCGGGGATGCCAAACTTTGACCTCAAGCGGTCAATCGACACCGGGTCAACGGTGGAATCAGGGACAACCCGAAAATCATAGGGAGGGAGCCTCTCCCCAAGGGGACCAGGAGCAGAGACCCGATGCTCCCCCGCAACGCCACTGGCCGCTTCTCTATCGGAGTCATCATCGACGATATCTAAAGGGTGGTCGGGATGGTTGGAGAACCCAGTCCCGATAGATACATTCCTACTTGACCGCCGACGTTATGAGGTGGGTGGGGAATCATCGTCGTCAGAGCTCCTCCTAGCCTGCTTCCCCAGAATATAAGACTGACGACCTCCTCGCAGTCGAATATGGAATCAGCTGAGTCACGACTATTTTTCGACATTATAGAAGATGAAGAATGAAGAAAGAAGCAAGCTCGGAGGAAAAGCTATGGAAATATTTCTCAGCAAAAAGTTTTTTAGCTCGAAGAGATGTGAGGAAGATGAGGAGGAAAACAGACATATATATAGGCAGAAGGGCAACAGCACCGAGATACTCGTCTGGTACCGGTAAAAAATCGATTACAGTAACGTAAACGGATTAAACTCGAAAGCGGGCTAATCATCTCATGCCACATCACTTACGCAGTTAAGAGGATGATCTCCCCAAGATTCTGGTAACGGTAAAAAATCTCGGGGACTGTCGTAACGCAATCAGATTAATTCGAAGATAAATTAGTCAGTTCGCAACACGTCATTCAAATGAAGAAATTTCCCCAATATTTCGGTAACGGTAAAAAGAGGAAGATTTCCCAAATAAAGTGAGAATCTAACCTCAACCCCGAGCTCGACGACTGGTGTTCAAGTCAGAGGAGACTTCTATTAATAGCCAAAATTGGCTAAGGACCAAAAGGAAATTTTCCACCTCCCAGACCTGGTTCCATACCCGAGAGTTTCACCAGGAGACCTCTCAATCCAGAGCCGAGCTACTATACCATCCCAGAAATAAGGGCGGGCTCCGAAAACATCCGGGATAGAGCCCAGACCCGAGAGCTTCCACCAGGAGACCTCTCTGTCCAGAGCCAAACTGTGATACCACCCCAGGAACAAGGACGGGCTCCGGAAACATCCGGGATAAAGCCAGGAACGATCAGATCTAGCCAGCATCACCAAAACTAGAAGCTCCCCGAAGTCGAGGTCATCTCGCAAGTGCTCTAGAGACTCGTATGTACCTCGATTGCCACAGAAGAATGTCCCTAATAGCCGCGAGGTCAGTCGAAGCCACACCTAGCTTCAAAAGGTCAGTCGAGGCCACACCTAGCTTCGAAAAGGTCAAGGGAAGCCAGATTTGGCTCCAAGCTGGATGAAACTTCTCAGATATCAAGGTCGAAATACTAATCAACCTCCCTGGTTGATGCACCACACCATATCGTCATATCCAACAACCTCCATAAAGGATCATACTGAAAGGATACGAGGAATGCATTGAACAATATCTGGAAACGTTACCTACATGCAGAACAAGTAATAAAATCCAAAAAGAAAACAAACTGATCTCCACCACGATACTCTCAATTCGGACGTCAATCCAAAAGTCAATGACATTAAAGTAAGAAATCCCGCCCGATAAGGAGGAGATTGAGAAAATCAAGGGAGAATCAATCTGTTGACCTACAAACTATGTATAAATAGAAAAGAAAAGAAATGGAAAAGAGGAGACTACTATTCGACAGGCATACGACTAACAATTGACCATTCCCTAGAGAGAGTTGAGAGAAAAGAGAGAAGAACCTCTGCATTTGTATACCATGCATGTTCAATAAAAACATTCTTGCTTACTTGTCACTTTATAAATCACTATTACATATACAATGAATTTTGGCCACCACCTACGTGGTAGTGGTCTGGAGGGCGTTAATTGAGATTTCTCATCTCGAGCAAAATTTCCGTTAACAGGTATAAATGAAGAATTCATATCATTGCTTTTAGCTCTCATCGGGGCGTGGCCATGTTTATGAGTTTGTCTTTGATGTTGCACCGGTTGGCTTTTCTTGGGAGCATTAGCCGGATGTTGGTGCCTTTTTGGTTTAGCATGATTAATTTGATTAGCTTGCCTTAAAGGTTGATTGAGCTTTATTGAGGCATCCTCAAAGGTTGAGGTTGAGCTTGTTTCCTTGGAAGCATCTTCAAGGATGAGCTCTTAGATGATTCACCCACAACAAGAACTTTCTTAGGGTGTTGAGACCAAGGTGGACAAGTAGGAGCAATATCCTTCACAAGTATAGACTTGCCCAAGGAAGATGTGGTCTCATCATGTGCAAGAACAAGCCCTTGCTTGTCATTTGGCTTCAATTCAATGCCAATCATTTTGGAACCCGAAGTCATCTTAGCAAGTGTACTTCTTGCATCTTCAAGTTCCATCTTTAACTTGCCTTCACTTTCTCTTACACATCTCACTTTATCATTCAAGTGAGTCATCTTGGCTTGTAGTTGAAGATTATCCATTTCCAATCTAAGGATATCATTTTTCTTCTATTTCAAAGACTTTTGAAGAGAATCAATCAACTCTTGATAATCCACCACATTATCACAAGAGTATTCGGGGCATGAATCAACACTATCGAAGCTTCTCCCACTTGTGCTTGTGAGAGTCATATCATAAAGGCTTCCTTTTCTCAAGCATACTCCTCTTCGGTTCCAACATTCAAGGCCACCCATCTTGAAATCTTCAAGTGATAAACATTTAATGATGGCTTGAGTTTCTTCGTGGTAAGAAACCGGAAATGCGAGGTAGTTGATCTCACTAGCGACTGAGCTTGTGGAGCACTCTTCAACTATTTCAACTTCGCTATCACACCGAGTAGCGATCATACCAACTCCTCCATTCTTGTACTTCAAGTTACCACACTTGGAGGCAATGTGGCCAATTCCACCACACTCAAGGAAAGGGACATATTTCCTTGACATTTCCTTTTCCTCCTTGACTTTGGAGGTCATACCCTTCTTTTAAGATTTCAAAAATCTCCTAAATCTCTCAATCATGAGAGTCATATCCTCATCGGAGTCATCTATCTCCCTCACAACATTAGAGGTCATCAAAGAAATACCCACTCTAAGTGTTTCACTCTCACATATGGTGTTTAGTGAATAAATGAAAGCAGATGAAATGCAAAGATCAAAATATACACAAATGTAAGACACACAAAAATAGCAAGGATCTCCTATGTATGTCTAGGAACCCGCTGATCGGGCCAAATATGCTGTATATTTAGGCCCTCAAATCCTTACCTTATGTTCTGTTTTCGTGCGTTTTTGTATCTCTTATGGGTTGTTTTGTGCTTATTTGTAGGAAATGATGTAGAGATAGGCTTGGAAGCATATTGTGGTGATTCCAGCAGAAAAGGGGCGAAAGCAAAGGCAAAGGAGCACAAACAGCTCTACAGTGCGGGTCGCAACCGCACTCCAGCCATACTCCAGCCGCACTCATGTGCATAGCCGGGGCAGAATGCAAGTACAGAGATAAAGTACGGGTACAGTGCGGGTCATCCAACCACACTCCACCCACACCGTTGCCAAACCAGAGAAGCTGATGTTGCACCTGACGATAAAGTGTGGGTACTGTGCGGGTCATCCAACCGCACTCTACCCGCATTAATGCCAAACCAGAGAAGTTGAAGAGGCACCTAATATTAGAGTACGGTTACTATGCAGGTCATCAAACCGCACTCCACCCGCACTTGCACCAAAGACAGAAGAGCTGAATTGTACCTGACATTAGAGTGAGGGTACTGTGCTGGTCATCAAACCGCACTCCACCCGCACTTGCACCAAGAACAGAAGGTGGATTTTACACCTGACAGGGAAGTGCGATTCAAGTGCGATCAAAGTGCGATTCCAAGTGCGGGTCAAGTGCGGGTGATTCAACCGCACTCCACCAGCACTAATGCCCTGATCTGAGAACTGAAGTTGCAGACAACCCATACAGTACGGGTACAGTGTGGGTAATTCACCCGCACTCCACCCGCACTCCGAGCGCGCCAGTCTGATTTTCAAAGCTTAAGTGACCTATTTTTGTATCTAGTATAAATAGAAAAGTATAGAAACGTTTTAAGGAGCTTTTGACTCCGTTTAGCAGAGATTAAGCATTCCTAGATCTAGTTTCTCTCTCTCTCTCTCTCATCCTTACATTCTCTACTCAACTTCAAGGAAGTTAGGAGATTGGAGCCACTTCAAGGAAGGAGATGTTCTCCAAGGGTTATTTCTTTCTCTTTTCTCTTGGTTTCCTAGTTGTTATGAGTAGCTAAATCCTTTCTAAGGGGTTGATGGAGTAGTTAGTTAAATATTGGGCTTGTACATAAACTTGATATTATATTGATATTCATGTCTATCTTCCATTGATCTATTCTTTGTGAATGTTTATCATTGATTTCTTGTGTAGATACATCCTCTTTGCAAGATATCTTCGTATTATGTATGAGTATTGCATCTAGATATACATCATATTTAGTTGTTCAATGCTCTAAATAATAGACGGAAAGTCATGAATTCCGACTCCGGAACCGCGGTTTTAATCTAACCTCGATCGTGTTTTCCGGCACTATACATCCTAGGTCGGAATCCATGAGAGAGTTAGAAGTCATCACTATACATCCTAGGGTAACTATTTGTAATCGGTTGAGTCATTGTTAGGTAGACGAGCTTCATTTCTAGAATCCGATAAACAACCAACTCTATACATCCTAGGTTGGTAGTTTACACGGATTAATCCCTAATAGGTAGTCTGCACTATACATCCTAGGTTGGCCACCTTCTAGGGATAAATAACCGACTCTATACATCCTAGGTCGGTTACCTTGAATAGCCGTGCTATTGACAAGTTTGTTGCATTGCCCAGTATTTACTTTCGTATCCATTAACTCCTTAGTTTACATCATCTCTATATATCCCTCATTCCATTTCCCCCTTCATTAATTTGCATAATTATTTTAGTGTTATTTTTAGTATAATTCACCACCACCATTTTCACCAACTCATGTTTAGCTATTATATATATACATATCATTACTTTAGCAATAACTAATTTAACTTGCTCCGCTCCCTGTGGACGACACCCTACTTGCCACTATATCTATGTTTTCAAACTAAATTAGGCTTGTGAGGTTTTATCAAATATTGTTGACAGACTGATCTTTTTAAAACGACTATAAGAGAAAAACGCTCTGTCAAATGGCGCCGCTGCCGGGGAGCGGCATGTTTAGTTTAATTAGTTTTGCATAAGTAAAGTTTATAGTTACTTATTTTCCTGATACTTCTTTGTTTGTATATTTTTACGTTGTGTGGTAGTTTTTGTTTCTTGATATCCTAGGTTCATGGATACCCTCTGGAAAGATTCAGGATCCGAGTATGAACCCAGTATTGACCCATATAACCAAGACTGGGATGTGATCAAGATTTCCAGGAGGGATGCAATGTGGGCGAAGAGTTTTCGACCAAAGAGAGACTAGCAGTGTTGCTAAAGGACTACTTACAAGAGAATGAAGAGACAACATTAGTAGAGCAGAGAATAGAAGAAATTGTGCAAGCGACACAGAGTCCATAAGACATTAATGCAAGTCAGCTGAATATGGGAACGTTTGATGAATGGATAGGAGAGTTCATGCAGTCAGCCAACCAGGATATGCAAAAGGTCCAGATGCTACAACAGGCACATTTAGAGAGTTGGGAGACATACATGTGGAAGAATGATAGGCAATCAAATGAGATGGATGCATCTATTCACAGGATCGAGTTTCAGATAGGTCAGTTGGCTGAATTATTATAGGAAAGAGAAAAAGGGAAATTCCCAAGTCAACCGGAACAAGCTAGTGCAAAGAAAATCCTTAGAAGCGGAAGAGTTTTGGGAGAAAAGGATAAGGGCACTGTCACAGAAGAAGAAGACGAGGTGGTTCATACGGAAGTAAAGAATGACAAAGAGTTAGAAAAGGAGAAAAATGTCCAGTTAGCAGACCCAGAACCAAGACCTCAGCTACATAAGTCATCCAACCCTTATGTACCGCCTATACCATTCCCAGGGAGGCAGCAAAACTCTAAGTTGGAGAAATCACATCAGGAAATCTATGATCTCCTTTCCATGGTAACCGTCAACTTACCACTATTAGATGCCATTGAGAAAATGCCGGCTTATGGTAAATTTTTCAAAGACTTGAGTAAGGATAAAGAGCGGTTCAGACCGAAACAACAGGAGCGTCTAAATGAGAATGTCAGTGCAGTAATTCAATGGTCATTGCCCCAGAAAATGAAGGACCCAGGGAGTTTTATAATTGACATTACGATTGGCGGGTCAAATCGAGAAAGTGTGATGTTGGACTCAGGAGCAAGCATTAATCTCATGCCGTTCTCGGTCTACAAGAAGCTAGGTTTGAATGACCTCAGAAAAACCACTATGTCCCTTGTCTTGGCAGATGCTTCTGCTATAAGCCCTAAGGGCATTGTCGAAGATGTGTTAATACAGATAGAAAAGTTAATCATACATGCTGACTTCGTGGTGATTGACATGGATGAAGAAAGAGACGAAAGAGATGTGAAGTTGCTTTTGGGTAGACCTTTCATGGCAACTGCTAGGGTAGTGATTGATATGCATGCAGGCAAGCTGACCATGAAGGTAGTAGACGAAACAGTGGAGTTCAACATCTTTGACTCTTTATCATACCCAGTGGGTTCCCATGACTGTAACTCTATGAATTTCTTTGAGGAGGAGTTGGATACCACTATTGAAGAGGAATTCGAAAGAGAAGGAAATGCAGATGACCTGGTACCATTAGAAGAACTTCCTCAAAGAGTTGAATTGAAAGCACTCTCGTCGAACTTGAAGTATGTGTTTCTCGACAAAGAAAGGTTGAACCCAGTGATCATTTCCGTTAATTTGGAGGGAAGTCAAGAAGAGGAACTACTTGGAGTGTTGAAAGAGTACAGAGAAGCCATTGGTTGGTTCATAGATGACATTAAGGGAATAAGTCCTACCATGTGTATGCATAAGATTTTGCTAGAAGAAAACGCCAAACCTACACGGGAGGCACAAAGGAGGCTGAATCCAATCATTCAAGAGGTAGTAAAAAAGGAGATATTGAAGCTTCTTGATGCAGGGATTATCTACCCAATATCAGATAGTAGATGGGTTAGTCCTATTCATGTCGTCCCAAAGAAATCAGGAGTTACAGTAGTGAAGAATGAGATGAGTGAGTTAGTAGCACAAAGACTCCAGATAGGGTGGCGTGTTTGTGTAGACTACCGGAAGTTAAATGTGGTCACAAAGAAGGACCATTTTCTCTTACCTTTCATCGACCAAGTCCTAGAGCGGTTGGCAGGGCATCAGTTCTACTGCTTTCTAGATGGGTATTCCGGGTACAATCAGATAGTTATGCTCCGGAAGACCAAGAGAAGACCACGTTTACTTGTCCCTATGGAACTTATGCCTTCCGAAGAATGCCCTTTGGCCTTTGCAATGCCCTAGGTAAATTTCAAAGGTGTATGGTTTCGTTGTTTTCGGATATGGTGGGAGAGATTATTGAAGTTTTCATGGACGACTTCTCAGTATTCGGGGACTCGTTCAAGTCATGCCTTGATAACTTATCGTTAGTGCTACAAAGATGCATGAAAAAAAACTTGGTTTTGAATTGGGAGAAATGTCACTTCATGGTACAACAAGGGATTGTCTTGGGTCACATAATATCTGAGAAGGGGATTGAAGTAGACAAGGCAAAGGTTGAAGTTATCAAGAGTTTGCCACCTCCTCGCAATGTCAAAGACATTCGGTCATTTCTTGGTCATGCAGGTTTCTAGAGGAGATTCATCAAAGATTTTTCAAAGATCTCTAGACCGCTATGCTTGTTGCTACAAAAGGACAAAGATTTTGTGTTTAGTTCAGAATGTGTGGTGGCATTTGAATCTTTAAAGGAGGCTTTGACCTCATCTCCAGTAATTGCGCCACCAGTTTGGGATTTACCATTTGAAATAATGTGTGATGCCTCTGACTTCACTGTAGGTGCTGTTTTGGTTCAAAGGTTTGGCAAAGACCCACATGTCATATATTACTCATCCCGGATTTTGAATGACGCACAGATGAACTATTCGACAACAGAGAAGGAATTATTGGCGGTTATTTTTGCTCTTGAGAAATTCAGGCAGTACTTGGTAGGTGCCAAGGTTGTAGTATAATCAGATCACGCGGCTTTGCGATATCTGCTCCAAAAGAAAGATGCAAAACCCAGGCTGATTAGGTGGGTGTTGCTGTTACAAGAGTCTGATTTAGAAATCCGGGACAAGAAGGGTTGCGAGAATGTGGTCACTGATCATCTTAGCAGGATAGTTCATGAGAGTCAAATAGATTGGGACGAGATTCCATTGAGAGAAAATTTCCCTGACGAACATCTGTGGGCCGTACAGGATAAGGAACCGTGGTATGCAGATCTGGCAAAATATCTGACACATGGGGTTTTCCCCCCTGAACTAGATTGGCAGGGTAAGAAAAGGTTTGCTAGGAGATCAAGAGAATACTTCTAGGACGAGCCTTACCTTTTCAAACATGGGGCAGATCAGGTGATTAGGAGGTGTGTGCCAGAAAATGAGCAGTATGATGTGTTGCGATTCTGCCATGACTTACAGTGTGGAGGCCATTTCAACGCAAGGAAGACAGCACTGAAGGTGTTGCAGTCAGGTTTCTTCTTGGTATCACTGTTTAAAGATGCTTATCAGTTTTATGTGGCTTGTGATAGATGCGAACGCATAGGGAACATTGGTAAACGGAATGAGATGCCACAAACTGGAATTTTGGTGGTTGAAGTATTTGACACTTGGGGTCTTGATTTTATAGGGCCGTTCCCACCTTCTTATGGGAATAGCTATATTTTAGTAGGGGTTGACTATGTTTCCAAATGGGTTGAGGTAGTTGCCACAAAGACCAATGACAGTAATATGGTGGTTAAATTCGTAAAGGAACATATCCTGACCCGATTTGGGATCCCAAGGGTGATCATTAGTGACGGAGGGAGCCATTTCTGTAACAAAATCCTAGGAAATCTATTGAAGAAGTATGGAGTGCGTCACAAGGTGGCCACACCATACCACCCTCAGACATCAGGACAAGTTGAAGTAAGTAACAGGCACATCAAGTAGATTCTGGAGAAGACAGTCTCCTCCACTAGGAAGGATTGGGAATTGAAACTATCTGACGCCTTATGGGCGTACCGAACGGCTTTCAAAACTCCTATTGGGATGAGCCCGTATAGGTTGGTTTTTGGTAAAGCTTGTCACCTTCCGGTAGAACTGGAACATAAAGCTTGGTGGGCAATCAAAAAGCTGAATTGGGAGTATGACAAGGCAGGTGAAGAAAGATGCAATCAGTTGAACGGGTTAGATGAATTCAGATTGGAAGCCTATGAGAGTTCACAACTCTACAAGGAAAAAACAAAAGCTATTCATGACAAACGATTGGTAACGAAGGATTTCCAACCGGGAATGCTGGTGTTACTTTATGAGTCTCATTTAAAGTTGTTTCCTGGAAAGTTGAAATCAAGATGGTCAGGCCCACATCGCGTTATTAATGTCTCTCCTAATGGAGCTATAGACATTCAGAATTTGAGGAACGATGGGATATTCAAGGTTAATGGGCATAAGCTAAAACCGTATTTTGGACCAAAGACCTGCTGCAAGGGTGTTGGGTCCATGGAACTTGCTAAACCATAGCACATCTATCATTTCTGAGCACCGGTAAGAGGCAGCCTGCTCAGGTCATTTTTAAACTATTTGCCTTCAGAATTTTATTTCATAGACTTATTTTTCTTTTCTTTTCGCATTTGATATTCGTTTGGTAGAGTTGTTGTGTGGTTTTAAGCTAGGTTGTGCATCTTTTGGGAAGCACACAACAATATGCATGGACATCGAACGATCTTCCTTCTAAAGGGAGTTTTCTACCTTCGGTTTTGTACTTAAGTTTTCAATGAATGCGATTTACTTTTTGTTATTATGAATGAGCATGGTTTAATGTATATCTAGATTCGGTTTGGGGGTGTTGATCCCTCATCCAGCCATTTATTACGATTATGCTTGTTCTTTCCAACAATGAGGACATTATTGAGTTTTGGTTTGGGGTGCATCACGCCTCGGCCTTGTACAGTTTAGTTTCCAATTTTTCAATTTTATCGCTTGTCCATTTGTTTCAAACTGTAATCCAGTATGGGTATGATGCCTCTAGAGTGTGCTTTTGACGAGTTCCTTATATGCGCTCTGACCTTGTGATATAGTTTGGTGCCACTTGAGGGTTAGCTTGCACCATCATGGGTTCGTCCCACCCGTTGGTGTTAAGTATTAGGGACTCAGTGTTCCCATGTCTTGTTCTAACAGTGGAGATACCCGTGAGATCACAAACACAAGCATGAAAGTGTGTTTTCTGAGTGTATTTTTGATTATTCTTAAACACGCCTCTCGTCATGTATGTCATGTGCCATAGGACTTGCATCATTTTTTGAATTGCGTGATGGATGCTTTCATTCCCTTTTTAGATGGTTGTGGAAGTGATATTAGGGAATGTATGTGTATTGAATTACCTTTATAGCCTAAACACCACTTACCATATTGTGTGCTCCAAAGCCAATTTGAAGCCAAACACTTACCCTTTCATTTGGTACCACATTCAACCATATACCTGTTGGGGTTTTTGCCCTAAAGCTTGTAATATGTAAATATAATTTGAACATAAATAAAAGAAGTAGTATATTCATTCATTTTGTGTCATACTTTATATAACATGTGCACTTAACATCCAAAATTGCCGGATGTAATTTCGAACTGAGTATATGAGTGTCATATATAGATGGATTTAGTTTGAAATGAGCAATCTAAAGAGCATGTAGATAGCAAATAAAGCTGAGTACTTTATTTATGGTTAATCTACAGCTGCGGTCCATTTCTTAGTGTACGGTGATCCTATCCTGGATCATTCATATGTGGATATGAGAATGGAGGCACCTTGTATGATGTGATCATATAGGACTGGGCCATGATCTATATGAATCTCTCACTAAGATCCGTTTAATGATGAGATTCATATATATCAACTAATGATGGCTATATGTGGATGATCTTAATCCTGAGTGTCTTATCGACTCCTTCAGGTTAGATCGTGGTCTTTGATATACCATGGGTGAGGTCGGAGTTGCATTCCCGATCAATATACTCTGTATGTTGGGATCGCGGTTTGGCTTGTGGCTGGGAAGGTTTGTACACAATAGTGGAATCCACTCCTTCTTGTGAGAAGTAGATGGTAGTTCCCTTAAGGGTTGATTCAGGGTTTGAACAATATGAGCGCTCTCCTAATTCCCTAAGGAATGTAGGATTTATTGTTCATTAGAGAATCAATGGTACTTAATGGAAAGATATGATTAGAGGGGTATAACGGACATTATGACCCAGCTCTAATTATGAACTACATGTGGAGGATTATACCATATGTAATAGCTATATCGATGGATACCGAGAGTTATTGATTTGTGTAAAAACGTCTACAGTTGAGAGAGTGCAGCTTCGGGTTTTTTAATGGAATAACACCGAAGTTAATAATCATGAAATATTAATTAAAGAGTTTAATTAATAATTTCTAAGGATTATTGGAGCTCAAAATATTGTGGGTCCATTAGGTCCCCTTGCTAGCCCGATCGATTTAGGTAACAAGGGTCACGGTTAATTAATTTGATTGTCCAATTAATTGTGTTACGAAAGTGACACGTATTTATTCGGGAATTAATTGAATAATGGGATTATTTAATTAATGAATAATGGTGATTAAATAAATTAAATAAATTGAATAATAAGATTATTTAATTATGTTGTTAATCACTAAATGAAGGGTGTTAGTTGATATTTGATTTTGAATAAAATAAGATAATATAATTATTTTATTTTATTAAATTAAATATTTGAAATTGAATTTAAAATGTTTGAATTCAAAAATAAATATTTAATTAATTTTAAAAGGATATGAGATATCTTTTTAAAGTTTTAAAAATCAAAATTTGATTTTCGGTTTTGTTTGAATATAGATGAGATATATATTTAATTAAAATAAATAACCGAATGATATACATACACAGCAAAAGAGAGAAAAGTAATTAGATTACTTGAAGCCAAAAGAGAAGAGAAAAAGTTATCGTGCACAACAAACGAAAAAGCAAAACAAAAAAGAAAAATAATAGGGTGCAGTGAAAACAACAAGGGTTGCACTTCTAGGTTTTGTTTTGGTGTGTGTGTTCTTCTCTTCTTCCTCCATACAGGTCCTGAATATCGTGACGCGCCCACACGCTGTTACCAGTTCCGGAAGATAGCGAGAAAGATCACGTGGTTCAAATCAGGAGCAGTTCGTATTAAAGTGAAGGAGCCTCCTACGTAGGTATGAAAATGTTTCATCACTTTATAATTTCATTTGATTATTACTGTACAAATGGGTTAGTTTAAATGATTGCGTAAAAAAGTTTTAAAACTCTTCCGCTGCGCAATCTGTAACCCTAGGTTTCAACAATTGGTATCAGAGCCAATTTTTGTACAGTATAATCGAATTCGATTACTCCTGATATGTATGAATGTGTAGGCACATATTTTTTTTTATGAGTGTATGATGTTTTTTTATTTAAATTGTTTAATTTAAAAACATGGTTGATCGAAATTTTTTATGGTGTTGTGGATTTAGAGTGTTTCAGGGTTGTATAATATTTTTTTTTATTTTATTTTACTGTTGTATTATTAAAAAAAAGTGTAATCACAAGACCTGGTAGCGCATGAAGATTGCACGTGCAGACCTGGTGCGCGCATCGTAGACAGGCAAATGCCTAGCATGTTCACCAGCGCTGCGCGCATTGCAGACCAGTGAAGCTCACGCAGCCTTCCAGCGCTCAACGTCCAGCGCGCGCCACCAGCGCCTTACCAGCTGCGCGCATGCACACCAGAGCGTGCCACCAACGATGCCCACCGGCGTGCGCCTTCCAGCGCGCAATCCTTCCAGCGTGCAAGCTTCCAGCGCGCTCCTACCACCTGCGAGCATGCAGACCAGCGCATGTTGACCAGTGATGCGTACCAGCGATGCTACCAGTGCACATGATCTGAAGAGATTGGAAGTCTTGGAAATTACAAGAAGACCAAGGGATGCCTTGGGAATATTTTTTGTAATTAGATTCCAATTTTTAGGTTAAATAATCCACAACACTCGGTCAACTCATGTATGTTTTAATTATTTGATGATTAAGCATTTCCATGCATATACATGTCATTTAAATTAGTTATACCTACATATATATGTTGATATATCATACATGCATTATAGCCATCTATATTATGTGTTTATTTTTTTTTAATTTGATTAAAATGGGTTATTCACATAATTGGCTATTTTTAATGGGATTAGTTTTTAGGAATAAAAACTTGGTAAATCTCAATTATTACTAATCTTTTTATTAAAGAGTTTAAATACTTAGATTAGTAGGGTCCTTAATATATATATATATATATATATATATAAGGATTAATTTGATTAAGCTCCTCATAATAATTGGACCTAATAATGTGTTTAGTTTTAATAGTTAAAACTTGGTAAATACACATTTAATAATAATTCTAGTCTTAGTAAACAGTTTACATAGATTTGAATTATCACTAATGAACTAAATTTTTTAAGTGTTAAAAATCAATTTAGTTTATTAGTTATTGGAATAGGATTCTAATAATTTGTGATTAATGCACTTGACGCTTAAATTAAAATTAGCCGTTTAATCTAGTTTAATCTAGGTGCATTAATATTAATAGAAAACCCTTAATATAAAATAGTGAGTGGGAGAGGGATATATGACATTATATCCCGCGGTCTCCATCATTAGTTCAACACCGTGAGATTCGAGTGGGGCCTCGTGACGGCTTTGTTTTCGTCCTCCCTAAGGAGGGTTTCCATAAGAATCAATACCAAGGTTGACTTCCTAACAGATAGGATTTCGGAGGGGATTTCGGGATTGACCGACCCTAAGGCGGCAATTTTTGAGTTAAGCTCCTGAGATCTGAAATGATGGGTTACACTCACAAGGTTTTAATTAAATTTGTTAATTAAAAACCTGACCTAATAAACGATGGTTGAATGATATTGGCATAAGAGTTATTCTGGTATATCCTTTGACTGAGAAGGTCTCGATCCAACATGCAAGAATTTGACCGACCCTAAGGCGGCACTTGCTTGTGGTATGTTGGATTGTCGTGGCATAGAAACATTGTTTTTAGGGTCGTTCGGCATAAAATTAAACAAAAGCGACACGAAGCTGTTCGTTCCGCAATGCTCGATCGCATAAAGGAAGGTACATCAGTTCGGGAACATGTCCTGAGCATGATGTCCTACTTCAACACGGCAGAAGTCAATGGTGGGGCCATTGATGAACCCTGTCAAGTGAGCATCATACTGACGACTCTTTCGAAGAGTTTCGATCAGTTTAAGAACAACTACGGGATGAACAAGTTAAGGTTTAGTCTCACACAGTTGCTCAATGAGCTCGCTACTTTTGAGTCCATGACCAAGGACAGCAAAAGTAAGACCGGTGAGGCAAATGTTGCTGAACCATCTTCCTCCAATAACAACAAGAGGAAGAGGTCTGCTGGAAAGGCGAAGGGTAAGCCCAAACCCAATAAGGCCCAAAGCAAAAAGAAGGGCACCTCCACCGACCAAGACAAAGGAAAATGTTTCCGTTGTAACAAGGTCGGGCACTGGAAGAGGAACTGTCCTCAGTACCTGGAGGAGGTAGCCAAGAAGAAGAAGAAAGGTAAATATGATTTACTTGTTCTTGAATCTTGTTTAGTGGAAGATGATTCTTCACCTTGGATTGTTGATTCGGGGGCCACTAACCATGTTTGTTCTTCTTTGCAGTGGACTGATTCTTGGACACAGCTTGAGGAGGGAGCCTTCTCGATGCGAGTGGGGTCAGGGGATGTCGTGTTGGCACGAGCAGTGGGCGTAATTAGATTGCATTTTTGTAATCATAATTTTATTTTGTTGGACAATGTATTTTTTATTCCTGGATTTACACGGAATTTAATTTCCGTTTCTAAGTTGTTAGAACAATTATATTCTGTTTCTTTTGATAATAAATCAATTATTATTGTAAAGAATGGTCTGAATATTTGTTAAGGAATTAATGAAAACAATTTGTATGTGTTAAGACCGTTAATGCATACAACACTGCTCAACACCGAAATGTTTAAAGTTAAAAAACCAAAAAACTAAATGACATAAGATTTCTCCAGAAAATGAAACATATCTCTGGCATCTAAGGCATGGACATATTAACCTTGACCGGATAAAAAGACTAGTAAAAAGCGGATCTTTAAATGAGTTAAAGGTTGGCACCTTACCTGTCTGTGAATCTTGTCTGGAAGGTAAGATGACTAAGAGACCTTTTACTGGAAAAGAGCTTAGAGCTAACAACCACTAGAGCTTATACATTCAAACGTCTGTGGACCAATGAATGTTAAAGCAAGGGGTGGTTATGAGCATTATGTCACCTTTATAGATGACTACTCGAGATACGGATATGTCTACCTAATGCAACGGAAGTCGGAAACATTTGAAAAGTTCAAAGAATTCCGAGCTGAAGTTGAGAACCAGTTAGGAAAGACTATCAAGTCTCTATGATCAGATCGTGGAGATGAGTACCTTGACCAAGAGTTTGAAGACTTTATGGTCGAGTATGGGATAGTGTCCCAACTCACAGCTCCTGGTACACCTCAGTAGAATGGTGTCGCGAAGAGGAGAAATAGAACCCTAATGGAAATGGTGAGATCTATGATTAGTTTCTCATCATTACCAAATTCCTTTTGGGGATATGCGTTACAAACAGCGGCATACATTTTGAATGTAGTGCCATCCAAATCTGTTCCTGAAATTCCCCTAGAGTTGTGGAATGGTCGTAAAGCTAGTTTATGACATTTTCGCGTATGGGGGTGTCCAGCACACGTGCTGAAGAACAGAACTGGAAAGCTAGATCCCAAGTCTGTGGTCTGCTTATTTGTAGGATATTCCAAGGAGACCAGAGGTGGATACTTCTATAGTCCTGAAGATAACAAAGTATTTTTATCGACAAATACAACGTTTCTTGAGGATAACTATATAAGTGATCATAAACCTCGTTCTAAAATTGTATTAAATGAGTTGGAGCCTGGTGAGACCAATACTCAGTCAACTAGAGTTGTTAATCCATTAACATCTGAAAGTCAGATAATTCCTAGTCAGGATACACTACCACCTAGACGTAGTGAGAGGGTTGTGAGACAGCCTGAACGCTATTTGAGTGTAAGTGAGGGACAAGATCTTGTCTCTGCTGATAGTGTGGATGATCCATTGACATTTAAGAATGCAATGGAAGATCCTGATAAAGAGGAATGGCTTAAAGCCATGAATCTCGAGATGGAGTCTATGTACTCTAACTCAGTCTGGGAACTTGTAGACTTACCGAATGGGGTAAAACCCATAGGATGTGAGTGGATCTACAAGAGGAAGAGAGGATTAGATGGGAAGGTAGAGACCTTCAAGGCAAGGCTAGTGGCCAAGGGTTATACCCAGAAAGAGGGGGTCGATTATGAAGAGACCTTCTCGCTAGTAGCCATGTTTAAGTCTATTCGGATTCTCTTATCCATTGCTGCCTATTTATATTATGAAATTTGGCAAATGGACGTGAAGACTACATTCTTGAATGGAAATCTTGATGAAAGCATATACATGATGCAACCAAAGGGATTTGTGTCTCCAGATCAAGAGCAAAAGGTTTGCAAGTTGCAAAGGTCCATTTATGGTATGGACTTAAGCAAGCATCTAGATCTTGGAACATAAGGTTTGATGATGTGATCAAAACCTATGGCTTCGAGCAAAACGTTGATGAGCCTTGTGTCTACAAGCGCATCATTGACAAGAAAGTAGTTTTCTTGGTCCTATACGTAGATGACATCCTACTCATTGGGAATGATATAGGAGTGTTGTCTGATGTAAAGGGCTGGCTGGCTAGCCAATTCCAAATGAAAGATTTGGGAGAGGCGAGTTATGTTCTAGGGATCCAACTTATAAGAGATCTTAAGAACAAACTCATAGCATTGTCTCAGGCATCATATATCGACAAGATTCTTATGCGATTTTCGATGCAGAACTCCAAGAAAGGTAATTTACCTTCTAGACATGGGGTTCACTTGTCTAAGGAACAGTGTCCTAAGACACCTCAAGAAGTTGAGGATATGAGATGTGTGCGATATGCATCAGCAGGAGGTAGTCTCATGTATGCTATGTTATGCACGAGACTGGACATCTGCTATGCAGTGGGAGTAGTCAACAGGTACCAGTCCAACCTAGGATTAGATCATTGGGTTGCTGTCAAAACTATTCTCAAGTATCTTCGGAGAACGAGAAACTATATGCTAGTGTATTCCGGACAGGATTTGATCCCGTTAGGATACACAGATTCTGATTTTCAGTCAGACAGGGATTCTAGAAAATCCACGTCTGGATCAGTATTCACCCTAGGTAGTGGAGCCATTGTGTGGAGAAGTATAAAGCAATCTTGCATTGCTGACTCCACCATGGAAGCCGAATATGTAGCCGCTTGTGAAGCTGCTAAAGAGGCTGTTTGGCTCTGTAAGTTCTTAAGTGATCTGGAAGTTGTTCCAGATCTGGATAAGCCCATCACACTTTATTGTGATAACAGTGGTGCTGTGGCTAATTCCAAAAAACCAAGAAGCCACAAGAGAGGGAAGCATATAGAGAGAAAGTATCATCTCATTAGAGAGATAGTGAAGAGAGGAGATGTGATCGTCACCAAGATATCCTCACAAGACAATCATGCTGATCCATTTACGAAGACCTTACCGGCTAAAGTGTTTGAAGGTCACCTAGAAGGTCTAGGGTTACGAGACATGACTCACATGCTTTAGTGCAAGTGGGAGATTGTTGGGGTTTTTGCCCTAAAGCTTGTAATATGTAAATATAATTTGAACATAAATAAAAGAAGTAGTATATTCATTCATTTTGTGTCATACTTTATATAACATGTGCACTTAACATCCAAAATTGCCGGATGTAAATTCGAACTGAGTATATGAGTGTCATATATAGATAGATTCAGTTTGAAATGAGCAATCTAAAGAGTCCGTAGATAGCAAATAAAGCTGGGTACTTTATTTGTGGTTAATCTACAGCTACGGTCCATTTCGTAGTGTACAGTGATCCTATCCTGGATCATTCATATGTGGATATGAGAATGGAGGCACCTTGTATGATGTGATCATATAGGACTGGGCCATGATCTATATGAATCTCTCACTAAGATCCGTTTAACAATGAGATTCATAGATATCAACTAATGATGGCTATATGTAGGTGTTCTTAATCCTGAGTGTCTTATCGACTCCTTCAGGTTAGATCGTGGTCTTTGATATACCATGGGTGAGGTCGGAGTTGCATTCCCGATCAATATACTATGTATGTTGGGATCGCGGTTTGGCTTGTGGCTGGGAAGGTTTGTACACAATAGTGGAATCCACTCCTTCTTGTGAGAAGTAGATGGTAGTTCCCTTAAGGGTTGATTCGGGGTTTGAACAATATGAGCACTCTCCTAATTCCGTAAGGAATGTAGGATTTATTGTTCATTAGAGAATCAATGGTACTTAATGGAAAGATATGATTAGAGGGGTATAACGGACATTATGACCCAGCTCTAATTATGAACTACTTGTGGAGGATTATACCATATGTAATAGCTATATCGATGGACACCAAGAGTTATTGATTTGTGTAAAAACATCTACAGTTGAGAGAGTGCAGCTTCGGGTTTTTTAGTGGAATAACACCGAAGTTAATAATCATGAAATATTAATTAAAGAGTTTAATTAATAATTTCTAAGGATTATTGGAGCTCAAAATATTGTGGGTCCATTAGGTCCCCTTGCTAGCCCGATCGATTTAGGTAACAAGGGTCACGGTTAATTAATTTGATTGTCCAATTAATTATGTTACGAAAGTGACACGTATTTATTCGGGAATTAATTGAATAATGGGATTATTTAATTAATCAATAATGGTGATTAAATAAATTAAATAATAAGATTATTTAATTATGTTGTTAATCACTAAATGAAGGGTGTTAGTTGATATTTGATTTTGAATAAAATAAGATAATATAATTATTTTATTTTATTAAATTAAATATTTGAAATTGAATTTAAAATGTTTGAATTCAAAAATAAATATTTAATTAATTTTAAAAGGATATGAGATATCTTTGTAATGTTTTAAAAATCAAAATTTGATTTTCGGTTTTGTTTGAATATATATGAGATATATATTTAATTAAAATAAATAACCGAATGATATACATACACAGCAAAAGAGAGAAAAGTTATTAGATTACTTGAAGGCAAAAGAGAAGAGAAAAAGTTATCGTGCATAGCAAACGAAATAGCAAAACAAAAAAGAAAAATAATAGGGTGCAGTGAGAACAACAAGGGTTGCACTTCTAGGTTTTGTTTTGGTGTGTGTGTTCTTCTCTTCTTCCTCCATACAGGTCCTGAATATCGTGACGCGCCCACACGCTGTTACCAGTTCCGGGAGATAGCGAGGAAGATTACGTGGTTCAAATCAAGAGCAGTTCGTATTAAAGTGAAGGAGCCTCCTACGTAGGTATGAAAATGTTTCATCACTTTATAATTTCATTTGATTATTACTGTACAAATGGGTTAGTTTAAATGATTGCATAAAAAAAATTTAAAACCCTTCCGCTGCACAATCTGTAACCCTAGGACCCAACAATACCCAATAGCCTAAGCACATGCCTACCCCTGTACTAATCATGTTAGGATGGGAAATGGTAGTGATGAAAAGGGTTAAAATGGTCCTAACGGGTAAAATGAAATAATTGTTGAAAATAGGCAAGGAAAAGGGTAAGAACCTTAGTTATGTGCCCTAAATTCCTAAGAAAGGGAAATTTTAACAACCCAAATGGAGTACAACATTGTGATTGGGAAATTGTTAAAAGAAAAAAAAAATTTTAAGGAAAGATTGTACTTGAAGTGCCATAATGGGAGTGTTTTATGCTCAAATCGCTCAAACGAAATGCAATGTTGAAGGCACAAATGTGGGTTAAATGGTTTCCTAGAGGGTTGCAGTTAAGCGAGAAAAGAACATGGTGTGGTAGTAGGGATGTATTCTAGCATGATTGGTGAGTTTTGAACTCCAAATGTCCATATTTTTGTGTAAACTCATTCAACCCCACAGCCACACTATAAACAGTTGAAAAGCCTTTTTTGATCCATGTAAGTCTAGTTTGGGAATGTCGGTTGAAGCACAATCTTTCACATCCATGGCATGGTGACTCGTTCCTAGGATAGTTCATTGCTTAAATCTTATGTAGAATCTTCTTTGCATACTTGTTGTGTGGAACTTAGGACTCTTGAGGAAAGAAAAGAGAGAATCCATGGGAGCTTTAGAATTGAAGCGAATTATGCTCAAGGTATGGGAGTAAGTGGTCCTAAATTCATGAATGCCTTTAGGTGTGGGATTCGTGTTCATACGAGCCTCCCTTGGGTACCTTCAAATTGCTCTTGATCTTGTGCATATGTTTTTCTCCTCTCTATCACACCTATTTGCATCATATCACACATGGGACTTGCGACATTGTTGAGATATTGTTTAGGTATATAGAAATTAAATTCAGTTGGCGTCTTACTGTTTCGATTAGATTTGCTCGAGGACGAGCAAAAGGTTGGTTTGGGGGTGTTTGATCGGGCCAAATATGTTGTATATTTAGGCCCTCAGATCCTTACCTTATGTTCTGATTTCGTGTGTTTTTGTATCTCTTATGGGTTGTTTTGTGCTTATTTGTAGGAAATGATGTAGAGACAGGCTTGGAAGCATATTATGGTGATTCCAGCAGAAAAGGGGCGAAAGCAAAGGCAAAGGAGCACAAACAGCTCTACAGTACGGGTCCAGTGCGGGTCGCAACCGCACTCCAGCCGCACTCCAGTCGCACTCATGTGCATAGCCGGGGCAGAATGCAAGTCCAGAGATAAAGTGCGGGTACAGTGCGGGTCATCCAACCGCACTCCACCCGCACTGTTTCCAAACAAGAGAAGCTGATGTTGCACCTGACGATAAAGTGCGGGTACTGTGCGAGTCATCCAACCGCACTCTACCCGCACTAATGCCAAACCAGAGAAGTTGAAGAGGCACCTGATATTAGAGTGCGGGTACTGTGTTGGTCATCAAACCGCACTCCACCCGCACTTGCACCAAGAACAGAAGAGCAGAATTGCACCTGACGTTAGAGTGCGGGTACTGTGCGGGTCATCAAACCACACTCCACCCGCACTTGCACCAAAGACAGAAGAGCAGAATTGTACCTGACATTAGAGTGCGGGTACTGTGCGGGTCATCAAACCGCACTCCACCCGCACTTGCACCAAGAACAAAAGGTAGATTTTACACCTGACAGGGAAGTGCGATTCAAGTGCGATCAAAGTGCGATTCCAAGTGCGGGTCAAGTGCGGGTGATTCAACCGCACTCTACCCGCACTAATGCCCTGATCCGAGAACTGAAGTTGCAGACAACCCATACAGTGCGGATACAGTACGGGTAATTCACCCGCACTCCACCCGCACTCCGAGCGCGCCAGTCTGATTTTCAAAGCTTAAGTGACCTATTTTTGTATCTAGTATAAATATAAAAGTATAGAAACGTTTTAAGGAGCTTTTGACTCCGTTTAGCAGAGATTAAGCATTCTTAGATCTAGTTTCCCTCTCTCTCTCTCATCCTTACATTCTCTACTCAACTTCAAGGAAGTTAGGATATTGGAGCCACTTCAAGGAAGGAGATGTTCTCCAAGGGTTATTTCTTTCTCCTTTCTCTTGGTTTCCTAGTTGTTATGAGTAGCTAAATCCCCTCTAAGGGGTTGATGGAGTAGTTAGTTAAATATTGGGCTTGTACATAAACTTGATATTATATTGATATTCATGTCTATCTTCCATTGATCTATTCTTTGTGAATGTTTATCATTGATTTCTTGTGTAGATTCGTCCTCTTTGCAAGATATCTTTGTATTATGTATGAGTATTGCATCTAGATATACATCCTATTTAGTTGTTTAATGCTCTAAAGAATAGACGGAAAGTCATGAATTCCGACTCCGGAACCGCGGTTTTAATCTAACCTCGATCGTGTTTTCCGGCACTATACATCCTAGGTCGGAATCCGTGAGAGAGTTGGAAGTCATCACTATACATCCTAGGGTGACTATTTGTAATCGGTTGAGTCATTGTTAGGTAGACGAGCTTCATTTCTAGAATGCGATAAACAACCAACTCTATACATCCTAGGTTGGTAGTTTACACGGATTAATCCCTAATAGGTGGTCCGCACTATACATCCTAGGTTGGCCACCTTCTAGGGATAAATAACCGACTCTATACATCCTAGGTCGGTTACCTTGAATAGCCGTGCTATTGACAAGTTTGTTGCATTGCCCAGTATTTACTTTCGTATCCATTAACTCCTTAGTTTCCATTATCTTTATATATCCCTCATTCCATTTCCCCCTTCATTAGTTTGCATAATTAATTTAGTGTTATTTTTAGTATAATTCACCACCACCATTTTCACCAACTCATGTTTAGCTATTATATATATACATATCATTACTTTAGCAGTAACTAATTTAGCTAGCTCCAGTCCCTGTGGACGACACCCTACTTGCCACTATATCTATGTTTTCAAACTAAATTAGGCTTGTGAGGTTTTATCAAATATTGTTGACGGACTGATCTTTTTAAAATGACTATAAGAGAAAAACGCTCTGTCACATATGGTGTTTATTGAATAAATGAAAGCAGATGAAATGCAAAGATCAAAATATACACAAATGCAAGACACACAAAAATAGCAAGGATCTCCTATGTATGTCTAGGAACCCGCTCTAATACCAATTGAAAATACAACTCAAGCATGTGTCTAAACAACCTAGAGGGGGGGGGGTGAATGGGTTGTTAATCCAATTAATTATCAAATTTTTGGATTAGTCAATACTAATCACAATTAACCCAAACAATCAAACAATAAAAATCAAGTAAAGTGCAGAAATTAAAGAACACTTGATTTTTATGTGGAAACCCTCCAAACGGGAAAAAACCACGGGACTAGCCACGCTAGCCACTTGAGCCACAAAAATCTACTCTATGAATAAAAGGTTACACCCTCAAGTGATACTCAGACCCTCACTCTCGACAACCTCAGGCTATGAACATTACCACTCACCACTCTTGGTTCAGTCCCTAGAGATATCCTCTGATCCACTACTCTTGGTATGAACACCTCATACTCTACCCGCAGGCCTTTCACAGTGGCACTTGGCAACCAATGCTGGCCAACCAATCTTTGGTTGCAAGACTTCAATGCTTGTGCAACTTCACCTAGAAGCCAAAAGACTTTGACTCAATGAAGAGAATTACATGTCTATGTGATCGTGTATATGATGGTCAGTGCAAATTATGCTAGACAACACAACTTGCTCAACTAGGAGTTTGTAGGAACAAATCCAAGTTGTCAAATGTCTAAATGCAAAGCATAAAGACTTAGCTAGATGTTATCAATAACAACAATCCTAGCTATCACAAACAATCATAAAGAATCAACAAATATGCTCACAATGTATTCAACATATACTTAGTATATATTCATGTGATTGGGACAAAGCATTTAGTCATGCAATAAATTCAAGTTTTAGACCTATGTCTATCAAAAACAAAAACTCAATTAGTTGTGTACAGAATTTCCAACAAACTAAATGTTACACAAAACATGCATAAACATTCAATAAGCTTAGCTAGTTGATTGAAAGACAATTCTATCAACTTAGTTATCAATAAATCACAAATGAATGTTTATGACCCTGCTTTTAGGCAAAAATGACCTAATCAATTAAGCTATCACAAAACAAACCCAATCATGTTATCAATCAACAAAATAATGCATTCAAAAATGATTTATACAAATCATATGCATTAAAAACGAAATCTTAGACTTAAAGAACAATAAATGAAGATGAGATATTTGTTCTTGCTTACCAAGTCAAGATTGATGAAGACCTATGTGTGATTGATGCAATGGATGTCATGGATGCATGGGTTTTGGGTTTGGAGAGTCAAAGAACAAAGCTTGATGCTTTCTCCCTCTAGGGAAGCTCTTTCTCTCACTATATTATGATTTTATAAGCTCTAGATCTAATTGGGGAAGAAGATGAAGTATATATATGATCAAAGTGAAACTACGTCATTTTGAGAAAGATTAAGACATAATTTTCCGGGCAAAAATAACACAGTGCGTGGGTATACTACATTTGCATGAGTGAATGGCTGGTAGGAACCCGTGCACATGCAAATCAACAAGCTAGCCTAATTTTCATATGGCTCAAAATATGACCAAACGACATCAAAATTTATCAAATAATATACCGTTGGAAAGGTATACATGTCTACTTTCTAATCTTTTTTATGGAATGACGTTTAGATGTCTGTAGAAAACGTTATGGTCATATGAGTGACAAAAGTTCATATTTGGATAACAGCAAAAATGCCCTGTTTTAGTGGTCGCTTTTGAGATTTCAAAACCAATTCAAACGGTCATGAAATATTACGAATAATATACCGTTGGAAAGGTATGGGTGTCTTGTTTGTTCAAAAATTTCAAAACACAAATTGGATGTTTGAATAAAATGTTATGGTCACAAGACCATACAACGGCCAGTTTTGAAAAACATTTAAACCATTGAAAAACTAATCTTTTGATACTAGACACTTACTCCAAATAACCAAACCAAATCTAACACATATCAAAGAGAAGAAATGGACCTTCTCAAATGGTCAACCATCGTGCAAGCACGGACATTTTCGATCACACAAACGAAAACGAATTACACCTTACAAAACCACACTTAGATCTAACAATGAGGTGCAAGTGTGAAATGTGTAATGGATGCACACATATAAACAATAAAGAACACAAATGAAAGATGAACAAAGCATGCATGAAGTGTGTGTGTGTGTGTGCACCTAAACTCTTCAAGAGACAAAGTCAAGTGAATACAGCTTTTGCTCTTGAAGTTATGAAGGTGCTTTGAATGCTACCAATGAGGACCTAAGCTATCCATTACAAAATCATCCCCAATGTGGTATGGTTTGTCATGAAATTAGCCAATCAGAAAATAGAGGTCCTTACAGAAGTTTTCTACATTTATGCACTTGTACTAGGGGTGTCATCAGCTAAAGGAGGCTTTACTAAGTTTGGAAATTGATTCTTTTTCACAACCCAAACAAATTGAGTTGACTTCCCATTTTCCGTAGCTTTGGGTATAACTTGTGAAAATACACTCTAAGCGTGTGTCTAACAACTTAGAGGGGGGGGGGGTGAATGGGTTGTTAATCGATTATTACCAATTTTTCGATTAGTCAATATTAATAATATAACCCAACATAAACAAACATACAAAATCAAGTAAAAGTGCGGAATATAAATAACACTTGATTTTTACGTGGAAACCCTTCAACAAGGGAAAAACCACGGGCTATCCTTCTAGCCACACACAATCCTCAAATCCACTATTGTAATGATGTTTACAACCTAGGTTGACCTCTAGTCACACCATTCTCGGTCACTAACCCACCACTACTACCCAACGGGCCTTTATAGTGAATCCTTGATCACTTTGCTTGCCAACCACACCTTGGTTGCAAGACTTCACTTGCTTGTGCACTACACCTTGTAGTCACAAGACTTAACTCTCAAGAAGAGATTCACAACCTAAGTGAATATATGAATACTCAAAATACAAATAATGCTAGGCAACACTAAATGCTTATCTAGGGATTTAAGATGACACTAAGTACAAATCCTAGATATCAATGTCTATATGAATGCTCATAAAGACCTAACTAGATATAGATGTGCAAGTCTAAACTCTAGTCATCAAACAAAGCCATATCAACATATGTTGTCATTAATCATGGCAAGGACAATAAATGCAATTAACAAATGCAATCAATGAGTCCTAATTAGCTAGAGGGCAAATATGTCCTAAATGCAAGCTATCACAATACAAACCCAATCATACAAAGGAACTCATAAATATATGCATTAAATAGAGTCCTAGAATTTAATCAACTAATAAATGCAATAAAAACACAATCTTGGAAAGTATGAACAAATGATAAATATGGGGTTTTTGTTCAACTTACCAAGTCAACTACTGATGAAGACCCACGCCTTAAAGATGCTTAGGAATGCATGAAGGTGATGGGTTTTGGGTTTGGAGAGTCAAGGAACAAAGCTTGAAGCTTTCTCTCTCTAAGGGTTGTTCTCTCTCATAAAAATGGGTTCATGAAGCTCTCTAACGAGTTGGGGAAGAAGAGAACATATATATAGAAACCCTAGACAAAACTACGTCGTTTTGGGTTTGAGAAACAAAATCCCGTCAATACCGCTTGCTGGACCGCGGCTCGGGTAAGTGTCTAGACCGCGGTACATACAGCAGTGCACTGTCTGGACAACACCGCGGTTGGGACCGCTGTGCGTGCAAGTGCACAGGTCGCGGTCCAGGCAGCATGGGCCTACTGAAGTCTACCGCTTCAGGGACCGCTGGGCATACATGTGTACAGGACGCGGTCAAGGCAGCATGTGCCAACTGATGTATACCGCTCTATATGCCGCGGTGCAAGCAGCGCCTGCCAAGCGGTCTAGGCCGCGGTAAGAGAAGAAACTCTCTTTTCCAGGCAGACTCAACACACTAATTAATGTGCAATATGTGCAAGTGTGGAGTGTGAAAGAATGCACACATGAGCAATCATGAACCAAATGCATAACAATACAAATGCACGTAAGTGTGTGAGTGTGCAACAATCAATGCATGTCAATACAAATGCATGAGAAGTGAGTGTGTGCAACTAAATCTCTTCAAGAGTTAAGAACAAGTGAACTACCTCTCTTGAAGATCTTTAGGATGACCGGAAGCATGTCTTCGAGAACACCGCACATGGAGAACCTATGCTACCCATTACAAACATCCCCAATGTGATTTGTCATGAAATAAGCCAATCATAAAACTGAGGTTCTTACAATCTCCCCCTTTGGCTATTTCATGACAAAATCACCACTCCCAAAATAATCCTCACAAAACAAAAAAAGGCTATTGGTCAACAAAATATATTCTACGTTACAGTAAGAGAAACCTAAGATCTAAGTCTTCAAGGTTATCAATCTCTCTGTAGATCATCATACCTACACACAATAGCAAGAAAGCACTTTCCAAGAACAAGTGCATGTGAGGTGAACAAATACAAAAGGCAATTGCACTCAATAAAGCAATATAAAGAAATGCATGTGCAATGCTCCCCCTAAAAGGTTACTCTCTCTCATAAGGCTTTTCCCCCAAAGCATAAACATGCTCCCTCATGCTCCCCCTATATTTCTTAAGACTTCTCCCCCTTTTTGTCATGAGATAGGCAAAGGAGCTCCCCCTATCGGGTTGCTTTAGCAAAGAGAGATATTTTCACAAAAGATGATTGCATAATCATGTACATAAACTTTATGCAACTCAATTAAGTAAGAGAGATTCAAGGAGTTTTATTATAATGAGAATGTGTGACGATGTTGCTTTGCATGCAAGACATATAACATCAAAGTTCAAAAACAATGGTATTTGGCAAAGCAGACATCAAAAAGGGTTTCCAGAGGAATTCAAACCAATTTGCACCCTTTTGTCATAAGCAAACATGATATAGTATTTTGAAAAGAAATTTAAGCGCACACAAAACTATATCAATCCTTAAAAGTAAATCAAGACATTGGATCAAGAGATCCTTTTAGATTTTTCCGGATAATTATCCGTATGATAGTAGTCTTGATTAACAATTAAGAAGAGAGAGAAGACTAATTTGGATATAAAATCCTTATTGATTACATGGATACAAGATCCTTATTGATTAGTCTTCTCATTTGCAATCACACACATTTGCATTAAAGCAATCAAACCATATTTCATGCATATCATTTTGAGCATGTCATAATCAAGTTCACATGTCATGGAGATAAATTATAGGTCATTCAAGTGTACTATCCCAATCAAATCTCCTAGTCCAAAAATGCATGTTTGAACATAAATGTGACATGGATTGCAAACAAAGCAAGGTTACACACTTATTGAATAAAAATATCATATAAGCATATATGTACAACCTAGTATCTCAAGCAATTAATAAAGAAGCATAAAGTATATCAAATTTTTGCACATTTCAAAAATGCAAGGTTGCTCTCTTTGCTTGAGTTCCCCATAAGGGGTCAATCATCACCGTATCAGGACGAGGGGCAAGTTCCTATAGACATACTAAGTCCATTTGACTCAATAGTATTTATTGGTGATATTTTAGCACAATGGAATGGATGCACATTTTCCTTATCCAACCTAGGTTCCACTACATCGTTTTTAGTGGTCAAAGTATTCAATTCACTAGATTTCCTAGGATCATTCAATTTAGCCCTACGGTTCATTCTCTTTTCTTTCATGCTCTCAATTCTACATAACTTAATGTAGTTAAAACAATTTGGTCTAATGTGACCAATCATACCACAATAATGACAAGTAGGTATAAAAGAAGAAATCATACCATTGCATTTAGCTCTCATCGAGGCATGGCCATGTTGATGAGTTTGCATTTGATGTTGCACATGTTGGCTTTTTCTTGGAACATTAGCCGGATGTTGATGCCTTTGTGGTTGAGCATGAACAACTTGATGTACTTGCCTCAAGGGTTGAGGTTGCTTGGCTTGCCTTCTTGGTTGAGGAAAGCTTGAAAGCGAGGCTCTTGGTTGTTGAGCTTGAGCTCCATTCTTTGTTGGCATCTTCACTTGGCCACATTTGGATGACTTTCCAAGATCAATCTTCCTCCTAGGATGTTGAGGAGGTGAACCTTTGCTTTTGCCTTGAGCTTGAGGTTGAGGCATCCTCAAGGATTGAGGCATCCTCAAGGGTTGAGGTGAAACTTGTTTCCTCGGAAGCATCTTCAAGGAAGCACTCTTGGAAGACTCACCCACAATAATACATTTCTTGGGTGATGGAGGCGGACATTTAGGAGAGATCTCCTTCACAAATGTAGTCTTGCCGAGGAATGGAGTGCACTCATCATCAATGAAACCAAGCCCACGCTTGTCATTTGGCACCTTGCCAATGCTTAACATCTTGTTAAGTTTCTCCGATCCCGAAGTCAATTTAGCAAGAGACATCCTTGCTTCATCAAGTTCCCTCTTCAACTTGTCTTCACTTTCGTTGACTCTCCTCACTTCTTCATTCAAGTGAGTTACCTTGGTTGAAAGCTTGAGATTCTCCTCCTTTAATTTTTGAATCTCCCTTTTCTTTTTCAACCTAGAGTCTTCAAAGTGTTTGATGAAGCCTTCAAGGTCCATGCCTTCACAAATTCCTCTACAGTGAGGAGAAGACATCTCATCACTAGAGTCACTTCCTGTACTAGAGAATGAGACGTTATTTTCACTTTGCCTCTCATCAAATGAGTCAACTTCCTCATCAAGACTTTCGCCTTGGTCACAAAACAAGGCACTCTTGCCTTCTTTTACTTCCACATAGGAGGCTCCAAAGGCCGTGTAGTTAATGGCAAGTTCTTCATCATCCGAGGAATATTCTACACTCTCACTATCACTTGATAAGATAGCCATCCATTTTCCTCTTCTCTTGTCCTTCAAGTTAGTACAATCCTTGGAGATATGCCCGAATCCTTCACATTCAAAGCATTGAATCCCTTTTCTTGAAGGCTTCTCTTGACTTGGCTCAATCTTCTTGAAGTGGGTTTTCTTCTTGAAGTCATTTCCCTTAGAGCCATGGCCGCTCTTTTGTAGCTTCAAGAATTTCTTGAATCTCTTCACCATTAGAGCCATGTCTTCATCCGAGTCACCATCCCCCTTCCCAATCTTAGAGGTCTTCAAGACTAACCCCTTTTGCTTCTTGGGGGGTTTGGAGGTAGGACCCCGTCTAGACTCATAGGCAAGTAGCCTTCCAATCACTTCACTTGGCTTCATAATCTTGAAGTCCTTGTTTTCTTCAAGAGCCGTCACTTTGGATTCGAATCTAGTGGGAAGTGACCTCATGATCTTTTTCTTGATCCTCCTATCCGAATACGGGTCACCTAGTTGATGGCTTTGATTCACAATGTCCATCAACTTCACTTGGAAGTCATTAAAGCACTCATGCTCTTCCATCTTGATTGTCTCAAATTGTGCTTGAAGAACTTGGAGCTTGGAATCCTTAACTACTTCGGTTCCCTAATGCGCCGTCTCTAGAATCTTCCAAGCTTCATGTGCATTTTAGGTGATTTGGATGAGTTTGTATTGGCTCTCATCCACTGCACAAAACAAAGCATGCATTGCTTTGTTGTTCCACTTTGATGCTTCAAATTCTTGTGTGCTCCATTGAGACTTAGGCTTGGAGGCTTCACTTCCATCTTCGGTGGTCATCGTTGGAGGAGTGTAGCCATCTTCAATTGCCATCCAAGCTTGATTACTTATTTGGCAAATATAGGACTCCATCTTGCCTTTCCATGAGGCATAATTGTCACCCTTGAGCAAAAGAGGTCGTATGCTCGATGCTCCCTCATTACTCATCCCAAAGTCACTCATAATGTTAGGGTAATATGAATGCAAATGAATGCAGCCAACAAAATGCACACAAATGCAAGACACACACAATCAAGAGCAAGGATCACCTAAGTATGTCTAGGAACTCGCTCTGATACCAATTGAAAATACACTCTAAGCGTGTGTCTAACAACCTAGAGGGGGGGTGAATGGGTTGTTAATCGATTATTACCAATTTTTCGATTAGTCAATATTAATAATATAACCCAACATAAACAAACATACAAAATCAAGTAAAAGTGCGGAATATAAATAACACTTGATTTTTACATGGAAACCCTTCAACAAGGGAAAAACCACGGGCTATCCTTCTAGCCACACACGATCCTCAAATCCACTACTGTAATGATGTTTACAACCTAGGTTGACCTCTAGTCACACCATTCTCGGTCACTAACCCACCACTACTACCCAACGGGCCTTTATAGTGAATCCTTGATCACTTTGCTTTCCAACCACACCTTGGTTGCAAGACTTCACTTGCTTGTGCACTACACCTTGTAGTCACAAGACTTAACTCTCAAGAAGAGATTCACAACCTAAGTGAATATATGAATACTCAAAATACAAATAATGCTAGGCAACACTAAATGGTTATCTAGGGATTTAAGATGACACTAAGTACAAATCCTAGATATCAATGTCTATATGAATGCTCATAAAGACCTAACTAGATATAGATGTGCAAGTCTAAACTCTAGTCATCAAACAAAGCCATATCAACATATGTTGTCATTAATCATGGCAAGGACAATAAATGCAATTAACAAATGCAATCAATGAGTCCTAATTAGCTAGAGGGCAAATATGTCCTAAATGCAAGCTATCACAATACAAACCCAATCATACAAAGGAACTCATAAATATATGCATTAAATAGAGTCCTAGAATTTAATCAACTAATAAATGCAATAAAACACAATCTTGGAAAGTATGAACAAATGATAAATATGGGGTTTTTGTTCAACTTACCAAGTCAACTACTGATGAAGACCCACGCCTTAAAGATGCTTAGGAATGCATGAAGGTGATGGGTTTTGGGTTTGGAGAGTCAAGGAACAAAGCTTGAAGCTTTCTCTCTCTAAGGGTTGTTCTCTCTCATAAAAATGGGTTCATGAAGCTCTCTAACGAGTTGGGGAAGAAGAGAACATATATATAGAAACCCTAGACAAAACTGCGTCGTTTTGGGTTTGAGAAACAAAATCCCGTCAATACCGCTTGCTGGACCGCGGCTCGGGTAAGTGTCCAGACCGCGGTACATACATCAGTGCACCGTCTGGACAACACCGCAGTTGGGACCGCTGTGCGTGCAAGTGCACAAGTCGCGGTCCAGGCAGCATGGGCCTACTGAAGTCTACCACTTCAGGGACCGCTGGGCGTACATGTGTTCAGGACGCGGTCAAGGCAGCATGTGCCAACTGATGTATACCGCTCTATATGCCACGGTGCAAGCAGCGCCTGCCAAGCAGTCTAGGCCGCGATAAGAGAAGAAACTCTCTTTTCCAGGTAGACTCAACACACTAATTAATGTGCAATATGTGCAAGTGTGGAGTGTGAAAGAATGCACACATGAGCAATCATGAACCAAATGCATAACAATACAAATGCACGTAAGTGTGTGAGTGTGCAACAATCAATGCATGTCAATACAAATGCATGAGAAGTGAGTGTGTGCAACTAAATCTCTTCAAGAGTTAAGAACAAGTGAACTACCTCTCTTAAAGATCTTTAGGATGACCGGAAGTATGTCTTCGAGAACACCGCACATGGAGAACCTATGCTACCCATTACAAACATCCCCAATGTGATTTGTCATGAAATAAGCCAATCATAAAACTGAGGTTCTTACAACTTGGTTTACCAAGTCTTCCCTTTCCCAAATCTTCTTGACCCTAGGTGGACTCTTCCTATTCCTAGGCTTCTCAACCCATATCTTCCTAACATTCCTATAATTTTGTCTATGTTTAAAACTCCCTCGAGTGCCCTACCTTTCATATTCTTGGCCAAATGGTCGAATGTGACCTATCTTATGGCCATGGTGGCACACGGTGATAGGGTTAGGAATGATACCTTGTAGGTGGGTCTTCGTTGGAGGTGGAGGTAGAGGATGCTTCCTTTTTTTGTTAGCCTTCCTCCTCCTTGCTTTGCTAGGATTTGGCTTTTTATATTGGCACTTGGATTTCCTTGACTCGTGTGGAAATCTTTTCCTCTTCTGGAAGTCAAACCACTTCCTTCATTATTGCCTCAATTTATTGCTTAGCTTTTGAAAGCTCAGCAAGGTGGCCAAGTTCCTTCTTCTTCATTATCTCCACGGCCTTGTCCCTTGTTTCAATTTCTGCTTGCATTAGCTGCATCCTTTTGGCAAAGTCCTCCTTGATCTTTATAAAATCCTTTAGGGGTATACTATTTTTATTTCTATATGTGCTTCAAACTCTTTGTTCTTGTTAGAGATCTCCCCTATCGTCTTACAGAGAGTACCATTCTCCGACTTGAGTAAGTTTACTTCAAGAGTGAGGTTCTTATTCTGCATTTCAAGCTCTTCCACTTTCACCTTTCCCAAGGCCTCCTTGTCTTCAAACTCTTTTTTCATGAGCTGTATATTTCTTTCAAAATCTTCCAGCATTTCTTCTTTCTCTTGGGAGGTTTTCACCAATTTCTCTTGAAGTACAAACAACCTGTCTTCCAATTTCTTGCTTCGCTCTTGACTCTTCTGTTTTCTTCGACGGTTTCTGCATCCTTCTCAAATCCTTATACAAGTGCACGCACACGATTGCTTGTCTTCCCTTGTGTGGGATTTTTTACTGCTAAACAACTACCATGACCATGTCTTTCCTCTGAGCTAATTGAGGATTCCACTAGTTTGTTCACTTTCAACTGGTCGTAATGCTCATTGGTTAAGTTGTTGAGGTACTTTTTTAATACGGACTCCATTGATTGGTCTGACCAGCTAGGTAACACATGGTTATTAATCTTCTGTTCATATGCATGTTGTGCGGATTGGAGTATTTGCATGGTTCTCCGTTGACAAGCTTGAATTTCCTCGTTTTCCTGAAGGCTATTCTTCATCAACTCTCTTATCTCATCTTCCAAAGATTTTGATTGGTATGATGAGATAGAGTCTTGGTTAGTGCTCCAATCCATGTTGCACATATTCTCATAAGGTGTGTAGCTTGGCCCTGGATTGTCAAAATATCCACATGGTCCGCTTATAGGTCCCGTATATTGTCTAAAGAAATCCATATAACCTGAAACAGAGAAAAATAAAAACTACCAAAGCATAAAAAAGAACAAAAGAAACTAAAAATAACCAAGAAACAAGCTAGAAAACTAAGATTAGCGACTCAATTAGCACCTTTCCCAGGCAGAAGCCATTGACGAGAATGTTTTTTTCGTTTGAAAATGTTCGTCAAAAATATTTATAATGTCCTTAGCAATGTCCTTAAAATGTGTAAACATGTATAGTGGCAAGCTAGGTGAAAATACACAAAGTGTGTCTAATACAACCTAGAGGGGGGGAGGGGGGGGGGGGGGGGATGAATAGGTTTTAGTTGATTTATTACCAACTTTTCGACTTAATCAATTTTAATATTCCTACTCCATATTAGCAATCAATCAATCCAATATAAATATGCGGAAAACAATAAAAACACAAGGATTGATTTACGTGAGAAACCCTCCAACTGGGCAAAACTCACGGGCTATCCTTCTAGCCACATACGGTCCTCAAATCCACTATTTGAACGAAAGTTTACAACCTAGGTTGACCTCAAGTCACACCTACTTGGTCACTAACCCTTTCACTCTACCCAACAGGCCTTTAATAGTGATTCTTGACCACAAGCTTATGCACTAACCCACTTAGTCACAAAGCTTAACAATCAATGAAGAGGTTAAACAACCTATGTGAATATGTAAAAGATATTCAAACATGCAATTAATGCTAGGCAACAATAAATGCTTATCTAAGGATTTAAAGATGTTAATAAATGCAAATCCTAGATATCAATATCTAAATGCAAATGCATGATGATTTAGCTAGAAGGGTAAATTCGTCCTAAATGCTAGCTATTAATGAACAAGGCTCTCAACCAACAAACAACAACTCAATCATGTTATAAATGCCAATAATCATAAAGATATGCAATAAAATCACATAAAAGAGCTAACCCTAGGCAAACAAGAACATAAATAAATACAATGAGATTTAGGGCATGTTCAAGTTACCTAGTCAATGAAAGCAAGAAGAATCCATGATGAGATGATGCTTGAAGATGTTAGATGCACATGGATTTGTGTTTGGTTGAGTAAAGATGAGTTCTTGGGAGTATCTCTCTCTAAGGGAAGCTTGGCCTATCAAAAATGGCTTCTTGAACTCATCTAAACGAGCAAGAAAGAAGATAGAGTATATATAAGGGAGCCCTAGTTAAAACTGCGTCGTTTTAAACTTAGGGCACAAAATCCCGTCAATACCCCTAGATGGACCGCGTCGCAGGCAAGTGTCCAGACCGCGGTACACACAGCAGTGCACCGTCTGGACAATAACGCGGTGCAGGGCGCTGTGCATGCAGGTGCACAGGCCGCGGTATGGGCAACAGAGGCCTACTGGACAACACCGCGACTTGGGTCGCTTTGCATGCAAGTGTACAGGAAGCGGTACAGGGAGCATGACCCTACTGAGGTATATCGCTCTGTATGCCGCGGTGCAAGCATGTCTTGCCAAGCGGTCTAGGCCGCGCTAAGAGAAGAAATTCTCTTTTCTAGGCAAACTTAATACACTAAGTGATGTGCAAAATGTGCAAGTGTGGAGTGTGAAAAGAGGCATACAATACATCATTCAATAACATGAAGATAAGAACAATAATGCATGCAAGTGAGTGTGTGCAACTAGATCTCTTCAAAGAAAGTTAAACTAGTGAGATACCTTTGAAGTGCTCTTTGAGAGAGATAATGTCCTTGAAGCTTGATCACACTCACGAGGCCTAAATTACCCTTACAAAGAATAATCCCCAATGTGGTTTGTCAACGAAATAAGCCAATCAAAATATGAGGAACTTACACTAGGGTATCGCCCACAGGGAAAGATAAATTAAATGGCTAAAGCTAGTTAACTACTATTAAACTAAAACTAAGCATAAATAAAGTAAAGATCAATGGTTGTTTAGAAAAGTTAATAGCTACAACGTAACTACAATTAGGCTAGTTAATCGAACATGCAATTAGTGTTAATAAGAATGCGAAAGTGAGAAGATATGATAATGGAGGTTAGGGAGTTTATGGATCCCCTAAGCAAATAATGGGCGAATCGATAATTCTCATGAATATGCATTAATCTATTGTAACCAATCTAGAGTGTACAGTATTGGTTGTATATCCGTTATGAGTTTCCAATCTATAGTGTATAGTATTGACCACCCATAAGTGATTGTTCAATGAATGAGCATCTATCAAAATAAGGGATTAATCTCTATATAAAATCACCTATCCTAGAGGGTATAGAATTGATGCTTAACCTCTTACAAGCAACCAACCTAGAATGTATAGAATTGATTGCAAATTTAAGATTGGATAGAGATTGAGATTAATAAATCCATATTTCACTTGAGGAGGGTACTCTTATTCAATCCTTCCATTCAAATGAGCTTAAGAGAATCAAATACATGGTATACACAATTCTCTACTCAAGTAATTTCTCAAACAATTTGCAAAAAGATGAGTGTACAATCTAAGACAAATTATTTTTGAAATCAATTAAAATAATGAATGAAACATATTTGATAGATTTAATAAAGTAAATAAAGTTCAATACAAGCTTAAGGTTCACAAATTAATCACATCAACCCTTTAGTGGGTGATTAGCTACTCATGATAAATACAAGCAAATAACTAGGAGAAGAGAGATAGAGAAGACCCATGTAGAGACTTCATTTCTTGAAGCTTGAATCCAATCTCCACGTGTCCTTGAGTAGATAAGGATGAAGATGATATAAGATAGGTTTAGATAGGTGGGAGAGATTCCTAGATCTAGGTTAATGGTTAGTGATGTCAAAAGGTTGTGAGAGAGTGTTTAGGTCATGGCTCCCCCCTCTTAGAAAATCAGAACAAGATATATTTATAGGGTCTCAAAAACTAGGTCTGAAACGCTGATGTGGTAGGCTTGATTCACGTAGTGAGCAGGTATATGAGCGCGGGTAGGTACCCACATAGTGACCAGACCATATCCTCTCCAGCTGCTTCTTTCTTCTATTCGCTGGTAACTACGTTGGTAGGACCCGTGCAGTACTAGCAAACTAGGCACTTGGTCAATTTCTAGAGGATTTCTAATCTACGGTTCATGGGTCGGTTCGCAGGTGTAGACCAGAAAAGTTTTGGATCTGGAAAAGGTACTAAGCCTAATGGTAACTTTTCTAAGGAAAAGGAAGTCAAGAAGCCATTCTCTCCAAGGATTGATAGGAATGGTCAAGCCAAGAACAAGAAGAAGGTTTTATGCTTTGAATGTTAAGGTCTTGGACATTTTTCTTTTGAGTTTCCTAAGAGAAAGACTAAGAAAGAAAAGAAAGGAAAATCTATGGTGGCCACTTAGAGTAATGATAGTACTAGTGATGAGGATAGCTCTAGTGATGAGTCCTCAACTGAAGAAGAGCATGTTAGCTACTTTGTTGCTCTTACGGCTTCTCTCACAAAACTAGAAGATGATTGTATAGTTTCCATGGATAAGGAGATTGATCAAAGTCAGCAAAAAGATAGAAGTTTGATTGCAACCAATCTTGATCTTATGACCAAGATTAAGAGTCTTGAGGAGCAAAGATATGAAACATTGAGTGAGGTTAAGGAGAAAAATGATTTGATAAAAACTCAAGTGGATAGGTTTATTGAAACCTCACATAGACTCATGTGTGAAAATAACGACATCATGAAGATGCTTAATGAGGTTGAAAGACTTGTCTTTAAACACAAGGAGATTGTTTCTACTATAAAGGTTAGAGAGCAAGAGTATATTGAGGAAATCAACACTGCTAAGCAAGTTATCAAAGACTTAGTCAATGGTTTGAACAAGCATTTTGCCGTGGTATGCAATATTCAAAAAAATTTATAAAATCCCAAGATGCACTCAAACATGTATAAAATTAGTATATGGAAAATATGGGGATCGTTCCATAGAGGTCGTGAAATAGTTGTGACCAAATTATACGATAGCACTAAATACAATGAAGGAAAATTGAATTGATATTGATAGAAATTAGTTTGAAAATTCAGTTACAGCTAAACTAAGAATGCTAAAATAAACTAAGATAAAAATGGTATGTGTAATGTATGATGATTGATATGGGAATTGATGCAATCTAGACACAAATCATGGGAGTTCCACTTTTGAAGCCCGACTCGATTCAAACATATAGCTTGTCTCCCTAGCTCGAGTTTCCGGGATGGCTCGGATTGGAATGCTCACAATCCATCCCTTTAACTTTTGCTTTGGGTAGATATAGGGAAGCCGGGATGGCTTGGATTGGAATGCTCACAATCCACCCCTTTTTCCTAGCCAAGATAGGTTGGTTTGGAATGCTCACCACATACCTTTTTCAATTTAGTTGAGCTTAATTAAACACCTAGAGTGTAGATGGTTAAGAATAAAGTTTGGTAACAAATATAAACCAAGAGTTGGAATGCCTACTTGGCTCACAAAGAAACCACAATTCAATCTCTACAAAGGGTTAGGAGTTGGAATGCCTTCCCAACCCAAAGTGAGTTTTAAATGCAATTAAGAGCAAATTCAACCACTAAGTTAAATGAGAGTTGGAATGCCTACTCATTTTCACAAAGATTTCATTTAAAGATTAATTCCTCTAATAAGTTCAATTAATCAACAAAAATCAAGAGTTGGAATGCCTACTTAATTCAAGGGACAATCAAACACAATTAAGTAAATTGATTGGAAATACATTAATCAAGTCAAAATGGTGGAAATCCTACAATCTATGAATTAATTACATCAATCCCAAATTTGGGTTTAGCTACTCATGACAAATGAACTACAAAGATAAGGAGAAGGGGAATAGAAGAAACCCATATGAGACCTTCTTTCTTCAATCTTGATCACACCTCCAATGTCCTTGTGAGTAGCAATTTGATGAAGTAAATGGATGGGTTTGGATGGGTTTTTGGGAGAGAATGGTTTTTGAGATTTAGAGAGAGAAAATATGAAGAGAATGGGTGTATGGTCGTAGGTCTCCTTAAAAAAATCAGATATGAAACTATTTATACTTCCTTCCAAAATTAGGCCAAAATGCTGATGTGGCGAACTAAAAATCACGTCTAGCATGGGTATAGCATGGGTGTAGTACCCATGCATTTACCCGTGCAATCTTCATTCCCCTTCAAATTTGTGCAGTGTGCATGGGTTATTGCACCAGTAGGTGACCCGTGCATTACCTATGTAGTTGACCCTTGCTAAGGCTTCGCTCTCTGGTCTGGTGGATTGCACGGGTGGGTGCACGAGCATTACCAGTGCAGTTATCCGTGTAGTGAGATCTTTCCAAATTCCATCTTCCGGGCACGGGTGTGCTACCCATGCATTATTGCCTTCTTTGCCTCATTTGTGCACCAATTAGTCATTTTTGCCCCACTTCATGCCTTTTCACCTAATGCCTGCAATATCGACCAAAAGAGCCATAAATACACATAAAGACACTCAAGAACAAAACAAAGAGAAAAGATACGAGGGCCAAAATGTATGACATTTTTGGCTTGATCATGGTTTGATCAACATGAAGAATATCATGGATCTTGCTCAACCTCAAGGAGAATCTAGCAAATTGGAAAGTGTGGAGAAGCTTGTGATAGCACCACTTTCTTCAAAAAAGGCTAAGAACAAGAAAATCAAGAAGTCTCCTAATAACAATCTTCCCAAAGCTATAAGTAAAAGGAAATACAAGGTATCTTCACAAACTCTCACTACTTCTTAAAATCCACAAGGTACAATCTCATCTTTTATTCCTATTTGTCATTTTTGTAATACCGTTGGTTACATCAAACCAAGGTGTTATAAGTACATTGAATTTTACAAAATAGGAAATGCATCTAGAGATAAGAAGATTGACCTTAAATGGAAACATGCTAGGGCTTTAGTTGTTGATAAGCATGATGTTTCTAAGATGCATGTTAGAAAGAATTGGATGAAAAAGTTTGATGGTTATGAGAATCTTGACTAAGCATGTCTTGCTAGTAATGTTGAGGTGATAAGTATCAATGATCTTCTTATGAATCAAATTGTTGAAAATCTCAACTCTAGGTTCAACATTAAAGTCAAGGATGATCATGATTTTTGTGTAAGTGCACCCAAGACCACATGGGTCAAGGGTGAGTGCTCTTACCATTAGTATGAGTTGTACATGTGAGTTAGCTTCAAGATTAGTGTCAAGTTGTTGAGAGATTTAGCTAGATAGCTTTGTTTCTCTATAACGTGACATGAACTTAGCTACCTCACATATTTGCTATTATAGTCGCAATCTATTGAATGACTTTATGAGAAGTTCATTTTTGGAATCCATATGGTGTTAATGTTTGTTAAGACTCTTAGAGAAAGATTTTTTTTTGTTTTAGTTGAAATGTTAAGTTTTTATTCTCTTGGAATGATACACCAACAACTTGTTTTCATGAGGACAAACAAGTCAAGAGAGCTCATAAAAAGGGCGAAGACTTTGAATTTGAAGAAAAATTCTTGCTAAGGTATTTCTATATCTTAATGCTTGCATACTTTATTTTTCATCTCTTAACTCACTATTTGCACTACATCAAGAAGCATGTCATTTTAGAGAACTAAGTATAGTTTTCATATGATTCTCATTGACATTTTCTTTCTAAAGAATTCACAAAAATCTTATACATGAGTGTCATATTTTTGAAAAAAATATAAGCTTCATATTCTTTGAAAGCTACTCTCTTGAGAAGTAATGATCTTCAGTAAATATCTTTGTATTGCTTTTATATCATGTGCTTATAAGCCACAAATTTTGGTTTCAACAAATGCACTTTGCTTCTCTTGTAAGCTTTGTTGTAGTAAGTTGAGTTTGATAATATGTAAGTTGTGGATACACCTTGAAGTCTCATGTCTAGTACATTAAAGATGACCTATTGTTAGTATCCATTTTGCTTCGGCAACTACATAGAACTCATAGAGCACCTTTATGAAAAGAGCTACACATTCTGGTTGTGCAGTTGCCCAATGTAGGAAAGGGCTACACCATTGTGATGAGTGAAAGTCGTCATGAAGTGTATATGTTTATGTTAGAAAAATGAAAGAAGTGTTGAAAAAGAAAGAATCAATAAAAAATATTCTTTGATTCAAGCTTAAATAAAATTTTAAAAAAAAAGGCTTAAAGGAGTATAGTTGAAAATCATGAATGCTCGGGTTGAAAAATAGAAATGGGATGATGAGCCACATGCACACACATGCTCATATGTTGAAATCTATTTTCTTAAAAGCAAAAATTCTGAATGATAATCGGTTTGACCTTTTATGGAAAAGCTTAAGATGAATGGATGTGGATATGATTTGCATGTTGATTATCAAATTACTCATCTACATATGCTTGAAGCAAAATTCACACACACACACACACACACACTTTGTTTTTAAGTATTTTGGTATTCTAGCAATTGAAGAAGAATTATGAGACAGATTGAAAATCTTGGTGTATCTTTCATAGTTTGTGGAGTTTATTTGTGTTGAATTTATTTTCAAATTTCTTGAATGTGTGATTGTGTGGATATCATTGTGAACAATATTCTATCTTGATCTTAGATAGAGCACTCATCAAGGGGGAGCATAGTATGCTAGACTTTATTTTCTTTTATGGTATGTTCACATGATTTGCTTTGTTATATGTTAACATAGTTATTGATTAAAATAATTGAATGTTGAAAATGCATGATATCTATCTTGAAATAATTGCATGAATGTGTTGGCAATAATTTTCTCCTAGTTTAGGGTTGATAGTAGTTGTAGCTACAATCAATTCATCCTAGCTTAAAGTTGATTAAATTCCTTCTTGCTTGGGGTTGATAGTAGTTGTGGTTACAACCAATTCCTTCATGTTTTGAGGTGATAGTAATTGTGATTGAAACCAATTCCTCCATTTTTGGGATTGATTTTGTTGTTAAATGCATTTGTTGAATTTGGTGAAATTCACATCTGTGCTGGAAAGCATCATTTATACATTTGTAATTCATTATTTTATCATATGTCACTTTTTTTTTGTTTACTAACTCACTTTGATCTCTTTTCAACTCATGTGTTTTTGTGTTTTAGTGTTAACTACAAAGCCATGGGAAGAAACAAAGTTTCCGATCTTATCCATTCTCCAAAACCCGTAGATAAACACAAACCTGCCTATTCAACCTCTAAAAAGACCAAAACCAATAGGTTGAAACCTTTGGATTTCATGGGGACAAAGAAGCTTATCTAAGATAGAGGTGTAGATTTGTATGAGGGTTCTTACATTCATCATATTGTACTTGAAACGCAATGGGGTACATGGTTAAATTCAATTGGGGTTGTAAATTAGAGCTTAGTTAGAGAATTCTATTTTGAATATAAGGAGAGTACAACTTTGAAAATGCCTTGATGAGTGTTGGAGGAAAAACATTTAGAGTCTCCTTGGATAGTATCAATAAGTTCCTTGGACTTTCAACTCAAATTGATTTGGAATTTCTTGATGTGGACAATATTGAGCATCTAAATTTGATGGGGAGGACTTTTTGTGAGGATAATGGGTTTGAGTGGGGAAAGAGAGCTTATATTGGCCAAAGAGAGTTGACCAAGGTGAGTGCCTTTTGGCATCTCTTTGCATGTGCCAATCTTGTGGGTTCTACAAATGCATCACAGCTAAACAAAGAAAAGATCAAGATTGTATATGCCTTGGTTTCCAACAAGCCCTTAAACATTGGTGATCTTTTGATAGAACACATTGAGAGTGCGGCTAGTTCACCTAGATTGGACAAGAAGCTTGCATTTTTGAGGTTTATCACTCACATTTGTATGATGCTAGGAGTTCCAAAACTAGATGGTGATGTGCTTTTACCTCCCTTAGAGATGTTTTGTTAAAAACGTTTGGTGTATATGTCATACAAAGAAAAGGAAAGGTTGGTGATACTTGTAGGCTTTTTGGTGAGAATCAAAAGTCAAGCATTGTGTCAAGCACAAATCTTCTACCGGAATGGGCCATACAATTTCAAGCTAGGCTTATGAACAAGATTGAGGAGCTAGGTGCTAAGGTGGTATAACAAGAGGAAAGAATCAAGAGCTTAGAAGAAAGACTTGCCTCGAGCAATGCCTCCACCACAAAGCATTATATGAGATCAACCAAATGAAATACGTTCTTTGATGGCACTTGTGGCTAGCAAGGAGCTATATGATCTTGAGGTATTATTTTTTTTTCTTTACCTTTTGGCTTCATATCATGTAAAAAAGGGGGAGAAAAATAATGATACTAAAATCTATGCTTTCTTAATCTTAGTATGTTTTTATTTTGTGTATTTTGAATTTGATATATTGAGTTGTTGGGTTTGTAATATTTGGATGAGATATTTTTTTGATGGATAGTATGCATGTGTTTAAAGGGAGACATGTATCCATTTGGACTATATTGATTTTGGACTATATTAATGTTTTTTTTCTTATCTAAATATCTTGCCATATATGTATGTTTCTCATGTATACTTTCTACTTCAAGTTGGTTTTAGGTGATGTGATACTCGTTTTCTGTGTCGTTACCAAATTGTGGATCAAAAAAATATTTATAAAAGACCTACGCAATGTGCTCTAAAGTTTTATAAACTTAGTAAAGCGGTAAGCGAGGGTATCGCCCACAGGGAGGTGTCATCCGTCGATCGTCTCACGTTTTAGTGATTATTGAAAGCAATGTAAATAAGAACATGGTAAGGGTGAGAGTGGTGTGTGTGAAGTGTAAGCATGTTGATTGTGTATGTGTTAAACAAGGAGCATGAAAACAACGATGAGAAAAATAAGAGAACATGGAGAGATGAGAATGGTGATTAAAGTGATAAATATAAAATAGGGTGGATAGGAGAGATGAAAGAAAATGAACACAAAAGGTACTTATGACCACCCAAACATTCGTGCCACTCATAATAACTAACTACACCGACACTCCGAGCATGGGTTCAACCTAGCCTTAAGTACGACCTCTAGATATGGAAATGGGGAGAGTTGTCTAGTCCTCTAAAGCTTCTCACCAAGAGTGTATCGCATAAGCAATTACTAAGGACCGTGTTACATATAATTATTAGAAAGATGAAATTAGGAACAACCACAGATTGTTGCTCACCTGTCATGTGTAAGCAACTACGAATGGAAGTATTAAGCATAAGAGGGGACCCTCGACCGCTACTCACCGGGAGTGTATCGTGCGAGCAATGACCAAGAGTCGCAACCCTCAATTGCTACTCACCAAGAGTGTATCTTATGAGCAACTCCTAAGGGTCAAATAGGCATGTAGGTTCAAGAACCGAAACCCACAAAGGCATGGTGGGTGCTCTTCATGAATTCCACCCAAACAACCAAAAATACTCTAATCAATCCAAAACATGCACTTTGAATAATCCATCGACATATGAGCAATCAAGGGATGCTTAATTAATCTACTCCAACTTTATGTTTATCTACTTATAATCCCAATCATAAACACACATCAATTTCTACTCTACATGCCATGAATGTAAAGACAAGAGCTATCCCTAAACATGCATCAAGGGTTGGGTTGACAATCCTACTTAATACAAGTCAAGAATCAATTAAGTGCAATTGAATGGGACAATACAAGAAGAAATCAAATACAAGTCGATCAAATAAATGGCACTAGTATTAGGGTTTACATATTTTTCGATTGGGGATACACATCAAAGAAGAAAATAACAAAAAGAAGAGTAAGAAGAAGAAACCCAATCGTCATCTCAAGTCTCCATCCTCCTTTGAAGCTCCTCCTCCTTATAGATAAGAAATGATGGCTCTTTCCTCTTGAATCCTCCTCAAAGATTGATGGGTGATGGTAGAAGGTGGTGGTGGTGGTGGAGAGGCAATCTATGGAGGAAAACCTCCATGGATGCCTTTGGAAGCTTCTCTCTCTCTCTTCATTTGGTGAAGAAGATGAAGTGTTGAGAGGATTTGGTGTTTAGGTTTTTGTTGGTTGAGAGTTGATGGGTCTTGTGAAGAAAATGGTGTATTTATAGGCTGGGGAGGTTAGGTTACAATTTAGACATGAAAGGACAACATTACCCCTTTAAAATGGCCCAAAGACCTGTCATTCACTGCTGAAAAGTGCGGTTCACGGGTAAGGTACCCGTGCAGTACCCGTGAACAGCCGCACAACTGTAACTAAAATGGGCATAACTTCCTCTAGAAGACTCTGAATCGTAATCCGTAAAAACTGCTGGAAAATAGACTTCTGGGGATTTCCGAATATATGTAATCCAAAACATTGTTCAATTTGATTAGGGAGATATGACTCTCCGAAGTTGGTTCTGCTGTACAAGCTTTTCATAATTCAAGCCCATTTTTCTATCAAATCCCATTTTTTGCTAACTTTTACTTCCTAAACTCCCTTTTGCCTGAAAATGCCTGCATTGACTAGAATAGAACCGTTAGACACCAAAACACACTCGAAAACAAGCTAAATGATATAGAATTGATGGCCAAATATAGCACAATTTTGGCATGATCATGATGACAAGAGAAGACTACATGAAAGAATTAAGAACTTGTGAAAGATTAGTATAAATGTACAAACTCATTGTAAAGTGAGGGAGTGTTTGTGACCAATCTACATTTTGTAAATTTTAGTATATATATAGGTGTTTTGACATAGAATTTGCCAAAGGGGGAGATTGCTAGGTTTTTGAGTCTTGTGTTGGCATAATTCTATATCAAAACAACATTTTCCTTTTTATTGATTAGTTGTATAGGATTCATGGTTTATCAAGCTTCAAGGAAGTTTGACAACATTTCAAGCAAAGTGATGGCTACAAGAGGGACAAGATTTATTGCATATAAAAGGTATATCAAGACTTCTTTCATCTTGCAAGGCCTAAGTGCACACACACACATTGCATCAATTTGTGTCCCTGCATCATTATGCTCAAATGGTATAACACATACACACACATATTATTGTATGCATATGAATTAGATTTGATTTGACAACTTTTGTAAAATTGTATGTTCTAGGACTATATCTAGGAAACGACATACTTGTGTGTTCATGTTGAAAATACTACAAAACGTGTGTCTAATAACCTAGAGGGGGGGGGGGGGGGGGGGGTGAATAGGTTTTAGTTGATTTATTACCAACTTTTCAACTTAATCAATTTTAATAGCAATCAATCAATCCAAAATAACAATGCGGAAAACAATAAAAACACAAGGATTGATTTACGTGAGAAACCCTCCAACTGGACAAAACTCACGGGCTATCCTTCTAGCCACACACGATCCTCAAATCCACTATTTGAATGAAAGTTTACAACCTAGGTTGACCTCCAGTCACACCATTCTTGGTCACTAACCCTTTCACTCTTCCCAACGGGACTTTAATAGTGATCCTAGACCAAAAGCATGTGCAATAATCCACTTAGTAACAAGGCTTAACAATCAATGAAGAGATAAGCAACCTATGTGAATATATGATAATATTTTAACATGCAATTAATGTTAGGCTACACTAAATGCTTATCTAGGAATTTAAGATGACAATAAGCGCATATCCTAGATATCAATATCTAAATGCAAATGCAAGAAGATTGAGCTAGAGGGCAAAATGGTCCTAAATGCAAGCTATCGGTGAACATGAATTTTCAACCAACAAACAACAACTCAAGCATGTTATAAATACCATTAAACACAAAGACATGCATTAAATCAACAAATAAGGCTAAACATAGGCAAATAAGAACATAACGAGATGCAAAGTAATGCAATGGAGATTTAGGGCATGTTTAATTTACCTAGTCAACAAAAGCAAGAAGAATCCACGATGAGATGATGTTTGGGAGATGGTAAATGCACATGGATTGGTGTTTGGTTGATTAAAGGTGGGCTCTTGGAGCTCTCTCTCTCTCTTGGATTCACTTTCTCTCACTAAGGGAATAAATTTCAGAGCTCTAGGTTTTAATGGGGAAGAAGATGACATATATAAGGGAAACAATGAGCTGTCGCGAAAAAGACGAAACTTTCCCCTTTCTGGTGCTAGGTGACATCCAAGGCGACATACACAAGTAGCCTTGCATGTCGCCTTTTGTTCTGGAGAAAAGCAGAGCTGCCTGAGGTGACATCCAAGGCCACATTTGTCGCCTTTTGGGCTAGAGAAAAATAAAGTTTCCAGAGGCGACATGTAAGGCGACATGCACAAGTCGTCTTGTAAGTCGCCTTGCATACTGGAAAGAAAACAACGTACCTGAGGCGACTTGTAAGGCGACATGCACAAGTCGCATTGGAAGTCGCCTTTTGTTCTGGAGAAAAATATCAAGTCTAAGGTGACTTCTAAGGTTACATGCATAAGTGGCTTTGCATGTCGCCTAATACACTGGACAACACAACAACAAAAAAGAACCATACGTAAAAAAAATAACCACAAATGTGCTCATGTGAGTTGAGACACAAATGAAAGATTAATTAGCATGCATGAGAGAGTGTGTGTGTGTGCTACTAGTCTCTTCAAAGAGAGTTAAGCTTAGTGATATACCTTTGAAGGGCTCTTGAGTTTGGAAATGCCATCGAAGCTTGATCACGAACAATGCGGCCTAATCTATCCATACCAGCAAATCCCCATGTGGTTTGTCAATGAAATGAGCCAATCAAAATATGAGGAACTTACAATCTCCTCCTTTGGCTATTTCGTGACAAAAACACCACTCACAAAACATCCTCACAAAACAAAAATAAAAACAAGAGGTCAACAAGATATATTCTACATTACAAATAGATACCTAAAATCTAGATCTTCAAGCCTTCAATCTCTTGTAGAATAATCACCCCTGCAAAACAAGATAACTACACTTTCCAAGACAAGTGTATGTAACGTGATCAAGAGAGAAAAAATACAGGCATTGCAAGAAGAAACACAACACACAGTGAAATGAAGTGCAATGCAAAAGCTCCCCCTAAATGGTTTACTCCCCCTGAAAGCATAATTTTCCCCTTAAATGAAACATCCATAACTACCAACACTACTCCCCCTTTTTGTCATGAGATGGCCAAAGGAGTATCCCCCAATTTTGTCACTTTAGCAAAGAGAGCTATTTGCAAGATAAGTGCATAATCATATACAACAACCCTATGCAACTTAATTAATTGAGAGAGAATCTGTTAGGATTATGCTCAATGGCAAGAGTGTAATATTGTAATTGACAATCTTCTCATATTAATAAAGTGAATTCTGTTTCTTACAATTACTTATAGCATTTATCATTATAATTGTCAAGGTAAATAATCATAAGGTCAAAAGACTATGAGACATGAAGAATTGTTCATACATCCGGATATGTATGAGGTAGACACAATTCTTTAGTTAGTCTTGAATAACATTCACAACTTAAGTTAAAGGTTGGGTACCTCTATCTTGTTAAAGTTGTAGAATTCTTTTACTAGCATTTGAGTGGGATCAAATGAATATGATGAGTCTAAAATCATCGAAAGGTTTTCGAGTAAAAGAATCTAGTGCACTAGGTGCATTGAACTGGATCACAATGAAATACTTTATCTACAACCGTCACTAGATATAAGTCTTTTCATTAAAGAGGACAATCGGAGAGTCTATCTGAATCCTGAGATAAATGATGGACTTATGGTTGCAAGTGTTATCATTAGAGCTATCAATGAGTACGATTATATAGCATAGTCTATCCTCGATAGTTTGGTGGTATACATTTGTTAATCGATAGAGGACTTCATTTATAGATATGGACATCAAGGCTCCATTAATTAAATGAGAGTATAATATCATCATATGGATGTTTTGAGGTATTGGATATTAAATCTCAACGTTGAGTTTTCAATAATGATTATTGAAAACATGGCTTCTGGACAACTCAAAGTATCCAAGTTCGAAATGTGGTCATATGAGGAAATATGGTAACTTGGAGAGCTATAGGCGGTCTATGAGCTCTTGGCGATTACTGATATTATTCACGAGGATACACAATCTCCTATAAGACTGTCTAGGGTATGAATGAGAAACATCTCCTTATTCTATCTTTATTTAAGAGTTCAATTTTAGCTCTTTAGTGGAATGAGTTAAAATTAATAGATTGGACCTAAGTGAATCATTTGTTGATTGTGATTAGGTTGTGTCTATTGAAGCTTAAATTTAGATAGCCCGCCAAGATCCCCAATCCACACGTATTTGCATGGATCACTTGATATATTCTACCGGGCCGATTTAAGGGTCCATCTAGAATTGTTTTTAATATATCAAGAATTTAATATGTCTATTATTTAATTAATGGGCTGCACTATTATATTAATATATTAAAAGGAGACATGTGGGCTTGTTTCTTTTAGTAAGAATGGGTCTGGTTCACATGTGGGCTTTTATTTAAAGTCCAATGGATTAAATGAAATAAGAAAATAATATATGGCCCATTTATATAAGTGGGGCGGCAAGGTGTATATATTAACCTAATATATTATTTTGTTTCATTGTTTTAATTAATTGTTTAATTAAGAAACAAATCTTTTTCTGATCAGGAAATATATTTCCTAAAGTTATACTATTGGTAGTAGTATATTAAAAGTAAAAAACTTGTTTGATAAGAAAATAAATAATTAATTTTATTTATTTAATCAAATAAGAAGTCTTTTTATTTAGTCAATAAAAGAATAAAAATATCTATGATTTGGATTAGGTTTTGAAGTCTAAAGGTTGATGGAAATTAGGGTGTAACAAAAACTCTTTTTGGTATGTGATTTGCGGCAACCCTTGTCCATTTAGAGGAAGATTTCGGCAATCCTAAATAGAAGAGGAAGCAAAATTTCAGCCACCTATATAATACCACATATAGAATTCGGCCACCATAGTTGATTGAATGATTCAATTTTTTCTTCTTCTTCTCAATTCATAGAAAAGGATAATTTTTATTCTACTAAACATAAAAGAGAGAAGAGATTATTCTTTGATAGTACACTGATTGCTTGTTCATCAATAAGCTTGTGTGTACAACATCGAATTAGGTTCACGCGAGTTTCGATCATTAGATTGAAAACTCAAAAGTGACCGGAATAATTTTGTCTTCTTTTGATTGTTTTGTGACTAACAAAAGAAAAAGAAAACTTTGTTCATCCATTCTCAGGTTTGCAATTCAAAGAAAAAGGGAGACCACGCTCCTAGGTGATTCACGTACGTGTTCGGATTGGAATATCTCGCGGTACTGTTCACGATCACTGTTCAAGGGGGGGGGGGGGGGGGGGGGGGGGGTACTGTTCACGATCACTGTTCACGTGGGTACTGTTCACAATCACTGTTCACGCGGTACTGTTCACGGGCATCGGAAAAGATTTTGCGGATTACCAATCGACTTAAGTCAATCGAATCACCCGTCAAGAGGTATTTAACTCTAACCGTATATATTTGAATTTAATTAATTAAAAGGTTAAGGTTCAACTTTGAGAAAAATTTTAAAACCATATGAAACCTATTTTTCGTTTCTTCTGCTGCGTTTTATATCGATTTTTCCCTACAGTTGGTATCAGAGCCTTGGTTGTACCTTTTAATTAATTAACGTATATATATGTGAATCTATTTCTTTTTTATTGTGATTATACATGTTTTAGAAAGAGATGGCACTCTAGGTATTCGCATATATAATTACATGTTGAATGTATGGATTTATATATGTTTTATAAAGTGAATTGTTATTGCTTGATTTTGGTCTTAGAATTGCAATGTAATTTTTGTTTCGGATTTGTAACAAGAAGGGTGGTCTATTATCGTCATAATTCCTTCTTGGTAGTTGCTAGGGTTTTATTTTTTTGTATGTAAAATAAGTGCAGTATTTGTTTTTGTAATCAGGTGCAGTATTTTTTTTTGGTAAATCTTACTGCAGTAAAATAAAAAATAAAAAAATTTGCTGCAGTAATTTATTCGTAATATGATGTAATGTATTCGGGTATTGAAAATTCGAAGACACGAAGAAAAATGAAGCAACCGGAACCGAGAACGAGCACCGTGCGCACCCTAGGAGTGGATTGGGCTGCTCATGGCAAGCCCAATCCTTGGTGGGCTGCGCACGGCAGCCTTGTGTGGCCTTATGGGCTGCGCAAGGCAGCTCCTTTGTGGGGTTGTGGGCTGTGCACGTCCATGGGAGGAGGCCGAGGGATGAGCGTATGGTTGATGGCCACCTGAAGATCTTGTATTCCTAACAATTGTAATTTTACTTGCTTTTCTAGGATGGGCCAAAATTGTTGCTATTTAATTTTTGCTTAAATATTACAATATTTGTTGTTGTATGATAACATGACATTTTAGAATAGGAGTGCCACTCATATCTCTCTTTTGGTATGAACATGCATTGAATGATTTAGGTATCTAATTGGCATCTAGATAACTTGGTAAAAATCATTCTTTGGGATTTAATCACACGCCTTAAATAATTGAGTGGGAGAAGGTGTGCAAGAACGCCTATGGCCTCCAAGATTAGTTGAGTTTTATTATTTTTGGTAATCCCCCCAAGGGGCGTCCATAAATGGAATTTAACAATATACTTCCTTAAAAGGATAGACTAGACAATTGACTTAAAAGAAATCTACTCCCTAAGGAGGGATTTTCGTGAGAGAAAATTGAGGGTCGATATCTTGATAACACACTCAATGTAATTTTATTAATATCCTCCCAAGAGTTCTTGTTAATAAAAATTACAAGGCTAAAATTAAAAACACTGGTTGTTATGTTAACAATTAGGTGGGACCTAGTCTAACTAGTAAATAGTTCGAACTCCCAAAGGAGGCGTAATATTTATGGGTGTTGGATCACCGTTGAATTTTTATGATTGAAATATTTATTTTAATTCAAGATAAATTTTTAAAAGTGCTATTATCATGATTATTTACTTATATATGTTTTTGTTTTAATCAGAAATCATGACCCCATCACTTATGAACATCCTGAAAGATAACACCTTAACTGGAGATAACTATGTAACATGGAAAAGGAAAATTGGGTTGTTGCTGCAAAGTGAAAAACATAAGTTTGTTCTGACCACTCCTAAACCACCCCTTCCTATTAATGAATCTAATGTGATGCAAAAAGATGAGTATGAGCAGTGGAAGACTTCTGATGATATGGCAAAATGTTACATTATGGCCACTATCTCCGACGTGTTGCAACAGCAACATGAAGGAATGGAGTCTGCTGCTGATATAATGATGTCTCTAGAGGAAATGTTTGCTATGAGGTATAGGATGACTAAGAGAGAGGCAATGACTGCTTTTATGAATCTTAGGATGAAACCTGGACAATCTGTGAAAGATCACATGATGAAAGTCATAGCACATCTCAATATTGCTGAACTAAATGGTGTTGAGATTGATGGTGAGACCAAAATTGATATGGTAGTTAACTCACTGTCAGAGTCCTTTGATCAGTTCAAGTTGGACTACACCTTGAACAAAAAGGAATACACCTTGCAGGGCCTGATGCAAGATGTTCAAAGCGCTGAAAAGATCCTTGTGAAAAACAAAGGTCAAGAGATTCATTTGGTTGGTAAAGTTGCTACTGTTAAGACCCGTAAGAAGGTCAAGAAACAACAGAAGAAAAAGAAACTTTGGCCTACCAAGAAGGAAACCAAGAAAGTAACCAAGATCAAAGGGAAATGCTTCCTTTATGGTGAAAAGGGACATTGGAAAAGAGATTGCCCAAAGTCCAAGAAAAAGAAGGAAGAAGTTAATGTTAATTATCTAGAAACATGTTTTCTGGCAGATTCTACTGATTCTTGGATCATAGACTCTGGAGCCACTAATCATGTTTGTTATTCCTTGCAGGGGTTTCAAGAAAAGAGAAGGTTGAATGAAGATGTAGTCAATTTGCGCTTGGGCAACGGAACGTTAGTGTCTGCAAGTGCAGTGGGAGATATTAGAGTTATTTTATATTCTAGTAGGCATTTAGATTTAATAGAAGTTTATTATGTACCTCAATTCAAGAGGAATTTAATTTCAGTTTCTTGTTTAAATAAGTTTGGATATTCGGTTACTTTTAATAAAACTTTTATTATTAGTAAGAATGACAAAGTTGTTTGCAAAGGTACATTGGAAAACGGTTTATTCTTTTTGCATAGAAATATCTCTCACTCGTTAGACACAGAAATAACGGAACCTAATCATAAAAGAGTAAAATTATCAAAAGATGAAACCTATCTTTGGCATTTACGCCTAGGTCACATTAACCTTAATAGGATTAAAAGATTGGTATGTGACGGACCTTTAAGTGACTTAAAGGTTGATGATCTACCAACTTGTGAATCTTGTTTGGAAGGTAAAATGATCAAAAGGCCGTTCAATACCAAAGGTGCAAGAGCCACTGAATGTTTAGGACTAGTACACACTGATGTATGTGGTCCTATGAGCGTTCAAGCTAGAGATGGATATGAGTACTTCATCACCTTCACAGATGATTACTCAAGATTTGGTTATGTGTATCTCATGAGACATAAGTCAGATGCATTTGATATGTTCAAAGCATTCAAAGCTGAAGTAGAAAATCAGCTTGAGAAACATATAAAAATCTTGAGATCTAATCGTGGTGGAGAATATCTATCTGGAGAGTTTCAGCAATATCTTATTGATAATGGGATAGTTTCTCAGCTTTCAACACCAGGTACACCTCAACAAAATGGGGTAGCAGAAAGGAGAAATAGGACTCTTTTAGAGATGGTTAGATCAATGTTGAGTTATTCAACACTTCCTATTTCTTTTTGGGGATATGCTCTACAAACAGCAATATATATTCTAAACGATGTACCATCTAAATCTGTCCCTAAAACCCCACATGAATTGTGGACTGGGCGAAAGCCTAGTTTACAACACATGAGGATATTTGGTTGTCCTGCACATGTGTTGAAAGGAAAGACAGAAAAGATGGAGTCCCGTTCGAAAACATGTATATTTGTGAGGTATCCAAAAGGAACTAAAGGATATTATTTCTATAGTCCTATTGATCTAAAAGTATTTGTTTCAACAAATGCTTCATTTCTAGAAAAGGACTATATGAATAATTTTGTGCCCAAAAGTAGAATTGTCCTGAATGAGATGTCAGGAGATATATCGTCGTAGTGGGAGGGTTAGAACACAACCCGAAAGATATATCGGTCTAGGAGAATCTATTGAGAATCTCCCGGACGACGATGATCCCTACACGTACAAGGAAGCTATGGAGGATGTTGATTGTCGTCATTGGCAAAAGGCAATGCAATCCGAGATTGAATCGATGTTCAATAACAAAGTCTGGTCCATTGTAGACTTGCCTAAAGGGATAAAACCCATTGGGTGCAAGTGGGTATACAAGAGGAAAAGAGGTATGGATGGTAAGGTGGAAACCTTTAAAGCTAGACTAGTAGCTAAAGGTTATACACAGAAAGAAGGTATCGATTACGAGGAAACCTTCTCACCTGTGGCCATGCTTAAATCCATTAGAATACTCTTATCCATTGCAGCATCTCTAGACCTAGAGATTTGACAAATGGACGTCAAGACAGCTTTCCTTAATGGAAGTCTTGACGAGAGCATCTATATGATGCAACCAGAGGGATTCATTGAAAAAGGCCAAAAAGAAAGAGTATGCAAGTTGCAAAAGTCCATATATAGACTAAAGCAAGCATCCAGATCCTGGACCATAAGGTTCGATCAAGCTGTAGACAATCAATATATATTCTCAATTAACGTACTGTCAAACAAGCTTGCAAGTTGCTAGTGAAAGAATTATAATAAAACTAAAAACAAATAATACTTGTATTCACAATATTGTTCAATATGTACAAGTACTTAATCAAAATGATTATATACAAATAAATCAGATTACAAATAAAGTGATATATACAACTTTGATCAAATGAAGTGCTTGCATCTCAAACTTTATAACAATCTTATTTACATCAATATATAGAAATGAAGCTTGAGAAAGAAGATACAAACATACACATACAAGAATAAAAAAGAGAGATAGAAAGAATTGACACAAATTTTTTTTATCGTGGTAAAATCTCCTAAGAGGAAGCATCCATGGGTTGAATACAACCCTTAGGTACTTTTATTATTGGAAAGTAAACAAGACATTCCTTAAAAGTGACCAACAAATGACACACTCTATATTGGACTAGACTTCTACCCAATCCCTATTGGTAGATTGGAAATTCATCAAAAGTGATCAACAAATGACACACTCTCTATTGGACTCCACTCTACACAACACCATTAAGAAGTTGGAAATTCCTTCCATCTTGATGTAGAACTCCTTGCTTTATTTCTAATCCCGACCGTGAATCGACCATATCTCTTTGTTCATACTTTAATCAGGCTTCGTAGGAAACTCTTATTATGGTGACCTTAATCATGCAAACGACACAAATATTTGTGTTTAAATCCATTTTAGGAGAGGTAGCTAGTTTGAGGCATCGGGGGGGGGCTGTCCAGTTATTTCCTAGTTTCGAGGTCTGGATGACAACTATTCTCATATACTCAGACCCTTCTTGGGGGTGGTAGCCCGACCAAGGCATCAGGAGGGCTGTCTAGCTATTTCCTGGTCTCGAGGTCTGGATGGCAACTATGCTCTTATACTCAGACCCTTCTTGGGGGTGGTAGCCCGACCAAGGCATCAGGAGGGCTGTCTAGCTATTTCCTGGTCTCGAGGTCTGGATGGCAACTATGCTCTTATACTCAGACACTTTTTGGGGGTGATAGCCCGACCAAGGCATCAGGGGTAACTAGGGGGCTTCCCCGGCTAGTCCCTGGTCTCGAGGTCTTACTGGCAACTATGCTCTTATGCTTGGACCCTTCTTGGCGGGGGGTGGTGCCCGGCCAAGGCATCAGAGGCAACGCGGGGGTTTCCCCGTCTCACCTCTGGTCCTGAAGTGATGATGTCAAATTTTCCAGTCGAATATGTAGATACTAAGGTTGAACATAATCGGAGATAAAGAAAAAAAAACGCAGACTTTATTGATGATCGAGATGTAGTACATCGTTATTAGGGATTTTATTGAAACATAAATGGGGGTAATCTGCTTGACAGCTCTCTGCTCAAGGGTAGAATTTCCTCAAATGATCTGAGTTCCAGGTGTGGTTGATGGGTTATCCATTCATGTCTTCGAGTTTGTAGGCTCCATTGCAAGCAACTAACTTTATCAAGTATGGCCCTTCCCAATTGGGGCATAGGACTCCATCTAACCTTTTTCGAGTATTCGAGGTCACTTTCCTTAGAACCAGACCCCCTTCTTTAAAATTCCGGGCTCTAACCTTTCAGTTGAAATACCAAGCGATCTTGCTCCGGTAGATCGCTACTTTCTTAGCTACCCGGTCTTGTTTCTCTTCTAGGAGGTCTAGGTTAGCTCGGAGCTTGACTTCATTGCTTTCGGGTTCAAAATGCTGCACCCTGAATGAGGTCAATTTATGCTCAATGGGGAGGACAGCTTAAACTCTGAAAGCTAGGGAGTAAGGTGTCTCCCCGGTAGATGTCCTCTTTATAGTTCGATATGCCCAGAGGACCTCAAGCAGTTCTTCGGCCTATTTGCCTTTTTCTGCTGTAGTTTCTTCTGCAGAAGCTTCTTGATTATCTTGTTGGTGGATTCCACCAGCCCATTGGTTTGAGGATGGGCTACTGAAACGAGCCTGAGGTCGATTCCTAAACCCTTGCAGAAGTTTTTGAATCGGGCTTTGTCAAACTACTTGCCTAGGTCGGCTATAATGATGAGAGGGGTCCCGAATCTACAGATTACGTTAGTTTTGATGAACTTGGTCATATTCTTTTCTGATATTCGAGAAAGAGGCCTTGCCTCGACCCATCTTGTGAAATAATCGATAGCCACAATAGCATATTTAACTTGTCCATGAGCGGTGGGAAGCGGTCCAATCAGGTTGATCCCCCACATGGCAAAGGGGTAGGGTGAACTAAGAGAGGACAGTCGCTTTGGTGGCAAGTGGTTCAAGTTTGAAGTCCTTTGACATGGCTCGCAAGATCGTACAAAGCTTCTTACTTCTTGGTGGATGGTCGGCCAGTAGTACCCCATACGGAGCACTTGATACGCTAAAGCTTCTCCACCGATATGGTTCCCATAATCCTTAGAATGAACCTCCCTTAGCGCCTATTTAGCGTCATCAGGATGTAAACATCGAAGTAAGAGGAGGAATCTACCCCTCCTATAGAGGTACCCGTCTACAAGGCAATATCGGACAGAGAGCCTTTTAATTCTTCGGGCTTGATCGGGCTCCTCGGGAAGCTTTCCCTCTTAGAGGTAGGCAACGATCAGGTCCATCCAGTAATGCTGACGATTCAGGGAACAAATTTCCTTACTTGCGGCTCTGCTTGGTTGGGAGATCACTTGGAGGGGAATTCCTCGTGGTAAGGATTGGCCTCCATTTGCGGCTATTTTGGCTAGAACATCCGCGCGGTGGTTTTGGTGTCGAGGCACATAATCAATCTTGAATCCCTTAAATTTATTTTTAAGCGACTGAGCTAGCTTTAGGTAAGCGGCCATGTTATCTCCCTTTTGCCTGGTATACCCTAGACACCTGATTGACTACAAGTAATGAGTGGCTCTTGATTTGCAGGTAGTCGGCCTCCATTTCGATGGCTGCCTTCATCCTGGCTAGGAGGGCTTCGTATTCCGCTTCATTATTTATGGCTTTAAACTCGAATCTAAAGCAGTGACAGAATTCAGTCCCCTCCGGGTCTATTAAAACTACGCCAGCTCCTTCCCCAGCTTGCCCAGATTCTCTATTTGTATAGAGGGTCCAGGACTTACAGCCTTCCAGCCAATTATCGATCTCGGAAGTCTTCTCAGGGATCTCATTCGGTGCTACGGGATTCACTTGGCCTGGGAGCGCTGAAAACTCTACAACGAAGTCTGCCAAAGCCTGCGCTTTAATCGTGGTCCTGGGCTTATATTTTAAGTCGAACAGAGTGTGCTATAGGGCCCATAAGACTAGCCTTCCGGACACATCCGGTATTTGTAAGAATTGGCTGAGAGGTTGGTCTGTCACCACTACTATTGAATGAGCTTGCGAATAGGGATGGATCTTTCTCGCCGAGGTCACCAGAGCATAAGCGAGCTTTTCCAGGAGAATATAATTTTTCTCTGACTTGGTTAAAGCATGATTCACATAGTATATAGGCCTTTGAATCCTGTCACCACACTCCTTGGCCAAAGCTCCGCTTACTGCAGTTTCTGAGATGGCCAGTTAGATTTGCAGCTCCTCTCCGGGATGCGGCTTGACTAACAATGGTGGGCTTGTTAGGTATATCTTTAAGGCTTGAAAAGCTTGCTCGCTCTCCAGTCTCCATTTCATGTTTCTCCCTTGCTTGATAGCTTTGAAGAACAAGAGGCACTTATCAATGGAGCGAGAGATGAACCTGTTGTGCGCTGCTACACGCCCATTCAAAATTTGCACCTGTTTAAGTGATGTGGGGGATTCCAAGTCCAAGATAGCTTTGATTTTTTCTGGGTTGGCCTCTATGCCTCTCTCATGAACCATGAAACCTAGAAACTTCCCCGTTGTTACCCCGAAAGTGCACTTGGAGGGGTTCAACCGCATCTGGTTTTCTATTAGGATAAGAAAGGTCTTGCGAAGGTCTTCCCGATGTCCTTCTGCGATTGGTGATTTTGTGATCATGTCGCCGATGTATACCTCCATCGTCCTTCCGATCTCGGGCTTGAACAGCTTGTTAACCAGCCGCTGGTATGTAGCCCCCGTATTCTTCAAGCCAAACGGCATTACCTTGTAGCAATACAAGCCCTGCCCAGTAATGAAGCTGGTCTTATCTTGGTCAGCTGGGTGCATCTTAATCTGGTTATACCCCGAGAACGCGTCCATGAAACTAAGAAGTTTATTTTCGAACGTGGAGTTGACTAGCTGATCGATCTTTGGCAAAGGAAAGCTGTCTTTTAGACATGCCCGGTTAAGGTCGGTGTAATTGACACACATAAGCCATTTTCCATTCGCCTTCGTAACCATGACTACGTTGGCGATCCATTCGAGGTAGCGCACTTCTCTGATAAACCCTGCCTTGATCAATTTGTCTACTTCTTTCTGCACCACAGTGTTCCTCTCAGCATTAAAATGACGCCTCTTCTGTTTGACGGGCTTGACTATTGGATCTACCGCTAATCGATGGGCGGCCAATGATACTGGGATCCCGGGCATCTCATCGTGGCTCCAAGCGAAGATATCGCTGAATTCTCTGAGAAGCCCAATCAAGCCTTTTTTCACTTCTGGTTCGAGGGTAGCCCCGACCTTGATGACCTTGGAGGGATCGTCATTTCTGATGGGTATCTCCTCTAGTCTATCTACGGGTTGCCCGCTGGCCCATTCCTTGCTCTGTTTTACCTCATTAGGCATAATGGGTTCGCTCTCTGGATGCTCTGCGGGCTCCATATCTTCCTGGATTATCCGGGATGCCTCCATATTTTCCTGGATTATCCCGGATGGCTCCATGTCCTGGATTGTTGCAACCTGTACGAACTGTTTTGCTAAACCTGCATGATTGGCGGACACTGTGTAGCACTTCCTAGCTGCTTACTGGTCTCCGCGTACCTCTCCCACTTTGGTTCCCACTGGGAACTTTAGGACATTGTGGTATATAGACAAGACTCCCTTCAAGAAGGACAGGATGTAGGGAAAAATTAACTAAAACCGCAGCGGAAGGCGAAAAGTAGATTTTCCTATAGTTTAAAATTTTTCTAAAGATTTGAACCTTAACCCTTTAATTAATTAAACACAAATATAAGGTTAGAGTTAAATACCTCTTGTCGCGTGATCTGATTGACTTACGTCGATGGTAATCCGCAAGATCTTCAATCCTAGCACGTACGTGAATCACCTAGGAGCGTGGTCTCCCTTTTTTCTTTGAATTGCTTACCTGAGAATGGATGTATGGAACTTCTGATCTTGATCTTCAATCCCAAAACACCTAGAGCCTAGAAAAATAGTTCCGGTTACTTTTGAATTCACAATCGATATGATTGGAACTCGTGTAACCCTAAATCGAAAGTGTGCACAAAATCTTTTGATAATAAAGGCTTGCAAGTGCACTATCGAATGAGAACTTATTTTTCTTTTACTCTCTTGGCCGAAATTCTATGTGTATTGAGTAAGATTTTTATTTTTCAAAGCAAACAAAAATCTCTCTCACTCAAGCTTCTTGGTGGCCGAAATTTATCACCTTATATTTATAAGGTGACCGAAATATCTCCTTCTCAAAATAAGGTTGGCCGAATTCTTTGTGTAGGAAATCTATGGTTGGCCAATTTCCTTACTTGAAAAGGAATTGTGCTTTTCCCTAATTCCTATCAATTTAAGAATCCTAACCCTTATAGGACTAGGGTGGCCGAATTCTTTGTGTGGTATGGAGTGTATGTGGACTTAATCCTTACCACATTATGACTCCTATCACTTAAAAGAATTCTAACCCTAATCCAACACATAGTATTTTATTTACTGATCAGGAAAAGATTTTTATTTAAACTATTAATTAATTAAATAATTAATTAATTTCCATTTAATCAAAACAATAAAATAAAATAATATCTTGGGCTATTTTATTAGCCTTGCCGCCCACACCATATATATATGGGCCTAATATTATTTTTCTTATTTTATTTAATCCATTAGACTTTAAATAAAAGCCCACATGTGAACCAGACTTATTCTTACTAAAAGAAACAAGCTCACATGCCTCCTTTTAATATATTAATATAATAGAGCAACCCATTAAATAAATAATAGACATATTATATTCTTAATATATTAAATGCAATTCTAGATGGACCCATAAATTGGTCCGGTAGAATATATCAAGTGATCCATGCAAGTACGTGTGGATTGTGGATCTTGGCGGGCTATCTAAATTTAAGCTTCAATAGACATAACCTAATCACAATCAACAAATGATTCACTTAGGTCCGATCTATTAATTTTAACTCATTCCACTAAAGAGCTAAAATTGAACTCTTAAATAAAGATAGAATAAGGAGATGTTTCTCATTCATACCCTAGACAATCTTATAGGAGATGGTGTATCCTCGTGAATAATATCAGTAATCGCCAAGAGCTCATAGACCGCCTATAGCTCTCCAAGTTACCATATTTCCTCATATGACCACATTTTGAACTTGGATATTTTGACTTGTCTAGAAGCCATGTCTTCAATAATCATTATTGAAAGCTCAACGTTGAGATTTAATATCCAATATCTCAAAACATCCATATGATGATATTATACTCTCATTTAATAAATGGAGCCACGATGTCCATATCTATAAATGAAGTCCTCTATTGATTAACAAATAAATACCACAAAACTATCGAGGATAGACTATGCTATATAATCGTACTCATTGATAGCTCAAATGATAACACTTGCAACCATAAGTCCATCATTTATCTCAGGATTAAAATCGACTCTCTGATTGTCCTAATAATGAAAAGACTTATATTTAGTGATGGTTCTAGATAAAGTATTTCATTGTGATCCTGTTCAATGCACCCAGTGCACTAGATTCTTTTACTCGAAAACCTTTCGATGATTTTAGACTCATCATAACTCATTTGATCCCACTCAAATACTAGTAAAAGAATTCTACAACTTTATCAAGATAGAGGTGCCCAACCTTTAACTTAAGTTGTGAACGTTATTCAAGACTAACTAAAGAATTGTGTCTACCTCACACATATCCGGATATATGAACAATTCTTCATATCTCATAGTCTTTTGACCTTATGATTATTCACCTTGACAATTATAATAATAAATGCTATAAGTATTTGTAAGAATCGGAAAACACTTTATTAATATGAAAATATTGTCAATTACAATATTACACTCTTGCTATTGAGCATAATCCTAACACAGGAATGGTCTCCCTAAGATGGCATTGTAGACCGATGAGGTGTCAACCACAACAAAGTCCGTCATAACATTTTGTTGGAGAGGTGTGGTTCTGACGATCACTGGGAGGATCTTTGATCCCACCGGTATGATCGAATCCCCGGTAAATCCATAAAATGGAGTTGTACAGCTATTGTAACACCATTGCTTCAGGTTCAATTTTTCCAAGGTATCTTTGAAGAGGATATCTACACTGCTGCTCGTATCAACTAACATGTGATGGATCATGCAGTTGGCAATCTGTATCGTGATCACCATCAGATCATCATGAGGCTGCACGATGTTGAAGACATCTACTTCAGTGAAAACAATTTGTGCTGACTGAGAGAGCTCGGCGAGCTTTGGATGACCTTGAAGATACCCCGACCTTCTTCTACACGGGGAATCTCTGTTGCGTGGTTTTTCCTAGAACTATTTGAGATACCGGCCAATGTGGGACCTCCGTTGATGGTATGTATCACATGTATCTGTTGTATTAAATCAGTTTGTTCCCCCTTTCTCTTCTCCGCGTGTTCGCGGATCTCGACTTGTACCTCTCTTCCAGTATGAATATTGTCTCTGACCTGCTGCAAGAACTCAATCAAACATCCTTCCCTTATCAAGGATTCGATCTGGTTGCGCAAATTATAACACTCTGACGTGTTGTGGCCCACATCTTCATGGAATTCGCAGTACTTGTACCGGTTCCTCCTGTCGACAGGGGCTTTCATGGGTGCGGGCTTTTGGAGTAGCCCCTTATCCCGTATATCAAGGTAGACTGTTTCCCGGGAGGCATTCAGGGGGTGTAATAATCATACCCCTTCTCCCCTCGAATTATGGGGGCTATGGTCCTAGGAGGCGAAGCTCGCGGAGGGGTTCGTCTAGCTGGATATCTTTCTTGCCTGAGCTGAGCAGCGGGGAAACGGTATGTTGATCTATTGGGAGGTTTGTTCTGATTTTTCTGAGCTGGCTCAGATTTGGGAGCTTCTTTTTTCTAACGCTTTGTCGTTCTCATATCATCGTTTTCCATCTTGACTTTGAGCTGTTTGTCAATCTCGACCTGCTCAAGAGCCCGATCGTAGGCCTCCTGGTAAGTCTTTGGAGGTCTCTTGGCGAAGGAACGGAAAAGGTTTCCCGCCCACAGGTTCCGCCTGAAATTGGCAAGAGTCACTTTCTCGGTGAAGACTCTCATCTGTATGACTTCTTTGTGAAAATGTTCCACGTACGATCGAAGTGTTTCACCCTGCTCCTGAATTACAGATTGGAGGTGTATGAGATCTTTTGGACGAGGTTTGACTTATTGGAACTGCGAGCAAAAATCCGTTGATAACTTTGTGAAAGAATACGCTACCAGCAGGCAGCTTCCTGAACCAGGTCTTCGCGTAGTCGGTTAGGGTCGTTGGGAACATCCTACACATAGCTGCTCTGGTAGTATTCTGGACCTCCATCTGTTGGATGAAGCTCTCAAAGTGACTTAAAGGGTCTTCCACTCCGGAGAACTTATCTGTTGGCATTTTAAATTTTTGTGGAAGCTCCGCTTCCCGGATCCTTCTTGTGAAGGGAGCGTTCATCTCGCTTAATGGATCCTTCTTATCCTCCTTGTTCTTTTCCTTTCTTATCTGTTGGACCTCTTTCTATAGCTTTGCCAGCTGATCCCTCAGTAGCTTGTTCCCGGTTTCTTTGAATTGACCTCAGATTCTTCACTGTTGGATCCCTCCAATGAACTGGCGACCTCTATTCGATCCTCTTTATGGGCGGGATCCACTCGGGAGGTTCATCGGCTTCCTTCCTCTTAGGCCCGGGCTTCTCTTCTTGAGACCGTCAAGCGAGGTGCCTCTCGTTGCTCCTGAGTTAATGCATCTGCTGCTTACTTAACTAGCCTGGGCTGGTATTGTGAAGGTCTTCTCGAAATTAGAGGCATGGGTCCTAGCCTATCCCGGATCGAAGGTTGGGGCCCAGTCCTATCTCGAGCTGGCTCTGGAGGAGGAGGTCCCATGTGGTCGAAAGTAAGTGGTCTAGTCACGGGTCTGCTCGGTTCTCCCTGATCATTTGGGTTTGTTGGTCGGATTGTGATGCCTTCGGTGAGCAAGCGAAGGCGAACGGTTTCCACGAAGGCTGCCGCTTGTTGGTCGAGCGCGGACTGGCTTATCATAGGGTGGCTAGAAGCCCGCACCTTAGTCGTCTGGATCGGAGCTTGACTGCGATGTCTAGACTTTTTCTCCTTTCTTGGGGCCTTTCTTATTGGCATCGCCGAAGGTTGTTCCAAAGCTTCGTGCTGTCCTAGGGAGAAGTGGAGCCTCATGGTTCTTGTTGAACAAAAAAAAGTGCAAATGGTTGATTTGATTTACTGTATGGGTGTTTCCCAGAGACAGCGCCAGAAAGTGTTAACAGGAAATTTTACTCGGGGTGAGAAATCTACATTAACACCCTCAAAACCACTACCACGGAGGTGGTGGTCAAGGTAGAATGTATTCTAGTCAGCGCTAGTTAAAAATGACAAAGAAAAATACTATTATCAATACCATAAAAAGAGAATGAACCGAAGAGAACAAAAATGTTTTCTTTATTCTTATTAATGGTGTATCGTTTACAAATATTTCTCAATCGCTCCCAATCTCTCTAGGGTAGAGTAGGGTTGTTGTCGTATGCCTGTCGAAAAGCAGTCTCCCTATTCTCCTTCCCTTTTTTTTCTGTTTATACATAGTTTTGTAGGTTAAATCAATTGATTCTCCCCTTGATTTTCTCAGTCTCTCCCCTCCTTACCGGGCAGGATTTCTCGTTTACATGTCATTGACTTTGAGTTAATAGCCGAATTGAGAATATCTTGGTGGAGATAAGTTTGTTTCCTCTTTGGACTTTATTACTTGTTCTGTACGTACGTAATTTCCAGATATGATCCAGTGTATCTTCGTATCTTCACAGCATGATCCTTCATAGAGGTCGTTGAATATGGCATGTATGGCGAGGTAGATCAGATAGCAAGGTAGATCAGTGTCTTGGTTCCAGTATTCAGGTGCTTAACCTAGCTAGGAGCTCGGTCTAGCCTCCCTTGATTTCTCGGAGCATGTTGCGACCCCTTGCGGATACTCCTCTATGACAGCAGGGTTTAGGCGAGCTTCTGGAGAGGTTATGAGGTAATCTCGACCTCGGGGGAGCTTCCTGATTTCAGGTTTGGTGACTCAGGCTCGATCTGATCTCGTCGGGTTCTATTCTGGGTGTTTCTAGAGCTCGCCTTTATTTCTTTGGGGTGGTACCGTAGCTCAACTTTGGGATGCGTGGTCTCCTGGTGGATGACCTTAGGCCTAGAGTCAGACTAGGAAGGTGAAAAATTTCCCTTTGGTCCCTAGCCAAATTTGGCTACTAACAAGACTATTTTATCAAAACGACGTAGTTTTGTTCTGGGCTGATATATATACTTCTCTTACTCATTCTAGCTGATTTAGAACTTCGAAATTCCATATCTTAGAGTAAGAAACAATTTTTATTGTGAGAGAAGTTTCTTGATAGGTCTTTTACCTATTAACCCCAAAACCTATCTTTATCTTGCATCTTCCAGCATCATTCAAGCATAGGTCTTCATTAGTTTCATCACTTGGTATGTTTGAACTTCATTAAATCTCATTTATTGTTCTAGCTACCAAGATTTCTCTTTTATTTCATCTATTTTGCAGGTCTCATGTGTTTATTGCATATTTCTATCACTTGTATTGTTTGATTGGGGATTTATTTAATAGCTAACATGTTAGAGTTTCATCTACCTCTATTAGCTAAGTTTGCATGTATGTTCGTGGAGACATTTTGATAACTAGGATTGTAAGATTTGCATCTTCATCACTAGTTAAGCATATTATGTGTGGTCTTGTACTATATTGCATTTTGAATATTTCTACATATTCACTTAGACTTATTCTCTTATTAGAGCAAAGTCTTGTGGCTTCTAGGTGAAGTTGCACAAGCAAGCAAGTCTTGAAATCAATGGGTTGATTGGCAAGCAATTGGTCTAGAATCACTATTAAAGGCCCGTGGGTAGAATAACTTGTGTTACTTCCGAGAATAGTGTGACTAGGCTATCAACTTAGGTTGTAAATAAGTATTCAGGTAGTGGATTTGAGGACCGAAGTTGCTAGCGAGGCTAGTCCCCGTGGGTTTTTCCCTATTGAGGGTTTCCCACGCAAAAAAAAAAATCAAGTGTCTTTATATTTCGGCACCTAAATTTGATTTTTTTGTTATTTACCTATGAATTGATTTTTCCGATTAATATTGACTAATCAAAGAAACTTGGTAATTTCGATTAACAACCCATTCACCTCCCTTTAGGTTGTTTAGACACACTTTGTATATTTTCAAATCTCTTCCTTCTCCTCACCAGCCACCTGTTTGTCGTGGACGTGAGGTGACCTCGACGGGTCATTCCCTTAGCCAATAAGCCGACAAGGGGAAGGTTGTTACTTGTTAGGTTTTTGAGTCTTGTGTTGACATAATTCTATATCGAAAAGACATTTCCCTTTGTATTGATTAGTTGTCTAGGATTCATGGTTTATCAAGCTTCAAAGAAGTTGGACAACATTTCAAGCAAAGTGATGGCAACAGAAGGAACAAGCTTTATTACATATAAAGGGTATATCAAGACCTCTTTCCTCTTGCAAGGCCCAAGTGCACACACATACACATTGCATCCATTTGTGTCCTTGCGTCATTGTGCTCAAATGGTATAACACATACACATACATATTATTGTATGCACATGCATTAGATTTAATTTGACAACTTTTATAAAATTGCATGTTCTAGGACTATATCTAGGAAACAACACACTTGTGTGTTCATGTATTTGTTTGTTTGTGTTTTTGTGATATCAGACTTGAATTTGTACTTTTATTATTCCTTATTGTGTTTCGGTTGTTTTGGTTACCCATTCATTAGTTTTCAAGTTCCGAGTAAGAAGTAAAGAAACTTTTTGTGTCTTTATCGTACATGGTTTTCATTCTTGTGTATCAAGTTGACTTCTATATATTTTGTGAAAGTTTTTTTGAATCCAAGTGCATGAGGGAGTACCAGTTTTTAATCCAAAAACAGATTTGAAATCAGAGTTTGGAAAAAGGAAAACGGTCGAAGAACGTGAGGAGTACATGAGGGAAAGAGGAGTGCCTTGCACCCCTTCCCCGTGGAGGCGCGTGGCCTCCACAGAAAGCGATGTCCTCTGCCCTCATGGAGGCCACGCACCTCCAATGATGCAGAGGTGGCATCCCCTCATTGGTGGGCTTATTTCCCTCCTCTCTCCTTCTTTTAAATACCACTTTCCCTCCTACTTTTCATTTAAAAGAAGAAAATTTGAAAAACTTGTGCAGAAATTTTCTCTTCAATTTTCTCAACTTCCAAACACCATATCTCACTCATTCAGTTTCTGATTTGAGTGGTTCAAGTTGGAGAATCTTTGTCTATCAGTCCTCTATCATTGGAAAAAGAGTTTGAGGTCATTTGGTTGAGATTTCTGGTGGCTCTACATCAAAATCCGAGACTGCACATTTTTCTTAATGTAATGAATCAACTGTTGAGTTTTTGATCTTCAAGTCTTCAATTACCTTGGGTTTTCTTCTTCTGTATGTGTATGTTTGATGTGTAAACATTGATTAGAGTTTAAGACTCTAATGAAGCTAGTTTGAGCTTAATTAGTTTTGTATGTTGAGTTAGGTTTTCTTAAAACCTATGTTTTCACATGCTTGAGAGTTGTATTGTGCTAGCTTTTAATCTAGGACTATTTGTATATTGATTGATCTTATTTTGATTATTGATAGTCTATATATGTGCTAGAACTAGTTAATTGAACATTTGTAGGAATAGCACATGTGTTTGTGTATTTAGAGCCTATTAGAGTTTAATTGATTAAATTTGTGAATATATGCTCTAAATGATTGCTAGAGATTTATATTTAACATATTAATTGATTGTAGCATTTTTAGTTGTTTGAAAATCACCTAGGTTTTTGGTGTGTGTTAGGTGTTTCACAAACTCTAGATTGTTTGTTCATGATATAAGATCTAGACAAACTTGTTTTGTGCATTTTGTTGATTAAGTCTAGTTCTTCATGAAATGGAATTGATACATGCATTTCATATGTTCATGCATAATTTGGGGGATGACATAATTTTAGGATTGTAAACTAGAAATTCATACTTTATGTGCTCATTGTTCATTTCTAGTTTCCATAGGATATATTGATCTTATATTTTATGTTGCATGTGTTTGTATAATTTGCATAACACTTAGATCGATTGCCTTGTAAAAGGTAGAAAGTCTCTTGTTAAGGTGTGATGCTTTAACATGAGCAAGGAAGTCTCATTTGGAGTGCGAAGCTTCATATTGAGCAAGGAAATCTTCCTAGTGGCATGTGGATTGCTATCGTTAGGAAGTTGTTCTCTAGTGGCATGTAAAGTGTTGTGGTTAAAAAGTAGGAGAAAATCTTCCTAGTGGTAAGTGTATTGCTATGGTTAGAGAGTTGCTCTCTAGTGGCATGTGATGTGCTATGGTTAGAGAGTAGGCAACACTTTCATGTGGGTAGGCAACACTTTCATGTGGGTAGGATAGAAGGGATATCCGATAGGGAGTGTAACATGTGGATTGGTCGCTTATGAGGGTGTACTTTTATCTTACTAATGAAAGGTGTTTTGCCGGTGGTTGTGGTACCAACCCGTGGATGTTCCCTCTTAGGAGGTTTTACCACATAAAAATCATGTGTCACATTTCTCTATCCTTATCTCTTTGATTGATGTAAACAAGTGACTATTAGTTTATGTTTTAGTAGTATTTCTTTTATTGTATGATATAGACATTGTAAGCTTTAATGCTTTGAAAATATTGATCAATGGTCCATATGTGCTTATTGGATTATGATACAAGCTATCCGGAGGGACAAACTTTTGTTTGTTTCAAGGGATTGAAAAAGGTGTAAAAACCTATTCACCCCCTGTTAATAGCCAAAATTGGCTAAGGACCAAAGGGAAATTTTCCACCTCCTAGACCTGGCTCCATACCCGAAAGTTTCACCTGGAGACCTCTATATCCAGAGCCAAGCTACGATACCACCCCAGGCACAAGGGCGGGCTCCAGAAACATCTGGGATAAAGCCCGGACCCGAGAGCTTCCACCAAGAGACCTCTATATCCAGGGCCGAACTGTGATACCACCCCAAGAACAAGGGCGGGCTCCGGAAACATCCGGGATAGAGCCCAGAACGATCAGATTTAGCCCGCATCACCAAAACTAGAAGCTCCCCGAAGTCAAGGTCATCTCACAAATGCTCAAGAAACTCGTCTGTGCCTCGATTGACATAGAAGAAAGTCCCTAGAAGGCCGCGAGGTCAGTCGAGGCCATACCTGGCTCCGAAAAAGTCAAGGGAAGCCAGATCTGGCTCCAAGCTGAATGAAACTTCTCGGACATCAAGGTCGATATACTAATCAACCTCTCTGATTGACATATCACACCATATCGTCATATCCCACGACCTCTATAAGGATCATACCTGGAAATGTTACCTACATGCAGAACAAGTAATAAAATCCAAAAAGGAAACAGACTGATCTCCACCACGATACTCTCAATTCGGGCGTCAATCCAAAAGTCAATGATATAAACGTAAGAAATCCCGCCCGATAAGGAAGAGACTGAGGCAATCACTGAGACAATCAAGGGAGAACCAATCTGTTGACCTACAAACCATGTATAAATAGAAAACAAAAAAAAAAAAAATGAGAGAAGAGACTACTATTCGACAGGCATACGACTAGCAATCGACCATTCACCAAAGAGAGTTGAGAGAAAAGAGAGAAGAATCTTTGTATTCGTGTACCATGCATGCTAAATAAAAACGTTCTTGTTTTTTTGTCACTAGATAAACCACTGTCACATATATAAAGAATTTTGGCCACCACCTACGTGGTAGTGGTCTCGAGGGCATTAACAGAGATTTCTCATCCCGAGCAAAATTTCCGTTAACACTTTCTGGCGCCGTTTGTGGGAAAAAATCCTACACCCAACTAACCAATCGTTTGTATTTATATTTTCATTGTTTTATAGGAACTATGAGGCTCCGCTCCTCCCAAGGCCAACATAGAGTCCCGGAGCAATCTCTGGCGAGGCCAACCCGAAAGGCTCCTGGTAGGGGGAGAAAGTCTGGATATAATAGTCAAGCTCCGATCCAGACAACCAATACACGGACTGCTGGCCACCCCATAGTGAGCCAGGCAGCGCTCGACCAACAAGCGGCGGCCTTCATAGAATCCATCCGCGTCCGCCTCCTCGCTGAAGGAATCACAGTCCAGCCAACCAACCTGAATGATCAGGGAGAGCCGAGCAGGCTCGGAGCTAGACCACCTGCTTTCGATCGCCTAGGCCCTCCTCCTCCCGAGCCGGCTCGAGATAGATCAGGGCCCCAACGTTCGATCCGGGATAGGCTGGGACCCATGCCCCCAGTTCCTAAAAGACTTTCACAATATCAACCCCGGCTAGTTAAGTCTACCGCGGATGTTTTTACCCGGAAGCTGCGAGGGCTATCTCATCCAACTACATCTAGGAGAACTACCCAAGCCCTAGAGGAGGAAAGTAGACAAGCTCCCCGAATGGATCATGTCCAGGAGGAGGACCGGATAGAAATTGCCAGTTCATCAGAAAGGTTCGACGGTGAGGAATCTGAGGCTAACTCGAAGAGACCTGGAAATAAGCGACTGAGGGATCAGCTGGCAAAGCTACAGAAAGATATCCAGCAAAACGAACCCCTCCCCGGGCTTCGCCGCCTCCCAGGACCGTGGCTCCAGTAATGCAAGGGGAAAAAGGGTTTGACCACTATACCCCATTGAATGCATCCAGGGAAATGGTCTACCTTGCCATACGGGATAAAGGGTTGCTCCAAAAGCCCGCTCCCATGAAGGCCCCAGCTGACAGAGAAACCGGTACAAGTACTGCGACTTTCACGAAGACGTGGGCCACAACACTTCGGAGTGCTATAACTTGCGCAACCTGATTGAGGCCCTGATAAGGGGAGGATGCCTGATTGAATTTTTACAACAGGTCAGAGATAATATCAGAACTGGAAGGGAGGTACAAACTGAAATCCACGAGGACGCAGAAAAGAGGAAAGGGGAACAGGCTGACTTAATGCAACAGATCCAGGTGATACACACTATGAGCGGAGGTCCTACATTGGCCGGCGTTTCCAATAACTCCCGAAAAAACCACGCAAGAAAGGTTCCCCGCCTTGGAGAGAGCCGGGGGATCTTCGAAGTCAGCCAGAGCCCGACAGAGCCCGCCCAGTCAGCTCAGGTCGTGTTCACCGAAGCAGATGTCTTCAACACTGTGCAACCTCATGATGATCCAATGGTCATCACGATATAGATCGCCAACTGTCTGGTCCTTCGCGTGCTCGTGGATACAGGAAGCAGCGTAGATATCCTCTTCAAGGATACCCTGGAAAAATTGAACCTGAAGCAACGTTGCTACAACAGCTGTACCACTCCGCTTTACGGTTTCACTGGGGACTCGATCATACCAGTGGGTTCAATGATCCTCCCAGCAATCATCGGGGTCACCTCGCTCCAACTGAACGTAATGACCGACTTTGTTGTGGTGGACACCCCATCGGCCTACAACGCCATCTTAAGGAGACCTTTCCTGTCCTCTTTGAAGGGAGTCTTGTCCATATACCACAACGTTTTGAAATTCCCGGTTGGAACCAAGGTAGGAGAGGTACGCGGAGACCAGCAGGCAGCCAAGAAATGCTACGTAGTATCTGCCAATCCTACAGCCCTAGCAAAGCAGTGTGTACGGATGACAGTAATCCAGGAAGACATGGATTCATCCCGGATAATCCAGGAGGAGAAGGAGCCCGCAGAACATACTGGGCATCCGGAGGATGAACCTATCATGCCCTACGATGAAGAAAGGGGTAAGAAATGGGCCAGTGGGCAGCCCGTGGATAAACTAGAAGAGATATCTGTCAGGACTGACGATCCCTCCAAGGTCATCAAGGTCAGAGCCGCCCTTGATCCAGAAGTAAAAAGAGGACTGATTGATCTTCTAAGGGAATTCAGCGACATCTTCGCCTGGAACCATAATGAAATGCCTGGAAGCCCGGCATCGTTGGCCACCCACCGGCTAGCAGTAGATCCAACAGTCAAGTCCGTCAAGCAGAAGAGGCGTCATTTCAACACTGATAGGAACGCGGCAGTATAGGAAGAGGTTGATAAATTGATCAAAGCGGGGTTCGTCAGAGAGGTACGTTACCCCGAATGGATCGCCAACGTAGTCATGGTCACGAAGGCGAATGGAAAATGGCGTATGTGTGTCGACTACACCGACCTCAACCGGGCTTGTCCGAAAGACAGTTTTCCTTTGCCAAAGATCGACCAGCCGGTTGACTCCACATCCGAAAATAAACTTTTGAGTTTTATGGACGCATTCTCAGAATACAACCAAATTAAAATGCACCCGGCTGACCAAGATAAGACCAGTTTCATTACTGGGCAGGGCTTATACTGCTACAAGGTGATGCCGTTTGGTTTGAAGAATGCAGGGGCCACATACCAGCGGCTGGTTAACAAATTGTTCAAGCTCGAGATAGGAAGGACGATGGAAGTATATATCGACGACATGATCACGAAATCCCCAACCACAAAGAGACATCAAGAAGACCTTCGCAAAACCTTCCTCATACTGAGGGAAAATCAGATGTGTTTGAACCCCTCCAAATGTGCTTTTGGGGTAACGACAGGAAAGTTCATGGGCTTCATGGTTCATGAGAGAGGTATCGAAGCCAACCCAGAAAAAATCAAAGCTATCCTGGACTTGGAATCCCCGACCTCGCTCAAGCAAGTACAGATTCTGACTGGACGGGTGGCAGCACTCAACAGGTTTATCTCTCGCTCCACCGATAAATGCCTCCCTTTCTTCAAGGCCATCAAACAAGGAAAGAACATGAAATGGAGCCAGGAAAGCGAGCAGGCGTTTCAAGCTTTGAAGGAATACCTAACAAGCCTCCATTTGTTAGTCAAGCCGGTTCTTGGAGATGAGCTGCAGATTTACCTGGCTGTATCAGAAACTGCAGTAAGCGGGGCTTTGGCCAAGGATTGTAGCAACGGTTTTCAAAGACCCATATACTATGTGAGTCATGCCTTGACCAAATCAGAAAGGAACTACGTTCTCCTGGAGAAGCTCGCTTATGCTCTAGTGATCTCAGCGAGGAAACTCCGTCCCCATTTTCAAGCTCACACAATAGCAGTAGTGACAAACCAACCCCTCCGTCAATTCTTGCAAAGACCAGATGTGTCAGGAAGGTTAGTTCTATGGGCACTAGAGCTCACTCAGTTCGACTTAATGTATAAGCCCCGGACTACGATTAAGGCACAGCCTTTAGCCGACTTCGTGGCAGAATTCTCAGCGATCCCAGATCCAGTTAATCCCTCAGTATCAAACGAGGTCCCTGAGAAGATATCCGAGGTCAAAAATTGGCCGGAGGGCTGCAAGCCATGGATCCTCTTTTCAGACGGAGCATCCGGACAAGCTGGGGGAGGAGCTGGCATAGTTTTGATAGATCCGGAGGGGACTAAATTATGTCACTGTTTCAGATTCAAGTTTAAAGCTACCAACAACGAAACGGAATATGAAGCCCTCCTAGCCGGGATGAAGGTAGCCATCGAGCTAAAGGCCGACTACCTGCAGGTTAAGAGCGATTCGCTGCTTGTTGTAAACCAGGTGACTGGGGTCTACCAGGCAAAGGGAGATAAAATGGTTGCCTACTTAAATCTAGCTCGATTGCTGAAAAGTAAATTTAAGGGACTCAAGATCGATCAGGTGCCTCGACACCAAAACCATCGCGCAGATGTTCTGGCTAAAATAGCGGCAAATGGAGGCCAATCCCTACCAAGGGGAATTCCCCTCCAAGTAATCACCCAGCCAAGCATAGCCACAAATGGAGAAATTTGTTCCCTGGATCGCCTACCTTGCTGGATGGACCCAATTGTCACCTATCTCCTTGAATGAGAGCTTCCTGAAGAGTCCGACCAAGCCCTAAGAGTTAAGAGACTCTCAGTTCGATACTGTATAGTGGACGGATACCTCTACAGGAGGGGCAGATCCCTCCCCTTACTTAGATGCTTGCATCCCGATGATGCTAAGTGGGCATTGAGAGAGGTCCATTGACAAACACGTTTTTCCCTTATGTCGTTTTAAAAGATCAGTCCGTCAATAATATTTTAAGAAACCTCACAAAGCCTAAATCAGTTTGCAAACATAAATATAGCGGCAAGTGGGTGTCGTCCACAGGGAGCGGAGTTAGCCAAATTAGTTAATGCTAAAGCAATGGTATGTATATATATATATAATAGCAAAACATGAATTGGTGAAAATGTAGATTGTGAACCAACTCTAAATAACACTAAATTAAATAAGTAAATAAAATGAAGGGGGAATATGGAGTGAAGGATATATAGATGATGGAAACTAAGGAGTTAATGGATTCGAAAGCAAATACTGGACAATGTAACAAACTTGTCAATAGCACAGCTCTTCAAGGTAACCGACCTAGGATGTATAGAGTCGGCTATTTATCCCTAGAAGATGGCCAACCTAGGATGTATAGTGCGGACCACCTATTAGGGATTAATCCTTGTAAACTACCATCCTAGGATGTATAGAGTTGATTGTTTACCGGATTCTAGAAATGAAGCTCGTCTACCTAATATTGACTCAACCGATTACAAATAGTCACCCTAGGATGTATAGTGATGACTTCTAACTCTCTCATAGATTCCGACCTAGGATGTATAGTGCCGGAAACACAATCGAGGTTAGATTAAAACCGCAGTTCAAGAGTCAGAATTCATAACTTTCTGTCTATTCTTTAGAGCATTAAACAACTAAATAGGATGTATATCTAGATGCAATACTCATACATAATAAAAAGACATCTTGCAAAGATCATGTATCTACACAAGAAATCAATGATAAACATTCACAACAAGAATAGATCAATGGAAGATAGATATGAATATCAATATAATATCAAGTTTATGTACAAGCCCAATATTAAACTAACTACTCCATCAACCCCTTAGAGGGGATTTAGCTACTCATTACAACTAGGAAATCAGTAAAGAGGAGAAAAAAATAACCCTTGGAGAACATCTCCTTCCTTGAAGTGGCTCCAATCTCCAAACTTCCTTGAAGTTGAGTAGAGAATGTAAGGATGAGAGGTAGAGAGAGAAACTAGATCTAAGAATGCTTAATCTGTCCTAAACGGAGTTAAATGCTCCTTAAAACGTTTCTATACTTTTCTATTTATACTAAATACAAAAATAGGTCACTTAAGCTTTGAAAATCAGACTGGCGCGCTCGGAGTGCGGGTGGAGTGCGGGTGAATTACCCGCACTGTACCCACACTGTATGGGTTGTCTGCAACTTCAGTTCTCGGATTAGGACATTAGTGCGGGTGGAGTGCGGTTGAATTACCCACACTTGACCCGCACTTGGCATCGCACTGTGACCGCACTTCCCTCTAAGGTGCAAAATCTACCTTCTGTCTTGAGCAACATTGCAGGTAGAGTGCAGTTAGATGACCCGCACAGTACCCGCACTCTAATGTCAGGTGCAATTCTGCTCTTCGGTTCTTGATGCAAGTGCGGGTAGAGTGCGGTTTGATGACCCGCACTCTAATGTCAGGTGCGATTCTGTTCTTTTGTTCTTCGTGCAAGTGCGGGTGGAGTGCGGTTTGCTGACCCGTACAGCACCCGCACTCTAATGTCAGGTGTCTGAGCAGCTTCTCTGGTTTAGCATTAGTGTGGGTGGAGTGCGGTTAGCTGACCCTCACTGTACCTGCACTTTATCTCTGTACTTGCATTCTGCCCCGGCTACGCACATGAGTGCGGCTGGAGTGCGGCTGGAGTGCGGTTGTGACCCGCACTGGACCCGCACTAGACCCACACTGTAGACCTGTTTGTGCTCCTTTGCCTTTGCTTTCGCCCCTTTTCTGCTAGAATCACCACAATATGCTTCCAAGCCTGTCTCTGCATCATTTTCTACAAATAAGCACAAAACAACCCATAAGAGACACAAAAATGCACGAAAACAGAACATAAGGTAAGGATCTGAGGGCCTAAATATAGTACATATTTGGCCCGATCAAACACCCCCAAACCAAACCTTTGCTCGTCCTCGAGCAAATCTATTCAAAATAGTAAGACTCCAGCTGAAAGTAATTTCTATATACCTAAACAATACATCAACAATGTCGCAAGTCCCATGTGTGATATGATACAAATAGATGTGATAGAGAGGAGAAAAACATATGCACAAGATCAAGAGCAATTTGGAGACACCCAAGGGAGGCTCGTACGAACACGAATCCCACACCTAAAGGCATTCATGAATTTAGGACCACTTACTCCCATACCTTGAACATGATTCGCTTCAATTCTAAAGCTCACATGGATTCCCTCTTTTCTTTCCTCAAGAGTCCTAAGTTCCACACAACAAGTATGCAAAGAAGATTCTGCATAAGATTTAAGCAATGAACTATCCTAGGAACGAGTCACCATGCCATGGATGCGAAAGATCGTGCTTCAACCTACATTCCCAAACTAGACTTACATGGATCAAATAGGGCTTTTCAACCAGTTATAGTGTGGCTGTGGGGTTGAATAAGTTTACACAAAAAAATATGGAAATTTAGGAGTTCAAACTCACCAATCATGCTAGAATATATCCCTACTCCCACACCATGTTCTTTTCTTGCTTTAAATGCAACCCTCTAGGAAACCATTTAACCCACATTTTGCCCTCAACATTTGCATTCCGTTTGGGCGTTTTTAGCATAAAACACTCTCATTATGGCACTTCAAGTACAATCTTTCCTTAAATTTTTCTTTTAACAATTTCCAAATAACAATTTTGTACTCCATTTGAGTTGTTACCATTTTCCCTTTCTTAGGCATTTAGAGTGCATAACTTACCCTTTTCTTTCATATTTTCAACATCTATCTCATTTTACCCAATGTGGGACCATTTTAACCCTTTTTCTCACTACCATTTCCCATCCTAACATGATTAGTACAAGGGTAGGCATGTGTTTAGGCTATTGAGTATATGGTTGAATGTGGTACCAAATGAAAGGGTAAGTGTTTGGCCTCAAATCGGCTTTGGAACACACAATATGGTAAGTGGTGTTTAGGCTATAGAGGTACTTCAATAAACATGCATTCCCTACTATCACTTCCACAACCATCTAAAAAGGGAATGAAAACATCCATCACGCATTCACAAAATAATGCACGTCATATGGTACATGACCTACATGACGAGAGGCGTGTTTAAGAATAATCAATAATGCACTCAGAAAACGCACTTTCATGCTTGTGTTTGTGGTCTCACGGGTATCTCCACTATTAGAACAAGACATGGGAACAATGAGTCCCCAATACTTCATACCAACGGGTGGGAGTAACCCATGATGGTGCAAGCTACGCCTCAAGTGGCAAGGGGTGACTTGGAGCGAATGTTTTGTGACCCTAACTAATGAAGTTCATGCATAAGAGGCAAAAGAATTGTGATAAAGAGGGTTAGGGTTTTGGATTAGAGATATGTGAAATGAAATTAGAGTAAGAATCCATACCTTAGTTGCCGAAAAATCGAAAACGTGGCACACACGGAATACCTTTAGTTAGGAAGAGGGAAAAATTTGAAGTTTGCAGTTGGTTTTGTTCTTTTGTGGCAAGTGGATCCCTAGAGAACGACAGGCATATATATACTGCGCGACAAAAGTGCGGGTGGAGTGCGGGTGACTGACCCACACTTTACCCGCACTCTATTACCTGATGCCCTCAGAGTGCGGGATGAGTGCGGGTTACCGACCCGCACTCTAACCGCACTGTTCCCCTGGACAGACTCCTAAATTCTGCCCTGCAACTGTATCTGCACCAAAACAATCTCAAATAGTCTCAAAAGTTTACAACAACAAAACTAACCATCTGAAAAGTAAAAATAAAAATAAAAATAATAAAATAAATTCAAAAAACGAGTGCAATGCACTCAAAGTAGGACCCGGTCAACCAAAGGAGGTTTGACCGGAATGGGGAGCACATTCAACTTGGCCACCCAAACCGGTGCAAAATGCCTATGCACTGCATCTCTCCCCACTCTCCTCATGTGTCCCACTAGGTCCTTTCGAACCCATATTTGTTTAACCTTTGGTGGGTTCATCCTAGATCTAACTCTACTTGCTTTAAATCTTTGGAAACTAAAGCAATAAGCTTTAGTGTGCCCTTTTTTGGCACAAAAGTAGCAAGTAATAGGACGGTTAGGGAAACTCCCTGTTCGATCGTTGGCGTGGGCCACTTTTTGTTGTCCGAATCTGAGGGATTTGACATTGTTTTCCATCACGGCGAGTTGCTCAATCAAACCCCCTCATTGACCTTAGCCCATTTCAACTCATCATCTTTTGCGGACTCCTCCACACCTAGTTGAAGTTTCATTGTCCTTCTCCCATAGTCTTCCTCAAACTCTTCTGAGAGCTTTGCCAATGCATCTAAGTTCTTGGAGACTAACTCCTTTTTGGTGGCAAGCTCCACTACTTGCTCAGTTAACCCGTTGTTGACTGATGAGAGATCATGCAATTTAGTCTTCAACTGTACATTCTCTATCTTCAGCAAATAAACCTCCAGTTTGAGCTTTGTGTTATCTTGTTCAAGCTCACCTAATTGATCGAAGAGTTCAGTATTTGCTTCCTCCTCTTTGAATTCTGATTCTTGCCTCTCCATATGCAGTCTTGGTTTCCCAATTCCATCTCCTTAACACCCTCAAAGGCTTGCACAAGGGTGAGCACCCGGCTCCTTTTCTTTCTGGAATTCGGTGCCTCCAAGACTAAACAATCTCTAACTTGGCTTGTTCCGGGGGATGTTACCTTGAAGTTCACACTCTTCCCTCCACAGCTGAAGGAAATGTCCCTAGAACAAATATCAATCACCATACTTGCTGTGGCTATAAATGGCCTCCCCAACAGTAGTTTCCAGTCTCTACCACTGGATTCTCCTCTTTTGCAATCCAACACAACAAATTCTGCCGGCACCATCAAACCGTGCACATTCACATAAATTTCCTCCACAATACCAACTGGGGTGATGGGAGAATTGTCAACCATGATGAGAGTCTGGGAGGTGGGCTTGATTGACTGAATCTTCAGCTGTTTGTAGATCTCTAATGGCATCTTATTGATGCTAGCCCCCATATCAAGGACCGTTCCCATCTTTGGTGAATCCTCAATTTGTACATCTATGACGAAACTCCCGGGGTCTTCAAGTTTAATGGGGGAGTCTATGTCACTTCCCCTATCTTCCTTATCCGCGACCTCTACCATACTTGCTTCGGTTTCCTCACTTCCCAACTAGACAACCTCTAACACGTTAACATGTTCATCGGAGCTTGATGCCTTCTCCTTGTTCTTCATCAATGCATCAAAAATCTGTGCCAACTGAGTTTCCATCTTCTTCAGTGACGCTCCATCACTGTTGGCTCTCTGATCATTGGACTGCATGTAAGCTGACATTCGTTGCTCAGAGGCATGCAAGGTGTTCTTGAGGGCTTCCGACCTAATACCAACAGTTTTGATAACTATACTCACTATCTCCTTTAGAGACTTGTCCTTTGGTTGGCTAGCGGAAGCGTGGGAATTGAAGTTGGATGGTGGGTTACTACTTGAACCTCCCCATTGATTGTTGTTGGTTCCCCCTTGATTGTATCTATTGTACCCCTGGTTTTGGTACCCTTGGTTGTTGTTTCCACCTTGGAAGTTGGTGTTGCCACCTTGGTAATTGTTGTTGCCACCTTGGTGCGTGGTTGCTCCTAGGTGGTTATTGTTGGACCAAGACAAGTTTGGGTGATTTCTCAACCCTGGATTGTATGTATTCGAATATGGGTCATTCCTAGGCTGCCTTGGAAATTCTCCAAGGGCTTGGGCTTGCTCTTCCTGACTGAAATGCCCTTATCCCCCTTCAATCTCCCCCATGACTTGACTAACTCCTTGGGAGGACCCTGGTTTTCCGGTTATCAGCTCCTTGATTGATTGAAGCTCCTTGTTCATTCTGGACATCTGGATTTGCACTTGGGTATCCTGACCCACTTCTATTCTTCCATCCCTCCTCACATGTGATGTCCTCTGTTGTGAGTTCTGGGCAATCTTCTCCAGAATGTCATAAGCTTCAACTGCCCTCTTGTCTGCAATGGTACCTCCGCATGCATTATCCACCATCATTTGGGTTATCGATGAAAGTCCACTATAGAAAGAGTTAACCTTCAGTTCTTGATGGTATGTATGCGGTGGCATTTGAGCTAACAATAAGTTGAACCTCTCTCATGCCTCATGGAATGGTTCACCGTCCTCTTCAACAAAGGAAGCTATCTTCAACCTTAGGTCTTTAGCCTTCTGTGACGGAAAATACTTGTTGAAGAAAACCTTGCAGACTTGGCTCCATGTCACCAGTGATCCCGGCCTCAAGTTTATGTACTAAGTCATGGCTGCATCTTTCAGACAATATTGGAAACACCTCAGATGAAGCTGCTCCCTTGTCAATACTGTTTGGCGAGCCATTACAGGGAAGGTTTCTAGGGTGGCTCCATATTGTTTCATGAATTGGAGGCAATCCTCGGTACTTCACCCACTAAACGACGGTAGGAGGCTGATGTGCATAGTTTTCAACTCGTACTGCCTTGTTACATCATCCAGTACTATGGCAGTGGGCACATTCCCTACAAACGGGAGAGTGTACTCGCCCAGGGTGAGGCCTAGCTCTTCATCCCTATGTACACTTCCCTCATTCTCTCGAGCATGTTGCTCATTCTCTCTAGCATGCTGCTCATGCTGATTATGATCGTCCATATTTCCCTCTAACTGCTCTATTCTTCTACCCAACCAATTGATGTTATCGATAACTGGCAACATTGTTCCTCTCAACGATCTTCTTCCGTGCATATACCTAAAATCCTGAAATTTTACAACAAATAAAGCACAACGTAAACGAGAAACAGATAGGGCAGAGCAGGAATATTACTAAACTAGCCTTACTCATGCAAAACTAATTAAACTAACATGCCGCTCCCCGGCAGCGGCGCCATTTGACAAACACGTTTTTTCCCTTATGTCGTTTTAAAAGATCAGTCCGTCAATAATATTTTAAGAAACCTCACAAAGCCTAAATCAGTTTGCAAACATAAATATAGCGGCAAGTGGGTGTCGTCCACATGGAGCGGAGTTAGACAAATTAGTTAATGCTAAAGCAATGGTATGTATATATATATAATAGCAAAACATGAATTGGTGAAAATGTAGATTGTGAACCAACTCTAAATAACACTAAATTAAATAAGTAAATAAAATGAAGGGGGAATATGGAGTGAAGGATATATAAATGATGGAAACTAAGGAGTTAATGGATTCGAAAGCAAATACTGGGCAATGTAACAAACTTGTCAATAGCACGGCTCTTCAAGGTAACCGACCTAGGATGTATAGAGTCGGTTATTTATCCCTAGAAGGTGGCCAACCTAGGATGTATAGTGCGGACCACCTATTAAGGATTAATCCTTGTAAACTACCAACCTAGGATGTATAGAGTTGATTGTTTACCGGATTCTAGAAATGAAGCTCGTCTACCTAACATTGACTCAACCGATTACAAATAGTCACCCTAGGATGTATAGTAATGACTTCTAACTCTCTCACGGATTCCGACCTAGGATGTATAGTGCCGGAAACACAATCGAGGTTAGATTAAAACCACGGTTCAAGAGTCGGAATTCATGACTTTCCGTCTATTCTTTAGAGCATTAAACAACTAAATAGGATGTATATCTAGATGCAATACTCATACATAATAAAAAGACATCTTGCAAAGATCATGTATCTACACAAGAAATCAATGATAAACATTCACAACAAGAATAGATCAATGGAAGATAGACATAAATATCAATATAATATCAAGTTTATGTACAAGCCCAATATTAAACTAACTACTCCATCAACCCCTTAGAGGGGATTTAGCTACTCATTACAACTAGGAAATCAGTAGAGAGGAGAAAGAAATAACCCTTGGAGAACATCTCCCTCCTTGAAGTGGCTCCAATCTCCTAACTTCCTTGAAGTTGAGTAGAGAATGTAAGGATGAGAGGTAGAGAGAGAAACTAGATCTAAGAATGCTTAATCTGTCCTAAACGGAGTTAAAAGCTCCTTAAAACATTTCTATACTTCTCTATTTATACTAAATACAAAAATAGGTCACTTAAGCTTTGAAAATCAGACTGGCACGCTCGGGGTGCGGGTGGAGTGCGGGTGAATTACCCGTACTGTACCCGCACTGTATGGGTTGTCTGCAACTTCAATTCTCGGATCAGGACATTAGTGCGGGTGGAGTGCGGTTGAATTATCCGCACTTAGCCCGCACTTGGCATCGCACTGTGACCGCATTTCCCTCTCAGGTGCAAAATCTACCTTCTGTCTTGAGTAACAGTGCGGGTAGAGTGCGGTTGGATGACCCGCACAGTACCCGCACTCTAATGTAAGGTGCAATTCTGCTCTTCTGTTCTTGATGCAAGTGCGGGTAGAGTGCGGTTTGATGACCCGCACAGTGCCCGCACTCTAATGTCATGTGCGATTTTGTTCTTCTATTCTTGGTGCAAGTGCGGGTGGAGTGTGGTTTGCTAACCCGCATAGCACCCGCACTCTAATGTCAGGTGTTTGAGCAGCTTCTCGGGTTTGGCATTAGTGCGGGTGGAGTGCGGTTAGCTGACCCGCACTGTACCCGTATTTTATCTCTGTACTTGCATTCTGCCCCGGCTATGCACATGAGTGCGGCTGGAGTGCGGTTGCGACCCGTACTGGACCCGCACTGTAGACCTGTTTGTGCTCATTTGCCTTTGCTTTCGCCCCTTTTCTGCTGGAATCACCACAATATGCTTCCAAGCCTGTCTCTGCATCATTTTCTACAAATAAGCACAAAACAACCCATAAGAGACATAAAACAGCACGAAAACAGAACATAAGGTAAGGATTTGAGGGCCTAAATATAGTACATATTTGGCCCGATCATCCATTCTGGGGACTATGGGAACCACATAGGTGGGGAAGCTCTAGCCTATCAGGTGCTTCATATGGGGTACTACTGGCTGACCATCCATCAAGATGCAAAAAGTTTTGTGCAATCCTGCGAACCTTGTCAAAGAACCTCAAACTTGAGCCACCAGCCACCCGAGCGACTGTCGTCCCTCAGCTCACCTTACCCCTTTTCCATGTGGGGAATCGACCTAATTGGGCCACTTCTTACCACTCCTGGACAGATGAAACATGCTATCGTGGCCATTGACTACTTCACAAGATGGGTCGAGGCAGGGCCTCTTGCTCGAATATCAGAAAAGAATACAACCAAGTTCATCAAGACTAACGTGGTATGCAGGTTCGGGACCTCTCTCATCATTATAGCCGACCTAGGAAAGCAATTCGACAATGCCCGATTCAAAGACTTCTGAAAGGGATTGAGGATCGACCTCAGGCTCGCTTCAGTGGCTCATCCCCAGACTAACAGGCTGGTGGAATCCACCAACAAGACAATCAAGAAACTTATAAAGAAGAAGCTTCAGCAGAGGAAAGGTAAATGGGCCGAAAAGCTACCAGAAGTCCTTTGGGCATACCGGACTACAAAAAGAACAGCTACTGGAGAAACACCTTACTCCCTGGCCTTCGGGATTGAAGCAGTCCTCCCCATCGAGCATAAATTGACCTCGTTCAGGGTACAGCACTTTGAGCCCGAAAGTAACGAAGTCAAGCTCCGGGCTAGTCTAGACCTCTTAGAAGAAAAGCAAGAACGGGTAGCAGAGAAAGTAGCGATCTACCAGAGCAGGATCGCTAGATACTTCAACCAAAAGGTCAGAGCCCAAAAATTCAAGGAAGGGGATCTGGTACTTAGGGAAGTAACACTGAATACTCAGAAAAGGTCGGATGGAGTCTTAAGTCCAAATTGAGAAGGGCCATATTTGATAAAGCTAGTTGTTCGCAATGGAGCTTATAAACTCGAAGACATGAACGGACGACCCATCAACCACACTTGGAATGCAGACCATTTGAAGAAATTCTACCCTTGAAAGGAGTTCTCAAGCAGACTACCCCCACTTAGTTTTCATTACAGGTCCTAATAAAGATGTACTACATCTCAATCATTAATAAAGTCATTTTCCTTTTCTCTTCCATCTTTGTCTCCAACTATGTTCAACGTTAGTGACTATACACTTGAATGGGAATTCGATATAAACCTCTCGAGACCAGGAAATAGCTCGATAGCCCTCCTGATGCCTTGGTCGGGCTACCACCCCCAAGAAGGATCTGAGTGTAAGAGCATAGTTGCCCTCCAGATCTCGAGACCAGGAAATAGCTCGATAGCCCTCCTGATGCCTTAGTCAGGCTACCACCCCCAAGAAGGGTCTGAGTATAAGAGCATAGTTGCCTTCCAGATCTCGAGACCAGGAAATAGCTCGATAGCCCTCCTGATGCCTTGGTCGGGCTACCACCCCCAAGAAGGATCTGAGTGTAAAGCTATAGTTGCCCGCAAGATCTCAAAGACTAGGAAATAGCTAAGTAGCCCTCCTGATGTCTTGGTTGGGTTATCGCCCTATATATATAATGTTTTCTCTCGTATGCAGGATCAAAATCATCATAATTGCCTACACAAATCTTAATTGATGCTACAGATGCTACTCTGGATACCATTCAAGACCAGAAACAGAATAAAGTTCTCAAAAAGGCGCGTCAATTTATCATTAAGGGCAAGGGGGGCCTATCCCCCGATAAGGCTACATCCAAATGGGGAGCCGAACCCCCGAACTCGGGCTACAAAAAGAAGAAGGAAAAATAAAAAACTGACAATGGCAAAGCAGGGTGCCCACCCGTTTTTCCGGGCAATCAGAAACAAGTCATCCACTTCAAGCTTTGGGACTATCATGGCTCCCCTCCACTGGCCCTCCTCCTTCCTGCTGATCCGCGGCATCAACCCCCTCTACAGGTAGCTGTCCATCTGGGTTATCCTCACCGACCGCTCCTCCATTTAGAGGCTCCATCGGATGATCAGCTGGATCTGCCTCCAAAACTTCATGGATTACGTTCATAACTTCATGAGGGATAGTCGCGTCAAGAAGAGCAGCCAAGGGCCCAGACTTGCTCCTGTCGACTTCCATCTCTGTTAAAGCTGGATCACCAGATGGGCTCCTAACCTCTTCACCAGCTCCTGATTGGTCCTCCTCGAATCGAGAAGACATCACTTTGCTGGAAGACTCCCCAGGACCTGAGGGGATAAAGGAAGGAAGATGGAATGAGGGATCTGACTGAGCGGGCTGCTTCTCAGTTCCTGCCGGGCTAGAGGGAACCACCTTGTCGCCCTCAGGGCGAGATAACTCGGCAGCTTTGAGCATTATTTCCTGTCTATCCCAGCCCGTAATAGACGATAAATCAAAGGGAGGAGGAAGAGCTTCCACGGCCTGAAAAGAAGCATAAAAATACCCATCGCTGAAGGAGGTCTCCGCATCAGCTTGCAGCTTGGCCACCTGAGTGATCAGAGACCGGTTCTCGAGGTCCAGCTTCTTAGCCTTAGATCTCCAGGAATCCCGCTGCCTAGCCCGCCAGTGAGATTGAAGATGCTCCTGATCGAAAGATTGCTTCATCCTCTCATGATCGTAGCGAAGCTCAGCCATCTCGAGCTCGATTTTTCCCTGGCTGGGAGTCGCCTCTTCCACTAAAGATCGAGCCTGTTTAAGCAGTTCCCCAGCTTTCTCGGCTTCAGCTTCGGCTTTTACAGCCCGATCACGGAGAAGGGCTACCTGCTGGCCCATCGCAACATTAACCTTAAAGGCCTACAAATACAAAACCCGAGTTAGAAACTGAACGAATTAACAAAAAAAAGCGTGAAGGAAATACAATTACCTCAGCTAAGATAGCAGACCCCTTGGTTATAAGGACGTCCACAGGCATAGAAGCCATCTTGGAGATCCCGCCACCCTGACAGGACGCTATGAACTGCTCCAGGACCTCATCCCGCCCTGTCGAGCTCGACTGAGGCCAGGAATGGTTGGAAGGAGCCTTCGCGACACCTTTCCCAGGAGCGAGATCTTTCCCAGAAACCTCCAAGGCTTTGGTTGTTGGAAGCGCAGCTGAATCAGATGTTTGAGTCGAAGGGATAGCGACTTTAGCGGCCATGGCCGAGGAGGGTAGGAACAGCCGGGCCAACCACCTAGGGAGCTTTACACAAAGCCCGAAAAGCCCGCGAGGCCAGTGTGGCCATCTTAGACCCAGCCGGAGAGACAGAAGAAGCCAGGGTAGGCTCGACCCCAGAGGAGGGAAAAGAAGCTCCACCTTGAGGAGAACGCAAGACGTGTCGGGTGGCTGGCTCCACGACAAAGACTGTGAATAAACAGATAAAAAAAAATGTTAGAACCAAGCTAAGTAATAAGAAGAAGCGACACAAGGATACTTACGAGGAATAGCGTCTGAAATCCGTAGATATTTGTTCAGCCTATGAGGGTCAAAAGCTTCAGCGGTAGGGAACTTCAGATTCAGGTAATTCCAGGCTAGAATAGCCTTTAAGACGGCTTCGGACTCAGCAGGCAAGGAGTCCCGGTCCAAGGAGGGCTTGTCACTAAAAGCCGTAGGAACCTCGAATTCATGCCCTCCGATGAAAATTGAGCTCCCCCAGTCATTCCCCGCCAGGATCCATTCTTCTTTCCATGCGGGATCCTTCTTCGAAACACCAGGAACGATGAAATTGAGCTTATTCTTGACCTTGGCGTAGAACTGAACCCGAGGAGCCCTAGACAAGCTCCCAATCTGAAAAAGATACGCCAGCTCCTCTGCACCTGACTCCCTTGTCACTTTACTCATCTAGCATTGTTCCCTCCATAACACAAGGAAGCCAATCAAATGCCTCTAGAAGCCCGGCGTTAATTGGAGGGGAGCGAGCTGGATGGCGTTTAGAGCCCACCGAAGGGTCGGATGGAGGGGAAGCCTGACCCCGTTCTCAAGAGCGGCCACATGGATCGGAAGCACGCCTTTAGGGGGGTTGAAAAACTCAAAATTCTTGGGAGGCACCGAGATGGATACACTGTCGGGGATGCCAAACTTTGATCTCAAGCGGTCAATCGACACCGGGTCAACGGTGGAATCTGGGATAACCCAGAAATCGTAGGGAGAGAGCCTCTCCCCAAGAGGACCAGGAGCCGAGACCCGACGCTCCCCCGCAGCACCACCGGCCATTTCTTTATCGCAATCATTATCGACGATGTCTAAAGGGTGGTCGGGATGGTTGGAGAACCCAGTCACGATAGATACATTCCTACTGGACCGCCGACGTTGTGAGGTGGGCGGGGAATCATCGCCGTCAGAACTCCTCCTAGCCCGCTTCCCCAGACTAAGACTAACGACCTCCTCGCCTTCGATTATGGAATCACGACTATTTTTTGACATTATAGAAAATGAAGAGTGAAGAAAGAATAGAAGACAAAGAATGAAGAAAGAAGCAAGCTTGGAGGAAAAGCTGTGGAAATATTTCTCAACAAAAAGTACTTTTAGCTCGAGAAGATGTGAGGAAGATGAGGAGGGAAACAGACATATATATAGGCAGGAGGGCAACAGCACAAGTTACCGAGATACTCGCTTGGTAACGGTAAAAAATCGACTCAGTAACGTAACCGGATTAAACTTGAAAGCGGGCTAATCATCTCATGCCACATCACTTACTCAGTTAAGAGGAAGATCTCCCCAAGATCCTGGCAACGGTAAAAAAATAAAATAAAAAATAAAAAAATAAAAAAAAATCTCGGGGACTGCCGTAACGTGATCAGATTAATTCGAAGATAAATTAGTCGGTTCACAACACGTCACTCAAATGAAGAAATTTCCCAAAATTTCGGTAACGGTAAAAAGAGGAAGATTTCCCAAATAAAGTGAGAATCTGACCTCAACCCCGAGCTCGACATCTGGTGTTCAAGTCAGAGGGGACTTCTGTTAATAGCCAAAATTGGCTAAGGACCAAAGGGAAATTTTCCACCTCCTAGACCTGGCTCCATACCCGAAAGTTTCTCCTGGAGACCTCTATATCCAGAGCCAAGCTACTATACCACCCCAGGCACAAGGGCGGGCTCCAGAAACATCTGGGATAAAGCCCGGACCCGAGAACTTCCACCAGGAGAACTCTCTATCCAGGGCCGAACTGTGATACTACTCCAAGAACAAGGGCGGGCTCTGGAAACATCCGGGATAGAGCCCGGAACGATCATATTTAGCCCGCATCACCAAAACTAGAAGCTCCCCGAAGTCAAGGTCATCTCGCAAATGCTCATGAAACTCGTCTGTGCCTCGATTGACACAGAAGAAAGTCCCTAGAAGGCCGCGAGGTCAGTCGACACCATACCTAGCTCCGAAAAAGTCAAGGGAAGCCAGATCTGGCTCCAAGCTGAATGAAACTTCTCGGACATCAAGGTCGATATACTAATCAACCTCTCTGATTGACATATCACACCATATCGTCATATCCCACGACCTCTATAAGGATCATACCTGGAAACGTTACCTACATGCAGAACAAGTAATAAAATCCAAAAAGGAAATAGACTGATCTCCACCACGATACTCTCAATTCGGGCGTCAATCCAAAAGTCAATGATATAAACGCAAGAAATCCTGCCCGATAAGGAAGAGACTGAGGCAATCACTGAGACAATCAAGGGAGAACCAGTCTGTTGACCTACAAACCATGTATAAATAGAAAAAAAAAAAAGAAATGAGAGAAGAGACTACTATTCGACAGGCATACGACTAGCAATCGACCATTCACCAAAGAGAGTTGAGAGAAAAGAGAGAAGAATCTTTGTATTCGTGTACCATGCATGTTAAATAAAAACATTCTTGTTTATTTGTCACTATATAAACCACTGTCACATATATAAAGAATTTTGGCCACCACCTACGTGGTAGTGGTCTCGAGGGCGTTAACAAAGATTTCTCATCCCGAGCAAAATTTCCGTTAACACCCCCCTCTAGGTTAGCTTTAAGCAAATTAACCGAGTTTGTATTTTCAATTGGTATCAAAGCAAGTCACTAGATGGTACTTAGTGAGATCTCGGGATACACTCTCGGTGACTTGCAAAGCTTTTAAGCTATGTTGGTTCAAGAGGATGTAATGGCTGAGGGTGCTTCAAATTCGAGACTTCCATTGCTTAAAGGACATAATTATGGGTTTTGGAAGTTAAGGATGAAAGCCTATATTTGCTCTATTGATGACAGAGCGTGGATGGTTGTGGAAAAAGGATACACACCTCCAAGAAAGACATCGGAAGATGGCTCTAAAATTTCCAAACCAAGGAGTGAGTGGATGGTCAATGAGTTTGATATGGCCAAATGGCATCACCAAGCCGTGAACGCCATTTTTGGAGGAGTTGATGGGCATCAATTCTCCTACATACAAAACCTTGAATCTGCCAAGGAAGCATGAGATGCTCAACAAGTTAGCAATGAGGGAACTTTGGCGGTAAGGAAATCAAGGCTTCAAATGCTTACATCGCAATTTGAAAATTTGTGTATAAGTGAAGAAGATAAGTTTGAAGACTTCCAATTTAAGCTTATCAACATTGCCAACCAATGCCAAGCACTTGGTGTGCCTGACGAGAACGTTTTTGTTGTTAGGAAATGTCCGTAAAAAATATTTATAAAGTCCTTAGCAATGTCCTTAAAATGTGTAAACAAGTATAGTGACAAGTTAGGGCATCGTCCATAGGAAAAGAGAAATTAAATAGCTAAAGCTAGTTAACTACTATTAAACTAAAACTAAGCATAAATAAATTAAAGATCAATGGTTGTTTTGAAAAGTCAATAGCTACAATGCAACTACAATTAGGCTAGTTTATCTAACATGCAATTAGTGTTAATAAGAATTTGAAAGTGAGAAGATATGATAATGGAGGTTAGGGAGTTGATGGATCCCACAAGCAAACAATGGGCGTATTGATAATTCTCATGAATGTGCATTAATCTATTGTAACCAATCTATAGTGTATAGTATTGGTTGTATATCACTTATGAGTATCCAATCTAGAGTGTACAGTATTAGCCACCCATAAGTGATTGTTTAATGAATGAGCATCTATCAAAATAAGGGATTAATCTCTTTTTAAAATCACCAATCCTAGAGGGTATAGAATTGATGCGTAACCTCCTACAAGAAACCAACCTAGAGTGTATAGAATTGATTACCCATTTAAGATTAGATAGAGATAGAGATTAATAAATCCAGATTTCACTTGAGGAGGGTACTCTTGTTTAATCCTTCCATTCAAATGAGCTTAAGAAAATCAAATAGAGGGTATACCCAATTCTCTAATCAAGTAATTTCTCAAACAATTTGCAAAGAGAGGAGTGTACAATCTAAGACAAATTATCTTTGAAATAAATTAAAACAATGAATGAAATATATTTGATAGATTTAATAAAGTAAATAAAGTTAAATACAAGCCCAAGGTTCACAAATTAATCACATCAACCCCTTAGTGGGTGATTAGCTACTCAAGACAAATACAAGTAGATAACTAGGAGAAGAGAGATAGAGAAGACCCATGTAGAGACTTTCTTTCTTAAAGCTTGAATCCAATCTTTAAGTGTCCTTGAGTAGATAAGGATGAAAATGATATAAGATAGGTTTAGATAGGTGGGAGAGATTACTAGATCTAGGTTAGTGGTTAGTAATGTCAAAAGGCTGTGAGAGAGTGTTTTGGGTCATGGCTCCCCTCTCTTAGAAAATCTGAACAAGATATATTTATAGGGTCTCCAAAACTAGGTCTGAAACGCTGATATGGCAGGCCCGATTCATGTAGTGTGTGGGTATATGTGCACGAGTAGGTACCCACTCATTGACCCGCTCACATCCTCTCCAGCTGCTTCTTTCTTCTGTTCACTGGTAACTGCACTGGTAGGACCCTCACAGTACCAACAAATTAGGCACTTGGTCAATTTCTGGAGGATTTCAGATCTTCGGTTCGTGGGTAGGTTCGCTGGTATGGACCAACAAAGTTCTAGACCTGGAACTGCAAGGGTGGTGCATGGGTAAGGGTACCCACACACACACCAGCGCACTACTTCCTTTCTTCTTGCTTCAATTGGCTCGCTTTACGCCAGAATTCTCCACGTCCTTCTCTAAGACCGAGATTACACCTATTGTTTTTAAAACACAATAGAAGAGCCATAAGACACACTAAAACACCCAAAAATGAGACAAGGGATAAGGATATGAGGGCCAAAATATATAACAATTTTTGTGCGATCAAATACCCTCAAACCAAACCTTTGCTGGTCCTCGAGCAAACTCAAAACAAAACAAAAATACTACAACAAAAATGACTTAATCTGAAAGTTTCCTAGACTCAAAAACAAAAAATTCAAATTGTTGCATGTCCAACAGGAGATGAGATGCAAAGATGTGTGATAGATAGAAGTAGACATGTAAGATGTTCTAAAACAACTCGAAGGGACTGAAGGGAAACTCGTACAATCACGAATCCCACACCTAAGAGTGCTCTTGTATCAAAAACTATTTACTCTCACACTTAGAGTGTAATTCATTTTGACTCTAGCCTCTAGTGGAGTCTCTCTTTTCTTTCCACCCAGAGTCTTAAGTTCACACTCAAACAAGGTATGCAAAGAGGGAATTTGTGCATATAAATCTATTGCATTGAATACATGTAAATTGAAAGACCGATAATGTCTGTGAACTAGCCTAGGAAGGATTCATTATGCCATGAACGTGGAAGATCAAGCTTTAGCAAATATTCCCAATCAAGACTCATCATGGATCAAAAGGACTTTCCCTTTGGTTGTAATGGGGCCATGGGGTTTAATGTAGTTAACAAAGAAATAGGAAAATTTTGAGTTCAAAAATCACCAATCATGCTTAAGCATACTCACACACACCCCATACCAAGCTCTACTTAACATCTAATTACACACTAGAGTTTAGGCATTTAATTAAACACACATTTGTGCTACACAATTGTACTCAATTTGTGAGTACTTAATCATTACATTTCAAGGCTCTTGTTTTGCCTTTTTGCATTGATATTTTCCTTTTCTTTTTTTTTCTTTTTTTTTTTTTGCACAAAAACTTTGACACTATGGCCTTAAGTGCAATTTTTGGCACTTTTATAGTTTTGAACTCATGCTTGGACGTTTACATCATTGCCTAATTACACGCTATTTCATATAAGAGGTTACACCTTTCAGCCACCTTAGTCACACACATAACCCACATGATTGGCAATTAAAGGGTTGGTTTGTGTTTGGCTTATGGCTATATGGGTTATTGTGGTTCAAAATGAAAAGGGTAAGTGTTTGGCCTCAAATTGGCTTTGGAGCACACATAAGGGATTTAAGAATGTGTTTAGGCATTTTAAGTAGTTAGTGTACACACATTGCCTAAGATAATTTCCACGATAAGTCTATCAAGGGAATGAATGCATCCATCAAGCAATCCATTTTATGTATGAAATGTATGTTCTATGGCATGTGACGCATATTGATCGAGCGAAAATTGTTATAGATTTTGGCCCTCATTCCTTATCCATTGTCTTGTTTTTGTGTCTTATGGGGCTCTTTTATCATAGTTGCAGGCAGTAGGTAGAAATCGAGAAGCGGAATAAGAAAAAGACAAATTGGTGCAAAAGAGCGTTCTTGAATGCCATAGTGCACGAGTACCTTACCCATGCACTACCAGTGCACCGAAGGATGGAAATCAGGAAGATCTCAGTGCACAGGTACTACACGGGTACCTTACCCGTGCATAACCTGTGCACTTGTCCAGACCAGGGAGCAGACAAGGCAGGAAGACCATACTGCATGGGTACCTTACATGTGCAATACACGTGCACATTGCCCATACCAAAAAGCAAAATGAAGACTACACGGGTACCTTACCCGTGCTATACCTGTGCACTACGGGCGTCAGATGCAGACACATCAGCAAAATCATACCTATTTCGAGGAACATATATATATATAAGATCGTACGTTAGGTTAGCCACAAGCCCACAAGCCCTTTCATACCATATTTTCTCTTTCTAGATCTCAACAAACATTCTCTCCCAAATCGCCCAAAACCCATACATCATCTTCATCATTTTGCTACTCAAAAAGGACATTGGAGGTGGATTGACCCTTGAAAAAAGAAGGTCTCACATGGGTCCTTTCGATTTCTCTCATCTTTGTTATTTTCTTACATTTTTCATGAGTAGCTAAACCCAAATTGAGGGTTGATGTAATTAATTCATAGATTGTGAGATTTCCACAATTTTGATTTGATTAATATAGTTCCATTCAATTTGCTTAATTGTGTTTCATTATCCCTTGAATTAAGTAGGCACACGAACTCTTGATTTTTTAGATTAATTGAACTTATTAGAGTAACTAATCTTTTAATGAAATCTTTGTGAAAATGGGTAGGCATTCCAACTCTCATTTAACTTAGTGGTTGAATTTGCTCTTAAATGCATTCAATACTCACTTTGGGTTGGGTAGGCATTCCAACTCTTAACCCTATTAGAGATTGAATTGTGGTTTCTTTTTGAGCCAAGTAGGCATTCCAATTCTTGGTTTACATTGGATACCAAACTTTACTTTTAACCATCTACACTTAAGGTGTTTAATCAAGCTCAATTGAATTGGAAGGGGTATGTTGTGAGCATTCCAATCTAACATATCTTAGTTAGGAAAAAGGGGTGGATTGTAAGCATTCCAATCCAAGCCATCCCGGCTTCCCTATATCTATCCAAAGCAAAAGTAAAAGGGGTGGATTGTGAGCATTCCAATCCAAGCCATCCCAGAAACTCAAGCTAGGAAGATAAACTCTATATTCAAATCAAGTCGGGCTTCATAAGTGGAACTCCCACTATTTGTGTCTATATTGCACCAACTCCCATATCTATCATCATATACTTTACACACTCATTTTTATTATCTTAAAGTTTTGCTTAGTTTATCTAGTTTAGTTGTAACTGCATTTGTAGGGAAAATCACGGTTCAAAACGCGGCGAAAGCGAAAAATTGGGTGGTATATTTTAAAAAAAATTCCTTTAAAAGAAAAAACCTTAACCCTAGATTAATTGACATATAATTAAAAGTATCATACCTTTTTCTCGTGATGATTGAACTAGCGTCAAATGGAATCCGCAAGATCTTCCAATCCAATCACGAACGTGAATCACATAGGAGTGTGGGCTCCATTTCTTTAATTGTAAACCTGAGGATGAAACAATTCCAAAACGAATTTAATAATATATATATATATATATATATATATATATATATAGGTGAAGGCCTAATCCTCACTCAAGTAGAATTTCTACCTTGTAGTCAAATCCTCACACAAGTAGGATTTTTATCTCGTAGTCAAATCCTCACACATGTAGGATTACTTCTTCTCCAAGTCTCCGATCAACTTTGAGTTTTAACCTTATTCCAACTCATAAGTGTATTATCCAATAATAAATTATTGAATATAAAAATTGTGACTATATCAAAAACTTCCTAATTTGACTAGATAAATAAAATACTTTTATTTATCTACTTATCAAATATAGTCTTTGGTACTTATCATACTACCAACAATAGTATGACACTAGGAATCCTTCTTCTAGTTGGAAAAAGATTTTGACTTTTAATTAAATAATTAATTAATTTCCATTTAATTAAATAATAAAATAAAAATAATATATAAGACTAATAAATAGTCCCTTGCCGCCCAAGCCAATATATAAGGGCCAATATTGTTTTTTCTATTTTATTAAATCCATTGGACCTTAATAAAAAGTCCACATGTGAACTAGACTCATTCTTACTAAAATAAACAAGTCCACATGCCTTAATACAATTCTAGATGGACCTATAAATTGGTCTGGTAGAATATATCAAGTGATCCATGCAAGTTCGTGTTAATTGAGGATCTTGGCGGGCTATCTAAATTTAAGCTTCAATAGACATAACCTAATCACAATCAACAAATGATTCACTTAGGTTCGATATATTAATTTTAGTTTATTCCACTAAAGAACTAAAATTGAACTCTTAAATAAAGATAGAATAAGTTAATATTGCTCATTCTTACCCTAGACAATCTTAATGGAGATAGTGTATCATCGTGAAGAATATCAGTAATCGCCAAGAGCTCATAGACCGCCTATAGCTCTCCAAGTTACCATATTTACCCATATGACCACATTTTGAACTTGGATATTTTGACTTGTCCAGAAGCCATATTTCAATAGACACTATTGAAAACTTAATGTTAAGATTTAGTATCCAATACCTCAAAACATCCATATAATGATATTCTACTCTCATTTAATAAATGGAGCCACGATGTCCATATCTATAAATGAAGTCCTCTATCGATTAACAAGTGAATACCACCAAACTATCGAGGATAGAAGATGCTAAATAATCTTACTCATTTATACCACAAACGATAACACTTGCAACCATAAGTTCATCATTTATCTCAGGATTGAGATAGACTCTCCGATTGTCTTCAAATGAAAACTTTTATCCATTGACGGCTCCTAATAAAGTATTTCACTATGATCCTATTCAATGCACCCAGTGCACTAGATTCTTTTGCCGAAAAATACTACACTTTGATGATTTTAGACTCATCATAACACATTTGATCCCACTCAAATGCTAGTAAAAGAATCTGCAACTTTGACAAGATAAAGGCGTCCAACCTTTATCTTAAGTTGTGAATATTATTCAAGACTAACTAAAAAATTGTGTCTACCTCATGTTAGGTTTTAGATTTGTATTGGCTTGATTCCATAACAAAACACTCTTTGTTTTTATTGCTTAGTTGCTTAGGTGATTCGTGTTTGGATCAAGCTTCAAAGAAGAAAAGAAACTTCACATGCAAAGTTCGTCTTAAAGAGGAAAAATGCTTTCTTAAATACTAAGGTATTGAGACTTTTCTTCCTCTTGCAAGGCGTTAGTGCACACACACACATTTCATAACATTTGTGTCCCTGCATCGTTATGCCAAATTTATATAACACATACACACACTTAATAAAGTATGCACATGCATTAGACTTAATTTGACAATTTTTGTAGAATTGCATGTTCTAGGACTATATTTAGGAAATGACATACGTGTGTGTTCTTGTGTTTATTTGTTTGTGTTTTTATGTGATTGAACTTGAATTTGAGCTTATATTATGTCTCATTGAGTTCCGGTTGTTTCGGTTACTCATTCATTAAATTTCGAGTTCAAACTAGGAAGTTAAGAAACTTTTAGTGATTTTATCATACATGGTTTTCGTTCTTGTTTTCAAGTTGAATTCCATATTTTTTGTAAAAGTTTTCTTGACGTCTGTTGTGCGTGAGGGAGTCCTAGTTTGTAATCCGAAAACGGATTCGAATTCGGAGTTCGGAGTTTGGAGGCCGAAGAACGGTCGAAGAACACGAGAGGTGCGTGAAAGGGAGCAAAAGAGAAAAAAGATGGCAAATTGCCATTTGCCCCCTTTGGCCGTGTAGGCGCGTGGGGCTCACGCCAAACTTGCCTTTCTGTTCACGTGAGCTGCTCGCCAGAAATCATTTCATGATTTAAAGGGATTCTGTTAGGTCCTTTGCATGTACATAGATTTTGGTGTGCCATGCTCAATTAACTGCATGTGTTGACTTGACATGTCTTCCTATTGGCTGTGAGTATTTTCATATGTGAGCTTACCACACTGGATAACCCTCTTTCTCTTTATACTCTCTCATAGAAATTAAAACTCAGGAAGAAAAATTCCAGAAATTTTTCAATGTTTTTTTTAATATTTTTGTTTTGGTGATGTCTCTCTCAAATCAACTCCGATTTAAGTGATTCAAAAGCCGAAATTGTTGGTCTTGAAGAGAGGAACAAACCCCAACCATTTTTAGAGTCAAATGATGTCTTGATTTTTCACAGTGATCTGATTTCAGTACGAGAGTCATCATTTGTAAGTGAATCTTTCTCTTTTCAATTTTTCTTTAATGATCATCTTAATGAATGTTCTGATTTGATTAAGAAAAATAACTAGAATGATTTGGATTCAACTTTGTGGTTTTTTTGAGTGATTTTCGAGTATAGCTTGTGTGATTTTTAATTGAATATATTTTAGCTAAACTTGATAAGCATGAACTTGATTCTAGAAATATTTTGTGTTCTTGAGCTTGATTGTTGATTTCTAGATTTAGTTACATGTTCTAAGAACTATGATATTTTTGCTTGTGATTTTCATTATCCTAATCAGTTCTTGTTTGATAAGCATGCTTAGATATCTAGATATATTTGTGATTGATCTTTGAAAGTTTAATCTAGTTCTCTAATTGCGTGTTCATAGAGTTTGTTTGATCAACTTGCTCTATTTGCTTGTGTTTGCATCATTTTCATCCACTTAGATCATTTGCCTTGTAAAAGGTTGGAAGTCTCTTGTTGAAGTGAGTGAAGCTTTAACTTGAGCATTTGAAGTCACATTTTGGAGAGGTGTTCTTCAATTTGTGCAAGGAAGTCTTGGCTAGGATCATGGTGATCTGGATAGCTAAGCAAGGAAGTCTTGACTAGAGTCGGGAGGACTTGGATAGCTAAGCATTGGAAGTCTTGGCTAGGATCGGGGTGATCCGGATCGCTAAGCAATGAAGTCTTGTCTAGAGTCGGGGTGACTTGGATAGACAAGCAAGGGACCTTCCTAGAGACGTGTTGTCTTGGATAGGAAGTCGGCATAGTAAATTCACTAGGCCCGAGGGTAAAGTAAGTGTTGATAGCTTAGAGAGTGAATCTTGTGTTGATTGCCTCTTGAGTGTGTAACTCCTATTTGTCATAGTGAATTGCTTTTGCCGGTGGTTGTGGTATTAACCCCTGGATGTTTCCTCATTTTGAGGTTTTACCACATAAAAACATCTTGTGTTGATTTTTGTTTTTATTATCTTTTCTTACTTTAAATTTGTATTGATTCATTCATTGCTTTATTGAATTCATATTATCTTGTTGAATCAATATACTTGTTAAAAACTTGCTTGTGAAATTGTATATCTTGTGAAGAAAAAGAAATTGCAAGAATTTTGAGACTATACATATTCACCCCCTCTCTAGGTATATTTGACACTATAACATTAAGGGAATTTCACCTCATACATATCCAGATGTACGAACAATTCTTCTTTTCTCATAGTCTTTTGACCTTATGATTATTTACTTTTGACAATTATAATAATTAAACTATAAATGCTACAAGATTTGTTAAACTAGAAATCACTTTCTTAATATGAAAAGATTGTCAAATACATTATTACACTCTTGCTATTGAGCATAATCCTAACAACATTTTCATTTAGTTATCATCATTGATCATTTCAATTTACTTTTATTGCATTGAGTTCTAGAGTAAGATTTAGTCATAACTGTAGCTCGATCTCTGAGGAACGATACCTCTGCTTGCCACATACTAGTTTTATACAGTTAGAGTGCTTCTTTGGATTTATAAATTTGTTTTGATATTGCATACACGACATATGCATGTCAAAAATGGCGCCGCTGCCGGGGATCGGTGTATATAGTTATGATTAAGTTTAGCTTTAGTTTAGTTATTTATTTTTTGAGTTTCTTTTACTTTGTTTGTATTTGTTGTTTTGAAATTTCGGGTGCATAGGTACATGCACTGAAGATGTTCTTTGAGAAGCGAAATAGTACCAACAGTTGATCACATTTGTAAGTTCCTTATGTTTTGATTGGCTTATTTCGTTGACAAACCACATTGGGGAATTTGCTTGTAATGGTAGATTAGGTCTCATTGTTCGTGATCAAGTCTTGATGGCATTCCCAAGCTCAAGAGCACTTCAAAGGTATATCACTTGCTTAACTGTCTTTGAAGAGATCTAGTTGCACACACTCACTTGCATGCATTGTATTCTTGTTTACATGTAATTGAATGATGCATTGTACGCCATTTATCACACTTCACTCTTGCACATTTTGCACATTACTTAGTGTGTTGAGTTTGCCAAGAAAAGAGAATTTCTTCACTTAGCGCGACCTAGACCGCTTGGCAAGCTTTGCTAGCACCGCGACATACAGAGCAATATACCTTAGTAGGGTCATGTTTCTTGTACTGCGTCCTGTGCACTTGCACGCACAACGGTCCAAGTCGTGGTGTAGTCTAGTAGGACTTTGTTGCCTATACCTCGGCCTATGCACATGCATACATAGTGGCCTGCACCACGGTGCTATCCAGCAGGTGCACTGATGTGTGTACCGCGGTCTGGAAAACCTGCCCGAGCCGCGGTATGCAGGGCGATATTGACGGGATTTTGTTCCCCAAGTTCAAAACGACGCAGTTTTGACTAGGGCTTCCATGTATATATATATGTTCTCTCTTCTTCCTTGCTTTTTTGTGAGTTCAAGAAACCATTTTTGAGAGACCAAGCTTCCTTAAGAGAGAGAAACTCTCAAGAACCCACCTTTACTCAATCAAACAACACTCCATGAGCATCTAGCATCTCACAAGCATCATCTCATCATGGATTCTTCTTGCATCTATTGAGTAGGTATTTTGAACAAGCCATAAATCTCCATAGCAATTTTTGTGTTCTTATGTGTCTAGGTTTAGCTTTAAATGTTGATTTAATGCATGTCTCTATGTTTAATGGTATTTATAACATGCTTGAGTTGTTGTTTGTTGGTTGAGAATATATGTTCATTGATAGCTAGCATTTAGGACCATTTTACCCTTTTAACTAAATCTACTTGCTTTGCATTTGGATATTGATATCTAGGATTTGCACTCATTGTCATCTTTAAATTCCTAGATAAGCATTTAGTGTAGCGTAGCATTAATTATATATTAGAATATTCATATATATTCACATAGGTTGCAATATCTCTTCATTGATTGTTAAGCTTTGTGACTAAGTGGATTGGTGCACAAGCTTTTGGTCTAGAATTGTTATTAAAGGCCTGTTGGGTAGAGTGAAAGGGTTAGTGACCAAGAATGGTGCGACGAGAGGTCAACCTAGGTTGTAAACTTTCATTCAAATAGTGGATTTGAGGACCGCGTGTGGCTAGAAGGATAGCCCGTGAGTTTTGCCCAGTTGGAGGGTTTCTCACGTAAATTAATCCTTATGTTTTTATTGTTTTTCGCATTTTATTTTTGGATTGATTGATTGCTAATATGGTGTAGCCTTATTAAAATTGACTAAGTCGAAAAGTCCCCCTCTAGGTTAATGGACACACGTTTGTAGTATTTTCAATTGGTATCAGCGCAGGTGCCTAGACATACTTAGGTGATCCGTGCTTTGTGTGTGTCTTGTTTTTTTTGCTTTGGTTGTTGCATACATTAGCACTCATCTCATTCATACCCAAACACCATGAGTGGGAACGGAGGTGGGCATAAATGAGCCTCTAGCATAAAACCATCATTGCGTACCGAGGTGAACTATGCCTCATGGAAAGGCAAGATGGAATCATACATTTTTCAAATAGATGGCCGTGTATGGATGGCAATAAAAGACGGCTACAGTCCTCTAGAAACAACTCTTGAAGACGATAGTGTAGTTCCCAAGCCAAAGTCGGAATGGTCATCTCAAGAGTTCGAAGCTTCCAAGTGAAACAACAAGGCCATGCATGCCATTCTTTGTGTAATGGATGACAATCAATACAAGTTGATTCAAACAACTAGGATTGCAAAAGAGGCATGAGAGATTCTAGAGACGGCTCATGAAGGAACTGACATAGTCAAGGATTACAAGCTTCAAGTCCTCCAAACACAATTCGAGCAAATTAGAATGGAGGATCATGAATGCTTCAATGATTTTCAAGTGAAGTTGATGGACATCATTAATCAAAGCCATCAACTAGGCGACCCTTACTCGAATAGGAGGATCAAGTAAAAGATCATGAGGCCACTTCCTAAAAGGTTCGAGGCTAAGGTGACGGCACTTGAAGAAAATAGTGACTACAAGAACAAGAAGCCAAATGAAGTTATTGGAAGACTTCTAGCATATGAGTCTAGGTGGACTCCCATACTTACACCTCCACAGAAGCTAAAGAGTATTATGTTGAAGACCTCTAAGGTTGAGAATGAGGATGAAGACTCTGATGAAGAGATGGCCCTCATGGTCAAGAGGTTCAAGAAATTCATCAAATTTGAAAATAAGGGCTTTGGATCCAAAGGAAAGGAAATGAAGAAGAATACTCATTTCAAGAAGGTTGAATAAAGTCAAGATAAGCCCATAAGGAAAGGGATCCAATGTTTTGAATGTGGAGGTTTTGGACACATGTCCAAGGATTGTGGCAATTTGAAGAACAAGAAGAAAGGAAAGGCAATGGCTGCCACGTGGAGTGATAGTGATGACCTAGAAGAGGAAGGAGAATCCTTTGTTGATGAAGACCATGTGGAAAGTTTTATTGCCTTTGCATCTCCGCTCAAGAGTAAGAAAGCAATGGATGATGAAGAGGAAGAGAAACATAGTGAAGATGACTTAAGTGATGGTGACTCTACAACCAGTTCAACCAATATAGATGTAGAAGGCATAGACCTTGAAGGGTTTATTGAGCATTTTCAAAGCTCAAGGTTAAAGATGAAGAAAGAAATTGAAATGTTAAAAGGAGAGAATCTCAAGCTATCTACCGAAGTAACTCACTTAAATGGAGAAGTGAAGATAGCAAAGAGGAATGAGGCATTGATGGAAAAGAAGCTTGAAGAAGCAAGAGAGATCATTGCTAAAATGACTTCGAGCACGAAGAAACTTAACCACATGTTAAGAGTTAGCAAGAGGCCAAGTGATAAGAAAGGTCTTGGCTATGAGAAGAACAAGGAGACCTCATCCTCAAGCAAGACCGTGTTTGTCAAGATCATGGAAATCAAAGAGTCTTCACCTTCATAACATCCTAGAAAGAAAATTGAACTAGGAGAGTGTTCAAAGAATGTTCAAGTGAAGACCACATCAAGGGTAGAAGCTCAAACTCAAGCTCAACCAATAAGAGCCCATCAAGCTAACATTCCTTAACCCAAATACCATCAAGCCAAGTAGCAATCCATGCAAGGTTAAACCAAGAAGCAATCCTCTCCAACTCAACAACAAAGGAGGAGAGAACCAATCCAACATCAAAAGCAAACACAAAGACATGGGAAAGCTTCTTTGTACTCACAAAGGAATGATATGATCTCTTATTTCATTCCTACTTGTCACTTTTGTGGTATTGATGGTCATAGTAGACCAAATTGCTTCAAGTATATTGACATGTGTGATCGTGCCTAAATTGTTGTATATTTCGGCCCTCATCTCCTATTCCTTTGTCTCGTTCTTGTGTGTATTTTCTATATATTTATGTCTAATAGGCTCATTGGTGCTAATTGCAGGCAATAGATGTAATTATGGTGTTAGAAGCTTTTTGCGGGAGTTTTGGCCGAAAAGAGGCAAAAGGTGGTTGAAGGAAAGACAAAGGGTCATCAGCAACTCTAAGAGTACGGGTCAAGTACGGGTCGCAATCGCACTCCAACCGCACTCCTTCCCACAGCATAGACCTGATTCATGAAGGAAAGATAAAGTGTGGGTCAAGTGCGGGTAATCCAACCGCACTCCACCCACACTGTTGCTCAAGACAGAGAGTTGGATTTGCACCTGACGTTAAAGTGTGGGTACAGTGCGGGTCATCCAACAGCACTCCACCCGTACTGTTGCCAAAGCTAGAGAAGCTGATTTGTACCTGATGATTAAAATGCGGGTAAAGTGCGGGTCAGCCAACCGTATTCCACCCGCACTCTGCGCGTGATAGCTTCTGTTTTCAAGCTTAAGTGACCTATTTTTCCATCCCCTATAAATAGAAAAGCATGGGAACGAACCAAAGGACTCCCATATCTCCCAACACTTGTATTTTCTATTTTCTTTACATAGTCTAAGCTAGAAACACATCTCCCTCTCATCCAAACCATCTCTACTCAATTAAAGGCAACTAGGAGACTTGGATTCAAGCTTCAAGGAAGAAGATCAACCTTCAATGGTTTTCTCTCTACACTCTATCTTAGTTTATTGGTTTGTAATATAACATGAGTAGCTAAAATACCCCACTCTGGGGTTGATGTTATTTGTTTGATGGATATTTGGGCTTTGTAAATAAACTCTATGTGTTTTATTTATTCTATCTCTATATTTTATTCCATTGCTTGAATTGATTTCCATTATTAATTTGCTGGGATACACCCTCTTTGCATGTTGATTTGGATTACTTGAGTATGCAATTAGGTTGTCTAATGCTCCATTGAATGGAAGGATTTTCAAAAATCCGGCTCTACAACCATGCCCTTATTCTAACTTGAATTAGTGGCTTTCACTATACACCATAGGTTAGCCACTAGTGAGAGAATTGGAAGCCTCCACTATACACCCTAGGTTGGCTACATTAATGATTTTACGAGAACTAACCTTCCAGTAGAATTCGGTTGGGAACCTCGAGCCTCATCCAATCTCAAACGGGTGGCCTTCACTATACACCCTAGTTCGGCCACTTGTGAGGGAATTGGAAGCCATCACTATACACCCTAGGATGGCTACATTAGTAATAGGTTGAGCCATAGCTAGATAGATAAGCATTCATGGAAAAAGTCTTGATTGAGTAACTAGCCATTGTTGGATGCTTAGGAGGGATTAATCGCTAGTAGGAGGTCTTCGATGTACACCCTAGGTTGACTGCTTGCTAGAGATATATACCAACACTATACACCCTAGATTGGTTACATTTGTCAAAACGTGCTTAATTGAGAGTTTGTTGAAATTGCCCTAATATTCACTTACGAGTCCATCAACTTCGTAGTTCCATCATCATACATTCATCACTCCATTTTCATCCCATTTTATTTGCTTTCATAGTTTAGTTTATATTGTATTTTCATTCACCATCACTTTTACTTTTATTGATACTAGTTATATTAATCCTAATCTTATCACTGCTACCCCGATCTCAGTGGACGACACCCGTGCTTACCGCTTTACTCGTATTTCTACTTGTGAACACATCGCATAGGTTTTATAAATTGTTTTGATGGACGGTTTTCTAACGGCGAAAATCTTCTCATGAATGTGTAGAACTAAAAGCATGATCGAAAGAAGTAGGCTAGAGCTAATATGCATGTCCCTAGGAAATCTAGAGCCAATATGTATGCTCCTAGGAAACATAGAGATAATGAGCCTAAGACATCTAGGAAAGAAAATATGTCACCTAGGTGGATTAGAAGAGATGAATACTCTTGCTATGTGGCCCAAATTGCCTTGAAGGCAAATGCTTCTAACACTTGGTATTTGGATAGTGGGTGCTCTAGGCACTTGACGGGGAACAAGAGTTTCTTTGAATCTCTTGTAAGGGAGGATGCAGTATTTGTCACCTTTGGTGATGGATCCAAAAAGAAAGTTATAGAGAAGGGAACCATTTCCATTCCCGATTTACCCTTCTTGTCAAATGCTTTACTTGTTGATGGCTTGCAAGCCAATCTTATAAGCATTTCTCATCTAAATGATGATGGACTCTCCGTCTTGTTTAACAAAAATGATTGCTCTATTTTAATGCCAAATGGACAAACCTTGCTAAAAGAAAAGAGATCTAGTGACAATCGCTATTGTCTTGAAGCCAGTGCTATCTCTTGTAATATGTCCAAGTGTGAGGAAGTTGAGCTATCGGTCATTGAGGAATACTTAGGCTTAGAGGGTGGCCGATAGAGGGCATCGTTAAAGTATACTTTGAACCCTTATGGGTTTTGCAGTCGACCATTTGAGAGCCATGTTCCTTTGTGTCTGGCTATGTATATGGATGTGCATAAAGAAGGGACACCGCTCTGGGGAGAGAGGGAATAAGCTACAGCGGCACCTCACGAACTTCTTACTGGGTCCATCCTATAGGCATTTGCGAGTGTTTGGATGCAGGTGTTTTGTTCATATTCCTGCGCAATTAAGAGCAAAATTTTCGAAACCACTTGTGTCTTTCTTGGATATGCTTAGTCCGGGTATAGATGCTATGACGTGAAATCCAAGAGACTCGATGCATTCACCACACATTCACCACTGACCATATTATAATTAGGGAGAGTCCAATTGATCGTTTAGGAAGTCTATCTCGGAAATATAGGTTTTTAAATATGCTTTACCACGTTCGTGGTACCCGATTCTTTCATGAGATCTACTTACTAAAATATGAGTTATTTCGATACTCATATGCGCTTTATTTGATAGTCTTATACATTACTCTAATCGCGTGTGTTTGATAAAGAGTGAGCTTAGGACTCTGTGAGAAAAATAGAGTGAAATCCAGTGAGATTAGAGTCGAGGCGAATTACATCCGAAACACTCTTGTGAGTAGTCTTTGATGCTTTTGTAGAAGGAGTGTGAGATTCAATTTTTTAAGTTAAAATCATCTGAGTGATTTCAGGTTATTCCCCACTTAGCGTTTCTCGCATGTGTAGTTACTCGTTGGCACACCACTCTTGGCATTGTATCTTTATTGGCTCTCGCATTGTTTTCTTGTTTGTTTGTTTATCGTAGTATATATTTGTCATTATTATTATTATGTAGTTTATGTGTGTGTATGTGTGTGTGTGTTGTTTTGCTCGAGGATGAGCAAAGGTTAGATTAGAAGGTTTTGATCGCTCTAAATATGTATATGTTTTGAGCGCCTATTTCCTTACCTTTGTAATCGTTTCCAAGTGTTTTTAAGTGTTTAATTGTTTGTATAAGTGTTTTTAGACATTTTCCACATCCAAGGGTATGATTACTCCAATGTGGAGATTTCAGGTTTAAAAAGGCAAATTTTGGAATTTTGAAGAAAGTTGCGACTTCAAGTCGCAGATCCAAGTCGCAGATTTAGTCCAGAGAAGTTTGCTGGGTGAATCTATGACATCATCAAGCAGCATCCAGTTGCAGATGCTTTCCAGAGAATTCTGTCAGATCAATCTGCGAGTTTAACTCGTAGATTCAAGTCGCAAATTCAGTCCAGAGGATTCTATCAATCCCATTCTACGACCTCCAACCAATAGAAGAATTCTGTCAAGAAAATCTGCGAGTTCAACTCGCTGAACCAAGTCACAGAAGTTACCTAGAAACCTTCTGCCCATCCAGATCAGTGAGTCCAAGCCAACAGAAGCAATCTGCAAGTTCAATCTGCGACTTCACATCATCAATTTGAGTCGCAACTAACTGCAACGTCAGCATTCAACTTGACATTTTCTTGATTTCCACACCCACTACATATATCTATACAAACTATCTAGAATGACCTAAAGATCGGATCTCTCTCTTATTTTTACCTTTTAAAGTGCTTTGTAGTTTTTACCTTTTAAAGTGCTTTGTAGTGGAAATTAGTTCTTAATTTTAGATTAGATCTTAAAGAATCTTTGAAAGAGATTGAAGAAGAAATTTGTGATCAAAGTCAAGGATTTTCATCCGAGCGTATGTGTTGTATCTCTTTCTCTCTCTACTTCTCTTTTGTAATTGATTTAATTATATGTAGCTAAACTCCTTGAGATTTAAGGGATTAATACTCATTAATACTCCATCTATTTCTTTAATTCATCTTATCTTGTTTATGTCTGTGCAATTAATGTATGAACTATACATTCAATGCAAGTTTGCCTTGCTAACAAGCATTTATTAGCTTCTGAGTTGTTGGATTGATTATAAATGAGCTTGAATAAGCATAACTTTTATCCTCCAGTTTTTCTTGGAGTAATTATTGATTGAGCATACCCATACCTATTAATGCTACTCACCCTTGTTAAAGATTTCTCAACTTATCACCCCTTTGATTTCGTAGATTGTGTAATTGATGATTATCTTTCTTAATGAATACTTGAAATAGGGTCACATGATAGATTGATGATTATCGTTTTCCTTGCATTTCAATTCTCTTTTTTAGTTTCATTAACAACTTTAAGTAGCAACTTTCTAGAACATTCATAACTTGGTGGTTGAATTGATATTTGTCGTTAATTATTAGTGTTAAATTTTTAATGTTTTATTTGCCTTCAATTAGTTTAGATCACATGTTCACTCTTGCATGATTAACATCCAGATTAGACTCTAACGCTTGCAATAGACCTTTTCCTTATAAGAACGAAACCCTTACTTGTGTCTACTTTGCTAGATAATGATTTGTACATTTGCGGAGGGTTGTAGACTCGCACGCTCCTTTTCATATTGCATCTCGTTTGCATAGTTTCATCAGTACCGTCCGGAGCATGTCATGTATCTGCTGCTTAAATAACTTAAAGTGAGTCCTTAAAATGCATAAAAAAAATAGTTTAAAAAAAGAAAGGGACTTTAGATAATTGGTGGGTGAGAGAGGGTTTTGGAGAGCACATCAGTATGGTCCATTTCCAGTCCCTCTAGGAGGACTTCCTGGTTCCCGCTGGATTTTGGAAAGAATCTACAAACTGTCATTTCCAGTCTCTCTAGACACTTTCGTCATACCATTTTGTTATATTTTGACAAAAAGATGTCATGATAATTGTCATGCCATTTTGTTATATTTTGACTCAAAGATGTCATGATAATTGTTTCCACACCGAAAGTACCAAAACAACAAATACATGGGTGAAAACTTTGATGGAAGACAAATTAATCTAAAACACCACAATTGTCATTTTGATAGTAATAAATGTATATATACGGTAACTTAGTTTGAAGACAAAGTTCAAAAGTAACTTTAAAATTCTGACTTCCCTGAAAACTTAGGGAACATTGCATGTCCAAGATACAATATAGAATGCACCGGTACAAGGCAATATCAAAGTATTTATTAACATAACAACAATTTGGACACAAGCTCCGTAGAAAAACTCACCTAATTCAACCTCCTTCCACTTATCAATTTACTCTTTTTTTTTTTGCCTGATCTCGATCCCTTGAAAATCAAGTCCCTGCTTCCGGTTACCACGCTTAATCTCCATAATAGTCATTGTCAAATCACCCTCTTCATCACCACCATAGAAAAATTCACCCAACTCAATTTCCAACCACCCATCTCCTCTCTTCTCCAGGAAGGGGACGCGACACGATCATCTCCTGGCACAGGCACAGATGCCTGCCTGCGGTTAAATCGTCTACTTCTAGGATGCAATGGAACAATACCTCACTGCTCCCGTGTATCCAAATAAACAGTTCGTTTTTGGCCATTACTCCCAGCAAGTCCAACGGTGACTTCTGCCGGGTTATTTTCAAATCCAAACGATTCAACGATTGCCTTGAATACAAGGTATAAATGTAAGGTGTAATTAGGGACAGAAGTGAAGTACTAATCTCACCATGAATGTCAAACCAGCACACATTTCTCAGCTCACCCACCTCTGGGAACCTATTTTCATTTATTTATTTATTTTATGTGTACGCAATCAAGATTACTATAACATGTCTAAAGAATAAAAAAAATAAAAAATAAAAAAAGGACCTGGCCTCGGGTAAAGAATGCCAGTCCCAATATTGAAGAGTATCAACCCAGACAATCTTGAGTTCCCTGGCGGATATCATGTAAAATTTCTTCCCACTATCTTGTGTCCAACCAAAAGCTCTGTTCAATATGTCAGTTAAATGATCACAAATTTATCAAAAATATATAACTTTCGCTACAAAGCGAAGACCACCTGGCCATTTATAAAATCTCTTTGTAATAAAAAAAATTCCCAGAAAACAAACAACACTCAAATCAATCTATGAACACGAAATCTGAAAGACCGATCACACAACAAAACCTAACAGATACATCTAAGCTTCTCAATTTCTTAACAAATTTTAGCAAATACTTAATGGAACGATCATCCGCAGATTCCGGATCCAAATATTAATCTCAAAACATACAAACATAAATCCTTAAAATTTCTTCCAAACCAAACACCACAGAATGAACACAGTTACTATACGAAAACAAAAATCAATGAAATATAGTGATTTGATGAAATTTCCAATTTTCCCTCGTTAATGAGGACCGGGTTGTGACAGGCGCGAAGGTTGAGCTCCTTCTTCGACAACTATGACGACAGAGAAGAAGAAGAAGAAGACGATCCGGAGTCGGAGATCGCGGACAGGTAATCGGGAGGCAGGAAGTGGTCCCAAGCGGCGTCAGATTCGGCGGCGGATCTGAAGGTGGTTGAGACGCAAGCCAAGCGGCAGGCGTCGCGAGGACTGGTAAATGAGATCACGGCCGCTATGCAACCCTCCGGCAATGCTAACATTTCAGTAAACATCAAAGCAGAAAATGAATCGACGGTTGTGATGTGGTTTGTGCAATGGTCTGTTTTTTGATGGATTCGAGGTTTTTCTGGTTCTTTATATATTAAAAGTGAGGTGGAAATGGAGGGGTTAGATTCAACTGAAAGCTTAACTGTTAAACGTCCATTTTTGGAATAATTGATATTCCCGACAATAGCAATCGTGTCGACACTAAACCTTACGCGAAATTACCTTTTCCAAAATAAATTTCCCAAAACAATTCAAATCTAATCACAAAAAGAAAACATTTGTTGTGTACTTTTAGGCATTGCTGTGTGGAATAGGATCATAGGATTATTTTTTATAGGATAAGATATAATTAAATAGGATGAGATTAATTTTAATATTATCATGTGTTTGATACAGTATATGATATGATTAAAAATAGAGTAGTCATGTTTTTGGTGCTAAATATGATAGAATTAAAAATATGAGAAGAAATTACATACAACTTCCTTGTGTTTAGTCAAATTTGGTCAAAATTAATAAAATGAAAGGTTTTTTCGTTATTTTCATAGAGTTTTTAAAATTTTCTTAAAATATATTGAAAAAGAAATTGAAAAAAGAGATGGATCTGTTGAGATCAAGATCTCCTCCTCAGCAGAACCGTCTCTATAGACCTCGGTGGTAGAAATAAAAAAATGACCGAAGAAGAGATCGTGGGACCTGCCGCCCCAAAGGTTCTCCATTTCATCTATTTCATTGGCGCCAGATTTATCTGCTTAGCCGCCATCAACAAGTATAGAGAACTCGAGTGAAAGTCTATACCGAAGAAACTGCAAGAAGAAAATATGTTGTCAGAAAGCTCAATGAATGTGCTACAAATAGCAGTCAAATGAACTTTTTTTTTTCGATTACTTTTAAATTAGGGATTTTAAAATCTATTGGTATTAAATGCTAATGCTTTGATGATGTAATTTAATGTTTGGGTATTGATCGCGCCAATATTGTTATATATTTTGGCCCTAATTCCTTATCTTTTATCTTTTTTTCGAGCATATTTTCGTGTCTTATGGGCTCTTTTATTGTGTTTGCAGGCAATAAATGCAATTCTGGTCTTTGAAAAAGTAAAGAGGAGAATTCAGGCGAAAAACAAGCTAAAAAAAGCTAGAAGGAAGACTCCAGTACGCTGGTAGGTGTGCGAGTCCCTACCCGCCCACTCCCAAGCTTTAGAACTTCGATGGTCCATACCAGCGCATCAACCAACAAACCGGATATCAGAAATTCTCCAGAACAGACCAAACTGCCCAGATCGCTGGTACTGCGCGGGTCCTACCAATGTAGTTACCAGCGAACAGAAGAATGAAGCAACTGAAGTGTTAGTGCGCGGGTCACTGCGCGGGTACCTTACCCGTGCACTACCTGCGCACTGTGTGCCCAAGCTCGCCACGTCAGTACGTTTCAGACCTATTTTCGGCACCCTATAAATATATCTTGTTCTGATTTTCTAAGGAGAGAGTCACGATCAAAAACACTCTCTCAAACCCTTTTGATATCACTAACCACTAACCTAGATCTATGAATCTTTCCTCACCAAATCTTAACCAACTTACATCATCTTCATCATTTCCTACTCAATAAGGCTACTAGAAGAGTGGATTTAAGCTTCAAGAAGGGAGTTCTCTACACTGGTCTTCTCTTACTCTCATCTCTTAGATTTTATTTTGTATTTAGTATGAGTAGTTGAACCCTATGTGGGAGTTGATGTAATGAATTATGGATTGTAGGTTATCCACCATATTTTATATTTGATTATATAGTTCTATTCATTGTGCTTGATTGTGTTTAATCTTCTCTTGAATTAAGTAGACTCTTCAACTCTTGATTCTTGTTGATTGATTAAACTTATTAGAGTAATTAATCTTTAATTGCTTTTCTTTGTGAATTTGGTAGGCTCTCCGACTCTCATTTCACTTAGAGGTTTAATTTGCCCTTAATGCATTTGATACTCACCTTGGGTTGGGTAGGCTCTCCAACTCCCAATCCATTGTAGAGGTTAAATTGTGATGTTTTTGTGGGTCAATTAGGCTCTCCAACTCTTAACCCATATTTGACATCAATTTATGCTTTTAACCATTTCACTAAAGGTGTTAAAACAAGCTCACTTGAATAGAAAGGGATATATTGTGAGCTATCCAATCCAACATATCCCCGGCTAGTGTGAAAGAGTGGATTGTGAGCTCTCCAATCCAACTCATCCCTGCCACCTAAATCTATCCAAAGCTAGAGTGGAAGGGGTGGATTGTGAGCTATAAAGATAAGTCCTGTAGAGAATCAAATAGGTTTTAAGAGATGGATTACCCATTATTCGTGTATGAATTGTATCAACTCCCGCATTCACATTTCTTTATCTTATCCATCCTCATTCTTATTAATTGTTAGTTTAACTTTAGATTAATTAACTTAATTGTAGTTTACATAGTAGTTATTAACTTTTCAAAACAACCGTTGATATTTACTTTTCATACTTAGTTTTAGTTTAATAGTAGTTAACTAGTCTTAGCCATTTGGTTTGCCTTTCCATGTGGACGATACCCTTACTTGCTACCATACTTGTTTTGTAAATATTTTGAGGCATTGCTAAGGTTTTATAAATTCTTTAACGGACATTTTCTAACGATAAAAATGTTCCTGTCATGTATCAAGGTTTTGTTTTTGGTTTTGGGGTTTCATTTTCAACTTCTATTTTAGATAACTTGTTATGGTGTTATTTCAATCCAGAAATGTTTGACTTAAATTTACCTAAATTTACCATGGACCCCTCTCTCTCTCTCTCTCTCTCTCTCTCTCTCTCTCTCTCTCTCTCAATCACCCTTAATTTTCTCTGCATCTGTATTTCATTTTTATCCGTCTCTATTCTTCAACCCAAAACTCTCGCCCAAATCAATTAAAAACTTTGATCCACCAAAATTCCATTTTTGGAACTCATTGAACAAAAGAAAAAAAAAAGATAAAATAATCATTAAAAACCCATATACCTTCAAATCCAGATCTCCCATTTAAAATCATGCTCTCTTATTCTTTTTCTTTTCTTTAATTTTCTTTTTTGTGAACAGATATGTTCCACGATCTGCTCTCTTAATTTTTTTATCGTTTAATTGATAATATATGTTGGATTTTGAACCGGAGAATATGGGTTTATGAAGTGTGAAGATGATGATCTGAGTTGTTGGAGGGAGGTTTGTGTAATAAAGAAGATGGGAAAGAAATGAATTCCATCTATTTTGTTGGGATTAATTTTCCCCATTGTAATGGGATACATGGGTAGATGGGATTATTTTTATCCTATCCTGTTGGTGAGCCAACCATGAGAAATGGCTTAAGAATAAGCCTATCTTATCATATCCTATCAAACAAACGGGCCCTTAACACTAGGCAGTGAACAATAGAATTTAAGTTGAAGAGAAGAGAGTTAGAAGAAAGATAAAGAGATTATTGAAAACAATTTTATTCACCATAAACTTATTCAATCCACTGTTGGCAATTTGTATAGGCCAAGCAATACGAATGAGAAGAATAAAACAATTTACAGATAATGGGAAATAAACATGCTAGATAATATAAAATAAAAATGTTGAATCCATGCCACATTCTGCATAATGAACATAAAAATAGGACACATAAGCCCACTTATTTGAACAACTAACTACATCAACTTAACAACAACCTAAATACTTCTGACTTGATCATCCATTCCTCATGTGATTGCATGTGCTCAGATTATGCACATATCATTCCCTCTTCCTCAAATTATCCTTGTTCATAAGGATAAATTTTGGATAGTCCGGCATGAGGATCCAAACCTTCCATAAGGATAGAATGCTGCCCAAAAATCATTATGGCTCAATTGAGCATGACCGCAAGAGAGAATATGCGCCAATTGTCACAAACCTCTCAATGGAAGGTTCTATCGGCAACCCTATATGTGAAGACCAAGCGACTTGAATGACGCATCGCTCTTACACATTGGAGCAGAATCCGATAGTAATCTTGTTAAGATCGCCAAGTAGGACGCTGCCAGGCCACACAGAGGCTCTGTCACAAACACTGACATGTCCAGCGAGTGCAACGTTGGGAGCCACATAGGCGTCCACCACAGATTTTGGGAGCCATTGACCCAGTGAAATTATCTACCTCTATCCTTTGCAGTCTCATTTCACTCGATCCGGAGATGGCATCACTGTTTTGGTGCCAGATGTTGTAGTAGATGTTCTGTCGTTGATGAAATTTGTAGGAAGAGAAAGAGAGGTGTTTAGTAACGAGATTTTGGTCAGATCCGGTTGGTGTGAGGATTCAACCAGAGCGAAGGGAGTAGTTTCAGTGTGGGTAGTGTTTTGGCTGCGAGAGATTTGCATGGGTTGAAGCTCACTAAGAATTATTTGGAGAGTTGTGTTAATTTGAATGAATCTAGACTCGTGTCGAGCTAGAATCTTATAAATTTTTTTACGGAACTCGATTAACTCTTCGAATGTCTTTTTACTTACCTGTGTAGCAATTTGAGGAGTGAAAAAAGAGGAGCCCTTCCAAAAGACTCTTCAATTAGAAATAGGTTTATATTATTTTAATGAAAGCACTCAAATTAAACACCCCCCCCCCCCCCCCCCCCCCCAATCACCCTCCATTTTTTTCAAGTTAGAAATAATGATATGTTATTATTAAATATTCAATATTAGTCTCATTTTAAAGATCTAGATGATACCTTTATAATGGTATAATTTTTGTGATGATAAAATTTATAAATTAAAACTTATTATATCTTAATTGAATTTAATTAAAAAGAGACTCCAAATGAGATTCTTCAAATAAGATTTTGTTTCTCTCCGAAGAGCAACTTCTCCCTCTTCAATTATTATTACATTATTTTTTATATCACATCAATTAATATATAATAAGTTTTAATTTATAAATTTTATCATCATAAAAATTATACCGTTAAAAATGTCTCATCTAGATCTTTAAAATAAACTAATATTGAATCTTTAATAATAACATATTAATAATATGAAAAATTATTATTTCTAACTTGAAAAGAGTAGGAGGTAATTAGATCTGTTGGTGGGGAGGGAGGAATTTGAGTGCTTTCATTAAAATAATATAAACTCATTTCTAATTGAAGAGTCTTTTGGAATGGCTTTTTTTTTTCACTCCTCAAACTGCCACATAAGTAAGCAAATAGACATTTGAACTGTGAAAATAGAAGAGTCTTTTGGTGATGCTCTAACTAACACTTTCTTAAATGGTAAGGGTATAATAGTCTTTTCATTGATCAACACAAGTTAATGGCTTTACATTTTAGGGGATGTTGATGAATAAATGCATCTTTCTCTATGCATTAAATAATACTTAAATGGTCATGACAGATTTTTGATTTTAATGCTAAGAGCATCTCCAATGCTAGTATGCATTTTTGAGTTTCTAAATAGTGTCACATCAGCATTTCTATTCAAAATGGGCCCACTTTTGAAAATTTTGTAGAGAAATGCATATTCACATTTCTAATGCAATTATCTAAAATCAAATATGTATCTATTTTTTGATCAATCATAATAAAACAATTATAACATTCTCTCTCCTATTTTATTTTACAATTAAATGAGCTTTAATATTATTGGTGGAAATAGTTAGAAATCCTAGTCAGTATTTCTAGGAGAGTTTCTAGAATTAGAAACTCAACTCCATATCCTCTAACTTTTTTTTTGCCACATCATCTCCATATTCAACTTAGATAATTGCATTGGAGAGAGTTTTTCTAACTTTTTTAGTATCTATCCTATGTGGCACTCTATTTTCTCCAAATGGATAATAGCATTGGAATGCTCTAATATTTGATTCTTAAGCATTTACCATTTTGTTGAACCCAAGATTTTTCTCATCTATTATTTATTTTTTTAATAATTTATTTTTTCAATTTGGGAAGCGTAATACGAACTTACAATCTCAACCAATGTTATGAGTGATATTTTTTTTATGGGAAATGTTATCACGCTAAGTCTAGGATCACATTTCCCCTATCTATTGACCTTGGGATAAATGGTCTCAAAAATAAAATATTATTTTTTATTGATATTATTATTATTATTATTATTATCATATAGAATTGTACAATGAATGGCAATCATCTGCCTTGAAAAATGCTAAAAGACAAGGCTACAAAATTCCCACACACGATGGTTGTTATCAAGTAAAGATATGTTTACTAATCAGGAATGAAAGGAATCGGAATCAGATTCCACCGGAAAGAGAATAAAGAGAAATCGAAATTAAGTTACTAAATTTTATTCCAGAATTTACTAACAATTTAGGAATTAGAAATTGAATCAAATTTATTCAATTTCTAGTGTTTACTTAAACAAAGGAATTATAATGATATAAAATTTATTATAGAAATACCTCTGTGTATATAATGTGTTGAAATTTTTTTATTGAGAGAACTTTATTAAAAAAAAAAAGTCACAGTTGTTATAAATATAAATAATAATAGATGATGAATAATGAATAAACATATGATAAACATTGTTAAAGAAATGAAGAACACTGATGAACGAAAGAAATCAAAGTAAGAGATATAATTGAGAGATAAGAAATGAAAACCTTTGTTTTCGTGTATCCTTTATTTTTGAGTTTTTTTATTATTCTCACAAAGGAATCAAACATATATATATATATATAGACAATAGAATAGGGAGGGAGGCGGTAGAAAAGGTGAGATCTTGTGATATGAGGGAGGCGGTGGAGGGTGAGATATTTGTGGTGTAAATCCACATATTATAACACTCCCCCTTGGATTTATACCACCTGTATTACTATTCTAAGAAAATCCTAATGGGATAAAATCTGAGAAAAATGTATACAATGATTTCTCTGGATCTATTGAGGTTGGACATTAAAAACTATCTCATTAAAAACCTTGTCAGGAAAACCCAGTGGGATAAAACCTGATCGAAGGGAAAAAGAGTATAGTGTACACATGTCCATTCAAAACTTTGCTCCCCCTGATTGAATGCTCCCCCTCAAAAAAAAAAACTTTAGTATTAATCTTGTATTTTACAGAGTTGACGCATGCCTATTCCATATACCAGCTTCTCAAAGGTTGATGTAGGCAATGTTTTGGTGAACAGATTTGCAAGATTATCTGTAGACCGTATTTGCTTAACATCAATTTGTCGACTCTGTTGGAGCTCATGAGTATAGAAGAATTTAGGAGAAATATGTTTGGTTCTATCTCCTTTGATATATCCCCCTCTAATTTGAGCAATGCAAGCCGCATTATCTTCAAATATCTGTGTCGGCATTTCTGTAGATAATGAAAATCCACAAGTATTTTGAATATGATGAATAACTGACCTTAGCCAAACACATTCTCGACTTGCTTCATGAAGTGCGATGATTTCAGAATGATTAGAGGATGTAGCAATCAAAGTCTGTTTTGTGGAGCGCCATGATATTGCTGTGCCATTATATGTAAAAACATATCCTGTTTGTGAACGGGCTTTCTGGGGATCAGACAAATACCCGGCATCAGCATAACCAAGTAAACCTGAAAAATTGTTAGATTTTGTATAAAATAATCCTAAATCTTTCGTTCCACTAAGGTAACGGAAAAGATGTTTGACCCCATTCCAATGTCTTCGAGTTGGTGCTGAACTGAATCTAGCCAGTACATTCACAGAGAATGCAATATCTGGTCTAGTACATTAAGCCAGATATAATAAGGCACCAATTGCATTAAGATACGGTACCTCAGGACCAAGTATCTTTTCACCATTTTCTTTTGGACGGAATGGGTCCTTTTTAGGATCAAGGGTTCTAACAACCATAGGAGTACTCAATGGATGAGAATTATCCATATGGAATCTCTTTAAAATCTTTGTAATAAATGCTGATTGATGGACAAGTACTCCATTTGATCTATGCTCGATCTCGAGGCCGAGACAATATTTTGTCTTTCCTAGATCTTTCATTTCGAATTCCTTTTTCAGGTATTCAGCAGTTTTCAAGAGTTCCCCGGGAGTTCCAATTAAGTTCATATCATCAACATAAACTGCTATGATAGCAAATCCAGATTCTGATTTCTTAATGAAAACACATGGACATATAGGATTATTAATATATCCTTCTTTTATCAGATATTCACTGAGACGGTTATACCACATCCGTCCGGATTGTTTTAATCCATACAAGGACCTTTGTAAATTTATCGAATATAAATTACGAGGTCTTGAGTTACATGCTTCTGGCATTTTAAATCCCTCAGGGATTTTCATGTAAATATCTGAATCCAGTGAACCATACAGATAAGCGGTCACTACGTCCATCAGACGCATTTCCAGTTCTTTCCAAGACAGCCATGCTTATCAGAAATCGAAACGTAATTGTATCCATCACTGGTGAGTATGTTTCATCAAAATCAATCCCAGGTCTCTGCGAGAAACCTTGTGCTACGAGTCGTGCCTTATACCTTACGACCTCGTTTTTCTCATTACGTTTCCGTATAAAAACCCATTTGTACCCAACAGGTTTAACTTCTTCAGGTGTCTGGATTATCGATCCAAATACTTCACGTTTGGCTAATGAAGTCAATTCTGCTTGAATTGCTTCTTTCCATTTAGGCTAATCAGACCTCTGTTTACAATCATCGAGATTATGAGGTTCATAATCATTATTTATAATCTCAGTTGCCACTGTGTATGAAAACACATCATCGATGATTGTTTTTTCACGATTCCACAATTCTCTTGTATAATTTATAGAAATTTCTTCATTTCTACATTCTTGTATCTCTTCTGAGATTCCTTCCCCCATAGGGGATTTTGTCACTTCAGTAACTTGTGTCCCTTCAGGGACATTTAACTCTTCTGGAGTTAATTTAGAGAAAGTGAATTTATTTATTTTCCTTTTTCGAGGAACAATATATTTTGAGCCAACTGGTCTACCACGCTTCTGGCGTGCAGTAGATGATTCTTTAGCTATCATTAGTTTAGATTGTTTTTCTGGAACAATCACCTGTGCTGGTACATTAACAGCTGGGATGTATGATTTTGTTACCCTAGTAGCATCTGTAAATGCATCTGGTAACTGATTCGCTATTGCTTGAAGATGTACTATCTTACGTACTTCATTCTCACATTGAGATGTGTATGGGTCTAAATGAATTAGACTAGGAACTTTCCAGGAAAGTTCGTGATTCTCTTCAGAAGAAGTTTTTCTTTCCCCTAATGATGGGAAATTTGTTTCATCAAAATGACAATCTGCAAACCGTGCTGTGAAAAGATCACCAGTCAACGGTTCTAGATATCTAATAATTGATGGTGAATCCAGACCAACATATATTCCCAAACGCTTTTGGGGTCCCATTTTAGTTCTTTGTGTTGGCACAACTGGGACATATACTGCACAACCAAAAGTACGTAAATGAGATATATCTGGTTGATGACCAAGTACAAGTTGTACTGGTGAATACTGATGGTAAGCAGTTGGCCGAAGCCGGATTAATGCAGCAGCATGTAAAACAGCATGCCCCCATACAGAAATTGGTAATTGCGTTCGTAATAATAGAGTCTTTGCAATTATCTGGACACGTTTAATAAATGATTCTGCTAATCCATTCTGAGTATGAACATGTGGAACTGGATGTTCAACATCAATCCCAACCACTTTGCAATATTCATCAAATGCTTTAGAAGTAAATTCACCAGCATTATCAAGGCGTATGGATTTAATTGAGTGATCGGGAAAATGAGCCCTAAGCCTGATAATTTGTGCAAGTAATCTTGCAAAAGCAACATTACGTGTTGATAATAAACATACATGTGACCATCTTACAGATGCGTCAACTAGAACCATAAAATAGCGAAATGGTCCACTTGGTGGATGAATAGGTCCACATATATCCCCTTGAATCCTTTGTAAAAATGATGGGGATTCAAAACCAACTTTAGAAAAAGATGGTTTTATTGTTAATTTCCCTTGGGAACATGCAGTGCATAAATTCTCATGTGATAAAAGAACCTTCTGGTTCATTAATGGATGTCCATGAGAATTTTCAATAATTCTACTCATCATTGTAGATCCTGGATGACCGAGACGGTCATGCCAAAGTACAAACACTTTTGGATCTGAGAACTTCTGATTCATAACTGCATAAATTTCTACACTTTTGATAATAGTGTAATATAATCCAGAAGATAAAGCATGCAGCTTTTCTATAATGAGTTTCTGGCTTGAATCATGAGAAGTAATGCACATATATTCAATATTATCTCTATTCATAGTTTCAATATGATATCCATTCCTCCGTATGTCTTTGAAACTGAGCAGATTCCTTCTGGATCTACTTGAGTATAATGCATCCTCGATACATATTTTAGTATTGTTTGGTAACAATATCGTGGCTCTTCCAGAGCCTTCTATCAGATCCGCTGGACCTGATACTGTATTAACATTTGCTCTGAGCAAAATTAAATTTACAAAATATTTCTGACTCCGCAGAATTGTATGAGTTGTTGCACTATCAACTAGACATATATCTCCTGCTTCTAGCTTTTCAATAATCCCCATTTTATTATTTGGATTCATTTTGTATGCTTCATAAAGAAAAATAAAGTGCATATTAGACAAAGTGATTCAAAAAGTATATATTGCATAGAGATATATTTTACATGAACGAAGTTACAAAATAATACTACTGTAAGTAGTATTTAATTGGTATGGACATTTCCATCACCAATTGAAGCAGCTGGTATGTCTTTCGGGTCTGGGAAGAAATCTGTAACATTGAGATGCGTAATATCTCTAGGATATGAATCCTCAATGAAATGAGTTTCCGGTTTCTTTCCCTTTTCTTTGATTGATGCTTGATACAGATCTACCAGATGTTTTGGTGTGTTACATTCATTCGACCAATGATTGTCACATCCACACCTATAACAAACACTGTTATTTGTATTGGGCCTATTTTGAGCATCTTTTCTTTTGAACTGTTTTGCCTCATAAGTATTCCACATCTGTTGAGCATTTTGATTATAACCACCTGATCTTTTAAAACTATGGCCCCGGCCCCAGCCAGGATTACGACCATAACCACGGCCTCGATCAGGATTACGACCGTTACCACGACCACGATTAGAATTACGATCATACCCATGGCCTCGACCACGACCACGACCACGACCACGATATCCGACAGTACTAGCATTCACCTCCGGAAATGCTTTAGAACCATTCGGGTGTAATCCGTGGTTTTTTATTAGTAGCTCATTATTTTTTTCTGCTACTAAGAGGCATGAGATAAGTTCTGAATATTTTGAGAATCTGCGTTCTCGATATTGCTGTTGCAATATTATGTTTGAGGCATGGAAAGTTGTAAAAGTCTTTTCTAACATATCCTTTTCAGATACCTCTTCACCACATAATTTCAACCTTGTGGTGATTCTGAACAAAGTAGAATTATATTCAGAAACTGATTTGTGGTCCTGGAAACGTAAATGCTGCCATTCGTATCTAGCATTTGGTAATGCTACATCATGCTGATGATCATAACGATCTTTAAGCTCTTGCCACAGATCCTCAGGATCTGTGATAGTAAGATATTGAGCTTTTAAATCCTCATTCAAATGATGACGGATTATGACCATAGCTGATGATATGTCTTGCTCAATAGCATTAATTCCATCATCAATGGTGTAGTATAGGCCTTGGGATTTTAAGTATAATCTAGCATCAATAACCCATGACATATAGTTATCTTCTGACACTTTGAGTGCATCAAACTTCAGATTCGTAAGTCTAGCCATGCTTACAACTTCCCCCTTTTTTCTGTAAATTAAATTGTAGGTTTAATTTAGTGTGAATATAATTAAAGAGTATAATGGATTAACCAATTTCAGGGCCATAAGATCACCTTACAGGGCCATAAGAACACCTGCGATGTGCATAAAAATAAATGATTTCAAGGTCATAAGATCACCTTACAGGGCCATAAGAACACCTGCGATATGCATAAATGTATATGGTTTCAGGGTCATAAGATCACCTTACAGGGCCATAAGAACACATGCGATATGTATAAATGTATATGGTTTCAGGGTCATAAGATCACCTTACAGGGCCATAAGAACACCTGCGATATGTATGAATGTATATGGTTTCAGGGTCATAAGATCACCTTATAGGGCCATAAAAACATCTGCGATATGTATGAATGTATATGGTTTATAAATAAATAAATCCAGAACTATATATAGATTCAGAATATTAAGATGGGATCCTATCTATTTACATACATTCGTGCTGATAACGTGTTATAAATATAAATAATAATAGATGATGAATAATGAATGAACATATGATAAACATTGTTAAAGAAATGAAGAACACTGATGAACGAAAGAAATCAAAGTAAGAGATATAATTGAGAGATAAGAAATGAAAACCTTTGTTTTCGTGTATCCTTTATTTTTGAATTTTTTGATTATTCTCACAAAGGAATCAAACATATATATATATATATATATATATATATAGACAATAGAATAGGGAGGGAGGCGGTAGAAAAGGTGAGATCTTGTGATATGACGGAGGCGGTGGAGGGTGAGATATTTGTGGTGTAAATCTGCATATTATAACAACAGTAGCATATATGAGTATGCAGTGATTCATAAATTGTATTGTATACATGATTTACGTAAAAAAAAAACTTTGTTGCATAACTTCGCCCCATTAATTTTTAAAAAAAAAAAACAAACAAAACTTTGTCGCATAGCTTTGCAAGAAAAAAAAAAGCCTTATGTAAACCGATTAATAAAAGCAAAGCTTTGTAGTATTAATTTTTGTTCATCAACATCATTTATATACAGTTCACTTTTTTTTATCAACATATACAATTATATATATATATATATATAACTGTTTTCATTTTAGATTTGATATATATAAATATAGAATCGGCGCAACAAGTCAATAATAATCATCACCAAGATTTTGTGTATATTCATGAAATCTACAGAAAAAAAGTCGTACGATTTTAGGGAGGATAATTTAGTAAAAGACATCTTACTTTAGTAAAAACATTGTACTTTAGTGATGATAATTTAGTAAAAATACATTTTACTTTAGTATTCTTAGAAATGTATGTATACCCCTGTAAGCGCACTCCATTAAAGAATTTTTATTTTATTTTATTTTATTTTTGAAAAATTCTAATTTGTGATTTCAACCTATTTATTACCAAGATATCTTTTCTATGGTTATAAATAGATTCAATACTACATTGTAATTGTAAATAAACACCACTCAAACTATTTTGCTATCCATTTTTTTAGTTCGTATATACTTTTTTTTTTAAACTTTATATTAATTATTATTTCAGAGTTTTGACAATGGTTTCCATGCTTTTAATTTTTTTTTAAATGCTCCGTACGTGCTTTTTATAATTTTCATCAAATTTTTATTTATATAAAAATAATTATAATTATAAAAAAAAATAACCAAAAGTAATAAATGTTGGGTTGATAACAAACTAAGTGATAATTTGTTTTTTCCACTTAAAACTTAATGAGTCTGAATTATAATTATTAAGTTGTTTTGTTTTGTTTTTTTAAGTAGTCAAACAACTTAAAAAATACAAAAACAACTTAAAATAAAAAAAGTGAAAAATACTGATTTTTCACTAAATTGCAAATCACTAAATTACATTGAATGCAATCCAAAATCTTTTCTTCCGATACTATCCTTCATATATAATATATTTCCAATTTCATTATAATTATTTTTTGAATAAAAATAACATTTTTTTTTCTTAGTAAAAATGAAATTTATATGTAAACAAAAAAGAAGATCATGATCATATGTTCATATATAATTATTATTTTTGGATTGTTTTTATTCTTAATTAAATGTATAATTGTTTAACATGTGTAAAAAATATAAAATTACTTAGTTTCAGACAATTTTACTTTTAAAAAACAAACATGTTGATAATACATTCAGATGAGAGAAAAAAAAAACAAATATATCATTCAAGTTCAAATTTCAGTTTCTGTTTAGTCTTCAGGAAAATTCAGAACTGTTCAGTCTTCGGACAAAAAATCAAACGACTCTTAAATATGAGTGAGTTATATCTACATAAATGAAATACGATAAAATTTAAATAAAATGATATTTTTAATATTAAATAGGTAGTAATTATAAATTAGAATTTCTAATAAAAAAAGAAATATGGGATAAAATTACAAAAAAAGAAAAAGAAAAAGATGGTGCATATACAACTTTTGAGAAGTGTGATCGAATATAGATCTGAGGTAGCTTAAACAACTCAAAAAATAAAGAAACAATTGGCAAAAGCAATAACAAATTAAAAGATAAAAAGCATCTTCAAAGTTTTTATAGAATTTGAATCTTTCCACTGTATGGATACACAGAAACAAAGAAAGCACAACTACTACAAACTTTATTACTTCTCGTCTCTTCCACCCAAATGCTTTAGCCTTCTGTTGATCTCTGGGAATATCAAAGAAAAACAAAATGTATCACATCTACAATTTTCTCACTATTCTAATAATCAAAATGAATATAAAATTAGTTTTGATAACAAAATATTGGCATTACAAATTTATATTACATTAACATAATGATGATGTAACACCTCTTCCACTTAAGGCGATATTTGGTATTAATTTTAGAAATTAGCTATAGTTCCAAAAGTCACAAAAGAGGTGTTTGGTTGACAAATAAAAAGAGGTGTTTTGTTAAGCTCTCCTAAAAGAAGCAGAAGAAGCTATATGCCCTTGGTGTTTCTCTTCGGGGCTCTCTCATAATATTGAAAGGTAATGACTATCCATTGTGCAATTTCGTCATTTTCGACTAGCGATGTAACAGTAACTTTTTATTAATTGACAAGTACTTTTGAATTGCAACCAATTATACTATTTTCCAAATCAATAACTTAAAACCAAAAAACATGTACATGTGAGAATAGCTGGATAAAAGATCAATAGGATAACATGTATTTTCAATTGCACATGAGCTAATGATTACCTGAAAACTTAAGAGGACATTAGACGTTGAGCATATGTGTTGCTAGTTGAACATGCGTTGCCCTGATACCATATAAGAAGGCAATACCAAATTATTTATTTACTCTGTTTTGGTCTGATTTCGATCCCTTGAACGATAAGACCCTCCTTCCAATTGCCGCCCGTAACCTCCATAACACTCATTTCCAATTCATTCTTTTCGCCTATGCCAATGAAAATCTCTCCTAACTCAATTTCCAACCACCCATCTCCTCTCTCCTCAGGGTAATGACCATCATTTTCTCTAGGCACAGATGATCCCTGCCATTCCAAACTCCGGTTGCGGTTATATATTCTAACATGCCTTGAAAACCGGAAGTGGGGCGGCCTCTGTCCTCTTTCCAGGTCCAAATAAACTGCCCGTTTATGGCTATCACTTCCAACAAGTCCAAAAGTGACCTTTACAGGCTGATTTACAAATCCAAAAGCTACATTAACCGATTTGAACACAAGATAAGCCCCGTAAGTTGTCATTGGAGATAGAATGCAAGTATTAATCTTGCCGCGAATTTCGAGCCAGCATACACGGATCAACTCAGCAACCTTCGGGAATCTGGACCCGGGTACAGAAGTCCATCTCCAATACGTCGGAGTATCGCCCCAGACAATCGTGAGGTTTGCGGCGGATATCATGTAACATTTCTTCCCACTTGACTTGTCCAACTGAAAGCTCTGTTCAATATATCAACCAAACATCAAAACAATGAATATTCATATCCCATTTTTAAGTTAGGAATTTAATCACATAATATCCAAACACAAGTCTCTAAAATATTTTCAATATCACGACAACAGTAAAAAAAATATGCCATATTCATATCCTAATTTTAAATTAGGAATTTTAATCTTATAATATCCAAACACAAGTCCCTAAAATATTTTCAATATCACGACAGCTGCTCAGAAGAATCAAAATGATTGTTTTATTAAAATATTATTAAACTACAAAGTTTTTTTTTTATTTTTAATAATCGCAGTTACTGAATTGTTAATACTAGTTTTGAGAAGAAAATATTGTTTTTTTTTTCTAACATTTGGATTTTGTGGACTCTTAGATTACAATCAAATGCCTAGCTTCAAAAAAAAAACTGTTAATTACAGTAATTATAATATAATAATTATAATCTTGTATATAATTTTGTATTTGGAATAAGCATAAATTTATTTAAAATTGTCAGACATTTGTTCAAGTTACACATAATAATACCACCTTTAAAAAAACAAAAAAAGTAACACATAATACCATTAAATGTCCCAGAACAACCCCTGAACCGAGAAAAACCAAAAATGAATTTACCATTTTACCCTCTTCAATAAGGATTGGAGTGTGACAGAGACTGAGAAAAAGGTCTTTCTTGGAAGGACAACCCAACGACGGCGACGAAGCAGAAGAACAGAAATCGGAATCGAAGATCAAAGAGCGGTAATCAGGAGGCAAGAAGCGGTCCCAAACAGCATCGGATTCGGCGGCCGACTTGAAAACGGAGTTGACACAAGAGAAGCGACAGGCGTCGCGAGGACTTGCGAAGGAAATCACAGTCGCTATGCAACCCTCAGGTAACTCTATCATCCCCGTATTTGGTGGTCTCTCGTAATTAAAGTCGTGGTTTTAGGGTTTTTGTATTTCTGGCATTCGTTGGTTTATATAGAGACTGCAGAGGAGGTGGAGTTGAGGGATTCGGAGAAAGCTTCGCGGTTAAGTCTTCATTTCAATTCAACCATATTATTTCTTTATTTTTATTAAAATATATATTATTATTTCTTTATTTTTTACATAATATTATTTCTTTATTATTATTAAGTAATATTTATCTTTCTACGATAATTCTTACATGAAATAATATAATATAATCTCCTCCGGATGTAGACAACTTTTTCTAAAAACAGACTATTTTTTGTTTTTGTTTTTGACCTAATTTAGGGTTGTTTGTTTTTTTCATTTAAAGACTTAATGAGTCTGAATTGAACTCATTAAGTTGTTTTGTTTGTTTTTTTAAGTGGTCAAACAACTTAAAAATATCAAAAAACAACTTAAAATAAAAAGTAAGAAATCCTGACTTTTAACTTAATTCCAAATCACTGGATTGCAATTAAAATATTCTCTTCCAAGTCTATCCTTCAAAAAAAGATATATTTCTAAATTTATCTTAATTTGATATGGTATAAAAAATTTTCTTTTAACATATTTCTTATTTACACAGGTTTTTGAAAAGAAAAAAAAAACCCTAATTACTTCTCATAATGAATTTTTTCAGAGATTGAACAATTGAATCTCTCTCCTGTCAAATCCTGGTAAGAACTTTTTTATATATAACTATTCGTATAGTGCTCAATAAATTTGTCTATCATATTGAGTAGATTTCATGACTTGAAGATGTTATAGAATTATTGTATATGAAAAATTCAAGAACTTTTTTTTTATTTGGTTTCCGGTGCATCTGATCCAGGAAACAAAAAAACAAAAATGGTTTCATGAATCATATTCACCGAAAGCGTGGGCAACATACAAAATTGAACTTGAACTGTAACTTAGTTTTTACAATAAATTTAACTTAAACTTTGTTTGCAGAACATACAAAATGATAATCTTTGATTAATTTTTTATTTTGTGAAATTGAACTTTGTTTGCAAAAAAAAAACATACAAAATGTTATAAAGAATGATGCATATTAAATTACTTCTTTTAATTAATATAGGTATAAATGTAAAATTACGTATTTTCAGATAATTTTATTTTTAAAATACAAACATGTTGACAGTACATTTAGATGTGAGAAAAAAAAAAACAAACATGTCATTCAGGTTCAGATTTCAGTCCTTATTCAGTCTTCAGAAAAATTCAGGACTGTTCAGTATTCAGACAAAAAAACAAACTACCCCTTAATTTTGGACCGTCATATTACATAGATTTAATTCCGTTTGTGTTTGTTTTAATGTTTATGGTGTTTTGGTTTGGATTTTGAAGTTGTAATTTAATTATCTAATTTTTTAAAATATAATATTTTTAATTTTTTTAAAAATAATAATATAGTATTACCGGTTGAACCAGTTGACCCACTAACCCGTGACTCAGTCCTTTGACTGGGTTGGTGTTCGGACGTGTTTGATAACACTGGTATTATCTTAAATATTGTAATATCACAATAAAAAAATGAAGAAATTGCATGAAATAATCAAAATATTTATAGGTTTATTATTTTTAACCACAAATTTATGTTTGATTATACTTATCACATTTAGACATGAACATACAAAATTACCCTTCCTTTTGTATTTACTACACCCACCTAAAAATCTCCCTCATTCTTCTCCACCTCCAAAATCAGATATCTCTCTCTCTCTGATAATTTCAAAATCGGATCTTTCTCTTTGGCTCTCTCTTCAGTGACCATGGTCCATTGCTGCCGCCCCCTTACCTGTCGACGCCGCCAATAGGAGATTGAAACCCAACGACGTCACTTGTAACAAAACCCAACGGCATCTTCTTCGTCTCTATTAAGCATCTTTGTCTTCGTCTCTCTTCAACCGAAACGCAGGAGATTGAAAACTAGGAATACATCTCTCTTTTGAAGTAGATCTGGCCGAGCAGGTAAGATTAGTGGTGGTAGTGAAGAGGGGCCGCAGATGGGTGGAGGTGGTGAAAAAAATGACCGAATTTTTTTTCATTTTACATCTATAATTATCTGTGTAAATACAAATGGTTGTTCTTTTATTTTTCAGTACGAGATTGAATGAAAAGGAGACCATTTATGGGTTTGTTGAATTTTTTGTTTGTAGAATTTTTTGTTTGTAGAATATTTCAAAGCTATCGTCCGCTGCTGGTCTAGCTTCTCGCTCGTTAATGCCGTCGCTGTCGCTTCTCGTTCGTCAAAGCCGCTGCTCTCTCCATCTGCGTCATCATGCTTACCCGTCGACGCCCACGCCCTCGCTCGTAGCCGCCTTCTTCAGTTACTGGTGAGTTAACTGACATTGATACTAGAACAGTTAATTTTGTAAGAAATAGGGTTTCTTTAAAAAAAAATTGTTGTTTATCCTTGATTACACAGCAGTTAGTTTAGGAAATAGGGAGAGATTTTCATTTTTATTGCATTGCCATGAACTTCAACCTCTAAAATTATGTTCATATTTAGTGATTTTCATTTTCATTGTAGGTTGCTTATTTTGTCTCTGCATTTTTGGATTTTTATTTTGTATTTCGTTTTGGATTTTCATTTTCATTGTATGTTTATATTTGTTGTATAAATGGATCAATCAGATAATTTTTATTTATACATTTGTTGTCCTGATCCTTTTCAAGAATTACTAATGAACATGATGTTGAATTGGTGCATTTGTTTGTGAACCTTAATAATCTGATAATTTGTTTGTAGTAAACAAAAAACGATTTTATTTGAACAGTAATGACTTTCTGTCAAAAGTTATTGGAATACTTGGACTATACATTGCTTACACTTTTTGATCAGTTATGTTCTAGGTTTGGAAAATATTTTTTTTAAACATGTATTTGCTAACTAAAAGTTATTTGAGATTATGTGGTTCCTCTCCTAAATCATGTTTAATCCAGTTGATGGATTTTGTTATTTTGCTTCCTATGATTATCCTTGAGTACACAGCAGTTTTAGTTTGGCTTGGTGGATTATATATAGCTTGATTTAAATTCATGGTGTTTTAGTTTTCTATAAGAAATAATGAATTGGGTATTGTTTTTATGGTGTAACACAACTGTTTGGTTAATGTCATTTGGTGAAAAGAAGATTGTTCTGAAGCAATTCCCGTGTACTAATTAGTAGTATAAATAAAAACGTGATTTTGTTCAAAGGTATGGGGTTCGGCTGATTCTGATCTTTGGACTAAAGCTTGTAATTACATGTATTCTGTGCAGATTCTTTAAATTGTGAAAAGAAGCAAAAGAGGAGTGAAAGCATTGTATAGAGATGGAGAGCTCCTCTTATTGGATCTTTCAAAGTAAATGTGGATGCAGAGTAAGGGCTGCACTTGTTTTTGAAGTAATTGTCTCTGTTGAAATCATTGAAGCAAGGGTAGTTCAAGAAGATCTTTTATGGGCTGTTGACAATGGGTGGTTTCCAGTTTTGATTGAGTCGGATGTATTTGGTATTGTTAATTTTTGTATAGAAAAATTTGATAGTTTGAGTTATGTGAATTACATTTTCTTTTTGATATTCTTTTGTCGATAGATCGATACATAGATAGATACAGGCAGGTGATTATATGTTTTGCTCTTATGAGTTGTAACAGAATTACACATGAATCAACTGGTATGTAACTTCAAATTATATTGGCTTGTAACTTCAAATTATATTGGCTTGTAACTTCTGGCATATAATAATACTGAAATTTTAATTTGGAATCAGTGTCTTTCATCTGTGAAAGCCAATTTCAACTGGCATGTAACTTCATTTTCAACTGGCATGTAACTTCAAATTATGCTGGCATGTAACTTCTAGCCTGTAATAATACTGAAATTTTAATTTGGAATCAATGTCTTTCATATCTGAAAGTCAATTTCAACTGGCATGTAACTTCAAATTATATTGGCATGTAACTTTTGGCATGTAACTTTTGGCATGTAATAATACTGAAATTTTAATTTGGAATCAATGTCTTTCATCTGTGAAAGTTAATTTCAACTAGCATGTAACTTCATTTTCAACTGGTATGTAACTTCAAATTATACTGACATGTAACTTCTGGCATGTAATAATACTGAAATTTTAATTTGGAATTAGTGCCTTTCATCTTTGAAAGTCAATTTCAGCTGGCATGTAACTTCTGACATGTAATAATATTGGAATTTTAATTTGGAATTGGTGTCTTTCATCTCTGAAAGTCAATTTCAACTGTCAGACATGTAACTTTAAATTATACTGGCATGTAATAATACTAAAATTTTAATTTGGAATCAGTGTCTTTCATCTCAGAAAGTCAATTTCAACTGGCATTTAACTTCATTTTCAATTGGTATGTAACTTCATTTTCAACTGGCATGTAACTTCATTTTCAACTGGCATGTAACTTCAAATTATACTGGCATGTAACTTCTGGCACGTAATAATACTGGAATTGAGGAAATGGAATTAGAGTCTTTCATCTGTGAAAGTCAATACAAACTGGCATGTAACTTCATTTTCAATTGGCATGTAACTTCATTTTCAATAGGCATGTAACTTACGCCATGTAATAATACTGATCAATATACATGTAAATTCATTCAATACTGGATTTGGTCTTGAAAATAAATTCATTCAATACTAGAATCTAACTTAATAAAGTCTACAATACGAAATATTGTATTTCACCCATACCAGATGCATTGCAATTAACATTCATTCTAAAAGAAAAAAAATATCAAATATATAAAGAAACTTCTCAACTGATTTGAGAGTATAATTTTGTAATGTTGATAAAACTTAAAACCGAACTTTATATTATCCAAATTGAACTTAATATTTTTCCAAGAAAGAAGAACAACTATAACGCTGTATTTAGGAATAGAAAGTCTGTGCCCGAAACATGTCGTCCATAACTCATCTAATTCTCCAACTATTCAACTCTTCGGAGAACCTTTACTATATGGCCATTCAAATTGCAGTATACATTGTTGGTGGCTTTTTTTTTCATGAATTCCTCGGTTTCTCAGGAAATCCTCTTAATTTATATTGTTCATCTACAAAATCACATTAAAAAAAAAAGCATTAGTGTCTATGACTGTGAAATTACATGCCAGTACAACCAAGTTACATGCCTGGAAAATCCAATTCAAGTTACATGCCTGAAGAATCCAGTAATTAATCACAACTTCAAATGCATGAGGAATGTAGCATTTTACTCATTCATGATTTTTGAACTGGTATCAGTATAGCACTCATCAACATGACCAACCATAAAATTACGAATCAGATTCGCAGCATGTGGAAAGAGTCCATCAAAAGATAAGGCACAAATTAATTGAAAAGATTATAAAACAACTATATATGATTGGAAGTAAACTCATCATATAAAAACCACAAACAAACAACTTTGAAAAGGGGTCCATTTATTCACAAATGATCTTAACATGTAAAATGATATTCTAATCGATAAAGACCCATAGTGATCTGATCCCAAAAATTCCATAGTACCAATAAAATCAAATAGAGAAAAAAGTAAGTAAAGTGAGGATGCAAATTAAGATGGATTTTTTTAGATAAAAGTCGATTCAGGCATAGTAAAGCAATGTGAGTAAATTAGAGAGAAGAAAGAACTGACCAATCTCTTTTTCTTGGCGGCTTCGACGAACGAACGAGCAAAAGCAACGGCTTCGACAAACAGGGCAGCAACAACAACAACAACGAGAAAGGATTTCAAGTATCCTTGTAAATAAGAAAATTTCTTTAAGCCAGCCCACTTCAAGGTTGATCAAGCTAGCAAGTAGCAAATGAAGCAATTAGAAGAACTATGTATACATAACAACATTTATCAAATATCAGATACCAGATCCTCACAAACCCCAAATAATAATCAAAACCAAAATCATCATCATCATCATCAACTAACAAATGGGCAGAACTCAACCTCTAAATATATGAAAAATTTTGAATCACAAATTGCAAATAGATAAGAAATGAACCAAGATCCATTAAGAGTATGGAGAGAATCTTACAGTGTAGCAACCGTGCTTGAGACAAACTCAGAGGGGTAGAATCAAAATGGCGATCAAGATTTCGCAAAAAATCTCACAGCGAGTCGGCAAAAAATCTCCGACAGAGAAGGGCGATGGCGTCGACGAGCAAGACCAACTGCTTCGATGAACGAGGGCAGCAGTAGCAGCGGCGGGCGGTAGATGAAGACGGCGTCGACGACGAGCAAGGGTGATGGAGCCGACGACGAGAGGGGTGGCGTATTCGACAACGGTCTCTCTTTTTCTCTTCCTTTCTCTTTCCTTGTTTGTTTCCCGACAGAGTTGAAACCTAACAAAACAAAACCCTCTTTTTTAATTCAACCTTTTTTTATTGTTTAATTTCAATCTAAGGGTATTTTTGTCCAAAAAATTGTCAAAAGTAATGAAAGCAATAAAATATAAATTAGTGGCTAAAAACAATAAACCAATAAATTTTTTGGCTCTTTACGAATTCACCCCATAAAAAAATGGAAATAAGGAAAATAACACTTTTTTATTTTGAATTTTAAGTGTATCAATAGTTTAATAAATTAAATTTAAATGACACAAATAGATTAAAATACCCTAATCTCCTTCTTTTATTACGTTTCTGCTATTTTTAGGTTTTTTTTTTCCAAAAAAACCTCCATTGATGGAGGAGCAATGTTTGGACCTCCATCAATGGAGATGAAATAGACCTCAAATGGAGGTCAAAGACCTCCATTAGAGGTATGTCGACTTCGATTGGAGGTCGAAACCGACATCCATTGTACCAAAGGTCTCAATGAAGAAGATGAACAAAATTTTTTGGAAAATTTCATTTTTGCTTAATTAGTATCGGAAATTGTAAATATACTTAATAAGTCTCGAAAACTACAAAATAAGTCTCGTAAATTAAAAAATAAGTCTCGGAAACACAAAATTAAGTCTCGAAAAAAAAGTGTGAGACTTATTTTGGTGAGTGTGTTTTACGGGTATTTTTGTCAGATCCACACTTTAGGTTATATTAAAACTTAAGTTATTAAATTTTCGAACCCAAAAAAAATCTACTTAAGGGGTCGTTTGTTTTTTTTGTCTGAAGACTGAACAGTCCTGAATTTTTCTGAAGACTGAATAGGGACTGAAATCTGAACCTGAATGACATGTTTGTTTTTTTCTTCTCACATCTGAATGTACTGTCAACATGTTTGTTTTTTTAAAATAAAATTGTCTGAAAATACGTAATTTTACATTTATATCTATACTAATTAAAAAAAGTAATTTAACATGCATAATTCTTTATAACATTTTGTATGTTTTTTTTTTACAAACAAAGTTCAATTTAACAAATTAAAAAAATTAATCAAAGAACATAATTTTGCATATTTTGCAAACAAAGTTTAAGTTAAATTTATTGTTAAAAAAAAAGTTCAAGTTCAAGTTCAATTTTTATGTTGTCCACGTTTCCGGCGAATATAATTCATGAAACTATTTTTGTTTTTTTTGGTTTCCTGGATCCTATGCACCGGAAACCAAATAAAAAAAAGGTTCTTGAATTTTTCATATACAATAATTTTATAACATCTTCAAGCCACGAAATCTACTCAATATGATAGACAAATTTATTGAGCCCTATACGAATAGTTAGATAAAAATAAAAAAAGAGTTGTTACCGGAATGTGGCAAGAGAGAATTTCAATTGTTCAATCTTTGAAAAATTTCATTATGAGAAGTAATTAGAGTTTTTTTTTTCTTTTCTAAAACCTGTTTAAATAAGAAATATGTTAAAAGAAATATGTTTATACCATATCAAATTAAGATAAATTTGGAAATATATCTTTTTTTAAAGGATAGACTTGGAAGAGAATATTTTAATTGTAATTCAGTGATTTGGAATTAAGTTAAAAGTCAGGATTTCTTACTTTTTATTTTAAGTTGTTTTTTGATATTTTTAAGTTTTTTGACCACTTAAAAAAACAAACAAAACAACTTAATAAGTTCAATTCAGACCCATTAAGTTTTAAGTGAAAAAAACAAACGACCCCTAAGTGTCTTAAAAAAATGAAAATATATAATAATTTGGCTGAGACAGAAAAGAAGAGAATGGATAGGAGAAGTCAAATAAATTTGTAATGAAAAAATAAGATAAAAAATGGCAAAAAAAAAAAAAGAAAAAAGAAAAAAGAAAGGATATATGAGTTTTGTTGGAAGAATTTCCGGTTTGCTATTGTGTTTCGTTTTATATAGATGAATGCTTAGAAGCATATGTAAAATTTCGCAAAGTCCAAGATAAGGCTACTGTTGTATTAGGGAAACTATTTTGTAGTACACATTCCAATACAACGTATTTAGATGAATGATTAGAAGCATATGTAAAATTTCGGGAAGTCTAAGGGTTTATTTGTTTTTTCACTATAAGATTTATTGTCTTTTATATCTTAAATTAAGATAAATCAGTTTGTTTGTTTTTTTCGGTTTATATCTTATTTTAAAATATATATATCTTTTAGGAAAAGTAAAACATTTTGACTTTTATCTTATTAAAAAAGTATTATAGCAGACTTTTTTTTTAGTAAGTTTTCATAAATGTCTTATAACAATTCATACATTTACAATTTTATCCGTACATAATAAAACTCTAAAAAATAATTTTTCAAAAATTCTCAATTTTGAAGAAGCCCTAACACAATCTAATCAATTTTACATTTGTAATAAGTCACCCAAAATAAAAAAAACAAACATATCACAATATCTTAATTTGTAAGATTTATCCATGTATTTAAAAAATTAAAGTCTTATAAGACTTCAGATAAAAAACAAACAGCCACTAAGATAAGGCTATAATAGTATTAGGAAACTATTTTGTAGTACACATTCCAATACAATGTATACAGATGAATGATTAAAAGCATATGTAAAATTTCGAAGACTACTGTTGTATTAGGGAAACTATTTTGTAGTACACATTCCAATACAACGACCAGCATGGCCAAACATGTCTGTTGGACTATTTTATACCGCACAATGATTTTATAATATTCAATACAAGGCTTCAATCATGGTCGGCTTTAACGAATAAGGTAAATTGCACTGAACCTTTTAAGGTTTGAACAAGTTGCACTTAAATGGATAAATTTCTTTATTATACATTAACACCCCAAAAACTTAAATTTGACTATAAAATACCTAAAATACCCCTGGTTATATTATTTTATATATATTTTTTTATCTTTTAAATAAACACTTTATAGACTTTAATAAAAAAAAAAAATAAATAAAAGATAAGATTCGTTAAATAAATAAATAGTTTTTTAAAAAATAATTAAATAAAAGATACGATTCGTTAAATAAATAAACAGTTTTTAAAAAATAAATAAACAAATAGTTCTTAAAAAAATAAATAGTTTTAAAAAATAAATAAATAAATATTTTAAATAAATAAATAATTTTAAAAATAAATAAATAAATAAATAGTTAAAAAAAAATAAATAAACAGTTTTAAAAATAAAATAAATAAATAGTTTAAAAAAAAATTAAAAAAATTAAAAATTTTAAGGATATCCATTAATAGAAACAAGAAAAACTCTAAATATCCAAACTTTTACGATAAAGATGATGGTGAGAGAAACTTCAAGGTTCCCAACACTCCTTGGATATTTAGAGCTTATCTTGTCTCTATTAATGGATATTCTTAAAAAAATTAATGTTTTTAATTTTTTAATTTATTTTTAAACTATTTATTTATTTAAAACTATTTATTTATTGAATTTTTTAAAACCATTTATTTATTTTAAAGTATTTATTTATTTAATGAATCATATCTTTTATTTAATTTTTTTATTTTATTAAAGTTTATAAAGTGTTTGTTTAAAAGGTTTAAAAATAAAGTATAAAATAATATAACTAGGGGTATTTTAGGTATTTTCAAAATCAAATTTAAGTCTTGGGGTGTTAATGTATAATAAAGAAACTTATCAATCTAAGTGCAACTTGTCCAAACCTCAAAGGATTCAGTGTAATTTACCCTAACGAATATACAAAGTATATGAAAATTACTATTCTAAACAAGGTTTTATATGGACTATGGAGTTTAGGACCGGAGACAAAAAAAGAATTGTTGAATTTTATTTTCAATTAAAAAATAAAGTAAAAAAAAAACTGAATCTTAATAACTTTTAAAATTAAAGGGACTCTTTTCCTTTTACTTTTATAATATAATTGAAAACAGATCATCTATTGTTATCTTATAGAAAAGGTAGATTCAATTTATGGTGAAATTCATTAAATTTATATATATAAGGAATGACGGTGCCACATTATCAAAAGTCATTCAATCCTTCACCGGAGTAAAGCCTTGGCCGAATGAGTAAATAGGTGCACTTAGAGGAGGATGATTCAGCTAAAAGAGAACCAAACTGGTAAAAAAAATCCTGGTCGGGCAGAACACCTCCCCAACAAAGATCACTCATTCGAATCAGGGTTCAATGTGTATCATTAATACCCGGCAATCGGAAAAAGAATCCACTAGGATACAGGGGTCAAGAATCACATTTCAATAAAGAAACAACCACATTTTTTCTAAAAGGAATTAGAGCTCAAATCAAACACAATGTCAACAACGTTATTGACAGGGTAAACGGCAAATAAGAAAGAAATCAAGTCAAACGCAAAGATCCAAGCAAGAAGAATCATAATGGGATTCCACAAGTCAACTACTTGCATACCAAGTTTACAATTACAAATTGAATGTATAAATACAACAAATTTTTTCTTCTAAACACACAGAAAATACGCTATAAATAGGGGCAAAAAAGAAATAAGTGAGCAGAGCTTTGTAAATCATTTCTCCATAGTGAAATTCTTTCCTTCCCGTTATCGGCATCCGTGGTTTTTTCCCCTTCATAGGGGTTTCCACGTAAATTTGCATCCCATTTACTTTATTTCATTTTTTCTCCATTATTAACCTTGATATTATCCAGTTGGCTTGTTGATTTTCCACTCAACGAAAAATCACTGTCAACAATTGGAGCACGAAGGAGGGGGTACGAAAAACCTTAAGCACATAAGAAATTAAAACAGACACCACATGGCAAATAGCAGGATGGAGATAGATCACACCAAGACCAAGACCAGAGTCCCCCTCCACGGGATATGAACTATAGAAGAAACTGGTCGAAGGAAAACCTAGTAGATAAGGACCAAATCGTTGTCATCCCCACTAAACAACTGGCCAATGTAGCCCCAGATGTCTTGCAACAAATCCGGGCACCATTGCAAATGACGCGATCGTCGATGTAAGGCCAAATGATGCGATTGTCGTAACAGCTCGAATCAGGCACCGTGATGTCCATCGAGTACTGACGGATAATGAGAGCTCGACATACATCCTAAATGCTCAAGTCTTCGATCAGTTGGGGCTGAACAAAAAAAATCTACAACCATTGCATGTTCCGCTCAAAGGATTCAGTGGCGAAGAGGTTAGGGCGCTAGGAGCTGTCAAGATGCCTATAAAAATTGGGGCACCCTTTGCCAGAAGACAGTGCTCCTAGACTTCGTGGTGGTTAGCACTGAGAATTGGTCGTACAACACTTTGCTTGGTAGGCCTTTCCTGAACCAAACTAAAGAACTAACAACCACCCACACCTTGATGATCAAATTCTCGAAGGAATTTGGCATAGGTATGGTAAAAGGTTCTCAGGAAATGGCTCAAAGAGCAAACCTTGCTGTGTACAGGGACATTGAACAAGCATTTTTCCGTGGTATGCAATATCAAAACAAATTTATAAAATCCCACAATGCACTAAACACAAATAAAATGAGTATATGGCAAATAGGGGTATCGTTCCACAGGGATCGATCGATAGCTATGATTAGACTACTACTTTAATAAGAATGCGAGAAAAGTGAATTGATATGATCTTTGAGAAGAATGTAAAATGAAATTTAAACTAAGCTAAAACTAACTAAATTGCATGAATTTAAATGGTAGAAACAGATGATATGTGAATTAAGAAATTGATGGATTCAATTAGCAACTATGGGCAAAGAATGAACTCTTATCAATGATCATAAACTATTGTACCCACCCTAGGATGTATAGGATTGATTATCTACCACTCATGTGTGTCCAACCCATCATGTATAATATTGGCCACCCACAAGTGGTTGTACAATGAATGAACATCTACCTAATAAGGGACTAATCTCTTTTGTTAAAATTCACCAACCTAGGATGTATAGTGTTGATGCTTAACCTATCACAAGCAACCAATCCTATCACGTATAGTTTTAGTTACCCATTAAGGATTAGATATATATGAGATTAATGAGTCTGGATTTTACTTGAGTCATGTACTCTTGTAAAAATCCTTCTATTCAAGGGAGCTAAAGAGAACTAAGCATCATGTATACCAATTCTCTACTCTTATAATTTTTTAAACAACTTGTAAAGAGAGTCATGTACAATCAAACACAAATTGCTCTTGAAATCAATTAAGACCAATGAATATAACAAAATAGGTAGAATTACTAAAATAAATTGAGTTCATTACAAATACCCATATTTACATGTGAATCACATCAATCCCTTAATGGGATTTAGCTACTCATGACAATTGAAATAAAAAAGATAAAAATGAGAGAGATAGAAGGAACTCATGTAGAACCTTCTTCTTCAAGCTTGATTCCACATTCAATGTCCTCTTGAGTAGCAAATTGGTGAAGTGAATGGATGGGTTTTTGGGAGAGAATGGGTTTTTAGATTTTGAGAGAGAAAAAATGTGAATGAATGGGTATATGCTCGTCTTGAAAAATCAGAAATGAAGCTTTATATAGTTTCTTCAAAAATAGGTCAAAATGCTGATGTGGCGAGCTGAGAATCACGTATTTCAAACGTATAGCACGGGTAATGTACCCGTGCAATTACCCCTGCAGTCTTCACTTTCTTCCTGAATTGTGCAATGTGCACGGGTTGTGCACGGGTAAGTGACTCGTGCAGTACCCATTCAGTTGGGTCTGGTCCGAGGCTCTACTCCCTGGCTTGGTGGGTTGCACGAGTAGTTGCACGGGTAATACCCGTGCACTGAGGTCTTCTCCAATTCCATCTTCTGGTGCACGAGTTGATGCACGGGTAGTGCACGAGTGTCCTACCCGTGCACTATGGCCTTCTTCACCTCATTTTTTCACCATTTGTCCTTTTTGCCCCTCTTCATGCCTTTTCACCAAATGCTTGGAATATAAACCAAAAGAGCCATAAATACATATAAAAACACCCAAGAATGAGACATAGGGAAATGATATGAGAGCCAAAATGTAGGACATGTTTGGCTCCATCAGACATGACTTAAAACGATGAGTACTATGTGTGCATGTCCGAAGGCAAACCTTTGGCCAAGGGAAATGCCTGGAAGAAAACCCCAATCAAGAGAAGTTTCAAATCAGGAATTACATTTGTAGGGAAAAATACGAAAACGCAGCGGAAGCGAGACTAAAAACGAATTTAGTATAGTTTAAAAATTTTCAAATATTTGAACATTAACCCTTTAATTAATTAAACATACATATATTGAAAAGTGTAAGTTTCTCATATTTTGATTGGCTTATTTCGTTGACAAACCACATTGGGGATTTTTTTTGTAAGGGTAATTTAGGCCTCATTGTGTGTGATCAAGCTTCAAGGGCATCATCCTTCTCAAGAGCACTTCAAAGGTATCTCACTTGTTTAACTCTCTTTGAAGAGATCTAGTTGCACACACTCACTTGCATGCATTATGTTCTTATATTCATGTATTTGAATGATGCATTTTATGCCACTTTTCACACTCCACACTTGTACTTTTTGCACATCTCTTAGTGTGTTGAGTTTGCCCCGAAAAGAGAATTTCTTCTATTAGTGCGGCCTAGACCGCTAGGCAAGACATGCTTGCACCGCGGCATACGGAGCGGTACACCTCAGTAGGGTCATGCTTCTGGCACCGCTTCCTGTGCTCTTGCACCGCTTCCTATGCTCTTGCACGCATAGCGGTCCAAGTCGCGGTGTTGTTCATTAGGCCACTGTCGCCTATACCGCGGCCTGTGCACCTGCATGCACAGCACCCTACACCGCGGTGTTGTCCAGATGGTGCACTGCTGTGTGTACCACGGTCTGGACACTTGCCTGCGACGCGGTCCATCCAGCGGTATTGACGGATTTTGTGCCCTAAGTTCAAAACGACGCCGTTTTGACTAGGGCTCCCTTATATATATTCTCTATTCTTCCTTGCTCGTTTTTGTGAGTTCAAGAAGCCATTTTTGAGAGGCCAAGCTTCCTTTAGAGAGAGAAACTCCCAAGAACTCATCTTTACTAAACCAAACACAAATCCATGCGCATCTAGCATCTTACAAGCATCATCTCATCATGGATTCTTCTTGCTTTCATTGACTAGGTAACTTGAACATGCCCTAAATCTCATTGTATTTATTTATGTTCTTGTTTGCCTAGGGTTAGCTCTTTTATATGATTTTATTGCATATATTTATGTTTATTGGCATTTATAACATGTTTGAGTTGTTGTTTGTTGGTTGAGAGCTTTGTTCATTGATAGCTAGCATTTAGGACGATTTTACCCTTCTAGCTAAATCTTCATGCATTTGCATTTAGATATTGATATCTAGGATTTGCATTCATTGACATCTTTAAATCCTTAGATAAGCATTTAGTGTTGCCTAGCATTAATTGCATGTTTGAATATCTTTTACATATTCACATAGGTTGTTTAACCTCTTCTTTGATTGTTAAGCTTTGTGACTAAGTGGGTTAGTGCACAAGCTTGTAGTCTAGATACACTATTAAAGGCCCGTTGGGTAGAGTGAAAGGGTTAGTGACCAAGTAGGTGTGACTTGAGGTCAACCTAGGTTGTAAACTTTCGTTAAAATAGTGGATTTGAGGACCGTATGTGGCTAGAAGGATAGCCCGTGAGTTTTGCCCAGTTGGAGGGTTTCTCACGTAAATCAATCCTTGTGTTTTTATTGTTTTCCGCATATTTATATTGGATTGATTGATTGCTAATATGTGGTAGGACTATTAAAATTGATTAAGTCAAAAAGTTGGTAATAAATCAACTAAAACCTATTCACTCCCCCCCCTTCTAGGTTGTATTAGACACAGTTTGTGTATTTTCAATTGGTATCAGAGCGGGTTCCTAGATACACTTAGGTGATCCTTGCTCTTTGTGTGTCTTGCATTTTGTTTGTGTTTGTTGCATCATTAACATTCATCTCATTCATACCCAAACACTATGAGTGGGAACGTAAGTGGTAATGAGGGAGCCTCTAGCACAATACCCCCTTTGCTCACCGGAGTAAACTATGCCTCTTGGAAAGGCAAGATGGAGTCTTACATTTGCCAAATGAATGACCGAGCATGGATGGCAATTGAAGATGGCTACACTCCTCTGGAAAAGACTCTTGCAAACGAAAGTGTAGTTCCCAAGCCAAAGTCGGAATGGTCAACTCAAGAGTTTGAAGCATCCAAGTGGAACAACAAGGCTATGCATGCTATTCTTTGTGCAATGGATGACAATCAGTACAAATTGATCCAAACAACAAGAATTGCAAAAGAGACATGAGAGATTCTAGAGACGGCCCATGAGGGAACCGAGGTGGTCAAGGACTCCAAGCTTCAAGTCCTCCATACACAATTCGAGCAAATTAGGATGGAGGAGGATGAGTGCTTCAACGACTTTCAAGTGAAGTTGATGGACATAGTCAATCAAAGCCATCAACTTGGTGACCCCTATTCGGATAGGAGAATCAAGTAAAAAATTATGAGGTCGCTTCCAGCAAGATTTGAGTTAAAAGTGACTGCTCTTGAGGAGAACAGTGATTACAAAAACATGAATCCAAGTGAAGTTATAGTTAGACTTCTAGCATATGAGTCTAGGTGGACTCCTGCACCTACACCTCCAAAGAAGCAAAAGAGTATTGCTCTGAAAAGTTCCAAAATAGAGAAAGAGGAAGATGATTCAGATGAGGAGATGGCCCTCATGGTGAAAAGATTCAAGAAGTTCATCAATTTTGAGAAGAGGGGATTTGGATCCAAAGGAAAGGAAATGAATAAGAAGACTCCTTTCAAGAAGTTTGAGTCAAGTGAAGACAAGCCCACAAGAAAAGGGATTCAATGCTTCTAATGTGGATGTTTCGGACACATCTCCACGGATTGTGGAAATTTAAAGAACAAGAAGAAAGGAAAGGCCATGGCGGCCACGTATGGTGATGACTTGGAAGAAGAAGGAGAATCCTCGGATGATGAGGATCATGTGGCAAACTTTATTGCCTTCGCATCTTCTCTCAAGAGTAAGGAAGCAATAGATGATGAAGAGGTAGAGAAACAACGTGAAGATGACTCTAGTGATGGTGACTCTTCATCGCATTCAACAAATATGGATGTAGGAGGAATGGATCTTGAAGGCTTCATTGAGCATTTTCAAAGCTCAAGATTGAAGATGAAGAAAGAGATTCAAAGGCTAAAAGGAAAGAACCTCAAGCTATCTACCGAAGCTACTCACTTAAATAAAGAAGTGAAGATAGCCAAAAAAATGAGGAATTGATGGAAAATGAGCTTGAAGAAGCAAGAGAGATCATTGCTAAGATGACTTCAAGCACGGAGAAACTTGACCTCATGTTAGGAGTTGGCAAGAGGCCAAGTGATAAGAAAGGTCTTGGCTATGAAGATGACAAAGAGACCTCATCCTCAAGCAAGACTGTGTTTGTCAAGAGCTTGGATAACAAAGAGCCTTCACCTCCACAACATCCTAGGAAGAAGATTGAACTAGGAGAGTGCTCTAAGGATTCCCAAGTCAGGGTGGCACAAGGGAAACAAGCTCAAGCTCAACCAACAAGGGTTCAACAAGCAAGCTTTCCTCAACCCAAATAGCACCAAGCCAAGAAGCAATTCATGCAATCTCAACCAAGGAAGCAATCTATTCCAACTCAACAACAAAGAAAGAGAGAACCAATCCAACACCAAAGGCAAGCTCAAATGCATGGGAAAGCCCCTTTGTATTCACAAGGGCATGGTATATCTTCTTATTTCATTCCCACTTGTCATTTTTGTGTTGTTGATGGTCACATTAGACCTAATTGCTTCAAATACATTGAAATGTGTAGAATCAAGAGCATGATTGAAAGAAATAGAGCTAGAGCCAAAATGCATGTTCCTAGGAGATCTAGAGCCAATTTGCATGATCCTAGGAAATCTAGAGCCAATGTGACTAATACCACTAGGAATGAGAACATTTCACCTAGGTGGATTAGAAGAGATGACTATTTTTGCTATGTGGCTCAAATTGCCTTGAAGGCAAATGCCTCTAACACTTGGTATTTGGATAGTGGGTGTTCTAGGCATATGACGGGGAATAAGAGTTTCTTTAAATCCCTTGTCTTGGAGGATGGAGGATTTGTCACCTTTGGTGATGGATCTAGAAAGAAAGTCATAGGGAAAGGAACTATTTCCATTCCCGATTTACCCTCTTTGTCCAATGCTTTACTTGTTGATGGCTTGCAAGCCAATCTTATAAGCATTTCTCATCTTAATGATGATGGACTCTCCATCTTGTTTAACAAAAAATGATTGCTTTATTTTAATGCCCAATGGACAAACCTTACTTAAAGGAAAGAGATCTAGTGACAATTGCTATTGTCTTGAAGCTAGTGCTATCTCTTGCAATATGTCCAAGTGTGAGGAAGTTGAGTTGTGGCATCAAAGACTTGGCCATATGAACTATCCAGATTTGAGGATCTTAGATAAGTTCAAGGTTGTGCGTGGCCTCCCTAAGCTTAGGAAGAAAGTCGATGGCGTTTGTGGACCTTGTCAACAAGGGAAACAAACCAAAAGTATGCACAAGAAAGGCAAGTATCTTGCCACCAAGGAGCCATTAGAACTTCTACATATGGACCTTATTGGTCTCATGCAAACCGAGAGTCTCGGTGGCAAGAGATACATTTTTGCTTGTGTTAATGATTTCTCTAGATTTACATGGACATATTTTCTTAGAGAAAAATCTGAAACATTTGAAAATTTTAAAATGCTTTGCACTAAAATTCAAAATGAAAAGAACTCACACATTAAAAGCATTAAAAGGATTAGGAGTGACCATTGGAGGGAATTTGAAAATGCTTGTTTTGAAAGCTATTGCAATAGCTTAGGCATTTCCCATGAGTTTTTGGCTCTTAGAACTCCTCAACAAAATAGGGTTGTTGAGAGGAAGAATAGGGTCCTTCAAGAGATGGCCAGTGTGATGTTGCTTGACAACAATGTCCCTAGGAACCTTTGGGCCGAGGCCGTCAATACGGCTTGCTACATAAGAAATAGAGTCTTCCTAAGGCCCGGTACTAGGCAAACCTCCTATGAATTATGGAAGGGTAGGAAGCCAAATGTTAGCTACTTCCACTCATTTGGGAGCAAATGCTACATTCTAAATGACCGAGATCAACTTGGCAAGTTTGATGCCAAGAGTGATGAGGGGATTTTCATTGGCTATGCCCTTAATAGTAAGGCCTATAGAGTTTTCAATTTAAAAACTCGGAGTGTCATGAAATCATCTAATGTTGTCATAGATGATTGTAGGCCTAAGATTAGAGACCATGATAAGGAGGTCATTGTGCTTGATGATTCTTCCTTGGAGAAGAATGGTGAGACTTTAATTGATGTGAAGTCACATTGGACTCTAAAGAACCCGCTCCATGGGTTAGACATCTCCACAACAAGAATGACATTCTTGGAGATATGAATGAGGGTGTTAGGACTAGGTGTCAAATAGCTAATCAAATTAGCTATACTTGTTACACCTCTCAAATTGAACCTAAAAAGGTTGATGAAGCCTTGAATGATGAGTTTTGGGTTCTTGCCATGCAAGAAGAGCTAAACCAATTTGAAAGAAATGAGGTTTGGACTCTTGTTCCTAGACCCAATGATACTAATGCCATAGGCACCAAATGGGTATATAGGAACAATTCGGATGAGAATGGAAATATTGTGCGCAACAAGGCTAGACTTGTAGCACAAGGATACTCTCAAATTGAGGGTATTGACTTTGAGGAGACTTTTGCTCCGGTTGCCCGTCTTGAGTCCATAATGCTTCTTTTATCCATATCATGTGTGTACAAGTTCAAATTGCATCAAATGGATGTTAAGAGTGCCTTCCTCAATGGTTTCTTGCATGAGGAAGTGTTTGTTGAGCAACCCAAGGGGTTTGTGGATCCACACCACCCTAATCATGTCTATCGCCTCAAGAAGGCTTTATATGGGTTGAAACAAGCACCTGGGGCATGGTATGAGTGCCTCACTCAATTTCTTGTTGACAATGACTACACTAGGGGTAGTGTTGACAAAACTTTATTCATCAAGAGAACAAAGATGAGCTTTTCATAGCTCAAATTTATGTTGATGATATTGTTTTTGGCTCCACCAACAAATCCAAAGTCCAACAATTTGTTGATGTCATGTCCCATGAGTTTGATATGAGTCTTGTTGGAGAGCTTAATTACTTCATAGGTTTGCAAATCAAGCAATTGCATGATGGAATTTTCATATCCCAAGCTAAGTATGCTAAGAACCTAGTGAAGAAGTTTGGCCTTGAGAATGCCAAACATTGTGACACACCCATGAGTACCACCTTGGAACTAAGCAAGGATGCTAGTGGCAAGAGTGTGGAACAAAGTCTTTATCGTGGCATGATTGGTAGCTTGCTTTACTTGACCGCAAGTAGGCCCGATATAGCCTTTAGTGTGGGTGTGTGTGTGTGCTAGGTACCAAGCGGATCCCAAGGAATCCCATCTCTCCTCCGTGAAGAGAATTATTCGATATGTGAATGGGACATCCAACTATGGGATATGGTACTCTTTTAACACTAATGCTAGCTTAGTTGGCTTTAGTGATGCAGATTAGGCAGGAAATTGTGATGATAGGAAGAGTACATCGGGCGGTTGCTTCTTCCTAGGCAACAACTTGGTCTTATGGTTTTGCAAGAAGCAAAATTCCATTTCTCTATCCACAGCTGAAGCGGAATACATAGCCGCCGGGAGTGCTTGCACACAACTCCTTTGGATGAAGCAAATGCTTGTGGATTATGGCTTTGATCAAGGTATTCTAACCCTTTATTGTGATAACATGAGTGCAATTAACATTTCAAAGAATCCGGTTCAGCACTCTAGGACAAAGCATATAGACATTAGGCATCATTTCATTAGAGAACTAGTTGAAAACAAATGCATTGCACTTGAGCATGTGGGCACTAATGATCAACTAGCGGATTTATTTACAAAGCCCTTAGACTCAACTAGGTTCAAGTCACTTAGTAGGTCTATTGGAATTTGTCATATGCCTTGATGAGTTTTGGTAATTGACCCCTTATGGGGAGCTCAAGCAAAGAGAGCAACCTTGCATGTTGGAATAAGCAAAAACTTGATCAACTTTATGCTTCTTTATTAATTGCTTGAGTATTTTTGGTTGTGCTTATATATATATTCTTAAATGGATTTTTTTTAATAAGTGTGCCTTGCTTGGTTTGTAATCCATGTCACCTCTATGTTCAAACATGCATTTTTGGATTAGGAGAATTGATTGGGAAGTACATTTGAATGACCTAAAATTTATCTCCCTGACATGTGACTTGATTTTGACATGCTAAAATATTATGCATGAATTGTGTGTGCAAATGTGTGTGGAAGCACCTTGACAAAGCTAAACTCAATAAGGACCATGTGTCCATGCAATAAATAAGGATGTCTCATCCAATTTAGCTTTGTGTCTTTTCTTAATGGTTGAACAAGACAACAACCAATAAGGATTCTATATCCATTCAATTAATAAGGATTTTATATCCATGTCTTGATTGACCATTAAGGATTGACATGGTTGCTTGTGTGTGCTCCAATTTTTAAAAGCTCTATCTTGTTTAATTATGGCAAAAGGGTGCAAATTGGTTTGAATTCCTTTGAAACCTTTTTTATGTTCTCTTTGCCAAATACCATTTGCTTGAACTATGATGTTACATGTCTTACATTCAAAGCAACTAAGTCATACATTTTCTTCTTAAAATATAAAACCTCATTGATTCTCTCTCAATTAATTAAGTTGCATAAAGTTGTTGTATATGATTATGCACTTATCTTGCAAATAACTCTCTTTGCTAAAATGACTCATTTGGGGAAAGCTCCCTTGCCTATCTCTTGACAAAAATGGGGAGTAGTGTGGTTTATTTAAGAGGGTTGCATATTTGGAGAGATTGTCCCGTTGAGGGGGAGTAACCCATCTAGGGGGAGCATTAACATTGCACTTCACCGCATTTTTTTTTTGTGTTCATTAATGCAAATGCTTGTTTTTATGTTTTCACTTGATCACCTCACATACACTTGTCTTGGAAAGTGTAGTCTCATTGTTTTGTAGGGATGGCTATTCTACAAGAGCTTGAAGTTTTGAAGACCTAGTATCTAGGTATCAATTTGTAATGTAGAATATCTTTTTGTTGACCTCTAGTTTTAACTTTTTTTGTGAGGATGATTTGTGAGTGGTGGTTTTGTCACGAAATAGCCAAAGGGGGAGATTGTAAGTTCCTCATATTTTGATTGGCTTATTTCATTGACAAACCACATTGGGGATTATTTTTGTAAGGGTAATTTAGGCCTCATTGAGTGTGATCAAGCTTCAAGGGCATCATCCTTCTCAAGAGCACTTCAAAGGTATCTCACTTGTTTAACTCTCTTTGAAGAGATCTAGTTGCACACACTCACTTGCATGCATTATGTTCTTATATTCATGTATTTGAATGATGCATTGTATGCCACTTTTCACACTCCACACTTGTACTTTTTGCACATCTCTTAGTGTGTTGAGTTTGCCCTGAAAAGAGAATTTCTTCTATTAGCGCGGCCTAGACAGCTTGGCAAGACATGCTTGCACCGCAGCATACGGAGCGGTACACCTCAGTAGGGTCATGCTTCTTGCACCGCTTCCTGTACTCTTGCACGCATAGCGGTCCAAGTCGCGGTGTTGTTCAGTAGGCCACTGTCGCCTATACCGCGGCCTGTGCACCTGCATGCACAGCACCCTACACCGCGGTGTTGTCCAGATGGTGCACTCCTGTGTGTACCACGATCTGGAAACTTGCCTGCGACGCGGTCCATCCAGCGGTATTGACCGGATTTTGTGCCCTAAGTTCAAAACGTCATAGTTTTGACTAGGGCTCCATTATATATATTCTCTCTTCTTCCTTGCTCGTTTTTGTGAGTTCAAGAAGCCATTTTTGAGAGGCCAAGCTTCCTTTAGAGAGAGAAACTTCCAAGAACTCATCTTTACTCAACCAAACACAAATCCATGTGCATCTAACATCTTACAAGCATCATCTCATCATAGATTCTTCTTGCTTTCATTGACTAGGTAACTTGAACATGCCCTAAATCTCATTGTATTTATTTATGTTCTTGTTTGCCTAGGGTTTTATATGATTTTATTGCATATCTTTATGTTTATTTGCATTTATAACATGTTTGAATTGTTGTTTGTTGGTAGAGAGCTTTGTTCATTGATAGCTAGCATTTAGGACGATTTTACCCTTCTAGCTAAATCTTCATGCATTTGCATTTAGATATTGATATCTAGGATTTGCATTCATTGACATCTTTAAATCCTTAGATAAGCATTTAGTGTTTCCTAGCATTAATTGCATGTTTGAATATCTTTTACATATTCACATAGGTTGTTTAACCTCTTCTTTGATTGTTAAGCTTTGTGACTAAGTGGGTTAGTGCACAAGCTTGTGGTATAGAATCACTATTAAAGGCCCATTGGGTAGAGTGAAAGGGTTAGTGACCAAGTAGGTGTGACTTGAGGTCAACCTAGGTTGTAAACTTTCGTTCAAATAGTGGATTTGAGGACCGTATGTGGCTAGAAGGATAGCCCGTGAGTTTTGCCCAGTTGTAGGGTTTCTCACGTAAATCAATCCTTGTGTTTTTATTGTTTTCCGCATATTTATATTGGATTGATTGATTGCAAATATGGGGTAGGACTATTAAAATTGATTAAGTCGAAAAGTTGGTAATAAATAAACTAAAACTTATTCACCCCCCATTCTAGGTTGTATTAGACACACTTTGTGTATTTTCAAAAAGATATCATACCTCTTGTCGCGTGATCCGATTGATTTAGAGTCGATGGCAATCCGTAAGATCTTCCAATCCGATAACGAACGTGAATCACCTAGGAGCGTGGTCTCCCTATTCTTTGAATTGCGTACCTGAGAATGTAAAAATGAAATCTTCTTTCCTGATCATTAATCACAAAAAAGCCAAGAGCCTAGAAAGATCGTTCCGGTCACTTTTGAATTCACATTCGTTATGTTTTAAACTCGCCTGAACCTAAATCGGAAGTGTGCTCAAAACCTTTTTATGTAAAGGCTTGCAAGTGCACTATCGAATTTAGAACTATCTTTCTATCTTCCTCATGGCCGAATTTTCACTATGTTCTAGAGTTGGAATTTTTTTTCTTCAAAAGCAAGAGAATAAAAAATTCTTTCTCTCAAAAAAACAGTAACTTTTTTTTCTTCCTATTGCTATTAATTCCGAAATTAATTATATATATAGGTATACAAATCCTTTCCTAAAGAGGATTTACTTGGTGGGCAAGAATCCTATCTCTAGGTGGATTTACTTGGTGACAAAGAATCATTTTTCAAAAAAAGATTTCTTTTCCACACCAAGACTCCTAATCCAATCAAATAGTATATTTGTGATTATATTAAAGACGTCCTTATTTGATTAGATAAATAAATTCTTTATTTATCTACTTACCAAATTAAGTCTTTATTATAATACTATAATAATATACTACTATAATAATATACTACTAGGAAACATAATTCCTAGTCAGAAAAAGATTTTGATTTTTAATTAAATAATTAATTAATCAATTAATTAATTTCCATTTAATCAAACAATAAAATAAATTAATATTTTAGGCTATTATTATAGCCTTGCCGCACACGCACAAAAAATATATCCAAAATATCATTTTCTTATTTTATTTAATCCATTTAGGCTTTAAATAAAAGCTCACATGTGAACCAGACCCATTCTTACTAAAAGAAACAAGCCCACATGCCTCTCATTAATATATTAATATAATTTGAGCAGTCCATTAAATAAATAATGTGCAAATTATATTCTTAATATATTAAATACAATGCTAGATGGACCCATAAATTAGTCCGGTAGAATATATCAAGTGATCCATGCAAATTTAAACTTCAATAGACATAACCTAATCACAATCAACAAATGATTCACTTAGGTCCGATCTATTAATTTTAGCTCATTCCACTAAAGAGCTAAAATTGAACTCTTAAATAAAGATAGAATAAGAAGATGTTTCTCATTCATACCCTAGACAATCTTATTGGAGATAGTGTATCCTCATGTATAATATCAGTAATCGCCAAGAGCTCATAGACTGCCTATAGCTTTCCTAGTTACCATATTTACTCATATGACCACGTTTTGAACTTGGATATTTTGACTTGTCTAGAAGCCATGTTTTCAATAGACATTATCGAAAACTCAACGTTGAGATTTAATATCCAATACCTCAAAATATCCATATGATAATATAATACTCTCATTCAATAAATTAAGCCATGATGTCCATATCTATAACTGAAGTCCTCTATCGATTAACAAATGAATACCACCAAACTATCGATGATAGACTATGCTATATAATCGTACTCATTGATAGCTCAAATGATAACACTTGCAATCATAAGTCCATCATTTATCTCAGGATTAAGATAGACTCTCCGATTGTCCTCATAATGAAAAGACTTGTATCTACTGACGGTTCTAGATAAAATATTTCATTGTGATCCTGTTCAATGCACCCAGTGCACTAGATTCTTTTACTCGAAGACCCTTTCGATGATTTTAAACTCATCATAACTCATTTGATCCCACTCAAATGCCAGCAAAAGAATTCTACAACTTTATCAAGATAAAGGTGCCCAACCTTTAATTTAAGTTGTGAACGTTTATTCAAGACTAACTAAAGAATTGTGTCTACCTTATACATATCCAGATGTACGAACAATTCTTCCTTTCTCATAGTCTTTTGACCTTATGATTATTTACTTTGACAATTATCATTATAAATGCTATAAGATTTTGTAAAACCGGAAATCACTTTATTAATATGAAAAGATTGTCAATTACAATATTACACTCTTCCTATTGAGCATAATCCTAACAATCTCCCACTTGCGCTATAGCAAGTGTGTCATATCTCTCATTCCCATGTTCTCTAGGTGCCCATCAAAACTCTTCTGAGATAGAGCCTTTATGAAAGGATCCGCTAGATTTTCTGCTGAAGAGATATTGGTATTTGTCACGTCACCCCTATGCACAATCTCCCTTAAAAGATGATACTTCCTTTCAATGTGTTTACCTCTCTTATGACTTCTTGGTTCTCTCGAATTAGCCACTGCTCAACTGTTGTCGCAGTAAATAGTGATCTACTTATTCGCATTGTGAACTATTTCCATGTCAATCAAGAATTGACGGAGCCAAACAGCCTCTTTGGCAGCTTCTCATACAGCAACATACTCAGCTTCCATTGTGGAATCAATAATACAGGATTGCTTGATACTCCTCCATATGACTGCTCCTTCTCCTGTAGTAAACACAGATCCTGATGTGGATTTTCTGGAGTCAGAATTCGACTGGAAATCAGAATCTGTATACCCAATGGGAATTAAATCCCCTCCAGAGTATACAAGCATATAATCTTGTAAGGACCTCGATTTTATGATTGGCTTATTTCATGACAAACCACCACATTAGGGATGATTGTGTAATGGGTAGCTTAGGTCCGTATTGGCAAGCTTCCAAGCATCTCCGTGACTTCAAGAGCAAAAGGTATACTCACTTGACTTTGTCTCTTGAAGAGTTTAGGTGCACACACACACTTCATGCATGTTTTGTTTATCTTGCATTTGTGTTCTTTATTGTTTGTATAAATGTGCATCCTTTTCTAAAACACTCACTAACTTACATTAGATATCATATCTTGCATTGTATCTTATTTGATAACATGTTTGACATGTTAATTGTGCTTAATTGTGTGCATCTCACTCACTTCACACTTGCACAACATTCATGTAAGATAGACTTTTCTCTTGAGTGTTAAAAAGGGATTTTTCCCTTTAGCCCGGCCTAGACCGCTCGGCAGGCTCTGCTTGCACCGCGGCGCACGGAGCGGTATTCTCCAGTGCGTCATACGCGACGTGGACCGCGACCTGTGCACTTGCACGCACATCGGTCCCAACCTCGGTGTTGTCCAGACAGTGCATTGCTGTATGTACCGCGGTCTGGACACTTACCTGAGCCGCGGTCTAGCAAGCGGTTTTGACGGGATTCTGGTTCCCAAGTTCAAAACGATGTAGTTTTAACTAGAGCTTCATGAACACATTTTTATGAGAGAGAACAACCCTTAGAGAGAAAAAGCTTCAAGCTTTGTTCCTTGACTCTCCAAACCCAAAACCCATCACCTTCATGCATTCCTAAGCATCTTTAAGGCATGGGTCTTCATCATTAGTTGACTTGGTAAGTTGAACAAAAACCCCATATTTATCATTTGTTCATACTTTCCAAGATTGTGTTTTTATTGCATTTATTAGTTGATTAAATGCTAGGACTCTATTTAATGCATATATTTATGAGTTCCTTTGTATGATTGGGTTTGTATTGTGATAGCTTGCATTTAGGACATATTTGCCCTCTAGCTAATTAGGACTCATTGATTGCATTTGTTAATTGCATTTATTGTCCTTGCCATGATTAATGACAACATATGTTGATATGGCTTTGTTTGATGACTAGAGTTTAGACTTGCACATCTATATCTAGTTAGGTCTTTATGAGCATTCATATAGACATTGATATCTAGGATTTGTACTTAATGTCATCTTAAATCCCTAGATAAGCATTTAGTGTTGCCTAGCATTATTTGTATTTTGAGTATTCATATATTCACTTAGGTTGTTAATCTCTTCTTGAGAGTTAAGTCTTGTGACTACAAGGTGTAGTGCACAAGCAAGTGAAGTCTTGCAACCAAGGTGTGGTTGGCAAGCAAAGTGATCAAGGATTCACTATAAAGGCCCGTTGGGTAGTAGTGGTGGGTTAGTGACCAAGAATGGTGTGACTAGAGGTCAACCTAGGTTGTAAACATCATTACAATAGTGGATTTGAGGATCGTGTGTGGCTAGAAGGATAGCCCGTGGTTTTTCCCTTGTTGAAGGGTTTCCACGTAAAAATCAAGTGTTATTTATATTCCGCACTTTTACTTGATTTTGATGTTTGTTTATGTTGGGTTATGTTATTAATATTGAGTAATCGAAAAACTGGTAATAATCGATTAACAACCCATTCACCCCCCCCTCTAGGTTGTTAGACACACGCTTAGAGTGTATTTTCAAATCTCTTGTTCTCTTGAGATACTTGAAAATATGCTTGACAGCTGTCCAGTGATCAGGATCGGGTTTCGATTAAAACCTGCTAACTATGCCAACAACAAAACAAAGGTCTGGTCTAGTGTAGAGCATTGCATACATGAGACTTCCAACTGCCGAGGCACATGGAACTCTGCTCATGAATTGCTCTTCATGCTAATTCTTAGGAACTTGTTCCTTAGAAAGTTTGATTCCATGTCTAAGAGGTAACATACCTTTCTTGGAATCCTACATGGAAAACCTAGACAATATTTTGTCTATGTATGAAGCTTGGGATAATGCAATTGTTTTATTCTTTCTATCCCTTATTACTTGGGTACCTAGAATAAAACTAGCTTCTCATAAGTCCTTCATATCAAATTGTTTTGCTAACCATTCTTTTACTGATGTCAATACACCTACATCGTTTCTAATGAGTAGTATATCATCAACATAAAGAATTAGGAAAACCAACTTGTCGCCCTTTATCCTTTTATATGCACAAGGTTCGTCAGAATTTTGAATTAATCCAAAACCTTTCACAACTTGATCGAACCTTATGTTCCAGCATTTGGATGCCTGTTTTAATCCATATATGGATTTCTGCAACTTGCATACCTTTTCCATTTGGCCCTTTTCAGTGAATCCTTCTGCTTGCATCATATAGATGCTTTCGGCAAGATTTCCATTAAGGAAAGTCGTTTTAACGTCCATTTGCCAAATCTCTAGATCTAAAGATGCTGCAATGGATAATAGTATCCTAATGGATTTAAGCATGGCCACAGAAGAGAAGGTTTTCTCGTAATCGATACCTTCTTTCTGTGTGTAACCTTTAGCTACCAATCTAGCTTTAAAAGTTTCCACCTTTCCATCCATACCTCTTTTCCTCTTGTATACCCACTTGCACCCAATGAGTTTTATCCCTTTAGGCAAGTCTACAAGGGACCCGGCTTTGTTATCGAATATGGATTCAATCTAATATTGCATTGCCTTTTGCCAATGACGACAATTAACATCCTCCATTGCTTCCTTATAAGTGTAGGGACCATCGTTGTTCGGGAGATTCTCCACTGATTCTCCCAGACTGATGTATCTCTCGGGTTGTTTACTAACCCTCCCACTACGACGAGGAATGGTAGGTTGTTGATTTTGTGTTGGAGTGGAACTTACAATTGGGCTAGGTTGTAAAACGTCTTGTGGAATTGTATCTCCTGACATATCATTTAGGACAATTCTACTTTTGGGCACAAAATTATTCATATAGTTTTTTTCTAGAAATGAAGCATTTGTTGAAACAAATACTTTTAGATCTGAAGGACTATAGAAAAAATATCCTTTAGTTCCTTTTGGATACCCCACAAATATACATGTTTCCGAACGGGATTCCATCTTTTCTGTCTTTCCTTTTAATACATGTGCAGGACAACCAAATATCCTCAAGTGTTGTAAACTAGGGTTTCACCTAGTCCACAACTCATATGGTGTTTCAGGAACCGACTTAGATGGTACATCGTTTAGAATGTATATTGCAGTTTGTAAAGCATATCCTCAAAAAGAAATAGGAAGCGTTGAATAACTCAACATTGATGTAACCATGTCTAAAAGAGTTCTATTTCTCCTTTCTGCCACCCCATTTTGTTGAGGTGTACCTGGTGCAGAAAACTGAGAAACTATCCCATTATCAATAAGATATTGCTAAAACTCACCAGATAGATACTCTCCAACACGATCAGATCTCAAGATTTTTATGTGTTTCTCAAGTTGATTTTCTACTTCAGCCTTGAATGCTTTGAACATGAAAAAAGCATCCGACTTATGTCTCATGAGATACACATAGCCAAATCTTGAGTAATCATCTGTGAAGGTGATGAAGTACTCATATCCACCTCTAGCCTGAATGCTCATATGACCACATACGTCAATGTGTATTAATCCTAAACATTCAGTAGCTCTTGCACCTTTGGTTGTGAACGGCCTTTTGGTCATTTTACCTTCCAAACAAGATTCACAAGTTAGTAGATCATCGACCTTTAAGTCACTCAAAGGTCCTCCACATACCAATATTTTAATCCTATTAAGGTTAATATGACCTAGGCGTAAATGCCAAAGGTAGGTTTCATCTTTTGATAATTTTACTCTTTTATGATTAGGTTCCGTTAATTCTGTGTCTAACGAGTGAGAGATATTTCTATGCAAAAAGAATAGAGCATTTTCCAATGTACCTTTGCAAATAATTTTGTCATTCTTACCAATAATAAAAGCTTTATTAAAAGTAACCGAATATCCAAATTTATTTAAACAAGAAACTGAAATTAAATTCCTCTTGAATTGAGGTACATAATAAACGTCTATTAAATCTAAATGCCTACTAGAATCAAAAATAACTCTAATATCTCCCACTGCACTTGCAGACACTAACGTTCTGTTGCCCAAGCGCAAGTTGATTTCATCTTTATTCAGCCTTCTCCTTTCTTGGAACCCCTGTAAGGAATAACAAACATTATAAGTGGCTCCAGAGTCTATGATCTAAGAATCTATAGAATTTGCCAGAAAACATGTTTAAAGATAATTAATATTACCTTCTTCCTTCTTATTCTGGGACTTTGGGCAATTTCTTTTCCAATGTCCCTTTTCACCACAAAGGAAGCATTTCCCTTTGATATTGGTTACTTTCTTGGTTTCCTTCTTGGTAGGCCCAAGTTGATTTTTCTTCTGTTGTTTCTTGATCTTTTGATGGGTCTTAACAGTAGTAACTTTACCAACCGAATGAATCTCTTGACTTTTGTTTTTCACAAGGATCTTTTCAGCGCTTTGAACATTTTGCATCATGCCTTGCAAGGTGTATTCCTTATTGTTCAAGGTGTAGTCCAACTTGAACTGATCAAAGGAATCCGATAGTGAGTTGACAATCATGTCAATTTTCGTCTCACCATCTATCTCAGCACCATTAAGTTCTACAACATTGAGATGTGCTATGACTTTCATCATGTGATCTTTCACAGCCTGTCTAGGTTTCATCCTAAGATTCTTAAAAGCAGTCACTGCCTCTCTCTCATAGCCAACATCTCTTCCAGAGACATCATTATATCAGCAGCAAACTCCATTCCTTCATGCTGCTGTTGCAACACGTCGGAGATAGTGGCCATAATGTAACATTTGGCCATATCATCTGAAGTCTTCCATTGCTCATACTCTTCTCTTTGCAAAATATTAGATTCATTATTAGGAAGGGGTGGTTTAGGAGTAGTCAGAAAAAACTTATGCTTTTCTCTTTGCAGCAACAACCCAATTTTCCTTTTCCATGTGACATAATTCTCCAGTTAAAGTGTTATCTTTCAGGATGTTCATAAGTTATGGAGTCATTATTTTTGAATAAAAAAAAATTATATATGAGCAAATAATCATGATAAAGCACTTTTTAAATATTTATCTTGAATTAAATAAATAATTCAATCATAAAAATTCAACGGTGATCCAACACCCATAAACGTTACGCCTCCTCTGGGAGTACGTAGCATTTACCAGTTGGACTAGGTCCCACCTAATTGTTAACATAACAACCAACACTTTCAATTTTAGCCTTGCAATTTTGTTAACAAGAACTCTCGGGAGGATATTAATAAAATCATATTGAGTGTGTTACGAAGATATCGACCCTTAATTTTCTCTCACGAAAATCCCTCCTCTGGGAGTAGATTTCGTTTAAGTCAATTGTCTAGTCTATCCTTGTAAGGAAGTATTTTGCTAAATTTCATTTATGGACGTCCCTCGGGGGGATTACCAATAAATAATAAAGCTCAACTAACCTTGGAGGCCATATGTGTTCTAACATACCTTCTCCCACTCAATTATTTAAGGCATGTGATTAAATTCCATAGAATAATTTTACTAAGTTATCTAGATGCCAATTAGATACCTAAATCATTCAATGCATGTTCATACCAAAAGAGATATATGAGTGGCACTCCTATTCTATATGACATGTTATCATACAACAACAAATATTGTAATACTTACGGAAATATAAATAGCTACAATTTTGGTCCATCCTAGAAAAGCAAGTAAGTTATATTTGTTTGGAATACAAAATATTCTTTCTTGGCGAACAAGTCTTCAAGCGGCCATCATCCACTTACTCACCCCTCGGCTGCCACCTTTGGGCGTGCACACCCCTTGGGTCCATAAAGGGCCACCATGCGCAGCCCATTATGCCCAAAGGACTGTCATGCGCAGCCCATGACACATAAGTGGCTGCCGTGTGCAGCCCATGCACCTAACAAGCGTAGCTACGCGCTAACGTGCACGCACGCTTGTTGTCATGGTGTGCACGGTACCAAGCTTGTTCCGATTGCTTCCTCTTCCGCTTCTAATTCTTCAACTCTTCGAATCTTCAAAACTTGAATGTATTACAACAGATTTTACACAATAAATTACTGCAGTATTTTATTTAATTCACTGCAGTAATTTTTACACAAGAAAAACTGCACTTTTTTATACAAAAAAAAACTGCAGTATTTTTTAATACAATAAAAAAATAGAGAATCTAGCAAATACCAAGAAGGAACTTATGACGATAATATGCCACCCTTCTTGTTACAATTCCGAAACAAAAATACATTGAAATTCTAGGACCAAAATCGAGCAATAAAAATTCACTTTATAATAACATATATAAATCCATACATGCCACATGTAATTATATATGCGAATACCTAGAGTGCCATCTCTTTCTAAAACATGCATAATCACAATAAAAAAGAAATAGATTCATTTATATATACGTTAAGTAATTAAAGAGTACAACCAGGCTCTGATACCAATTGTAGGAAAAAATACGAAAACGAAGCGGAAGCGAGACTAAAAACGAATTTAGTATAGTTTAAAAAATTTCCATTATTTGAACCTTAACCCTTTAATTAATTAAATATACATATATTCAAAAGATATCATACCTCTTGTCGCGTGATCCGATTGACTTAGCGTCGATGGTAATCCGCAAGATCTTCCAATTCGATCACGAACGTGAATCACCTAGGAGCGTGGTCTCCCTATTCTTTGAATTGCGTACCTGAGAATGGAAAAACAAAATCATCTTTCCTGATCGTTAATCACAAAAACTCCAAGAGCCTAGAAAGATCGTTCCTGTCACTTTTGAATTCACATTCTTTATTATTTAAACTCGAGTGAACCTAAATCGAAAGTGTGCACAAAACCATTTTATGTAAAGGCTTGCAAGTGCACTATCGAATTTAGAACTATCTTTCTCTCTTCCTCTTGGCCGAATTTTCACTATGTTCTAGAGTTGGAATTTTTTTATTATTCAAAAGCAAGAGAATAAAAAATTCTTTCTCGAAAAAAAAACTTTTTTTTTCTTCCTATTGCTATTAATTCCGAAATTAATAATATACATAGGCATACAAATCTTTTCCTAAAGAGGATTTACTTGGTGGGCAAGAATCCTATCTCTAGGTGGATTTACTTGGTGACAAAGAATCCTTTTTCAAAAAAAGGTTTCTTTTCCACACCAAGACTCCTAATCCAACTCAAATAGTATATTTGTGATTATATTAAAGACGTTTTTATTTGATTAGATAAATAAATTCTTTATTTATCTACATACCAAATTAAGTCTTTATTATACTACTATAATAGTATACTACTAGGAAACATAATTCCTAGTCATAAAAAGATTTTGATTTTTAATTAAATAATTAATTAATTTCCATTTAATCAAATAATAAAATAAAATAATATTTTAGGCTATTATTATAGCCTTGCCGCCCACACACAAAACATATGGGCAAAAAATTATTTTCTTATTTTATTTAATCCATTCAGGCTTTAAATAAAAGCCCATATGTGAACCAGACCCATTCTTACTAAAAGAAACAAGCCCACATGCCTCTCATTAATATATTAATATAATTTGAGCAGTCCATTAAATAAATAATGTGCAAATTATATTCTTAATATATTAAATACAATTTTAGATGGACCCATAAATTAGTCCGGTAGAATATATCAAGTGATCCATGCAAGTCCGTGTGGATTGAGGATCTTGACGGGCTATCTAAATTTAAGCTTCAATAGACATAACCTAATCACAATCAACAAATGATTCACTTAGGTCCGATCTATTAATTTTAGCTCATTCCACTAAAGAGCTAAAATTGAACTCTTAAATAAAGATAGAATAAGAAGATGTTTCTCATTCATACCCTAGACAATCTTATTGGAGATAGTGTATCCTCGTGTATAATATCAGTAATCGCCAAGAGCTCATAGGCCGCCTATAGCTCTCGTAGTTACCATATTTACTCATATGACCACGTTTTGAACTTGGATATTTTGACTTGTCCAGAAGCCATGTTTTCAATAGACATTATCGAAAACTCAACGTTGAGATTTAATATCCAATACCTCAAAATATTCAAATGATAATATTATACTCTCATTCAATAAATTGAGCCACGATGTCCATATCCATAACTGAAGTCCTCTATCGATTAACAAATGAATACCACCAAACTATCGATGATAGACTATGCTATATAATCGTACTCATTGATAGCTCAAATGATAACACTTGCAATCATAAGTCCATCATTTATCTCAGGATTAAGATAGACTCTTCGATTGTCCTCATAATGAAAAGATTTGTATCTACTGACGGTTCTAGATAAAATATTTCATTGTGATCCTGTTCAATGCACCCAGTGCACTAGATTCTTTTACTCGAAGACCCTTTCGATGATTTTAAACTCATCATAGCTCATTTGGTCCCACTCAAATGCCAGCAAAAGAATTCTACAACTTTATCAAGATAAAGGTGCCCAACCTTTAATTTAAGTTGTGAACGTTTATTCAAGACTAACTAAAGAATTGTGTCTACCTTATACATATCCAGATGTACGAACAATTCTTTCTTTCTCATAGTCTTTTGACCTTATGATTATTTACTTTGACAATTATCATTATAAATGCTATAAGATTTTCTAAAACCAGAAATCACTTTATTAATATGAAAAGATTGTCAATTACAATATTACACTCTTGCTATTGAGCATAATCCTAACAACATCAACCTTATAAAGGCTAAAAAAAATGATGCTACTTTTCGGAATGATTGTTTTTAGGTTCTAGTTTATTTCTTTTTTAGACATTTCTTTTAGTTTTTTCTTTTTGTTTTTATTATGTCGGCTTTGTCGGATTGATCAATAAAATTACCAAGATGACTCAGAATTATTAATGCTAGGAACAATGATCAAACAGAGCTTAATCATCTTTGTTATCAAATAAACTCGCAGCCCCAACACCCGCCATGGTGGGTGAAGGTGCCCGAGAGACTGAGAAGCTTATGTAGACCTGGCACTCCTGCAGAACTGACTAGGTGCATACAAATCGCTGTCATCAATCCGGCCACCTCGAAGTTGCCGGCTCGACCGGAAAAATACTCGGGTATGCCATCGGGAAAAACCTAGTAATATGTGTATGTCCGTGTTAGTATAAGTTCTAACTATTCGGAAAACCCTTGTAAACAGATAAAACCGGGAGACGTTCTTGGTGATTGCTTACATGGTAAAATAGTAAAATGGGACAAGGTTCTCGGAACACTGCTTGGCCAAAGTTCAAGACGGTTGGAGATTATCCTGAGCAAATAGCTGGGACACCGACTAAAATCCATTACAAAATAAAGCACTTGAAAGCCGATAGCAACCAGGAACCAATTAAAAACTATCCCGAATAAAGAATCAAAGCGGCAAATCAAGCTAATCACAATTAAACCAGCTGGGAAGGTAATGACCGCTCAAAGAAAGACCTGACCAGAGCCAGAAATTGAGCCGAACACTGGCTAGAACCATTCAAGAATAAATCCGAATGATCAGTCTGGATCCTAAAAAAAGAACAACTCGGTGAATAAATGCACCAATAAATGGAAAAATAGAATATATATTTACAAAAAAGCTCTATGAAGAGAGCCAAAGCTGAGTACATTCAAAAGGAAAATGGACATCGCGCAAGTAAAAAATAAACAAAAGTCAAGGAGCTTGGGGCAAATCTTTGCTGGCAGGCCTTCGTGGTCAACTCCCATTGCACTTACCTCTGTCGAGCACCGCATCATATTCCCTCAATAGGCTTTCATCTGAGGGTTAGACTATCAAGTCGATTTTGTTTTTCATCTAGGGGGTGTAGTCCCTGCAAGACACCAGGCCGACATCAGGTTCCTCGCCGCTAAAGCTATTCTTCTTGCCGGTATGAAAGGTAGAGAAGGCATTCTCCGAGGGCATTTCGAGGTGCATATGGTGTGGCTATTTACCCATACTTCGGCAATAAGCATGCCTCTCCCTCATTTGGGCTTGAAGAACCACTATAGATTTGCCCATATGCTTATCGACAAACGATTTCCATTGATCTCTGGCCTTCTCGGTCACCCGGTCTTTCACCTTAAAGAACTCTCCGACGGAAACTAAGCTCCATTGAAATTTACGAAGAAGAAGGGCATCATAAGCAGGAAACCTCATGAAGCGATCCATGAATTGAACCTCCAATTTTGGTCAGGCCTTATTTGAAAGCACCTCCACGGTGAGTGACCGACGCTTCAGATCTTTGACCCTCCGCTCATAAACCAACTTGGCTTCTTCAGCCTTCTGTTCAGCTTGAAACATAATTTCCTGCATAGCAGCCAAAAGGTCTTTCGTGGGTTGAGCCTCCTCCTCAGCAACCGAAACCCTCTACTCGGCTTCAAACTGAACAGAAGGCTGAAGAAGCATTTGAAGTCAAGAAGGCATGGTAGACCAGGAATTTAAGAACGAATAAGTAAGGACCTACGTAAGCGCTGCTGTTATAGAAATTGTCAATCCTCTTGGAAAAGTCACCAATCTTTAAGCAACTCTAGTAATCTTCCCTAATGTAGGTTCGCCCGAATGCCATAGCTATTAGCATTTCGCGAGGGGTAAAAGGTCCACCCAAAAAATCGGAAGAGGCACTCGGGCCGGCTGTAGTTGATCGAGGGCCGGAAAGAGGTGCAACCCTTGCAGCCCCAAAAGCCATTTCTAGCGCGGTCTCTGAAGAAAAGGTAGTGGTCTCAGGATCGGCCGTTGGAACCTTAGCAGTTAGAGGATGGTGAAGTTCATAATCGAAAGGACCACCAGAGGTCGTTTTCCCCACTTCCTCTCGGACCTGTTCACTTTGAACCTTGGAGAGAGAAGCAAATGCATTAGCTCTGACCCCTTGATCACCGATATCCCCTTCGTCGAAGGAATGATCAACAAATGTAACTACCCACAGGACTTTAAGGGTAGGCGGTAACAATGGTCTGGCCGCCTTCCTTTCCCCGAACACCTACCCCGAGGGTCGAAATCAACAGGGTTTTCAACTTTAGCCTCTTCGGGAATGGGGTGGGAATATACTCAGGAATTGATTGATTGCAATAAACATCAGCTTGAAAGGAAGGTTTGCCAACTTTTCCTTTCCCTTTAAGATCGGTGGCGGATTCGCTTGACTTACCCATTCCCTCGGTCCAGAAAGGTTCCTCAGTGCCGTCATCGTTAGAGGTATCTTCATCCTTGCCGTCTTCATAATCTTTTGGGGGTGCAATCCCACTCATCGTATGGTTAACAATATCCTTGTGGCTAGTCTCCGCAACAGCCTTCCCCTTGCCTGCTTGTGCGGCGCAGACCACATCTGCATCGAACACTAAAGGGAAGCAAAGTAAAAAAGAGTAGATACTTGAAGCATATAAAAGTAATGATAACAGTATAGGGGGCGCTCACGGTGTTTATGGCTAGCGGGAAGTTTCAGGAATAGCCCGGGCCAGATCATCTTCCCCTCCCAAGCGTAAAAGGGTAAGGCATACCCTTTTTTTCTAAGGGGTGGACGACCACCTTAGTCAAGCTGACCTTATCATTGTCTCCTAAGGATGCAGGTATTCTGACCTAGGACTTTAGGGAAGAGAAAAATCGTGGAACCCTACACCTCGCCAAGTGCCTTATCGGTTCGGTAACAACTTCCTAACCCCAACTGCCTCAGACAAAAAACCACCTATTTTTCCAGTATTTATTCGAATTAAAGAAGCCCCAAATAAAGCCTTTCATCCTCTAGTCGGCAACGACCTTGACGTTTTTCTTGACCTTAACCCTGGCAGGGATCCAGTGGCCGGGGGAGGTGGACAACAGGAAATATGTGCCAGACTGATGATAAGGCCGTCGTTGTGCCTACCAAAAAGATATTTCTAATTAAATCTACCTCACAAATGCAACGATTCTAAGGACTAGTATATCATGTAAGCAAGGGTCGTTCCCACATAGAGGTGGTATCCATCTAACTGTCTCTAGCTAAAGCATTATTGAAAGTGATGTAAATAGAACACGAAAATGGTGAGAATGATGTGTGTAAAGTGTATGCATAATGCAGAAGGTGTGTAATTAAAATAACCTAAAACTAAACTAAACTAGGGATAGAAAGGTAACCGGGTGCTTGCCTTTCTAAATCTAACTACATGGAAATCAATTACACTACAAAGCAATTAAGCTACAAAGCAATATAAATTAGTCTACTCCTAAAGGCAAAACACACTAGCTACGAATATAAATGTGGCTTGGAGAGATGCAAGATAGTGGTTACTATAGGTACATAAGTTCACCAAACACACAAGCTAGTCATGTTGATTATAAACATTCAAGCACCATTCAACACGGATTCAAGGGCTAGTTCTCTTGGTTAAGGATTTTGAAACCAAATCATCTATTATTACGAATCATTTGTTGATTAAGGAATATCGAAATCAATTCTCATACTCAACCAAAGGTATGGAATGAGCAATTGTGTTTAGGTCTAGACCCATTAAGCATAAGAACAATACACCAAACAACCTAATCTAGCATAAGCATGCATAAATCATGTTTCCACCATTCAAGAGTTAACAATCAAGATCCATTCACAACTAATCAACCGGAACACGGATGTGCTCTTTCACTCGAATCAATCCATACATATCGATTCTCTTTTGTCACAAACAGGTAAACAAGAGTGAGACTCTACTTTTACACTCCATCATTGTTTTAATCTTAAATCTCACTTATGAAAACATATTAAGTTCTACTCATTCACCAACATATATGTCAAGAAAATAGAGATATAACAATAAGCTCAAAGAATAGAGTCAAGATCGAAGTTGAATCTAAGTAAATACCATATATAACAAGCTCAAGTATTGGTTTACAAATATTCCCTATTGGGGATTACACATCAAATAAATAGAAAATAAAACAAAGAGAAGAGTTTAGAGATAAACAAGATCTCTATTTTGTTTTGCTCTCCTTTCTCCTTGGATCAACTTCAAAGATGGATGGAGGAAGTTTAGAGGTGGCGGTGGTGAGACATCCATGGAGGAAAACCTCCATGGAAGCCTTTGAAGCTTCTCTCTCTCTTTTGATGTGCAAGATCTAGGATCTAGGGTATTAGGTTGTTGTGCACACTTGAAAAAGCGGCGAAATGGTGTATTTATAGTGTTTCTAGGTTAGGGAATTAATTGGGTGTGAAAAGTAAATATTCCCCTTAAAAATCACGTGATCTGCAAGTGGCTAAAGTTCTACCAACACAAATCTACGGGTTGTAACTCGCAGATCTATCCAGCAGATTGATTTTGCTGGTCGTAACTCACATATCTAGATGATAGAAGGTTCTGGGAAACTTTTGTGACCAAAATCTGCGACTTCAATCTCGCAGTTCCAACTTGCAGCAGATCTGTTACTTCATTCTGCTAGGTCTAACTTGCAGATTCATCTAGCGGAAGGCTCTGGAATTTATTTGCTACTTCAATTTTCTAGGTCTAACTCGCAAATCCATATAGCAGATTTTTTTGCTACTTCAATTTGCTAGGTATAACTCGCAGATCCATCTAGTAGATTTTTCTGCTACGCGCAACAATTGCTAAAATGGGCGTAACTTTTTCTAGAAAATCCAGAATCATGATTCGTAAAGTTCTCTAAAAACTAGACTCCCGAGGCTTTCCGAAAAAATGTGGATTGACACCCAGTTCAATCCAAGGAGGGAGATATGGCTTTCACAAGTTTGACATTTTTCACAAGCCATCTCAATTTCAGCTCTTTTCCCCCCATTTTGCCTTCAAACATTCACTTTAAGTTCAAACACCTAAATTTAGGGAAATGAACCTACACAACTCTAACACATAATATATACACAAAAACGCTCAAAACAGAGCATACAAGTTAGGAATAAAGAGACTACAATAGGTACATAAATGTACCGACCGAATACCCCCAAACCTAACATTTGCTTGTCCTCGAGCAAAACTAAAAACATAACAAACAACAAATAAGAAATCTAAAACACATAAAAGCAATAAACAAGTAAAAACTAGTTAGTCCATTTCGTAGGAGAAACGATGGCACTTAGCATGTGCCATAAGCCTTTGAAACCTCTAGGTGTCCCTAGTAGGAGGAGTTATAGTCACCTGAGGGATTACCAATACAGTACCCACAAACGCAAGTCTACAAAGCAAAACATTGAGATGCCACCTTAAAAATACCAAGAAAAAACTACAAGCATGCTAAAATCTCTGTATAAGACTAGTAATATGCCATTTAAATCAATAAATCACGCAATGCATGTATGCCAATACTAAAGTTGTTTTCGGTTTACAAAACAACAAAACTCGAATGCCCAAGATCGAATTCACCTCGACTTTTAATCCTCACCGGATTACACTCATATTTTCTCTAATAACCTAGGTGATAACACTCATCATTATATGTGAATGGAGTTTCGGTACATGGAATCAAAATATATTCGCATATTCATATAATTAGAAAGACTGCTCATATAAGTGCAAAGGATCTCGTGAACGAATTAAACATTAAGCACATAGATAAAGCACATGCAACTTTGCAATTAAGCAAGCATTACCAAGAGATCCGCTAGGTCTTTCATGGTTGTAATGGGGCCATGGGTGTAGGCTAAGAAAGAATGGGAAAATGGAAAGCGAAACACCTAAGACAATATCATGGGATTGCTAACCATACATAGCGCAATATCAATATCCCAACAATAGATTGTATCACAGGATTGCTGACCATTTACAATGCAATCTCTACATCCTCAAGTCAATCTATTACAAGCATGCATCTAGGCTTCTCTTTTGTTTTCTTTTTAATACTCCTTTTTTTTTCTTTTGAGTAGATATTCGTTTTTTTTCTTTTCTTTTCTTTCTTACTGTTGAATGACTATACACATATAAACTTTAATGCTTTTCATTAATGCCTTAGTACATGCAACTACACTTTACAATTCAACCCAAGAAACTCATTGGTTTCTTTTCAAAATTTGTAGTAATTACAACACACCCCAATAATCTCTAACATCATCACCATATGGTTCAAGCTCATTAGGTACGGTTTCATTATTGAAGCTTGGTTCTTTGAAAGTATGGGTAATGAAAGAAAAGGCTATGTGTTTGGTTTCAAATGGGCAATTGGAGCACACACATAGGGTAGGAATTAATGTTTAGGCTATTTTGTTGTTTAAGCACACATTGCCGAGCATCACTTCTTAAGGATCAACCAACAAAAAGTAAAGCAAACAATCATGTGATATCATAAAATGATTGTTATTTAATATCCAATGCAAAATCCTATAGAGATCAATCTATAAATTGAAGAACAAGATAAGTGTTTAAGAATAGAAACAAAATACACCCTCTAAAATGAACGTTTAAGTACGAAATCTCACAAGGGTAGTCTCCACTATTCTCCTAAGCTAAACAAGCATATAGTCTCATCTACCTTAACATCAAAAGATTGGCATTGTACACGTAAATTTAAGTGATACAACAGTTATAGATGGCATGAACTCTAGTCAAAACTTAGAGCTAAAAGCATACATGACATGTCTTTACCGGAAAGCAAAGATATTATCTCAACCAAAATGGACTTCAATTCCAAAAGTTTCAATTTTCACCAAAATTTGTAGAGATTTTAGAAAAATACAAAACTACAAAAACGACACAAAACACAACAAAGTTGTCCACACCCCTAAACCTAAACCTAACATTGTCCTCAATGTTGCTCCATGGAACCATCTCCACTAAAAATATTTTGGACAATGCAAGCTAGAGTTCAGAAATAAGGGCAACAAAACAATTCACAAAAAAACTAACAAATAAAACAAAACAAAAACAAATCCTAAGATCTAAGCACAATACAATCCGCACTCTTAGATCTAAACAAGAAAATAATAATCACTACATTAAGCAATGCATTATATCCTTGAAGCACTAGGCAGTTTCTGCCATAATCAACAACTATATCAACAAGCATATCAATTAAGATCAACAAATGCATTCCACTATACTTGAAGCACAAAAACTAAATTTCATCACAATCGTATTCAACTCCAAACATGGAGTAATATATTGGAGGAATTCATGATTGGGAAGTAAGTGTAGAGGATTACCTCTTGTGGCTGCGCCTAGCATCTTTTCTTCCTTAGGCTCCTTCGCGGTCCATCCCGCGTCCTTAGTTTTCAAACCAATTAAGCCTTCAAGCGCTTCCGTTTCACTTGGTGGGTTGTTGTGTGTTGAGTAAACGCTCAACCATTGTCTTGAGTTGTGCGGTCCATCCGACCTGAAAATGTTCTTTTCCTAGCACAAACAACTCAAACAATATCAAATGTATTTTCTTTAAACAAAAATAAAAACAAGCAAAAAGAACATCACAAACTACATTATTATTAGCTAAAACTAGAGACAATTAACGAATGAGCCACCACCCCTGCAGCGACGCCATTTTTTTGATGAGGTCGTCATTGTGCCTACCAAAAAGATATTTCTAATTAAATCTACCTCAAAAATCCAACGAGTCAAAGGACTAGTATAACATGTAAGCAATGGTCGTTCCCACAGAGAGGTGGTATCCGTCTAACTGTCTCTAGCAAAAGAGTTATTAAAAGCGATGTAAATAGAACATGAAAATGGTGAGAATGATGTGTATGAAGTGTATGCATAATGCAGAAGGTGTGTGAGGTGTGTAATTAAAATAACCTAAAACTAAACTAAAACATAACTAAACTAGGGATAGAAATGTAACCGGGTGCTTGCCTTTCTAAATCTAACTACATGGAAATTAAATCCACCTCGCAAATGCAACGAGTCAAAGGACTAGTATATCATGTAAACAAGGGTCGTTCCCACAGAGAGGTGGTGTCTGTCTAACTGTCTTTACCTAAAGCAGTATTGAAAGCGATCTAAATAGAACATGGAAGGGGTGAGAACGGTGTGTGTGAAGTGTATGCCTAATGCGGATGGTGTGTGAGTTGTGAATAAACTAAACTAAATTAAATTACACTAAGGATGAAATGTAACCGGGTGCTTGCCTTTCTAAATATAGCTAAATGGGGAAAGAAATTACACTACAAAGCAATATAAATTAGTCTACTCCTAAAGGCAAAACACCCTAGCTACGAAAATAAATGTGGCTTGGAGAGATGCAAGATAATGGGAAATCAATTCTCATCACTCAACCATAGGCATGGAATGAGCAATTGTGTCTAGGTCTAGACCCATTAAGCACAAGAATAATACACCAAACAACCTAATCTAGCATAAACATGCATAAATCAAGTTTCCTCTATTCAAGAGTTAACAATCAAGATCCATTCACAATTAATCAACCAGAACACAGATGTGCTCTTTCACTCGAATCAGTCCATACATATCAATTCCCTTTTGTCACCAACATACAAACAAGAGTGAGACTATACTTTTACACTACATCATTATTTTAATCTAAAGTCTCACTTATGCAAACATATCAATTTCTACTCATTCACCAACATACATGTCAAGAAAGGAGAGATATATCAATAAGCTCAAAGAATAGAGTCAAGATCCAAGTTGAATCTAAGTAAATACCATATATAACAAGCTCAAGTGTTGGTTTACAAATATTCCCTAATGGGGATTACACATCACAGAAATAGAAAATAAAACAAAGAGAAGAGTTTAGAGATAACCAAGATCTCTATTTTGTTTTGCTCTCCTTTCTCCTTAGATCAACTTCAAAGATGGATGGAGGAAGTTTAGAGGTGGCGGTGGTGAGACATCCATGGAGGAAAACCTCTATGGAAGCCTTTGAAGCTTCTCTCTCTCTTTTGATGTGTACGATCTAGGATCTAGGGTATTAGGTTGTTGTGCACACTTGAAAAAGAGGCAAAAGGGTGTATTTATAGTGTTTGTAGGTTAGGGCATTAATTGGGTGTGAAAAGTAAAGTTTCCCCTTAAAAATCACATGATCTGCATGAAAATACACTATAAGCATGTGTCTAAACAACCTAGAGAGGGGGGGGGGGGGGGGGGGTGAATGGGTTGTTAATCGATTATTACCAACTTTTTTCGATTAGTCAATATTAAACATATAACCCAATAAAAACAAACATACAAAATCAAGTAAAAGTGGGGAAATATAAAGAACACTTGATTTTTAAGTGGAAACCCTTCAACAAGGGAAAAACCACGGGCTATCCATCTAGCCACACACGATCACAGAAATCCACTATATGAGTAAAAAGTTACACCCTCAAGTGATACTCGGACTCTCACTCTCGACAACCTCAGGCTATGGACACTACCACTCGCCACTTTTGGTTCAATCCCTAGTGATATACCCTGATCCACTACTCTTGGCGTGAGCACCTCCAACTCTACCCCGCGGGCCTTTTACAGTGGCACTTGATCAATGCTTGCCAACCACACCTTGGTTGCAAGAATTGAATGCTTGTGCAACTTCACCCCGAAGCCACAAGACTTTGACTCAATGAAGAGTATTAAAGTCTAAATGTATATATGACAATATACTCAATGCAATAATGTGCAAGACCAAACACAAAATGCTTAACTAGATGTTATAATTCAATTAAACAACCCAGTTATCAAATAATGCCGACATGCCCATAAATAAGGACTCAATTAGATGCAAAGGGATTCTAGCAACCTAATTGTCAAATAAGTCCAACCAACACAAGTTGTCACAATAAATAACAAGGGCAATAAATATGCAATCAACAAATGCAATTAATGAGGCATATATATATATATATTTATATATATATATCAAGGTCTAGATGCAAGGCATAAAGACTTAGCTAGAAGGGCAAAATGGTCCTAAACTCTAGCTATCACAAACAAACCCCAAACATGTCAGAACTTCAAATGATATACAATAAACATGAAGATTTGCTAACCTAAGCAATAAATGACATGTCTTGATAAGCTAGAACAATAAATGAGCAAGGATATTAGTTCTACTTACTAAGTGAAGACATTAATGAAGACCCATGCTTTAATGATGCTAGAAATGCAAGATGAAGATGGGTTTTGGGCTTTGGAGAGTCAAAGAACAAAGCTTGAAGCTTTCTCTCTCTAGGGGAGCTCTTTCTCTCACTATATTCTGGGTTTTCAGCTTTTGGGACGAAGTGAGGAAGAAAGAAACATATATAAGGAAGCCCTAAATGAAACTACATCGTTTTGGAAAATTAGGCACATAAAAGGCTTAGTGCGCGGGTAACTGCATGGGTAGAAGACCCGTGCACTACCCGTGCAGTTGCACAAACCCGAATACTCATCATCAGTGCATGGGGAAACTACACGGGTAGAAGACCCGTGCAGTTTCACAAACCCGAATACAAAGGGCTCAAAACATGACCAAACAACATCCAAACCTTTCTAATAATATATCGTTGGAAAGGTATGGAAGTATACTTTCTACTCCAATTAACAAAACAATATTTGGATAATTGCAGAAAGATTTATGGTCAAAAGAGTGACCAAAGGTCAGAATGGGTCAATAACAAAAATCCCCAAACTCATGGTATAAGACCATGTAACCAAATACCAATCCAAGAGAGCACAAATGGAGCCTCTCTATGGTCACAAAATGCGCTAAGACTCAAGCACACCAATAACACAAGCACACCATGGTGCTAGTGAGGACATTTCGGAACACACAAAGGAAAACATAAAACAAAACAACCACACGTAAAGACAAACAAAGACGTGCTAGTGTGAGTTGTGTAACAGAGGCACACATATACACAATAAAGAACACAAATGCAAGATGAATAAAGCATGCATGAAGTGTGTGTATGTGTGTGTGTGTGCACCTAAACTCTTCAAGAGACAAAGTCAAGTGAGTACACCTTTTGCTCTTGAAGTCTTACAGATGCTTGGAAGCTTCCCGACAAGGACCTAAGTTACCCATTACACAATCATCCCCAATGTGATGTGGTTTGTCATGAAATAAGCCAATCATAAATCGAGGACCTTACACTGCAAGTGGATAAAGTTCAGCCGACACAAATCTGCGAGTTGTAACTAGTAGATCCATCAAGCCCATTCATTTTGTTGGTTGTAACTCGCAGATCTAGATTGCAGAAGATTTGCTACTTTATTCTGCTAGGTCTAACTCATAGATTTATCTAGCGAAAGGCACTGGAATGGATCTGCTACTTCATTCTGCGTGGTCCAACACGTAAATCCATTTAGCAGATTTTTCTGCTACTTCTAACTCGCAGATTCATCTAGCGGTATGCTGTGGAATGGATCTGCTACTTCATTCTACGAGGTCCAACTCGCAGATCCATATAGAAGATTTTTTTGCTTTACGCAGCAGTTGTTGAAAAGGGCATAACTTCTTCTAGAAAATATAGAATCATGATCCGCAAAGTTCTCTGAAAACTAGACTCCCAGGGCTTTCTGAATACATATGGTCGACACTTAGTTTAATCTGAGGAGGGAGATATGGCTTTCGTAAGTCAGACATTTTTCACAAGCTATCTCAATTCGGCTCTTTTTCCCCCCTCTTTGCCTTCAAACCTTCACGTTAAGCTCAAACACCTAACTTTAGGGAAATGAACCTACACAAGGCTCAACCACATATTATATACACAAAAGTGCTCCAAATCGAGCATAAAAGTTAGGAATATGGAGACTATAATAGGTACATAAATGTACCGATCAACCGACCAAACTGCCCAAAAAGTTTATGAAAATACAAACACGGTTAATTTGCCTAGAGCTTACCTAGAGGGGGGGGGGGGGGGGGGGTGAATAGGTTTTTATACCTTTTTCAATACCTTGAAACAAACACAAGTTTGTCCCTCAAGATAGCTTGTATCACAATCTAATAAGCACACATAAGCACATATTAATCATTAATGAATATAATCAAAGCATTAAAGCTAACAATGTCTATATCATACAATAGAAGAAATATTATAGAAACATAAACCACTAATCAATAGTTCTTACAATTACAAAACAACACATATACATAAATAAAAAAGATAAGGATAGAGAAATGTGACACATGATTTTTACGTGGTAAAACCTCCTAAGAGGAAACATCCGTGGGTTGAACCCACAACCACCAGAAAACAGTAATCCACAATGACGAATAAAAGATACACACTCAAAGAAGTGACCAATCCTATGATACACTTCCTAAGCTATCAACTTCTATTCTACCCTAGGGCCTAGTGAACTACTTTTCCTACTCCCTATCCAAGATGTGACTATCACACCTCTAGGAAGCAACTTCCTATTCAAGACGCTCACGCCTCTAGGAAGATTCCATGCATTACTATCTGGAACTTCCCGATCCTAGCCAAGACTTCTTGCTTAGCTATTCCGATCCTCCCGATCCTAGCCAAGACTTCTTGCTTAGCTATCCGGATCCTTCTGATCCTAGCTAAGACTTTCTTGCTTGATTATCCAGATCCTCCTGATCCTAACTAAAAATACTACAAATGTGTGTCAATTAATCTAGAGGGGGGGGGGGGGGGGGGGGGGTGAATAGGTTTTAGTTGATATATTACCAACTTTTAGACTTAGTCAATTTTAATAAGGCTACCCCATATAAGCAATCAATCAATCCAAAAATAAAATGCGAAAAACAATAAAAACACAATGATTGATTTACGTGAAACCCTCCAACTGGGCAAAACTCACGGGCTATCCTTCTAGCCACACACAGTCCTCATATCCACTAGTTGAATGAAAGTTTACAACCTAGGTTGACCTCTCGTCACACCATTCTTGGTCACTAACCCTTTCACTCTACCCAATGGGCCTTTAATAGTGATTCTAGACCAAAAGCTTGTGCACTATTCCACTTAGTCACAAAGCTTAACAATCAATGAAGAGATATAGCAACCTATGTGAATATATGAATATTCTAATATGCAATTAATGCTAGGCTACACTAAATGCTTATCTAGGAATTTAAAGATGTCAATAAGTGCAAATCCTAGATATCAATATCTAAATGCAAAGCAAGTAGATTTAGCTAGAAGGGTAAAATTGTCCTAAATGCTAGCTATCAATGAACATATATTCTTAACCAACAAACAACAACTCAAGCATGTTATAAATACCATTAAACATAAAGACATGCATTAAATCAACATTTAAAGCTAAACCTAGACACATAAGTACACAAAAATTTCTATGGAGATTTAGGGCTTGTTCAATATACCTAGTCAATAGATGCAAGAAGAATCCATGATGAGATGATGCTTGTGAGATGCTAGATGCTCATGGATTGATGTTTGGTTGAGTAAATGTGGATTCTTGGGAGTTTCTCTCTCTCTTAAGGAAGCTTGGTCTCTCCAAAAATGGCTTCTTGAACTCACAACAATGAGCAAGGAAGAAGAGAGAACATATATATTGGAGCCCTAGTCAAAACTGCGTCGTTTTAAACTTAGGGAACAAAATCCCGTCAATACCGCTCTATATACTGCGGCTTGGGTAGGTGTCCAAACCGCGATCGATACACTCATCAGTGCACCTACTTGACATCACCGCAGTGCAAGCCGCTCTGTATGCAGGTGCATAGGCCGCAGTATAGGCAACGTAGGCCTTTTGGACTACACCGCGACTTGGACAGCTGTGCGTGCAAGTGCACATGACCCGGTACAAGAAGCATGACCCTACTAAGGTATATCGCTCTGTATGCCGTGGTGTAAGCAGAGTTTGCCAAGCGGTCTAGGCCGCGCTAAGAGAAGAAATTTTCTTTTCCAGGCAAACTCATCACATTAAGTAATGTGCAAAATGTGCAAGAGTGGAGTGTGATAAATGGCATACAATGCATCATTCAATTACATGTAAACAAGAATATAATGTATGCAAGTGAGTGTGTGCAGCTAGATCTCGTCAAAGAGAGTTAAACAAGTGATATACCTTTGAAGTGCTCCTGAGCTTGGGAATGCCATCAATACTTGATCAGGAACAATGAGACCTAATCTACCCTCACAAGCAAATCCCCTAATATTGTTTGACAATGAAATGAGCCAATCAAAACATAAGGAACTTACACTAACTAGGACTTCTTTCCTTTTACAAGGACTTTCTAAATGTGGTCATGAATGCAAAGCACAAACAAGCACGCAACATAGAACATGATGAACAACATATCCTACGGAAACTAGAATTAAACAATGAGCTAACAATGTATGATTTTTCTAGTTTACAATGCTAAAGTAATGTCATCACACAAATGATGCATGTACATATGAAATGCATAGATCAATTACACTTCATGAGAAACTAGACATAGACATCACGATACACAAATCAAAGTTGTGTAGTTACTACACATGAATAATATTCTAGAACACGTGAAACACCAAAAACACATTTAATTCCTAGATATATTCATGCAACTAAAACTTAATTCAAAGTATATACATTGAGTACATATCCAAAGTTTTAGTAACAAACAAAAACATGCTAGATTCACAAGATATGATCAATCGAATTTCTAGCAAATATTTAGAGCATGTATTTTACAAAACAATCAATTAAATCCACACTAGCTCTAAATACAAAATCAAATGTGCTAATCTTATATATATTCAAATAAAAAGATCTAGCACATGTAAAGACTATTTGCCATCAAAAAATCAATCAATTGAAACACAAATAGTTCTAGATTGATAGATAGCACAATACAACTCCCAAGCATGTGAAAACATAGGTTTTAAGAAAACCTAACTCAACATACAATTCTAATTAAGCTCAAACTAGCTTCAATAGAATTTCACACTCTAATCAAAGTTTACACATTAAACATACATATATAGAAGAAGAAAACTCAAGGTAATTGAAGACTTGAAGAGCAAAAACTCAAGAGATTAATCAATACCTCAAGAAAAACGTTCTGTCTCAGATTTTGGTGTAGAACCACCAGAAATCTTGATCAAATGACCTCCAAATCTTATGGAGATGATAGAGGACTGGTAGACGAAGATTCTCCAACTTGAATCACACAAAATGGACACCAAATGAGTGAGATATGGTGTTTGGAAGATGAGAAACTTTCAGCACAAGTTTTTTTAAATTTTCTTCTTGGATCAAAATAAAAGGGAAAAATGGATATATAAAGGAGGGAACGAAGAACAATTTAAGTGGCCAATCAAGAGGTTCCACCTCTGCATCTCATGGAGGCGCATGGCCTCCACAGGGGCAGAAGGCATCTCTTCTCGTGGAGGCAACACGCCTCCACGGGGAGAGGTGATTGGCCCTCTTTTGGCTATGTCATCTCCCCTCGTGCACCTTTGTGTTCTTCAACAGTTATCTGGCCTCCGAACTCCAATTTCAAATCCGTTTTCAGATTACAAACCAGGACTCCCTCACGCATAAGGATGTCAACAAAAGTTTTACAAAAGATATGGAAATCGACTTGATAATCAAAGACAAAAACCATGCATGATAAAGACACGGGAAGTTTTGTAACTTCCAACTCAGAACTCGAAAACATATGAATGAGTAACCGAAACAACTGGAACTCAATTAGAATGATATTAATACAAATTCAAGTCCGATATTATACAAACACAAACAAACAAACACATGAACACACAAGTATGCCATTTCCTAGAAATAGTCCTAGAACATGCAATTTTACTAAAGTTGCCAAATTAAATCTAATGCATGTGCATACACTAATAAGTGTGTGAATGTGTTATACCATTTGAGCACAACGATGCAGGGACAGAAATGGATGCAATATGTGTGTGTGCACCTAGGCTTTGCATGAGGAAAGAGGTCTTAATATACCTTTGTTATGCAAAAAAAGCTTGTTCCTCTTGTAGCCATCACTTTGCTTGAAATGTTGTCCAACTTCCTTGAAGCTTGATAAACTGTGAAACCTAGATAATTAATCAATACAAAGGAGAATGTCATTTTGATATAGAATTATGCCAACATAAGACTCAAAAACTTAATAATCTCCCCATTTGGCAAATTTATGTCAAAACACCTATACATATACTAAAATTTGCAAAATGAAGATTGGTCACAAACACTCTCTCACATTACAATGAGTTTGTATACTTGGACTAATCTTCCACAAGTCTTGAATTCTTTCATGTAGTCTTCTCTTGTCATCACCTAAAATCAACTTGAAGCACAAAGTATATACAAGAGAAACATATATAAATGGCCAGATATTTAGATCAGAAAAACCATTAATATAGTCCAAATGGATACCTGTCTCCTCCTAGATAAATGCATACTATCCATCAATAAAATATCCCATCAAAATATTACAAACCCAAGAATTCAAGATATCAAATTCAAATACACAAAATAAAAACATACTAAGATTAAGAAAGCATAGATTTTAGTATCATTATTTTCTCCCCATTTTTGACATGGTATGAAGCCAAAAGGTAAAGAAAAACAATAATACCTTAAGATCATATAGCTCCTTGCTAGCCACAAGTGCCATCAAAGAATGTTCTTCTTTTGGTTGATCTCACATAATGCTTTGTGGTGGAGTTATTGCTTGAGACAAGTCTTTCTTCTAAGCTCTTGATTCTTTCCTCTTGTTGCACCACCTTAGCACCTAGCTCCTCAATCTTGTTCACAAGCCCGACTTGAAATTGTATGGCCCATTCTGGTAGAAGATTTGTGTTTGACTCTTGATTCTCACCAAAAATCGTACAGGTATCACCAACCTTTCCCTTTTCTTTGTATGACATACACCAACCGTTTTTCACAAAAACCTCTCTAAGGGAGGTAGAAGCACATCATCATCTAGCTTTGGAACTTCTAGCATCACACGAAAGTGAGTGATAAACCCTGGAAATGCAAGCTTTTTGTCCAATCTAGGTGAACTAGCCGCACTCTCAGTGTGTTCTATCAAAAGATCACCAAGGTTTAAGGGCTTGTCGATAACCAAGGCAAACACAATCTTGATCTTTTCTTTGTTTAGTTCGGATGCATTTGAAGAACCCACAAGATTTGTACATACAAAGAGATGCCAAAAGGCACTCACCTTGGTCAACTTACTTTGACCAATATAAGCTTTCTTTCCCCACTCAAACTCATTAACCTCACATAAAGTCCTCCCAATCAAATTTAGATGCTTAATATTGTCTGTATCAAGAAATTCCGAATCAATTTTAGTTGAAAGTCCAAGGAACTTATTGATACTATCCGAGGAGACTCTAAATGTTTTTCCTGTAGCACTTATCAAGGCATTTTCAAAGGTTGTACTCTCCTTATATTCAAAATAGAATTCTCTAACTAAGTTCTCATTTACAACCCCAATTGAATTTAACCATGTACCCCATTGCCTTTCAAGTACAAAATGATGAATGTAAGAACCCTCACACAAATCTACACATCTATCTTAGATAAGCTTCTTTGTCCTCATGACACCCAAAGGTTTCAACCTATTGGTTTTGGTCTTTTTAGAGGTTGAAGAGGTAGGTTTGTGTTTACATATTGGTTTTGGAGAATGGATAACTTTGTTTCTTCCCACGGCTTTGTAGAGAACACAAAAACACAAAAACACATGAGTTGAAAAGAGATCAAAATGAGTTAGTAAACAAAAAAATATAAAGAGACATATGATAAAATAATGAATCAAAAATGCATAAATGTTACTTTCAAGCACATAGGTGAATTTCACCAAAATCAACAAATGCAGTTAACAACCAAAACAATCCCATAATAGAGGTATTGGTTTCAACCACAATTACTATCAACCTCAAAACATGAAGGAATTGGTTTTAACCACAACTACTATCAATTCCAAGCAAGAAGGAACTTAATCAACTTCAAGCTAGGAGGAATTGATTGTAACTACAACTACGATCAACTTCAAGAACAAAGGAATTCATTGCAATATCAACTACTATCAACTCCAAACTAGGATAAATTTACTGCCAACACATTCTTGCAATTATTTCAAGATAGATATCATGCATTCTCATCATTCAATTATTTTAATCAATCAATATGTCAACATTTAACAAAGCAAATCATGTGAACATATCATAAAAGAGAATAAAGTCTAGCATACTATGCTCCCCCTTGATAAGTGCTCTACCTAAGATCAAGATAGAATATTGTTCACAATGATATTCACACATTCAGACATTCACACATTCAAGCAATTTTTTAACTAAATTCAACAAAATAAGCTTCACAAACTATGAGAGATACACCAAGATTTTCAATCTCTCTCATAATTCTTCTTAAATTGCTAGAATATTAAAATACTTATAAACAAAAGTTTTTGTGTGTGTGAATTTTGCTTCAAGCATATGTAGAGGAGTAATTTGATAATCAACATGCAAATCATATCCACATCTATTTATCTTAAGTTTTTCCATAAAAGGTCAAACCGATTATCATCCAGAATTTTTGCTTTTAAGAGAATAGATTTCAACATATGAGCATGTGTGTGCATGTGGCTCGTCATCCAATTTCTATTTTTCAACCCGAGCATTTATGATTTTCAACTAAATTCCTTTAAGCCTTTTATTTTATTTTAGGCTTGAATCAAAGATTTTTTTTAATTCTTTCTTTTTCAACACTTCTTTGATTTTTCTAACATAAACAAATACACTTTATGACGACTTTCACTCATCATAATGGTGTAGCCCTTTCCTACATTGGGCGACTACACAACCAAAATGTGTAGCCCTTTTCATGAAGGTGCTCGTTGAGTTCTATGTAGTTGCCGAAGCAAAATAGATACTAACCATAAGTCAACTTAAATGTACTAGTCATGAGACTTCAAGGTGTATCCACAACTTACATATATTCATACTCAACTTACTTCAACAAAACATACAAGAGAAGCAAAGTGCATTTTTGAAAACCAAGTTTTATGGCCTACAAGCACATGATCTAAAAGCTATACAAAGAGATTTACTTAAGATCATTATTTCTCAAGAGAGTAGCTTTCAAAGAATATGAAGCTCATATTTTTCAAAAATACGCCACTCAACATTCAAACAAACAATTCACCCATCATGTATAAGATCTTGGTGAACAATATCACTAAGAGATTTTTAGAAAGAAATGTCATGAGAATCATATGAACACTATACCTAGTTCTCTAAAATGACATGCTTCATGATGTAGTGCAAATAATGAGTTGAGATATGTAAAACCAAGAATGCAAGCAATAGGATATAGAGATACCTTATCAAGCATTTTTCATCAAATGCAAAGTCCTCACCCTGTTTAAGAGCTCTCTTGACTTATTTGTCCTCATGACAACATGTTGTTGGTGTTTCATTTCAAGAGAATAAGAACTTAGCATTTCAACTCAAACACATATAAAAATGACTTCCTCTAAAAGTCTTAACAAAATTATATCACCATATAGATTTCAAAAATGAACTTCTCATAAAGTCAATCAATAGATTTCGACTATCATAACAATTATGTGAGATAGCTAAGTTCATATCAAGTTATAGAGAAACAAAGCTAGCTAGCTAAATTTCTCAACAACTTGACACTAATCTTAAAGCTAACTCACATGTGCAACTTACACTAATGGTAAGAGCACTCACCCTTGACCCATTTGGTCTTGGGTGTACTTACACAAAAATTATCATGATCATTCTTGACTTTGATGTTGAACCTAGAATAGAGATTTTCAACAATTTGATTCATGAGAATATCATTGATACTCATCTCTACAACATCTTTAGCTTTACAAGCTCTATCAAGATTCACACAATTATCAACCTTCTTCATCCAATTCTTTCTAACATGCTTTTCGGGATCATCATGCTTATCAACATCTAATGTCCCAGCTGCTTCAATTTAAGGTCAATCTTCTTATCTCCAGATGCATTTCCTATTTTGCAAAATTCAATTTACTTATAACACCTTGATTTGATATGACCAACGATATTACAAAAATGACAAATAGGAATAAAATTTGAGATTGTACCTTTTGGGATTGAAAAAGTGGTGAAAGTTTATGAAGATACCTTGTCTTTCCTTTCACTTTTAGCTTTGGAAAGATTGTTCTTAGGAGACTTCTTGATCATCTTGTTCTTAGCCTTTCTTGAGGAAGGTGGTGCTATCACAAGCTTCTCCACACATTTCAAAATGCTATATCCTCCTTGAGGTTGAGCAAGATCCATGATGTTCTTCATATTGATCGAACCATTGACTAAGTCTTTGATTGCTTACTCAACAATGTTGATCTCCTCAATATATTCTTGCTCTCTAACCTTCATGATAGAAACAATCTCCTTTTTCTCAAAGACAAGTCTTTCAACCTCATCATATCTATTCATGATTTCATTCTTTTCACACATGAATCTATGTGAGGTCTCAACAAACTCATCCACTTGAGTTTTGATCAAATCATCTTTCTCCTTAACCTCTCTCAATGCTTCATCTCATTGCTCCTTAAGATTCCTAATCTTGGTCATAAGATCGAGATTGGTTGCATTCATGGGTTAGAAAGGACCTAGTTGGGCAAGTGAGGAAAGTGGGGAGAAGTGCAGTAAGTAAGCCATTGGCACCAGTTTGGGTGGCCAAGTTGAGTGTGCTCCCCATTCCGGTCAAACCTCCTTTGGTTGACCGTGTCCCACTTTGAAGGCATTACACCCATTTCTAAGTTAGTTTTAGTATTTTTTTCGTTTCGGATGGTTAGTATTTGTCTTAGAAATTTTTTGGAACATAGTGCTTGTTAATGTGTTGTGTGTGGTTTTGGTGCAGAAAGAGCTGCAATGGAGATATCCAGGAAAGAATATGAAGATAAGATCAGAGCAGAACTTGACCCCAAGGGCAAAGGGATATCCAGTGAACCAGAGAAGGAGTTTTCAGACGAGGATTAGCCATCCGTTTCCTTTATGTTTATTGCTATTAATTTAGGACTATTTTGTTTTATTTCTTTTATTTGTAGTTTCCTTTGACGACATGGACATTTTGGTTTTATTTTACATTTGATTTTCGTTTGGTAGAGTTGTTATGTGTTTAAGCTAGGTTGTGCATCTTTTGGGAAGCACATGACAACACGCATGGACAACGAACTAACTTCCTTCTAAAGGGAGTTTCTACCTTCGATTTTGTACTTCATTGCTTTAAATTTTGATGAATGCGAATTTAGATTTTGTTAATATGAATGAGCAAGGTTGAAGCATATTGATCATATACTTGGGGTGTTGAACCCTCATTCCGCAAATTATTGTGATTATGCTTGTTATTGGTTGTGCTTTATGCATGTTCATAATTTTTGAGTCGTCTATGGTGTTTCACCTCCGTTAGAACATACCTTGTGAATTCCAACAATAGGGACATTGTTGAGTTTTGGTTTGGGGGTGTGTTACGCCTTGTAGTCTTGTAGTGTCCAATTTTTCAATTTTGTCGCGTGTCCAATTTTCAAACTGTAAGCAGTATGGGTATGATGCCTCTAGCGTGTACTTTTGGCGAGTTCTTTGTATGTGCTTTGACCTTGTGACATAGTTTGGTGCTACTTGAGGGTTCGCTTGCACCGCCATGAGGTCGTCCCACCCGTTGGTGTTAAGTAGTGGGGACTAAATGTTCCCATGCCTAGTTCTAATAGTGGAGATGCTCGTGAGATCACAAACATAAGCGTTAAAGTGTGTATTTTGAGTGTATTATTGATTATTCTTAAACACGCCTCTCGTCATTTATGTCATGTGCCATAGGACTCGCATATCATTTTGTGAAGTGCGTGATGGATGCTTTCATTCCCTTTTTAGATGGTTGTGGAAGTGATATTAGGGAATGTGTGTGCACTGAATTACCTGTACTAGCCTAAACACGTTCATACCATATTGTGTGCTCCAAAGCAAAGCTTAAGGCCAAACACTTACTCTTTTATTTGGTACCACATTCAACCATATACCTAATAGCCTAAACACATGCCTACCATTGTACTAATCATGTTAGGATGTGAAATGGTGGTGATGAAAGGAATTAAGCTCTAAATGGTCAAATAGCGGGTAAAATGAAATAATCGTTGAAGATATGCAAGGAAAGGGCTAAGAATTGTACTTGTGTGCCATAAGTGCCTAAGAAAGGGAAATTATACAACTCAAAACGGAGTACAACATCGTGATTGTGAAATTGTAAAACTCAAAGGGAAATTGTACTTGTGTGCCATAATTGTGATTGTGTTATGCTAAATACGCTCAAAGCGGAGTACAACATTGAAGGCATGAATGTGGGTTAAACGATTGCCTAGAGGTTTGCGTATGAGTGATAAAAGAGCATTGTATGGGTGTAGGGATATATTCTAGCATGATTGGTGAGTTTGAACTCCAAATGTCCCTATTCTTTGTGTAACCTCATTAAACCCCATAGCTACACTATAATCGGTGGAAAAGTCCTATTTGATCCATATAAAGTCTAGTTTGGGAATGTCGGTTGAAGCATGATCTTTCACGTCCATGGCATAATGACTCTTTCCTAGGATAGTTCATTGCTTAAATTTTATGCAGAATTCATCTTTGCATACTCGTTTGTGTGGAACTTAGGACTCTGTGAGGAAAGAAAAGAGTGAATCCATGCAAGCTTTAGAATTGAAGCGAATTATGCTCAAGATATGAGAGTAAGTTGTCCCTAATTCATGAATGCCTCTAGGTGTGGGATTCGTGTTCGTATGAGCCTCCATTTGGTGTCTCCAAATTGCTCTTGATCTTGTGCATATGTTTTTCTCCTCTCTATCACACATATATGTATCATATCACACATTGGACTTGCGGCATGGTTGAATTATTGTTTAGGTGTCTAGGATTTACCTTCAGTTGGCGTTTGATTGTTTTAGATTATGTTTGATCGAGGACGAGCAAAGGTTTGGTTTGGGAGTGTTTGATCGTGCCAAATATGTAGTATATTTAGGCCCTCAAATCTGTATCTTGTGTTCTGTTTTCGTGCATTTTGGTATCTCTAATGGGTTGTTATGTGCGTAATTGTAGGAAATGGTGCAATGATGGGTTTGGAAACATGTTGCGGTGGTTTCGGCAGAAAAGGGGCAAAAGGAAAGACAAAGGATCAGAAGTAGCTCTACAGTACGGGTCAAGTGCGGGTCGAAACCGCACCCAACCGCACTCATTCCAATAGCCGGGACTTGATGCTGAAGAAGAGTTAAAGTACGGGTACAGTGCGGGTCATCCAACCGCACTCCACCCGCAATGTTGCCAAAACCAGAGAAGTTGATTTGCACCTGACGTTAAAGTGCGAGTAGAGTGCGAGTAGAGTGCGAGTAGAGTGCGCGTACAGTACGGGTCATCCAACCACACTCCACCCGCACTGTTGCCAAAACCAAAGAAGCTGACTTGCAACTGACATTAAAGTGCGGGTAATCCAACTGCACTACACCCGCACTGTTGCTCAAGACAGAGAAGTGGATTTACACCTGACATTAGAGTGCGCGTACAGTACGGGTAAAGTGCGGGTAATCCACCCGCACTATTTCCCAGATATGAGAACTAAAGATGAAGACAACCCATATAGTGCGGGTACAGTGCGGGTAATTCACCCGCACTCCACCCGCACTCCGCGTGCGCCAGTTTGTTTTCTGAAGTTTAAGTGACCTATTTTTGTATATTGTATAAATAAAATATTTGGAGAACGTTTTAGAGAGCCTTTGACCTAGATTTTCAGAGGTTTTACACACTTAGATTTAGAGTCTCTCTTTCTCTCTCACACTTGCATTCTCTACTCAACTTCAAGGAAGGTAGGAGATTGAAGCAACTTCAAGGAAGGAGATGTTCTCCAAGGGTTCTTTCTTTTTCCTTTCTTTTATTTTCCTAGTTGTAATGAGTAGCTAAATCCCCTCTAAGGGGTTGATGGAGTAGTTAGTTGGATATTGGGCATGTACATAAACTTGATTCTATATTTATATTCATGTCTATCTTTCATTGTTCTATTCTTGTTATGAATGGTTATCATTGATTTCTTGTTTAGATACATCCTCTTAGCAAGATCTCTTTGGATTATGTATGAGTATTGCATCTAGATATACATCCTATTTAGTTGATTATTGCTCTAATGAATGGATGGAATGTCATGAATTCTGACTCTTAAACTGCGGTCTTAATCTAACCTCGATCGAGTTTCCGGCACTATACATCCTAGGTCGGAGCCCGTGAAAGGATTAGAAGTCATCACTATACATCCTAGGTTGACTACGTTTACAATTGGTTGAGTCATTGATAGGTATACGAGCTTCATTTTCAGAATCCGATGAACAACCAACACTATACATCCTAGGTTGGTGGTTTATGACAAGGACACATTTTTCCTCTAGTCGTTTTAAAAGATCAGTCCGTCAATAATATTTAATAAGACCTCACAAAGCCTAAATCAGTTTGAAAACATAAATACAGTGGCAAGTGGGGTGTCGTCCACAGGGAGCGGAGTTAGCTAAATTAGTTAATGCTAAAGCAATGTTATGTATATATATATAATAGCCAAACATGAATTAGTGAAAATGTAGATTGTGAACCAACTCTACATAACACTAAATTAAATATGTAAATAAAATGAAGGGGGAAATGGAATGAAGGATATATAGATGATGGAAACTAAGGAGTTAATGGATACGAAAGTAAATACTGGGCAATGTAACAAACTTGTCAATAGCACGGTCATTCAAGGTAACCGACCTAGGATGTATAGAGTCGTTTATTTATTTCTAGAAGGTGGCCAACCTAGGATGTATAGTGCGGACCACCTATTAGGGATTAATCCTTGTAAACTACCAACCTAGGATGTATAGAGTTGGTGGTTTATCGGATTCTGGAAATGAAGCTCGTCTACCTAACAATGACTCAACCGATTACAAATAGTCACCCTAGGATGTATAGTGATGACTTCTAACTCTCTCACGGATTCCGACCTAGGATGTATAGTGCCGGAAAACACGATCGAGGTTAGATTAAAACCGCGGTTCAAGAGTCGGAATTCATGACTTTCCGTCTATTCTTTATAGCATTATACAACTAAATAGGATGTATATCTAGATGCAATACTCATACATAATACAAAGATATCTTGCAAAGAGGATGTATCTATACAAGAATTCAATGATAAATATTCACAACAAGAATAGATCAATGGAAGATAGACATGAATATCAATATAATATCAAGTTAATGTACAAGCCCAATATTCCACTAACTACTCCATCAACCCCTTAGAGGGGATTTAGCTACTCATTACAACTAGGAAACCAAGAGAGAGGAGATAGAAATAACCCTTGGAGAACATCTCCTTCCTTGTAGTGGCTCCAATCTCCAAACTTCCTTGAAGTTGAGTAGAGAATGTAAGGATGAGAGAGAGAGAGAGAGAAACTAGATCTAAGAGTGCTTAATCTGTGCTAAACGGAGTCAAAAGCTCCTTAAAATGTTTCTATACTTTTCTATTTATACTAAATACAAAAATAGGTCACTTAAGCTTTGAAAATCAGACTGGCGTGCTCGGAGTGCAGGTGGAGTGCGGGTGATTTACCCGCACTGTACCCGCACTGTATGGGTTATCTGCAACTTCAGTTCTCGGATCAGGGCATTAGTGCGGGTGGAGTGCGGTTGAATTACCCGCACTTGACCCGCATTTGGCATCGCAATGTGATCGCACTTGAATCGCACTTCCCTGTCAGGTGCAAAATCTACCTTCTGTCTTGAGCAACAGTGTGGGTAGAGTGCGGTTGAATGACCCGCACAGTACCCGCACTCTGATGTCAGGTGAAATTCTGCTCTTCTGTTCTTGATACAAGTGCGGGTAGAGTGCGGTTTTATGACCCGCACAGTACCCGCACTCTAATGTCAGATGCGGTTCTGCTCTTCTGTTCTTGGTGCAAGTGCGGGTGGAGTGCGGTTTGCTGACCCGCACAGTACCCGCAGTCTGATGTCAGGTGTATGATCAGCTTCTCTGAAATGGCAGTAGTGCGGGTAGAGTGCAGTTGGATTACCCGCACAATACCCGCACTTTATCTTCAGGTGCAACATCAGCTTTCTGGTTTGGCATTAGTGCGGGTGGAGTGCGGCTAGCTGACCCGCACTGTACCCGCACTTTATCTCTGTACTTGTATTCTGCCCTGGCTATGCGCATGAGTGCGGCTGGAGTGTGGCTGGAGTGCGGTTGCGACCCGCACTGGACCCGCACTGGACCCGCACTGTAGAGCAGTTTGTGCTCCTTTGCCTTCGCTTTTGCCCCTTTTCTGTCAGAATCACCTCAATATGCCTCCAAGCCTGTCTCTGCATCATTTCCTACAAATAAGCACAAAACCACCCGTAAGAGATACAAAAACGCACGAAAACAGAACATAAGGTAAGGATCTGAGGGCCTAAATATACTACATATTTGGCCCGATCAAACACCCCGTAACCAAACCTTTGCTCGTCCTCGAGCAAATCTAATCGAAACAATAAGACGCCAGCTGAAAGTAATTTCTAGATACCTAAACAAAACATCAATAATGCCGCAAGTCCCATGTGTGATATGATACAAATAGGTCTGATCGAGAGGAGAAAAACATATGCACAAGATCAAGAGCAATTTGGAGACACCTAAGGGAGGCTCGTACGAACACGAATCCCACACCTAAAGGTATTCATGAATTTAGGACCACTTACTCCCATACCTTGAGCATAATTCGCTTCAATTCTAAAGCTCACATGGATCCTCTCTTTTCTTTCCTCAAGAGCCCTAAGTTCCACACAACAAGTATACAAAGAAGATTTTGCATAAGATTTAACCAATGAACTATCCTAGGAACGAGTCACCATGCCATGGATGCGAAAGATCGGGCTTCAACCTACATTCCCAAACTAGACTAACATGGATCAAATAGGGCTTTTCAACCTGTTATAGTGTGGCTGTGGGGTTGAATGAGTTTACACAAAAATATGGAAATTTAGGAGTTCAAACTCACCAATCATGCTAGAATATATCCCTACTCCCACACCATGTTCTTTTCTTGCTTAAATGCAACCCTCTAGAAAACCATTTAACCCACATTTGTGCCCTTTAACGTTGCATTCCGTTTGGGCGTTTTTAGCATAAAACACTCTCATTATGGCACTGAAAGTACAATCTTTCTTTAAATTTTTCTTTTAACAAATTCCCAATTACAATGTTGTACTCCATTTGAGTTGTTACTATTTCCCTTTCTTAGGCATTTAGGGTGCATAACTTACCTCTTTCCTTGCATATTTCCAATAACTATTTCATTTTACCCGTTGTGGGACCATTATGACCCTTTTCCTCACTACCATTTCCCATCCTAACATGATTAGTACAAGGGTAGGCATGTGTTTAAGCTATTAGGTATATGGTTGAATGTGGTACCAAATGAAAGGGTAAGTGTTTGGCCTCAACTTTGCTTTGGAGCACACAATATGGTAAGTGGTGTTTAGGCTATAGAGGTAATTCAATACACATACATTCCCTAATATCACTTCCACAATCATCTAAAAAGGGAATGAAAGCATCCATCATGCAATTCACAAAATGATGCAAGTCTTATGGCATATGACATACATGACAAGAGGCGTGTTTAAGAATAATCAATAATGCACTCAGAAAACGCACTTTCATGCTTGTGTTTGTGATCTCACGGGTATCTCCACTATTAGAACAAGACATGGGCACAATGAGTCCCCAATACTTAGCACCAACGGGTGGGACGAACCCATGATGGTGCAAGCTAACCCTCAAGTGGCATCAAACTATATCACAAGGTCAGAACACATATAAGGAACTCGTCAAAAACACACTCTAGAGGCATCATACCCATACTGGATTACAGTTTGAAAAATGGACAAGCGACAAAATTGAAAAATTGAAAAATAGGACACTAACTGTACAAGGCGGAGGCGTGATGCACCCCCAAACCAAAACTCAACAATGTCCCCATTGTTGGAAAGAATAAGCATAATCGCAATGAATGGCGGAATGAGGGATCAATACCCCCAAACCGAATCTGGACATACATTCAACCATGCTCATTTATAATACAAAAACTAAATCGCATTCATTGAAAGCTGAAGTACAAAATTCGAAGGTAGAAAACTCCCTTTAGAAGGAAGATTTTTCGATGTCCATACGTGTTGCTGTGTGCTTCCCAAAAGATGCACAACCTAGCTTAAAACCACACAACAACTCTACCAAACGAATATTAAATGCCAAAAGAAAAGAATAAATAGTTTAAGCCGTTTAAAAGAAAATACAAAAACAAATACAAGCAATAAAAGTTCTGAATAATAATAAAGAACAAGAATGGATGGTCAATCATCGTCGGAAAACTCCCTCTCCGGATCATTGGCGATCCCTTTGCCCTTGGGGTTGATCTCTGATCTGATCCGCTCTTCATGCTCCCTCCTGGATCTTGGCCCGTTTCAACTCATTATCTTTCATGCTCAACTGTTCATGCAATTCCCTTACCGCTTTTGCTGACTCCTCCACACCTAGTTGAAGTTTCCTTGTCCTTCTCCCATAGTCTTCTTCAAACTCTTCTGAGAGCTTTTCCAATGCATCTAAGTTCTTGGAGACTAACTCCTTTTTGGTGGCAAGTTCCACCATTTTCTCCCTTAACCCGTTGTTGACTATTGAGAGATCATCGGATTTCGTCTTCAACTGTCCATTTTCAACCTTAAGCAAATAAACCTCCAGTTTGAGCCTTTTGTTGTCTTGCTCAAGCTCACCCAATTGTTGGAAAAGTTCGGTATTTGCTTCCTCCTCTTCGAATTCTGATTCTTGCCTTTCCTTAATGCAGTATTGGTTTCCCAATTCCATCTCCTTAACACCCTCAAAGGCTTGCACAAGGGTGAGCACCCGGCTTCTTTTCTTTCTGGAATTTGGTGCCTCCAAGACTAAACAATCACTGACTTGGCTTGTTCCGAGGGATGTTACCTTGAATTTCACACTCTTCCCTCCACAGCTGAAGGAAATGTCCCTAGAACAAATATCAACCACCATACTTGCTGTGGCCATGAATGGCCTCCCCAACAGTAGTTTCCAGTCCCTACCACTGGATTCTCCTCGTTTGCAATCCAACACAACAAATTCTACTGGCACCATCAAACCATGCACATTCACATATATTTTCTCCACGATACCAACTGGGGTGATGGGAGAATTATCCGCCATGATGAGAGTCTGGGAGGTGGGTTTGATTGACTGAATCTTCAGCTGTTCATAGACCTCTAATGGCATCATATTGATGCTAGCCCCCATATCAATGACCGCTCCCATCTTTGGTGAATTCTCTATTTGTACCTCTATGACGAAACTCCCGGGGTCTTCAAGTTTAATGGGGGAGTCTATGTCACTTCCCCTATTTTCCTTATCCGCGACCTCCACCATACTTTCCTCAGTCTCATCAACTCCCAACTGGACAACCTCTAACATATTAACATGTTCATCGGAGCTTGATGCCTTTTCCTTGTTCTTGACCAATGCATCAAAAATCTGTGCCACCTGAGTTTCCATCTTCTTCAGTGACGCTCTATAACTGTTTGCTCTTTGATCATTGGATTGCATGTAAGCTGACATTCATTGCTCAGAGGCATGCAAGGTGTTCTTGAGGGCTTCCGACCCGATACCAACCGTTTTGATCACTGTGCTCACTATCTCCTCTAGAGATTTGTCCTTCGGTTGGCTAGTGGAAGCGTGGGAATTGAAGTTGGATGGTGGGTTACTACTTGAACTTCCCCATTGATTGTTATTGTTCGCCCCTCCTTGATTGTATCTATTGTATCCCCGGTTTTGGTACCCTTGGTTATTGTTTCCTCCTTGGAAATTGGTGTTGCCACCTTGGTAATTGGTTGCTCCTAGGTGGTTGTTATTGGACCAAGACAAGTTTGGGTGGTTTCTCAACCCTAGATTATATGTATTCGAATATGGGTCATTCCTTGGCGGCCTTGGAAATTCTCCAAGGGCTTGGGCTCGCTCTTCTTAACTGAAATGCCCTTCTCCCCCTTCAATCTCCCCCATGATTGATTGAAGCTCCTTGTTCATTCTAGACATCTGAATCTGAACTTGGGTATCCTGACCTACTTCTATTCTTCCACCCCTTCTCACATGTGATGTTCTCTGTTGTGAGTTCTGGGCAATCTTCTCCAGAATGTCATAAGCTTCAACTGCCCTTTTGTCTGCTATAGTTCCTCCGTATGCATTATCCACCATCATTTGGGTTATCGGTGAAAGTCCACTATAGAAGGAGTTAACCTTCAGTTCTGGATGGTATGAATACGGTGGCATTTGAGCTAACAACAAGTTGAACCTCTCCTATGCCTCATGGAATGGTTCACCGTCCTCTTCGAAAAAGGATGCTATCTTCAACCTTAAGTCTTTAGCCTTCTGCGACAGAAAATACTTGTTGAAGAAAACCTTGCATACTTGGCTCCATATCACTAGTGATCCTGGCCTCAAGTTCATGTACCAAGTCATTGCGGCATCTTTCAGACAATACTAGAAACACCTGAGATGAAGCTGCTCCCTTGTCAGTACTGCTTGGCGAGCCATGACCGGGAAGGTTTCTAATGTGGCCCTATACTGTTTCATGAATTGGAGGCAATACTCGGTAATTCGCCCACTAAACGATGGCAGGAGGCTAATGTGCAAAGTTTTCAACTCATACTGCCTTGTTACATCATCCAGTACTATGGCAGTAGGCACATTACCTACAAACGGGAGAGTGTACTCGCCCATGGTGAGGCCTAGCTCTTCATCCCCATGTACACTTCCCTCATTCTCTCGAGCCTGCTGCTCATTCTCTCTATGATCGTCCATATTTCCTTCTAACTTCCCGGTTCTTCTACCCAACTGATTGATGTTATCGATAACTGGCAACACTGTTCCTCTTAACGATCTTCTTCTGTGCATATACCTAAAATCCTAAAATTTCACAACAAACAACGCACAACGTAAACAAGGAACAGATAGGGCAGAGCAGGAATATTACTAGACTAACCTTACTTATGCAAAACTAATTAAACAAAAATGCCGCTCCCCGGCAGCTGCGCCATTTGACAAGGACACATTTTTCCTCTAGTCGTTTTAAAAGACCAGTCCGTCAATAATATTTAATAAGACCTCACAAAGCCTAAATCAGTTTGAAAACATAAATACAGTGGCAAGTGGGGTGTCGTCCACAGGGAGCGAAGTTAGCTAAATTAGTTAATGCTAAAGCAATGTTATGTATATATATATATATATATATATATATATATATAATAGCCAAACATGAATTGGTGAAAATGTAGATTGTGAACCAACTCTACATAACACTAAATTAAATATGTAAATAAAATGAAGGGGGAAATGGAATGAAGGATATATAGATGATGGAAACTAAGGAGTTAATGGATACGAAAGTAAATACCGGGCAATGTAACAAACTTGTCAATAGCAAGGTCATTCAAGGTAACCGACCTAGGATGTATAGAGTCAGTTATTTATCCCTAGAAGGTGGCCAACCTAGGATGTATAGTGCGGACAACCTATTAGGGATTAATCCTTGTAAACTACCAACCTAGGATGTCTAGAGTTGGTGGTTTATTGGATTCTGGAAATGAAGCTCGCCTACCTAACAATGACTCAACCGATTACAAATAGTCACCTTAGGATGTATAGTGATGACTTCTAACTCTCTCACGGATTCCGACCTAGGATGTATAGTGCCGGAAAACACGATCGAGGTTAGATTAAAACCGCGGTTCAAGAGTCGGAATTCATGACTTTCCGTCTATTCTTTATAGCATTATACAACTAAATAGGATGTATATCTAGATGCAATACTCATACATAATACAAAGATATCTTGCAAAGAGGATGTATCTATACAAGAATTCAATGATAAATATTCACAACAAGAATAGATCAATGGAAGATAGACATGAATATCAATATAATATCAAGTTAATGTACAAGCCCAATATTCCACTAACTACTCCATCAACCCCTTAGAGGGGATTTAGCTACTCATTACAACTAGGAAACCAAGAGAGAGGAGATAGAAATAACCCTTGGAGAACATCTCCTTCCTTGTAGTGGCTCCAATCTCCAAACTTCCATGAAGTTGAGTAGAGAATGTAAGGATGAGAGAGAGAGAGAGAGAAACTAGATCTAAGAGTGCTTAATCTGTGCTAAATGGCGTCAAAAGCTCCTTAAAACGTTTATATACTTTTCTATTTATACTAAATACAAAAATAGGTCACTTAAGCTTTGAAAATCAGACTGGCGCGCTCAAAGTACGGGTGGAGTGCGGGTGATTTACCCGCACTGTACCCGCACTGTATGGGTTATCTGCAACTTCAGTTCTCGGATCAGGGCATTAGTACGGGTGGAGTGCGGTTGAATTACCCGCACTAGACCCGCACTTGGCATCTCACTGTGATCGCACTTGAATCGCACTTCCCTGTCAGGTGCAAAATCTACCTTCTGTCTTGAGCAACAGTGCGGGTAGAGTGCGGTTGAATGACCCGCACAGTACCCGCACTCTAATGTCAGGTGCAATTCTGCTCTTTTGTTCTTGATACAAGTGCGGGTAGAGTGCGGTTTGATGACCCACACAGTACCCGCACTCTAGTGTCAGATACAGTTCTGCTCTTCTGTTCTTGGTGCAAGTGCGGGTGGAGTGCGGTTTGTTGACCCGCACAGTACCCGCACTCCGATGTCAGGTGTATGAGCAGCTTCTCTGGAATGGTATTAGTGCTGGTAGAGTGCGGTTGGATTACCCGCACAGTACCCGCACTTTATCTTCAGGTGCAACATCAGCTTTCTGGTTTGGCTATAGTGCGGGTGGAGTGCGGCTAGTTGACCCGCACTGTACCCGCACTTTATCTCTGTACTTGCATTCTGCCTCGGCTATGCACATGAGTGCGGCTGGAGTGCGGTTGCGACCCGCACTGGACCCGCACTGTAGAGCAGTTTGTGCTCCTTTGCCTTCACGTTCGCCCCTTTTCTGCTGGAATCACCTCAATATGCCTCAAAGCCTGTCTCTGTATCATTTCCTACAAATAAGCACAAAACCACCCATAAGAGATACAAAAACGCACGAAAACAGAACATAAGGTAAGGACCTGAGGGCCTAAATATACTACATATTTGGCCCGATCAGTTTACGATGGATTAATTCCTAATAGGTGGTCCTCACTATACATCCTAAGTTGACCACTTTCTAGGGATAAATAACCAACTCTATACATCCTAGGTCGGTTACCTTTGAATAGATGTGCCTATTTATAGGTTGTTGCATTGCCCAGTATTGACTTTCGAATCCTTTAACTCCTTAGTTCCCATCATCTTTTTATCCTTCATCCCATTTTCCTTTCCTCTAGTTTGCATTGTTAAGTTAGTGTTAGTAGTAGGATAATTCACCATCTACATCTTCATCATTTTATGTTTCATTTAATATATATATATATATATATATACATTAACATTACTTTTGTTAACGGAAATTTTGCTCGGGATGAGAAATCTCAGTTAACGCCTTCGAGACCACTACCACGTAGATGGTGGCCAAAATTCATTATATATGTAACAGTGATTTATAAAGTGACAAGTAAGCAAGAATGTTTTTATTGGACATGCATAGTATGAAAATACAAAGATTCTTCTCTCTTTTCTCTCAACTCTCTCTGGGGAATGGTCGATTGTTAGTCGTATGCCTGTCGAATAGTAGTCTCCTTTTTCATTTCATTTCTTTTCTATTTATACATAGTTTGTAGGTCAACATACTGATTCTCCCTTGATTTTCTCAGTCCCCTCCTTATCGGGCGGGATTTCTTGTGTTAATGTCATTGACTTTTGGATTGACGCCCGAATTGAGAGTATCGTGCTGGAGATCAGTTTGTTTCCTTTTTTGGATTTTATTACTCATTCTGCATGCAGATAATGTTTCTAGATATGATTCAATGCATTCCTCGTATCCTTTCAGTATGATCCTTTATGGAGGTCGTTGGATATGACGATATGGTGTGGTGCGTCAACCAGGGAGGTTGATTAGTATTTTGACCTTGATATCTGAGAAGTTTTATCTAGCTTTGAGCCAAATCGGGCTTCCCTTGACCTTTTCGAAGCTAGGTGTGGCCTCGACTGACCTTTTGAAGCTAGGTGTGGCTTCGACTGATCTCGCGGCCTTTTAGGGACATTCTTCTGTGACAATCGAGGTGTAGACGAGTCTCTGGAGCACTTACGAGATGACCTCGACTTCTGGAAGCTTCTAGTTTTGGTGATGCGGGCTAGATCTGATTTTCCAGGCTTTATCCCGGATGTTTCCGGAGCCCGTCCTTGTTCCTGGGGTGGTATCGCAGTTCGGCTCTGGACAGAGAGGTCTCCTGGTGGAAGCTCTCGGGTCCGGGCTCTATCCCGGATGTTTCCGGAGTATGCCCTTGTTTCTGGGATGGTATAGTAGCTCGGCTCTGGATTGAGAGGTCTCCTGGTGAAACTCTCGGGTATGGAACCAGGTCTGGGAGGTGGAAAATTTCCCTTTGGTCCTTAGCCAATTTTGGCTATTAACAGAAGTCCCCTCTGACTTGAACACCAGACGTCGAGCTCGGGGTTGAGGTCAGATTCTTACTTCATTTGGGAAATCTTCCTCTTTTTACCGTTACCGAAATATTGGGGAAATTTCTTCATTTGAATGACATGTTGCGAACCGACTAATTATCTTTGAATTAATCTGATTGCGTTACGGCAGTCCCCGAGATTTTTTACCATTACCAGAATCTTGGGGAGATCATCCTCTTAACTGCGTAGGTAATGGGGCATGAGATGATTAGCCCGGTTTCGAGTTTAATCCGATTACGTTACTGTAATCGATTTTTTTTTTACCGTTACTAGACGAATATCTCGGTGCTGTTGCCCTTCTGCCTATATATATGTCTATTTTCGTCTTCATCTTCCTCACATCTCTTTGAGCTAAAAACTTTCTGCTGAGAAATATCTCCATAGCTTTTCCTCCGAGCTTGCTTCTTTCTGCATTCTTCGTTTTCTATAATGTCGAAAAACAGCCGTGACTCAACTGATTCCATATTCGACGGCGAGGAGGTCATCAGTCTTATTCTAGGGAAGCGGGCTAGGAGGAGTTCTGACGACGACGATTCCCCGCCCACCTCACAACGTCGGCGGTCAAGTAGGAATGTATCTATCGGGACTGGGTTCTCCAACCATCCCGACCACCCTTTAGATATCGTCGATGATGACTCCAATAAAGAAACGGCCGGTGGCGCTGCGGGTGAGCGTCGGGTCTCGGCTCCGGGTCCCTTTGGGGAGAGGCTCCCTCCCTACGATTTTCGGGTTGTTCCAGATTCCACCGTTGACCCGGTGTCGATTGACCGCTTGAGGTCAAAGTTTGGCATCCCCGACAGTGTGTCCATCTCGGTGCCTCCTAAGAATTTCAAGTTTTTTAACCCCCCTAAAGGCGTGCTTCCGATTCATGTGGCCGCTCTTGAGAACGGGGTCAGGCTTCCCCTCCATCCGACCTATCGGCGGGCTCACAACGCCATCCAGCTTGCTCCCCTCTAGTTGACGCCTGGCTTCTGGAGGCATCTGATTGGTTTCCTTGTATTATGGAGGGAACAATGCCAGATGAGTAAAGTGATGAGGGAGCCAGGTGCAGAGGAGCTGGTTGACGCCTGGCTTCTGGAGGCATCTGATTGGTTTCCTTGTATTATGGAGGGAACAATACCAGATGAGTAAAGTGATGAGGGAGCCAGGTGCAGAGGAGCTGGCTTATATCTTCCAGATTGGGAGCTTGTCTGGGGCTCCTCGAGGCCAGTTCTATGCCAAGGCAAAGAATAAGCTTAATTTCATCGTTCCTGGTGCCTCGAAGAAGGATCCCGCGTGGAAAGAAGAATGGATCCTGGCGGGGGATGACTGGGGGAGCTCGATTTTCATCGGAGGGCATGAATTCGAGGTTCCTACAGCTTTCAGTGACAAGCCCTCCTGGGACCGGGACTCCCTGCCTTCCGAGTCCGAAGCCGTCTTAAAGGCTATTCTAGCCCGGAATTATCTGAATCCGAAGTTCCCTACTGCTGAAGCTTTTGACCCTCGTAGGGTGAACAAGTATTTGTGGATTTCAGACGCTATTCCTTGTAAGTATCCTTGTGTTGCTTTGCTTCGCTTTATTACTTAGCTTAGTTCTAACATTTTCTTTTTTTTAATCTGTTTATTCTTAGTTTTTGTCGTGGAGCCGGCCACCCGTCATGTCTCACGCTCTCCTCAAGGTGGAGCTTCTCTTCCCTCCTCTGGGGCCGGACCTGCCCTGGCTTCTTCTATCTCTCCGGCTGGGTCTAAGATGGCTACTCTTGCCTCGCGAGCTTTCCGGGCTTTGGGTAAAGCTCCCCAGGTGGTTGGCCCGGCTGTTTCTGCCCCCTCGGTCGTGGCCGCTAAAGTCGCTACCCTTTCGACTAAAACACCTGATTCCGCTGCGCTTCCAATAACAAAAGCCTCAGAGGTTTCTAGGAAAGATGTCACTTCTGGGAAAGGTGTCGCTGAGGCTCCTTCCAGCCGCTCCCGGCCTCAGTCGAGCTAGACAGGGCAGGATGAGGTCCTGGAGCAGTTCATAGCATCCTGTCCGGGTGGCGGGATCTCTCAGATGGCTTCCATGCCTATGGATGTCCTTATAACCAAGGGGTCTGCTATTTTAGCTGAGGTAATTGTATTTCCTTCACGCTACTTTTGTTAATTTGTCCAGTTTCTAACTCAGGTTTTGTATTTGTAGGCCTTTAAGGTTAATGTCGTGATGGGCCAGCAGGTAGCCCTCCTCCGTGATCGGGCTGCAAAAGCCGAGGTTGAAGCTGAGAAAGCCAGGGAACTGCTCAAGCAGGCTCGGTCTTTAGTGGAAGAGGTGACTTCCAGCCAGGGAAAAATCGAGCTCGAGATGGCTGAGCTTCGCTGCGATCATGAAAGGACGAAGCAATCTTTCGATCAGGAGCATCTTTAATCTCTCCGGCGGGCTAGGCAGGGGGATTCCTGGAGATCTGAGGCTAAGAAGCTGGACCTCGAGAACCAGTCTCTGATTACTCAAGTGGCCAAGCTGCAAGCTGACGCGGAGACCTCCTTCAGTGACGAGTATTTTTATGCTTCCTTTCAGGTTGCGGAGGCTCTTCCTCCTCCCTTTGATTTATCGTCTATTGCGGGCTAGGATAGACAGGAAATAATGCTCAAAGCTGCCGAGTTATCTCGCCCTGAGGGCAACAAGGTGGTCTCTTCTAGCCCGGCAGGAACTGGGAAGCAGCCCGCTCAGTCAGACCCCTCATTCCATCTTCCTTCCTTTATCACCTAGGGTCCTAGGGAGTCTTCCAGCAAAGTGATGTCTTCTCGATCCTAGGAGGACCAATCGGGAGCTGGTGAAGAGGTTAGGAGCCCATCTGAGGATCCCCCTTTAACAGAGATGGATGTGGACAGGAGCCAGATTGGGTCCTTGGCTGCCCTTCTTGACGCGGCTGTCCCTCCTGAGGTTATGGACGTAATTAATGAAGTATTGGAGGAAGATCCAGCTGATCATCCGATGGAGCCTCTAGATAGAAGAGCGGTCGGCGAGGATAACCCAGATGGACAGCTACCTGTAGGGGGGGTTGATGCCGAGGATCAGTAGGCAGGAGGAGGGCCAGCGGAGGGGAGCCATGAGAGTCCCAAAGCTTGAAGCGGATGACTTGTTTTTGATTGCCCGGAAAAGGGGGTGGGCACCCTGTTTTGCCATTATCAATTTTTCATTTTTCTTCTTCTTTTTGTAGCCCGAGTTCGGGGGTTGGGCTCCTCATTTGGATGTAGCCTTATCGGGGGATAGGCTCCCTTTGCCCTTAACGATAAATCGAAGCGCCTTTTTGAGAACTTTATTCTGTTTCTGGTCTTGAATGGTATCCAGAGTAGCATCTGTAGCAGCAATTAAGATCCGTGTAGGGAATTATGGTGATTTTGATCCTGTACACGAAAGCAAACATTATATATATATATATATATATATATCTGTTTATATATATATATACATATATATATATATATATTATGGAGTGATAACCCAACAAAGACATTAGGAGGATTATTTAGCTATTTCATAGTCTTGGAGATCTGGAGGGCAACTATGCTCTTACACTCAGATCCTTCTTGGGGGTGGTAGCCCGACCAAGGCATCAAGAGGGCTATCGAGCTATTTCCTGGTCTCGAGATCTGGAGGGCAACTATGCTCTTACACTCAGATCCTTCTTGGGGGTGGTAGCCCGACCAAGGCATCAGGAGGGCTATCGAACTATTTCCTGGTCTCGAGATCTGGAGGGCAACTATGCTCTTACACTCAGATCCTTCTTAGGGGTGGTAGCCCGACTAAGGCATCAGGACAGCTATCGAGCTATTTCCTGGTCTCGAGATCTGGAGGGCAACTATGCTCTTACACTCAGATCCTTCTTGGGGGTGGTAGCCCAACCAAGGCATCAGGAGGGCTATCGAGCTATTTCCTGGTCTCGAGATCTGGAAGACAACTATGCTCTTACACTCAGATCCTTCTTGGGGGTGGTAGCCCGACCAAGGCATCAAGAGAGCTATCAAGCTATTTCCTGGTCTCGAGATCTGGAGGGCAACTATACTCTTACACTCAGATCCTTCTTGGGGGTGGTAGCCCGACCAAGGCATCAGAAGGGCTATCGAGCTATTTCCTGGTCTCGAGATCTGGAGGGTAACTATGCTCTTACACTCAAATCCTTCTTGGGGGTGGTAGCCCGACCAAGGCATCAGGAGGGCCATCAAGCTATTTCCTGGTCTTGAGAGGTTTATGTCGAATTCCCATACAAGGGTATAGTCCCTAACGTTGAATATAGTTGGAGACAAAGATGGAAGATAAAAGGAAAATGACTTTATTGATGATTGAGATGTAGTACATGTTTATTAGGACCTGTAATGAAAACTAAGTGGGGGTAGTCTGCTTGAGGACTCCTTTCAAGGATAGAATTTGTTCAAATGATCCGCATTCCAAGTGTGGTTGATGGGTCGTCCGTCCATGTCTTCGAGTTTATAAGCTCCATTGCGAACAACTAGCTTTATCAAATATGGCCCTTCCCAATTTGGACTTAAGACTCCATCTGACCTTTTCCGAGTGTTCAGGGTCACTTTCCTAAGTACCAGATCCCCTTCCTTGAATTTTTGGGTTCTAACCTTTTGGTTGAAGTACCTAGCGATCTTGCTCTAGTAGATTGCCACTTTCTCTGCTACCCGGTCTTGCTTTTCTTCTAAGAGGTCTAGACTAGCCCGGAGCTTGACTTCGTTACTTTCGGGCTCAAAGTGTTGTACCCTTAACGAGGTTAATTTATGCTCGATGGGGAGGACTACTTCAACCTTGAAAGCCAGGAGTAAGGTGTCTCTCCGGTAGCTGTTCTTTTTGTAGTCCGGTATGCCCAAAAGACTTCTGGTAGCTCTTCGGCTTATTTACCTTTCTTCTGCTGAAGTTTCTTTTTTAGGAGTTTCTTGATTGTCTTGTTGTTGGATTCTACCAGCCCGTTAGTCTGGGGATGAGCCACTGAAGCGAGCCTGAGGTCAATCCCCAATCCTTTACAGAAGTCTTTGAATCGGGCGTTGTTTAATTGCTTTCCTAGGTCGGCTATAATGATGAGAGGGGTCCCGAACCTGCATACCACGTTAGTCTTGATGAACTTGGTTGTATTCTTTTCTGATATTCGAGAAAGAGGTCCGGCATCGACCCATCTTGTGAAGTAGTCGATAGCCACGATAACATGTTTCATCTGTCCAAGAGCGGTAGAAAGTGGCCTAATTAGGTCGATTCCCCACATGGCAAAGGGGTAAGGTGAACTGAGGGATGACAGTCGCTCGGGTGGCTGGTGGCTCAAGTTTGAGGTTCTTTGGCAAGGTTAGTAGGATTGCACAAAACTCTTTGCATCTTGATGGATAATCGGCCAGTAGTACCCCATACGAAGCACCTGATAGGCTAGAGCTTCCCCACCTATGTGGTTCCCACAGTCCCCAGAGTGGACCTCTTTCAATGCCCACTTAGCATCATCGGGATGCAAGCACCTAAGTAAGGGGAGGGATCTGCCCCTCCTGTAGAGGTATCCGTCCACCATACAGTATCGAACTGAGAGTCTCTTAACTCTTCGGGCTTGTCCGGTCTCTTCAGGAAGCTCTCCTTCAAGGAGGTAGGCGACAATTGGGTCCATTCAGCAAGGTAGGTGATCCAGGGAACAAATTTCTCCATTTGTGGCTATGCTTGGCTGGGTGATCACTTGGAGGGAAATTCCCCTTGGTAGGGATTGGCCTCCGTTCGCCGCTATTTTAGCCAGAACATCTGCGCGATGGTTTTGGTGTCGGGGCACTTGATCGATCCTGAGTCCCTTAAATTTACTTTTCAGCAGCCTAGCTAGATTTAGGTAGGCGACTGAAAATACACAAAGTGTGTCTAATACAACCTAGAGGGGGGGGGGGGGGGGTGAATAGGTTTTAGTTGATTTATTACCAACTTTTCGACTTAATCAATTTTAATAATCCTACTCCATATTAGCAATCAATCAATCCAATATAAATATGCGGAAAACAATAAAAACACAAGGATTGATTTACGTGAGAAACCCTCCAACTGGGCAAAACTCACTGGCTATCCTTCTAGCAACATACGGTCCTCAAATCCACTATTTGAAGGAAAGTTTACAACCTAGGTTGACCTCAAGTCACACCTACTTGGTCACTAACCCTTTCACTCTACCCAACGGGCCTTTAATAGTGATTCTTGACCACAAGCTTATGCACTAACCCACTTAGTCACAAAGCTTAACAATCAATGAAGAGGTTAAACAACCTATGTGAATATGTAAAAGATATTCAAACATGCAATTAATGCTAGGCAACAATAAATGCTTATCTAAGGATTTAAAGATGTCAATAAATGCAAATCCTAGATATCAATATCTAAATGCAAATGCATGAGGATTTAGCTAGAAGGGTAGAATCGTCCTAAATGCTAGCTATTAATGAACAAAGCTCTCAACCAACAAACAACAACTCAATCATGTTATAAATGTCAATAAACATAAAGATATGCAATAAAATCACATAAAAGAGCTAACCCTAGGCAAACAAGAACATAAAAAAAAAACAATGAGATTTAGGGCATGTTCAAGTTACCTAGTCAATGAAAGCAAGAAGAATCCATGATGAGATGATGCTTGAAGATGTTAGCTGCACATGGATTTGTGTTTGGTTGAGTAAAGATGAGTTCTTAGGAGTTTCTCTCTCTAAGGGAAGCTTGGCCTCTCAAAAATGGCTTCTTGAACTCATAAAAAATGATCAAGGAAGAAGAGAGAGTATATATAAAGGAGCCCTAGTTAAAACAGCGTCATTTTGAACTTAGGGCACAAAAACCCGTCAATACCGCTAGATGGACCGCGTCGCAGGCAAGTGTCCAAACCGCGGTACACAGCAGTGCACCGTCTGGACAACAACGCGGTGCAGGGCGTTGTGCATGCAGGTGCACATGCCGCGGTATGGGCAATAGAGGCCTACTGGACAACACCGCGACTTGGGTCGCTTTGTGTGCAAATGTACAGGAAGCGGTACAGGAAGCATGACCCTGCTGAGGTATACTAGCTCTGTATGCCGCGGTGCAAGTATGTCTTGCCAAGCGGTATGGGCCGCGCTAAGAGAAGAATTTCTCTTTTCTAGGCAAACTCAACACACTAAGAGATGTGCAAAATGTGCAAGTGTGGAGTGTGAAAAGAGGCATACAATACATCATTCAATAACATGAAGATAAGAACAATAATGCATGCAAGTGAGTGTGTGCAACTAGATCTCTTCAAAGAAAGTTAAACTAGTGAGATACCTTTGAAGTGCTCTTTGAGAGAGATGATGTCCTTGAAGCTTGATCACACTCAAGAGGCCTAAATTACCCTTACAAAGAATAATCCCCAATGTGGTTTGTCAACGAAATAAGCCAATCAAAATATGAGGAACTTACAGCGACCATATTATCTCCCTTTGCCTGGTAGACCCCAGTCATCTGGTTTACAACAAGCAACGAATCGCTCTTGATCTGCAGGTAGTCGGCCTTTAGTTCGATGGCTACCTTCATCTCGGCTAGGAGGGCTTCATATTCCGCTTCGTTGTTTATAGCTTTAAACTTGAATCTGAAAAAGTGACATAATTCAGTCCCCTCCGGATCTATCAAAACTATGCCAGCTCCTCCCCCAGCTCGTCCGGATGCTCCGTCTGAAAAGAGGATCCATGGCTTGCAGCCTTCCGACCAATTTTTGACCTCAGATATCTTCTCAGGGACCTCGTTTGATGCTGAGGGATCATCTAGATCTGGGATCGCTGAGAATTCTACCACGAAGTCGGCCAAAGCCTGTGCCTTAATCGTAGTCCGGGGCTTATACTTTAAATCGAACTGAGTGAGCTCAAGTGCCCATAAAAATAGCCTTCCTGACATGTCTGGTCTTTGCAAGAATTGACGGAGGGAGTGGTCTGTCACTACTGCTATTGTGTGAGCTTGAAAATAGGGACGGAGTTTCCTCGCTGAGATCACCAGGGCATAAGTGAGCTTCTCCAGGTGGAGCGAGATATAAACCTGTTGAGTGCTGCCACCCGTCCAGTCATAATCTGTACTTGCTTGAGCGAGGTTGGGGATTCCAGGTCCAAGATAGCTTTGATTCTTTCTGGGTTGGCTTCTATACCTCTCTCATTAACCATGAAGCCCAGAAACTTCCCTGCCGTTACCCCAAAGGCACATTTGGAGGGGTTCAAACGCATCTGGTTTTCCCTCAGTATAAGGAAGGTTTTGCAAAGGTCCTCCCGATGTCCCTTTGTGGTTGGGGATTTCATGATCATGTCATCGACATATACTTCCATCGTCCTTCCTATCTCGGGCTTGAACAGTTTGTTAACCAGCCGCTGGTATGTGGCCCCTACATTCTTCAAACCAAACGGCATCACCTTGTAGCAATACAAGCCCTGCCCAGTAATGAAACTGGTTTTATCTTGGTCAGCCGGGTGCATTTTAATTTGGTTGTATCCTAAAAATGCGTCCATAAAACTTAAAAGTTTATTTCCGGATGTGGAGTCAACAAGCTGGTCGATCTTTAGTAAAGGAAAACTGTCTTTCGGACAAGCCCAGTTGAGGTCTGTGTAGTCGACACACATACGCCATTTCCCACTTGCCTTCATGACTATGACCACGTTGGCGATCCATTCGGGGTAACATACCTCTGTGACGAACCTCACTTTGATCAATTTATCAACCTCTTCCTGCACCGCCGCGTTCCTATTAGCCTTGAAATGACGCCTCTTCTGCTTGACGGGCTTGACCGTTGGATCTACTGCTTTCCGGTGGGTGGCCAACGATGCCGAAATTCCGGGCATTTCATCATGGTTCCAGGCAAAGATGTCGCTGAATTCCCTGAGAAGATCAATCAGTCCTCTTTTTACTTCTGGGTCAAGGGTGTCTCCGACCTTGACGACCTTGGAGGGATCGTCATTCCTGACGGATATTTCTTCTATTTTGTCCACGGGCTGCCCGTTGGCCCATTCCTTACTCCGTTCTTCCTTGTAGGGCATGATAGGTTCATCCTCCGGATGCCCAGGATGTTCCGCGGGCTCCTTCTCCTCCTGGATTATCCGGGATGTATCCATGTCCTCCTGGATCAATGTCACCTGTACACACTGCTTCGCTAGGGCTGTAAGATTGGCAGATACTGCGTAGCATTTCCTGGCTGCCTGCTGGTCTCCGCGTACCTCTCATATTTTTGTTCCAATCGGGAATTTCAAGACGTTGTGGTATATGGACAAGACTCCCTTCAAAGAGGACAAGAAAGGTCTCCCTAGGATAGCGTTTTAGGCCGATGAGGTGTCCACCACAACAAAGTCGGTCATTACATTCTGCTAAAGCGGGGTGACCCCGATGATTACTAGGAGGATCATTGACCCCACAGGTATGATCGAGTCCCTAGTGAAACCGTAAAGTGGAGTGGTACAGCTGTTGTAACAACGTTGCTTCAGGTTCAATTTTTCCAGGTATCCTTAAAGAGGATATCTACATTGCTACCTGTATCCACGAGCACGCGATGGACCAGACAGTTGGCGATCTGTATCGTGATGACCATAGGATCATCATGAGGTTGCACATTGTTGAAGACATCTGCTTCGGTGAATACGATCTGAGCTGACCGGGAGGTCTCTGTCGGGCTCTGGCTGACTTCGAAGATCCCTCGGCTCTCTCTGAGGTGGGGAACCTTTCTTGCGTGGATTTTCTGGGAGTTATTGGAAACGCCGGCCAATGTAGGACCTCCGCTGATAGTGTGTATCACCTAGATCTGTTGCATTAAGTCAGCCTGCTCCCCTTTCCTCTTTTCTGCGTCCTCGCGGATTTCAGCTTGTACCTCCTTTCCAATCCTGATATTATCTCTGACCTGTTGCAAGAACTCGATCAGGCATCCTCCCCTTATCAGGTCCATAATCTGGTTACGCAAGTTATAGCACTCCGAAGTGTTGTGGCCCACGTCTTCATGGAAGTCGTAGTACTTGTACCGGTTTCTCCTGTCAACTGGGGCCTTCATGGGAGCGGGCTTCTGGAGTAACCCTTTATCTCATATGGCAAGATAGACTGTTTCCCTGGAAGCATTCAAAGGGGTGTAGTAGTCATACCCTTTTTCCCCTTGCATCACTGGAGCCACTGTCCTGGGAGGCGGCGAAGCCCGGGGAGGGGTTCGTTTTGCTGTATATTTTTCTTGCCTATGCGGAGGAGCAGGGAGGCGATAGGTCGACCTGTTGGGAGGTTTATTCTGAGCTTTCTGCACTGGCTCAAATTTAGGGGCTTCTTTCTTCAGACGCTTTACCGTTCTCATGTCGTCATGTTCTATCTTAACCTTGAGTTGTTCGTCGATCTCGACCTGCTCAAGAGCCCGGTCATAGGCCTCCTGGTAAGTCTTGGGGGCTCTCTTGGCGAAAGAACGGAAAAGCTTTCCTGCCCAGAGGTTTCGTCTGAAGTTGGCGAGGGTTTCTTTTTCAGTGAAAACTCCCATTTGTATGACCTCCTTGTGAAACCGCTCTACGTACGATCGAAGAGTTTCACTCCGCTCCTGAATCACATATTGAAGGTGTATGGGATCTTTCGGGCGAGGTTTAACTCCTTAGAATTGTGACCAAAAATCGGTTGACAGTTTTGTGAAAGAATCCACGCTACCAACGGGCAGTTTCCTGAACCAGGTTTTCGCATAGTCAGTCAAGGTCGTTGGAAACATTCTGCACATAGCTGCTCTGGTAGTGTTCTGGACTTCCATCTGTTGAACGAAGCTCTCTAGATGGCTTAGAGGATCTTCCGTTCCAGAGAACTTATCTGCTGGCATTTTGAATTTTGGGGGGAGCTCTGCTTCCCGGATCCTCCTAGTGAAGGGAGCGTTCATCTCGCTCAGGGGATTCTTTTTGTCCTCCTTACTCTTTCCCTTCCTTATTTGCTGGACCTCTTTTTGTAGCTTTGCCAGCTGATCCCTCAGTCGCTTGTTCCCAGGTCTCTTTGAGTTAACCTCAGATTCCTCGCTGTCGAATCTATTCTGATGAACTGGCAATTTCTATCCGGTCCTCCTGGACATGATCTACTCGGGGAGTTTGTCTACTTTCCTCTTCTGGGGCCCGAGTAGTTCTCCTAGATGTAGTTGGATGAGATAGCCCTCGGGGCTTCCGGGTAAAACATCCGCGGCAGACTTAACTAGCCGGGGTTGATATTGTGAAAGTCTTTTCGGAGCCGGGGGCATGGGTCCCAGCCTATCCCGGATCGAACGTTGGGGCCCTGATCTATCTCGAGCCGGCTCTGGAGGAGGAGGTCCTAGGCGATCGAAAGCAGGTGCTCTAGCTCCGAGCCTGCTCGGCTCTCCCTGATCATTCAGGTTGGTTGGCTGGATTGTGATGCCTTCAGCGAGGAGGCGGATGCAGATGGATTCTACGAAGGCTGCCGCTTGTTGGTTGAGTGCTGCCTGGCTCACTATGGGGTGGCCAGTAGCCCGCGTATTGGTTGTCTGGATCGGAGCTTGACTACTATATCCAGACTTTCTCCCCCTTCATAGGGCTTTTCGGGTTGGCCTCGCCGGAGATTGCTCCGGGACTCTGTGTTGTCCTTGGGAGGAGCGGAGCCTGATAGTTCCTGTAAAACAATGAAAATATAGATGCAAACGATTGGTTAATTGTCTGAAGGAATGTTTGTTCCCACAGAGCCTGCTCGACTCTCCCTGATCATTCAGGTTGGTTGGTTGGATTATGATGCCTTCAGCGAGGAGGCGGACGCAGATGGATTCTACGAAGGCCGCCACTTGTTGGTTGAGTGCTGCCTGGCTCACTATGGGGTGGCCAGTAGCCCGTGTATTGGTTGTCTGGATCGGAGTTTGACTACTATATCCAGACTTTCTCCCCCTTCATAGGGCTTTCCGGGTTGGCCTCGCCGGAGATTGCTCCGGGACTCTGTGCTGTCCTTGGGAGGAGCGGAGCCTGATAGTTCCTGTAAAACAATGAAAATATAGATGCAAACGATTGGTTAATTGTGTGAAGGAATGTTTGTTCCCACAGAGCCTGCTCGGCTCTCCCTGATCGTTCAGGTTGGTTGGCTGGATTATGATGCCTTCAGCGAGGAGGCGGAAGAGGATGGATTCTACGAAGGCCACCGCTTGTTGGTCGAGTGCTGCCTGGCTCACTATGAGGTGGCCAGTAGCCCGCGTATTGGTTGTCTGGATCGGAGCTTGACTACTATATCAAGACTTTCTCCCCCTTCCTCGGGCTTTTCGGGTTGGCCTCACCGGAGATTGCTTCGGGACTTTGTGTTGGCCTTGGGAGGAGCGGAGCCTCATAGTTCCTGTAAAACAATGAAAATATAGATGCAAACGATTGGTTAATTGGGTGAAGGAATGTTTGTCCCCACAGACGGCGCCAGAAAGTGTCAACAGAAATTTTGCTCGGGATGAGAAATCTCAGTTAAAGCCCTCGAGACCACTACCACGTAGATGGTGGCCAAAATTCATTATATATGTAACAGTGATTTATAAAGTTACAAGTAAGCAAGAATGTTTTTATTGGACATGCATGGTATGAAAATACAAAGATTCTTCTCTCTTTTCTCTCAACTCTCTCTAGGGAATGGTCGATTGTTAGTCATATGCCTGTCGAATAGTAGTCTCTTCTTTCATTTCTTTTCTTTTCTTTTCTATTTATACATAGTTTGTAGGTCAACAGACTGATTCTCCCTTGATTTTCTCAGTCCCCTCCTTATCGGGCGAGATTTCTTGTGTTAATGTCATTGACTTTTGGATTGACGCCCGAATTGAGAGTATCATAGTGGAGATCAGTTTGTTTCCTTTTTTGGATTTTATTACTCATTCTGCATGCAGATAACGTTTCTAGATATGATTCAATGCATTCCTCGTATCCTTTCAGTATGATCCTTTATGGAGGTCGTTGGATATGATGATATGGTATGGTGCGTCAACCAGGGAGGTTGATTAGCATTTCGACCTTGATATCTAAGAAGTTTTATCCAGCTTTGAGCCAAATCGGGCTTCCCTTGACCTTTTCGAAGCTAGGTGTGGCCTTGACTGACCTTTTGAAGCTAGGTGTGGCTTCGACTGATCTCGCGGCCTTTTAGGGACATTCTTATATGACAATCGAGGTGTAGACGAGTCTCTGGAGCACTTGCGAGATGACCTCAACTTCGAGGAGCTTCTAGTTTTGGTGATGCGGGCTAGATCTGATCGTTCCGGGCTTTATCCTGGATGTTTCCGGAGCCCGTCCTTGTTCCTGGGGTGGTATCGCAGTTCGGCTTTAGACAGAGAGGTCTCTTGGTGGAAGCTCTCGGGTCCGGGCTCTATCCTGGATGTTTCCGGAGCCTGCCCTTGTTTCTGGGATGGTATAGTAGCTCGGCTCTGGATTGAGAGGTCTCCTGGTGAAACACTCAAGTATGGAACCAGGTCTGGGAGGTGGAAAATTTCCCTTTGGTCCTTAGCCAGTTTTGGCTATTAACAACTTTAGACATGACTAATCTTAGCTAGCTCCGCTCCCTGTGGACGACACCCCACTTGCCACCATACATATGTTTTTCCAAACCAATTTAGGCTTCGTGAGGTTTTTACAATTATCGTTGAGGAATTGATCTTTTTAAAACGACATGAAAACCGTTCGTCACTCGTTGGCAAGCTTTCAAGCATTTCCATAACTTCAAGAGCAAAAGGTATATTCACTTGACTTTGTCTCTTGAAGAGTTTAGGTGAGCACACACACACTTTATGCATGCTTTGTTCATCTTGCATTTGTGTTCTTTATTGTTTATATGTGTGCATCCATTACACATTTCACACTTACACCTCATTGTTAGATCTAAGTGTGGTTTTATGTTGTGTAATTCGTTTCCGTTTGTGTGATAGAAAATGTCCGCGCTTGCATGATGGTATGCATGTCTTAATGTGATGGTTGACCATTTGAGAAGGTCCTTTCTTCTCTTGGATACCTGTTAGATTTGGTTTGGTTATTTGGAGTAAGTGTCTAGTATCAAAAGATTAGTTTTTCAATGGTTTAAATGTTTTTCAAAACTGACCTTTGTATGGTCTTGTGACCATACGTTTTATTCAAATATCCAGTTTGTGTTTTGAAATTTTTTGGACAAACTAGACACACATACCTTTCCAACGGTATATAATTCATAATATTTAATGACCGTTTGGATTGGTTTTGAAATCTCCAAAGCGACCATTAAAACAGAGGATCTCTGTTGTTATCCAAATATGACCTTTGGTCACTCATATGACCATAAATATTTCTACAGACATCGAAATATCATTCTGTAAAAAGGATTAGAAAGTAGATATCCATACCTTTCCAATGGAATATAATTTGATAAATTTCGATGTCGTTTGGTTATGTTTTTAGCAACTTGAAAATAGAATGTTGTGCTGATTTGCTTATGAGCAGGTTCCTACCAGCGCATTCACCCGTGTAGACGTAGTATACCCATGCACTGTGTCGTTTTTGCCCAGATAATTGTGTTTTAATCTTTCTCAAAATGATGTAGTTTCACTTGGATCATATATATACTTCATCTTCTTCCCCAATTAGACCAAGAGCTCATAAAATTATAATATAGTGAAAGAAAGAGCTCCCATAGAGAGAGAAAGCTTCAAGCTTTGTTCTTTGTTCTTTGATTCTCCAAACCCAAAACTCATGCATCCATGACATCCATTGCATCAATCACACATGGGTCTTCATCAATCTTGACTTGGTAAGTAAGAACAAACATCTTATCTTCATTTATTGTTCTTTAAGTCCAAGATTTCGTTATTAATGCATAAGATTTGTATAAATCATTTTTGAATGCATTATTTTGTTGATTGATAACATGATTGGGTTTGTTTTATGATAGCTTAATTGATTAGGTCATTTTTGCCTAAAACATAAACATTCATTTGTGATTTATTGATAACTAGGTTGATAGAATTGTCTTTTAATCAACTAGTAAAGCTTATTGAATGTTTATGCATGTTTTGTGTAACAATTAGTTTGTTGGAAATTCTTTACACAACTAATTGAGTTTTTGTTTTTGATAGACATAGGTCTAAGACTTGCATTTATTGTATGACTATATGCTTTGTCTCAATCACATGAATATATGCTAAGTATATGTTGAATACATTGTGAGCATATTTGTTGATTCATTGTGATTGTTTGTGATAGCTAGGATTGTTGTTATTGATAACATCTAGCTAAGCCTTTATGCTTCGCATTTAGACATTTGACAACTTGGATTTATTCCTACAAACTTCTAGTTGAGCAATTTATGTTGTCTAGCATTATTTGCATTGAGCATCATTTACATGATCACATAGACATATAGTTCTCTTCATTGAGTCAAAGTCTTGTGGCTTCTAGGTGAAGTTGCACAAGCATTGATGTCTTGCAACCAAAGATTGGTTGGCAAGCATTGGTTGCCAAGTGCCACTGTAAAAGGCCTGCAGGTAGAGTAGGAGGTGCTTGTGCCAAGAGTAGTGGATTAGGGGATATCACTAGGGACTGAATCAAGAGTGGTGAGTGGTAGTGTCCATAGCCTGAGGTTGTCGAGAGTGAGAGTCCGAGTATCACTTGAGGGTGTAACCTTTTATTCATATAGTGGATTTCTGTGGCTCAAGTGGCTAGCACGGCTAGTCCCGTAGTTTTTTCTCCTTTGGAGGGTTTCCACTTAAAAATCAAGTGTTCTTTAATTTCTGCACTTTACTTGATTTTTATTGTTTGATTGTTTGGGTTAATTGTGATTAATATTGACTAATCCAAAAAATTGGTAATTAATTGGATTAACCACCCATCCACCCCCCCTTTAGGTTTTTTAGACACACGTTTGAGTTGTATTTTCAAATCTCTTTGGAAGAGATCTTAAGATATAAATATTAGGTTTAATTCGATGAAGCCCCTAATTATAATTGGACCTAATAATGTGTTTAGTTTTAATAGTTAAAACTTGGTAAATACACATTTAATAATTCTAGTCTTAGTAAATAGTTTACATAGATTAGAATTATCACTAATGAACTAGATTTTTCAGAGTTAAAAATCATATTAGTTTATTAGTTATTGAAATAGGATTCTAATAATTTGTGATTAATGCACTAGACATTTAGATTGAAATTAGCCGTTTAATATTGTTTAATTTAGATGCATTAATATTAATAGAAAACCCTAATTATAAAATAGTGAGTGGGAGAGGGATATATGATATTATATCCTACGGTCTCCATCATTAGTTCAACACAGTGAGATTCGAGTGGGGTTTCGTGCAGCTTTTCTTTCATCTTCCCTAAGGAAGGTTTCCATAAGAATCAATACCAAGGTTGACTCCCTAACAGATAGGAATTCTGATGGGATTTCGGGATTGACCGACCCTAAGGCAGCAATTCTCGAGTTAAGCTCATGAGATCTGAAATGATGGGTTACGCTCAAAAGGTTTTAATTAAATTGGTTAATTGAAAACCTGAATAAATAAACGACGGTTGAATGTTATTAGAATAAGAGCTATTCTGGTTTATTATTTGATTGAGAATGTCTCGATCCAACATGCAAGAATTTGACCGACCCTAAGGCGGCACTTGCTTTTGGTATGTTGGATTGTCGTGGCATAGAAACATTGTTTTCTTAGGGTTGTTCTTGTTCATTAAACATTTTCATGCATCATGTTTAATTTTATGCCGAACATTCACACATGTTTTGAATGTATGATTGAATGAATTCTTAATTTATGTTTTTACAGCCTTGTCAACTACACTGTTACAAATCCTTGCCAATGACAAATTAACTGGTGATAACTACACTAAATGGAAACATAAAATAAATGCAATCTTGGTCACCAAGGACCTAAAGTTTGTGCTTACGGAGGAATGTCCTCTAGTGCCTACTGCCAATGCCGTATAAACTGTTCGTGAGGCATATAGAAAATGGGTCTCATCAGATGAGAAAGCCCGAAAATATTTGTTAGCCAGTATGACAGACGTGCTTGTCACTAAGCACGAAGCAATATGTACTGCATTTGAAATAATGGAGTCATTGCAGGCTATGTTCGGGCAGCTCTCTGAGCAAAAGCGGCACGAAGTTGTTCGTTCCGCAATGCTTGCTCGAATGAAAGAGGGCGCATCTGTTCAAGAACAAGTCCTAAACATGATGTCCTATTTCAACACGGCAGAGATCAATGGCGAGGCCATTGATGAACCCAGTCAGGTAAGCATCATACTGACGACTCTTTCGAAGAGTTTCGATCAGTTCAAGAGTAACTATGAGATGAACAAGCTAAAGTTCAGTCTCACTCATTTGCTCAATGAGCTCACTACTTTTGAGTCCTTGACTAAGGACAGTAAAAGTAAGACCGGTGAGGCAAATGTTACCAAATCATCTTCCTCTAGAAATAAAAAGAGGAAGATGTCTGCTAGGAAGGCAAAGGGTAAGCCCAAGCCCAAGAAAGCCCAAGGCAAGAAGAAGGGCGCCTCCACCAACCAAGGCAAAGGAAAATGTTTCCATTGCGACAAGGTTGGACACTAGAAGAGGAACTGTCCTCAGTATCTAGAGGAGGTTGCTAAGAAGAAGAAAATGAAAGGTAAGTATGATTTACTTATTCTAGAGTCGTGTTTAGTGGAAGATAATTCTACACCCTGGATAGTTGATTTGGGGGCCACTAATCATGTTTGTTCTTCTATCCAGTGGACTGATTCTTGGACATAGCTTGAGGAGGGAGCCTTCTCTATGCGTGTTGGGTCGGGGGATATCGTGTCAGCAAGAGCAGTGGGTGTAGTTAGACTACAATTTGGAAGTTGTTTCATTGTTTTGAATAATGTATTTTTAATTCCTTGATTTACTCAAAATTTGATTTCAGTTTCAAAATAGTTGGAACAATTATATTATATTTTTTTAATAATAAGTCTGTTATTATTGCAAAGAATGGTTTGAATATATGTTCAGGATTAAATGAAAACAACTTGTATGTTTTAAGGCCGTTAATACATACTACACTGCTCAATGCTGAAATGTTTAAAGTTGAAAAACCAAAAACAAAATGACAAAAGATTTCTCCAGAAAATGAAATGTATCTGTGGCATCTAAGACTTGGCCACATGAACCTTGACAGGACAGATATACCAGTTAAAAGCGGACCTTTAAGTGAGTTAAAGGTTGGCACCTTACCTATCTACGAATCCTGTTTAGAAGGTAAAATGACCAAGAAACCTTTTACTGGAAAATGGCTTATAGCTAAAGAACCACTAAAGCTTATACATTCAGATGTCTGTGGAAAAATGAATGTTAAAGCAAGGGGTGGTTATGAGTATTATGTCACCTTTATAGATGACTACTAGAGATACAGATATGTCTACCTAATGCAACGGAAGTCGGAATCTTTTGAAAAGTTCAAAGAATTCTGAGTTAAAGTTGAGAACCAATTAGGAAAGACTATCAAATCTCTAAGATCGGATCGTGTAGGTGAGTACCTTGACCAAGGGGTTGAAGACTTTATGGTCGAGTATGGGATAGTGTCCCAACTCACAGGTCTTGGTACACCACAACAGAATGGTGTTGCGGAGAGGAGAAATAGAACCCTAATGGAAATGGTGAGATCTATGATTAGTTTCTCATAATTACCAAATTCATTTTGATTGTAGTGCCATCCAAATTTGTTCCTAAGACTTCCTTAGAGTTGTGGAAATGTGGTAAAGCTAGTTTGCAACATTTTCGCATATGAGGGTGTCTAGCACATGTGCTGAAGAATAAAAGTGGAAAGCTAGACCCTAAATCTGTGGTCTGCTTGCTTGTAGGATATTCCAAGGAGACAAGAGGTAGGAATTTCTATAGTCATGAAGATAACAAAGTGTTTGTATCGACAAATGCAACGTTTCTTGAGGATAGCTATATTAGTGATCAAAAACCTCGTAGTAAGATTGTATTGAATGAAATGGAGCTTGGTACAAATAATGCTTAGTCAACATGAGTTTTTGATTCATTGACATTTGATACTCAGATGATTCCTTGTCAGGATACACTACAACCTAAACATAGTGGGAGGGTTGTAAGACAACCTGAACGTTATTTGGGTATATGTGAGGGATGAGATGTCATTTCTACTTATAGTGTGGATGATCCATTGACATTTAAGAATGCAATGGAAAATCTTGACAAAGAGAAGTGGCTTAAAGTTATGAATCTCAAAATGGAGTCCATTTACTCTAACTCAGTCTGGGAACTTGTAGACTTACCAGATGGGGTAAAACTCATAAGGTGTAAGTGGATCTATAAGAGAAAGAGAGGAATAGACGGGAAGGTAGAGACCTTCAAGGCAAGGCTAGTGGCCAAGGGTTATACCTAGAAAAAAAGGTCAATTATGAAGAGACTTTTTCGCCAGTAGTCATGTTTAAGTATATTAGGATTCTTTTATCCATTGCTGCCTATTTCGATTACTAAATTTGGCAAATGGACGTCAAGACTGCATTTTTGAATGGCAATCTTGATGAGAGCGTTTACATGATGCAACCAGAGGGATTCGTGTCTCTAGATCAAGAGCAAAAAGTTTTCAAGTTGCAAAGGATAGTTTATAGACTTAAGCAAGCATCTAGATCTTGGAACTTAAGGTTTGTTGATGAGCCTTGTGCTTGTGCCTATGGCTTCGAGCAAATTGTTGATGAACCTTGTGTCTATAAGCGCATCATTGATAAGAAAGTAGTTTTCTTAGTCTTATACGTAGATGATATTCTACTCATTGGTAATGATGTAGGGGTATTATCGGAAGTAAAGGGCTGGCTGGCTGGCTAGCCAATTCCAAATGAAAGATTTAGGAGAGGCAAGTTATGTTCTAGGGATAAAACTTATAAAGGATTGTAAGAACAAACTCATAGCATTGTCTCAGGTAACGTATATCGATAAGATTCTTATGCGTTTTTCAATGCAAAACTCCAAGAAAGGTAATTTACCTTCCAGGCATGGGGTTCACTTGTCTAAGGAACAGTTTCCTAAGACACCTTAAGAAGCTGAGGATATAAGACGTGTTCCCTATGCATCAGCAGTAGGTAGTCTCATGTATGCTATGTTATGCACGAGACCGGACATCTGCTTCTTAGTGGGAGTAGCCAGTAGATACCAGTCCAACCTAGGATTGGATCATTGGGTTGCTGTCAAGACTATTCTCAAGTATATTCGGAGAACGAGAAACTATATGCTAGTGTATGCTAGACAGGATTTGATCTCGTTAGGATATACGGATTTTGATTTTCAGTTAGACAAAGATTCTAGGAAATCCACGTCTGGATCAGTATTCACCCTTGGTGGTGGAGCCATTATGTGAGGGAGTATTAAGCAATCTTGTACTGCTGACTCCACCATGTAAGCCGAATATGTAGCCGCCTGTGAAGCTGCTAAAGAGGTTGTTTTTCTCTGAAAATTCTTGAGTGATCTGGAAGTTATTTCAGATCTAGATAAGCCCATCACACTTTATTATGATAACAGTGGTGCTGTGGCTAACTCCAAAGAACCAAGAAGCCACAAGAGAGAGAAGCATATAGAGAGGAAATATCATCTCATCAGAGAGATAGTGTAGAGAGGAGATGTGACCGTGACCAAGATAGCGTCACAAGACAATTATGATGATCCATTTACGAAGACCTTACCGGCTAAAGTGTTTATAGGTCACCTAGAGGGTCTAGGTTTACGAAACATGTCTCACATGCTTTAGTGCAAGTGGGAGATTGTTAGGGTTTTTGCCCTAAAGCTTGTAATTTGTAAATGTGAATTGAACATATATAAAAGAAGTAGTTTATTCATTCAAATTATTTCATACTTTTATATAACATGTGTATTTAACATCCAAGATTGCAGGATATAATTTCAAACTGCGTATATGAATGTCATATACAGATGGATTCAGTTTGAAACGAGCAATCTAAAGAGTCCGTAGATAACAAATAAAGCTGGGTACTTTATTTGTGGTTAATCTATACCTGCGGTCCATGCCGTAATGTACGGTGATCTTATCTTGGATCATTCATATGGTGATATGAGAATGAAGGCACCTTGTATGATGTGATCATATAGGAATGGGCCACGATATATATGAATCTCTCAATAAGATCTGTTACATGATGAGATTCATATATATATATATATATATATATATATATATCAACAAATGATGGCTATATATGGGTGATCTTAATCATGAGTGTCTTATCGACCCCTTCAGGTTAGATCGTGGTTTTTGATATACCATGGGTGAGATCGGAGTTACATTCCCGATCAATATGCTTCGTATGTTTTAATCGCGGTTTGGCTTGTGGCTGGGAAGGTTTGTACATAATAGTGGAATCCACTCCTTCTTGCGAGAAGCAGCCAGTAGTTCCCTTACGGGCTGATTAGGGGCTTGAACAATATGAGCACTCTCCTAATTCCTTGAGGAATGTAGGATTTATTGTTCATTAGAGAATCGATGGTACTTAATGGAAAAGATGTAATTAGAGGGGTATAACGGACATTATGACCTAGCTCTAATTATGAACTACTTGTGGAGGATTATACAATATGTAATAGCTATATCGATGGACACCGAAAGTTATTGGTTTGTGTAAAAACATCTACAGTTGAGAGAATGCAGCTTCGGGTTTTTAGTGGAATAACACCGAAGTTAATAATCATGAAATATTAATTAAATTGTTTAATTAATTATTTCTAAGGATTATTGGAGCTCAAAATACTTTGGGTCCATTAAGTCCCCTTGCTTGCCCGATTAATTAAGGTAACAAGAGTCACGGTTAATTAATTGGATTGTCTAATTAAATGTGTTACCAAAGTGACACGTGTCTATTCGGGAATTAATTGAATAATGAGATTATTTAATTAATGAATATTAATGATTATGTTAATTAAATAATTAGATTATTTAATTGTGCAATTAATCATTAGATGGAGGGCGTTGATTGATATTTAATTTTGAATGAAGATAAGATAATTTGATTATTTTTATTTAATTAAATATTTAAATTTGAATTTAAAAGAGTTTGAATTCAAATCAAATCAAAGATATTAATATTAATTAATATCTTTAAAGATATCATATATCTTTAAAAGATTTGATTAATTAGTTTTATTAAAATATATATATATATATATATATATATGATATATGTTTTTGGAAACTAAGACAATATAACATATATTCAGAATTGAGAATCAATTTTTGAACTTACAGAACCAAAGAAGAGAAAAGAAAAAAAAAACCCTAGAAAGTGTTCTAGGTATTTTTTGGCCAAAGGAAAAAAATAGTTTTCTTCTTTTCTTCATCCTCCTTGTTCTTGAGCACCGTGACACGCTCAAACGCCGTTACCTATCCCGGGAGATAGCCAGGAAGATCTTGTGATTCAAATCAGGAAGCATATCGAAAAGAAGAAGGAGCCTATAAGCATTGGTATGAAATAGTTTCATCTCTTTCTTATTGTTTTCAATTATTACTGTACAATTGATTTAATTGATGATTGCATTGAAATTTAAAAACCTCTTTCCGTTGCGCAATCCAAAATGTGGAACATACACTTACAATTACAAAACAACTCATATACATAAATAAAAAATGTAAGGATAGAGAAATGTGACACATGATTTTTACTTAGTAAAACCTCCTAAGAGGAAACATCCACATGTTAAATCTACAACCAGTGGCAAACCGTAATCCAGTATGACAAATAAAAGATACACACTCAAAGATGTGTCCAATCCTATGATACACTCTCCAAGCTATCAACTTTTATTCTACCATCGGGCCTAGTCAACCACTTTGCCTACTCCAAATCCAAGATGTAACTATCACTCCTTTAGGTAGCAACTTCCTATCCAAGACGCTCACGCCTCTAGGAAGATTCCATGCATGACTATCCGGATCCTCCCGATCCTAGCTAAGATTTTCTTGCTTGATTATCCGGATCCTCTAGATCCTAACTGTTGACGATGATTTTTGGATTATGTAAATTCAATCACGCATCACACAAGGTATGTAGAATTTGCAATTATATAATCAAATCAAGAAGAAATAAAAGAAATAACGCAAGCAAGTTTTTACGTGGAAAACCCGAAAGGGAAAAAATCACGGTTGTCGGAGACGGCGAGAGGGAAAATTCACTATGAGTAATATGACATACACACTCAACCTTACTTGCTCTCTTGAATATCTAATGATTTGTTAACCCTTGTTGGGTATTTTTAAGGTCTATTTATACATGTATAAAACCCTAATTCTTTTAATAAGAGTAAAAGAAAGGTAGTAGTGATTTAATTAAACTCTGACTTGTTGGAGTCGTTTCAATCGCATCAGGACTTTGCCTGTTTTGAATTATGATAACTGATAAGGAAATCTGTTTCCTTATCAGAGTATGCTTCTTGTAACCTTATTTGAGGAAGATTCTTCTTTACGTGTTTGAGTCGTAATAATGTTATCAACATGCTAATCATCTGAACGTATCTAGACATTGTCCATGTGTCGCTTAGCAGACTGTCTTACAAACCCGATCAGATCTCTTTTACCTCTGACCAGGGATCTTCACCAGATCAAGTAATTATACCTGATCATTCAGGTTTCCCCCGATCGTTGTTTTGATAACCCGATCAATCTAATTACCTTGGTCGAGTACTTCCAACTCAACCATCTAAGTAACTCTGATCAGTATTGTAGGGTTATATTCTAATCATTTTAGGTTGGTTCAATTTAGTTGACATTTGTTGACACTTCACTGGTTGTCCACATGTAACACGATGTTTATGCTGACGTGTTATCTCTCCAAATTATACCAATAACAAACTCCCTTAAACATTCAAACTGAGCATCTCGCTTAATAGAAATAACTCGCTCGGTGAGACATGTTTAACTTGGAAGCCTTTTGTCATATAACTCATTAATGCTATTTACTATTGGACAGTTGGTCTTCAATTTCAGCCACAAACATTTGATTTGCCTCGTTGATTTGACGCGAATGATGTAACTATCGGCGGCGATTTAAATTTCAAACGGTGCGTGATCTTCGGGATTCTCATGCCAACCACCACTCTCGTATGACGTCACCCTCGCCCATACATATTTTCGAATCTCTTAGTTTTTCCCTCTCTCGTAATTTTTTCTTTCAAACTACAAGACTCTTCATCTTCTAAGTTTCCTTTCTGCTTTAAAGACTTTTTCAGAGTCCTTCGTTGTCCACCAGATCTTCATCGTGCTCACTTCAAACATCAGGTATGGATTCTGTTACCCGCCATCGTTATGTCGAATTGTTGATTCATTATATTGGAATAGGTAATAAGGAAAATATTGCTAGAATTGAATCCATTTAAGGAGGATTTTTCCAAAATTTCTCTTAACCCACTCAACCTACTCCCTTTAACGTTGATTATTCAGGGGCTCTCCCCAAATTTCAACCCACTCCTTTCGAATCAAACATTGCTTACCCTACTGTTTCTTCTCCAAACACATACCCAGATATGTCAAAGAAAACTTGATCTGGTCGGGGAGGTAGACCAAGCTCTAGGAATTCCTCCGCAATCGACTTGAAGATCCCTTCCCAACTTCTGAAAATGGAAGATGTTCCCAAAAGGCGACATGCTTTCCTTTTGAAGTTCTCAGCCATGCATCCATGCGCCTTTGATTCGGAAGTAAATGTAGTAGATGAGCCTGAATTGGTAAAGTATAGTGAAAGATTTTATCTCCCTAGGTTGGCTGAACTTTTTCTGAGCGGAGATCGCGCTATCTGGAACCCTCCTCCGGGTTCTGTGGCAATTTACCTGGCAATGCTCAAGCCTGGGGTCACATTGCCCCTTCAACCCTTCATCGCCCGATTCCTAGCTGAAGCTGGGATTGCCCTCGCTCAACTTTCACCAAACTGCTAGCGGGTGTTGATGAGCTTGTGGCACATGTGGAAGCAAATCGGTACCAAGTACCCCCCGACCCCATAAGAAATCCGTAAATTTTACACTTTGGGTCAGTCAGACAATGGGGGTACTTTTTACCTTCAGTCCATCTCCATTATGTTGGGATTATGCTCAATAGCAAGAGTGTAATATTGTAATTGACAATCTTTTCATATAAATAAAGTGATTTCTGATTCTGCAAAATCTTATAGCATTTATAATTATAATTGTCAAGGTAAATAATCATAAGGTCAAAAGACTATGAGATATGAAGAATTGTTTGTACATCCGGATATGTATGAGGTTGACACAATTCTTTAGTTAGTCTTGAATAACGTTCACAACTTAAGTTAAAGGTTGGGCACCTCTATCTTGATAAAGTTGTAGAATTCTTTTACTAGCATTTGAGTGGGATCAAATGAGTTATGATGAGTCTAAAATCATCGAAAGGTTTTCGAGTAAAAGAATCTAGTGCACTGGGTGCATTGAACTGGATCACAATGAAATACTTTATCTAGAACCGTCACTAGATATAAGTCTTTTCATTATCAGGACAATCGGAGAGTCTATCTAAATCCTGAGATAAATGATGGACTTATGGTTGCAAGTGTTATCATTTGAGCTATCAATGAGTACGATTATATAGCATAGTCTATCCTCGATAGTTTGGTGGTATTCATTTGTTAATCGATAGAGGACTTCATTTATAGTTATGGACATCGTGGCTCCATTTATTAAATGAGAGTATAATATCATCATATGGATGTTTTGAGGTATTGGATATGAAATCTCAACGTTGAGTTTTCAATAATGATTATTGAAGACATGGCTTCTGGACAAGTCAAAATATCCAAGTTCAAAATGTGGTCATATGAGGAAATATGGTAACTTGGAGAGCTATAGGCGGTCTATGAGCTCTTGGCGATTACTGATATCATTCACGAGGATACACCATCTCCTATATGATTGTCTAGGGTATGAATGAGAAACATCTCCTCATTCTATCTTTATTTAAGAGTTCAATTTTAGCTCTTTAGTGGAATGAGTTAAAATTAATAGATCGGACCTAAGTGAATCATTTGTTGATTGTGATTAGGTTATGTCTATTGAAGCTTAAATTTAGATAGCCCGCTAAGATCCACAATCCACACGTACTTGCATGGATCACTTGATATATTCTACCGGACCAATTTATGGGTCCATCTAGAATTGCATTTAATATATTAAGAATATAATATGTCTATTATTTATTTAATGGGCTGCACTATTATATTAATATATTAAAAGGAGACATGTAGGCTTGTTTCTTTTAGTAAGAATAAGTTTGGTTCACATGTTGGCTTTTATTTAAAGTCTAATGGATTAAATAAAATAAGAAAAATAATATTGGGCCCATATATACATGGTGTGGGCGGCAAGGCTAAATAAAATAGCCCAAGATATTATTTTATTTTATTGTTTTGATTAAATGGGAATCAATTAATTATTTAATTAATTAATAGTTTAAATAAAAATCTTTTCCTGATCAGTAAATTAAATACTATGTGTTGGATTAGGGTTGGAATTCTTTTAAGTGATAGGAGTCCTAATGTGGTAAGGATTAAGTCCACATACACTCCTTATTATACAAAGAATTCGGCCACCACTAGTCCTATAAGGGTTAGGATTCTTGAATTGATAGGAATTAGGGAAAAGGATAATTCCTTTTCAAGTAAGGAAATTAACCAACCCTAGATTTCCTATTCAATGAATTCGGCCGACCCTACTTGGCGAAGGAGAAAATTCGGCCAACCTATAAATATAGGGTTATGAATTTTCGGCCACCAAGAAGAAAAATAGAGAGAGTTTTTTGTTTGTTTTGAAAATAAAAAAAATCCTACTCTATACACATAGATTTTCGGCCAAGAGAGAAAAAGAAAATAAGTTCTCATTCGATAGTGCACTTACAAGCCTTTAACATCAAAAGGTTTTGTGCACACTTTCGATTTAGGGTTACGCGAGTTTCAATCATATTGATTGTGAATTCAAAAGTGACCAGAACTATTTTTTTAGGCTCTTGGTGTTTTACTATTGAAGATCAAGATCAGAAATTCCATACATCCATTCTAAAGTAAGCAATTCAAAGAAAAAGGGAGACCACGCTCCTAGGTGATTCACGTACGTGCTAGGATTGAAGATCTTGCGGATTACCATCGACGTAAGTCAATCGGATCACGCGACAAGAGGTATTTAACTCTAGCCGTATATTTGAGTTTAATTAATTAAAGGGTTAAGGTTCAAATCTTTAGAAAAATTTTAAACTATACGAAAATTATTTTTTCGCCTTCCGCTGCGGTTTTAAGCAATTTTTCCCTACACATTAATTATTGGATTCCTGAAGGATACAACCAAAAACCCACTCCCCCATCCATTAAGGATCATAAAAGTTTTATCTGAGGGTTCCCCACCTCCAACAAGTATTGGAAGAATAGTTGGTTCTTCGTTCGGGGTGAGTGGGACGAGACAATTGTTGCTGACCCTCGTCAAGAACTGGCAAGGAATTCTGTCCCCAGGCATTTTTTCAGTCCTGAGCTGTGGAATCAGACTCCTGCAACCCTCACAGAAGATCAAGCTAGAATGTAGTTAAAGCCACTCAAACATCGTGGGAGGCCAGGAATCGACGGGCACTGTTTACCGAGAAAGACCTCCTTGATTTGGGTCTATTTCCTCCGATCTTGAATCGGAGCAAACGCTGTAAGTATTCATCCATTTTTCCCAAAGCTTGATTTTTCCAGAGATAGGTTTTACCCATTTTGACGTTCTTCCCATGGTTCAATATATGAGATGGACATCGTGGCAGGGGAACAAGCCGAGAGGATAAAAAATCTCGACAAGGTTAGTCGAGCAGAGGCTGCTGCCCAACTAGCCCAGGGTATTGCTCCTCCCCAGCAGGTCATGGTTGAACATATTTACGAACCTGACCCCAGTACGTCTTCTAAAGTTCCCGATCGGGAAAGAAAGAAGAAATCTTCTAATCAGGGTGAGCAGAAGAAGTCTCCCAGAGGCTCAAAAAGGAAACTTACTAAAGAAACTTACTAAAGAAACAACTAGTCGGCACCTGACCAGACCTTCTGGCAGATCACCGGTCAGCAAAGTGACCAAAACTATTGCAAGCTCATCTGCTTCCGATGCTGCTCGAGGAAAAAAGAAATCTGAGCCAGCTAAGGACCTTGGAGCTCATCAGACTGGAGTCAGACTAGTGGTTCCTGAAGAGGATGATGAAGACCAAGACCCGTTGACTGACTTGATTCAAGGGAGCACCGATCGAAGAAGGGAAATGATCGTTCTTCAGCTTCATCTGCCGCTTTGCCACCTGATCAGTCTAAAACGGATGATCGGGCGGCTGCTGAGGTCGGCTCCCACCATGATCAATCCCCGTCTTTAGCCGATTAGGTCTTCTACAAACCATCCGCCCAGCTAACCAATGTCATTTTAGCTCTCTAAATCATCGTGCTGGAAAGTCCCTAATGCAATTTTCCATTAAACGTCAGATATTCTTTACTGATTCGGATTCTGATGAAGGACAAGCAAGCCCCGAAAAAATATCAACCAACCTGCCTTCTCATGTAGACAACTTATCTGATCATGAGACAGATCATATTGACAAAGTCTCTTTACAGGGATCGTCCCTTTGGGCCTTTGCCCAATGCTGTCTTAGCTCCCATTCTAAGTGGTGCTGAAGCAGGCCAATCATTGGCCACTAATTAGGAACAAATTCCGGAGAAAACTGCAACCATACCCCCGGTGGCTGCCCCTGAAATCGTTCGATTTTGCGTTCTGTCCCGACTGACCAACCGCCTCACAGTCCAGGGATTACAATACTTCCTAATGTGGCTGGTATTCCTGATTCGAGGGAGACATTGCCCGATCCCCTCGACATGTTGAAATCCATGTCTGCTAGAAAAAGGTATGTACTGGATAGACTTTCGAAATGCTAGTGATGCGGAAATAGTCCGTGCTATTTATAATAATGGCGTTTATGTATGTATTTTTCATCCTCTTACTCATTCTTTACACTTCAAGTCTATATATAAACTTAAACTGTTTTCCTTCTCCTTTTCAAGGCCATAGAGGAGATGACTAGAGCCATGATAGCTCAGAAGAAACAGGCTGCTGAAATCTCTCAACTTAAGAAGGAGCTTGAAAAGAGGAAGAAAGCAGTCAGTTCGACATCAGCAAGTGAATCAAAGTTGAAGGCGTCTTTTGAAGAGAAGCTGAAGCAGCGTGACATAACTGAGGCAACTTTGAGGAAGTCTGTTGTTGCTGCAGAAACTAAAGCTGACAATGCCATGGCCAGCCTGACAGAACTTGCTGTAAAAAGTACCCAGCTTGAAGCAAATCTGGTCAAAGCCAGACAATGGAGTGCTGAGCTGGAACAAAAATTACTACCAGGAAGCAAAAGCTCAGGCTGCCAAAAAAGTTATGGCTGCCTCCCAACAATCTATGCTTAAAGCCAAGCAGGGGTCTGAGGAGGCCAAACTTTGCTACGAAAGGCTAGTCGAAGATCTGAAGCAACAGAAGGTCAGCATGGAGGTGCTTTCCCAGGAGGCCAAATTATCCATTGAAGTTCAGAGCATTAATCACTATAAGAGGTCCCCAGCATTTGAGACAGTTATGCTGAGGGAGTTGGAACGGGGTCTGGCTACTGCTCAAATGTTCTTCGGGGGTAAGAAGAGGTCAACCCAGGAGGCTCGCCGTAAGTGGGACAAAATAATCGAGAAGCACAAGGCCGAGTCCCTTAAGGTGATAAAAAATCAAAGGATGAGGTGGAGGGCTTATTGCAGATCTGTTGGAAATGATCCTCACCAGATGCATCTAGAGCTCCCATCTCGATCTTCTTTAGTGACTTTTCATGCGGTCGGAGAAAATGGTGTGCTGACTAAGGGCGTTGATGCTGGCCCTTTGGCTGAGGCTGATTACTCTCCTTTTATGGTTGAAGATCCTGAAGATGACATATGTTGGCCAGATTTTAGGGACCTGACTAAGGGTTATGAAGAAGGAATTAATCCCCCTGATACCTCCGGAACCAGTGGCCCTTCAAGCACTTCAAGAGTCTGATTGCTCTTTTGTCTTTATACAAAATTTTCTTGTAACACTATATAGATGATTCATTCATCTTCTTAATGATACAAATCTTTAATTTACTCGTGTGATCTTTTATTTCAATCAAACAGATTGTCTCTTCTGATTTAACCAGTTATCTTATTAACCAATTGTAACTAATATGTTTGATTAACTTTTCAGCTGAACAAATTCAATTGACTACTAACCTGCCCAATTCTCTTAGTTAACTGAGCGATCTTGGCTAAACTAACTACCAATTATCTTTGATCCATTCAGTTTATCCTTTTGGGTTTTCGACCCAGTCGATCGTCTTTTTGATCGGCTGAACTTAGTCTGATCAGTTTATGCACTGCCTAGCCTTTTGTTATATCGATCAGTTACTTCATCAACTGACCTGATCTGATTTGACTTGTAATTGAATCGTATGTTCGTCTGAGTAGTGTTCTCTCAATGGACCATTTATATGGCATCTAGTTTATTGACTCTTGTCTTTTATCTGGCAACTATGTCGTTGGGATGTCTCCCAGTAGTTTGTTGCTCAAGATTCGTTGCAATGAGGGTTTTTTCTCTATCTCATGAACTTTTCTTGCCTTAGCCAAGTATTTGATTGACTGGTATTCAAGCATGAGAATTTGATTATCTCATTCAACTTTCTACGCATCCCTTCAGGTGCAGATCACCTGAAGGCGCTCTAACAGTGCTTTTAGTGCACCCAGTTAGTTTTGGTGAAAGAACATTGTCTTTGTGACATATGCTTTTGGCCCCATCACTAGAACCCCCCCTCCCCCGAGAACCTGTTCGGAGTTCAATCGAGATTTGCTTTTGGAAACGAAAGCAAAATTAGAACACTTTTCCCTGAACTACGCTTCCCTTGAAGGGATTTTATTAATATCTTCGAAAAACTACAAGAAGAAACAAATGATTAATATAACCGAAATCTATAATGATCTAAAAATTCTGAGAAAGAACAGAAAAAGGGAAAATCCCTTAAGGGTAAAATATCTTCAAATATTGAGCGTTGCATTGCCTAGGTAACTCTCTTCCTTCTGGTCGGCTAAGTCGATATACACCATGCCCAGCTAGTCCGATCACCTGATAAGGTCCTTCCCACTTGTTTGCTAGCGATCCAACCGCCTTATCCTTTGTGTTCAGGGATACCCTTCTAAGGACGAGATCTCTGAGTTGGAACTTTCTTTACCGAACGTGTGAGTTGTAGTACCTTGCAACCCTTTGTTGATAGGCCGTATTCCTCACTCTCGCCATGTCCCTTTTTTCTTCCAACTCATCTAGGTTATGTTATAGGGTCCCTATATTTGTATTAGGCTGATATAACTGGACTCTTAGGGAAGTATATGTGACTTCGACCGGGATGACAGCCTCGATCCCAAATGCTAAGGAATATGGTGTTTCTCATGTCTAAGTTCTTTGAGTTGTTCGGTATGCCAAGAGTACTTCATGTAATTTATCCGCTAAATTTCCTTTTTTACCATCAAGCTTGGCTTTCAAGGTATGCTTGATGATCTTGTTGACAACTTCAGTTTGAGCATTGGTCTGAGGATGAGCCGGCATAGCATAATAATTTTTAACATGGTACTTTTGACACATTTCCCTAAAATTATCACTATCGAATTGAGTGCCATTGTCAGTGATGATTGTGTTTGGGATCCCAAATCGATAGATGATGTTCTTCTTTACGAAGCTGGTGGTGTTAGCTTCATTGATAAGTACCAATGCTTTAGCTTCTGCCCATTTTGTGAAATAGTCAACTACCACAATAGCATGCTTTGTGCCTCCCTTAGTTGCTGTAGGCATTGGGCCGATCAGGTCCAATACCCACGTCGCAAACGGCTAAGGTGAAGTCAGATTCTTCAAGTTCTCAGGTGGCTGTTTGATGTCATTTTCAATTCTTTGACAAGTACCACATTTTTCTGCCACCGTCTTGGCATCTTGAAACAGAGTCAGCCAATAGAAACCCTGCCTGAGGGTTTTATACACCAAACTTTTTTCCCCGAGTATGGTTCCCGCATATACCTCCGTGTATACTAGCCAGAATATTATCTCCCTCATCCTGACTGACACATCTCTGTAGGGCTTTGGAAAACCCCTTTCTATAGAGCTCTCCTCGTAATATTGAGAAATAGGTTGCCCTGTATCTAATGCACTTTACTTCGGTTGCATCTTTCGGGAGCGTGCCGTCTTCTAGGTGTTGCCTGATCGGGGTAATCCAAGTGACATGTTCTGCTTCTACTGTCTCCATTGTCAGCTTTCCTCCTTCCTCCATGCTGGGTTTTTCGAGATGAACCACTAGAATCATCTTAGACCATATACCAATGCGTCAGCCTTTTCATTCTTTTCTCTCGGGATCTGAGTGATTCTATAATCCTTGAATATCCCGAGAAGTACCTTAGCTATCTCTAAATATGCCACCATATTAGAGTCTTTTGCCCGGTACTTATCAAGACCTGGTTGACCACAACCTGAGAGTCACTGAATATCTCTATTTCGTCTGCTCCAAGTGCCGTGCACACTCTGAGTCCAGCCAGCAGTGCTTCATACTCGACCATGTTGTTAGTAGCCTTGAAGTCAAATCGCAAGGCACATTCCATCTGATCACCTTTAGGAGTTAACACCACTATGCCAGCCCTGCTGCCATATGTATTTGATGGCCCATCAACGTGTAGCCTCCAATTAAAAACCTTCTTTTCCTTTTCTTCTAGTATCCTTATCACCTATCTGTTCGGTTCTGTGAACTCGGCAATTAGGTATGCCACAACTTGACCCTTTATTGCAGCCCTTGTCAACTAATGTTAGGATTATGCTCAATAGCAAGAGTGTAATATTGTAATTGACAATCTTTTCATATAAATAAAGTGATTTCTGATTCTGCAAAATCTTATAGCATTTATAATTATAATTGTCAAGGTAAATAATCATAAGGTCAAAAGACTATGAGATATGAAGAATTGTTTGTACATCCGGATATGTATGAGGTAGACACAATTCTTTAGTTAGTCTTGAATAACGTTCACAACTTAAGTTAAAGGTTGGGCACCTCTATCTTGATAAAGTTGTAGAATTCTTTTACTAGCATTTGAGTGGGATCAAATGAGTTATGATGAGTCTAAAATAATCGAAAGGTTTTCGAGTAAAAGAATCTAGTGCACTGGGTGCATTGAACTGGATCACAATGAAATACTTTATCTAGAACCGTCACTAGATATAAGTCTTTTCATTATCAGGACAATCGGAGAGTCTATCTAAATCCTGAGAAAAATGATGGACTTATGGTTGCAAGTGTTATCATTTGAGCTATCAATGAGTACGATTATATAGCATAGTCTATCCTCGATAGTTTGGTGGTATTCATTTGTTAATCGATAGAGGACTTCATTTATAGATATGGACATCGTGGCTCCATTTATTAAATGAGAGTATAATATCATCATATGGATGTTTTGAGGTATTGGATATGAAATCTCAACGTTGAGTTTTCAATAATGATTATTGAAGACATGGCTTCTGGACAAGTCAAAATATCCAAGTTCAAAATATCCAAGTTCAAAATGTGGTCATATGAGGAAATATGGTAACTTGGAGAGCTATAGGCGGTCTATGAGCTCTTAGCGATTACTGATATTATTCACGAGGATACACCATCTCCTATAAGATTGTCTAGGGTATGAATGAGAAACATCTCCTTATTCTATCTTTATTTAAGAGTTCAATTTTAGCTCTTTAGTGGAATGAGTTAAAATTAATAGATCGGACCTAAGTGAATCATTTGTTGATTGTGATTAGGTTATGTCTATTGAAGCTTAAATTTAGATAGCTCGCCAAGATCCACAATCCACACGTACTTGCATGGATCACTTGATATATTCTACCGGACCAATTTATGGGTCCATCTAGAATTGCATTTAATATATTAAGAATATAATATGTCTATTATTTATTTAATGGGCTGCACTATTATATTAATATATTAAAAGGAGACATGTAGGCTTGTTTCTTTTAGTAAGAATAAGTCTGGTTCACATGTGGGCTTTTATTTAAAGTCCAATGGATTAAATAAAATAAGAAAAATAATATTGGGCCCATATATATATGGTGTGGGCGGCAAGGCTAAATAAAATAGCCCAAGATATTATTTTATTTTATTGTTTTGATTAAATGGGAATTAATTAATTATTTAATTAATTAATAGTTTAAATCAAAATCTTTTCCTAATCACTAAATAAAATACTATGTGTTGGATTAGGGTTGGAATTCTTTTAAGTGATAGGAGTCCTAATGTGGTAAGGATTAAGTCCACATACACTCCTTATTATACAATGAATTCGGCCACCACTAGTCCTACAAGGGTTAGGATTCTTGAATTGATAGGAATTAGGGAAAAGGACAATTCCTTTTCAAGTAAGGAAATTAACCAACCCTAGATTTCCTATTCAATGAATTCAGCCAACCCTACTTGGTCAAGGAGAAAATTATGAATTTTCGGCCACCAAGAAGCAAAATAGAGAGAGATTTTTGTTTGTTTTGAAAATAAAAATCCTACTCTATACACATAGATTTTCGGCCAAGAGAGAAAAAGAAAATAAGTTCTCATTCGATAGTGCACTTACAAGCCTTTAACATCAAAAGGTTTTGTGCACACTTTCGATTTAGGGTTACGCTAGTTTCAATCATATTGATTGTGAATTCAAAAGTGACCGAAACTATTTTTTTAGGCTCTTGGTGTTTTACTATTGAAGATCAAGATCAGAAATTCCATACATCCATTCTAAGGTAAGCAATTCAAAGAAAAAGGGAGACCACGCTCTTAGGTGATTCACGTACGTGCTCGGACTGAAGATCTTGCGGATTACCATCGACGTAAGTCAATCGGATCACGCGACAAGAGGTATTTAACTCTAACCATATATTTGAGTTTAATTAATTAAAGGGTTAAGGTTCAAATCTTTAGAAAAATTTTAAACTATACGAAAATTATTTTTTCGCCTTCCGCTGCGGTTTTAAGCAATTTTTCCCTACAATTGGTATTAGAGCCTTGGTTGTACCCTTTAATTAATTAACGTATATATACGTGAATCTATTTCTTTTTATTGTGATTATGCATGTTTTAGAAAGAGATGGCACTCTAGGTATTCGCATAAATAATTACATGCCGAATGTATGGATTTATATATGTTGTTATAAAGTAAATTGTTATTGCTCAATTTTGGTCCTAGATTTTCCATGTAATTTTTGTTTCGGAATTGTAACAAGAAGGGTGGCCTATTATCGTCACAAGTTCCTTCTTGATAGTTTCTTAATTTTTTTTTTGTTATATAAAATAGTGCAGTTTTTTTTTAATGTATTAAAAATACTGCAGTTTTTTTTGTGCAGTTTTTTATTTGTAAATAAAAAATATATATATATTTCTGCAGTCTTTTATTGTATAAAATAAGTTGTAATATATTCAAGATTCGAAGACTCGAAGATTTGAAGAAATTGGAGCATCCGGAACCGAGCTTGGCATCCGCTCGCACCGAGACAACAAGCGCGCACGCAACCAAGCGTGCAGCTGCGCTTGTTGCGGTGCAGCAGCGCGCGCGACCCATGCATGGGCTGGCCATACGGCAGGTCATGCCCTTGCATGGGCTAGGCGTGCGCATGTGCTGCTTGGTGATCTCCGGGCGCGCGAGTTACGTGCGCGAGATGGTCGCTTGAAGTCTTGTTCGCCAAGAAAGGAGTTTTTTGTATTCCGTACAATTGTAATTTACATGCTTTTCTATGATGGACCAAAATTGTGGCTATTTATTTTTATGTATAAATATTACAATATTTGTTATTGTATGATAACATGTCATATAGAATAGGAGTGCCACTCATATATCTCTTTTGGTATGAACATGCATTGAATGATTTAGGTATCTAATTGGCATCTAGATAACTTGGTAAAATCATTCTTTGGAATTTAATCACACGCCTTAAATAATTGAGTGGGAGAAGGTGTGTTAGAACACCTATGGCCTCCAAGGTTAGTTGAGCTTTATTATTTATTAGTAATCCCCCCGAGGGGCGTCCATAAATGGAATTTAGCAAAATACTTCCTTACAAGGATAGACTAGACAATTGACTCAAACGAGATCTACTCCCAGATGAGGGATTTTCGTGAGAGAAAATTGAGGGTCGATATCTTGGTAACACACTCAATGTAATTTTATTAATATCCTCCCGAGAGTTCTTGTTAATAAAATTGCAAGGCTAAAATTGAAAACGCTGGTTGTTATGTTAACAATTAGGTGGGACCTAGTCCAACTAGTAAATGGTGCGAACTCCCGAAGGAGGCGTAACATTTATGGGTGTTGGATCACCGTTGAATTTTTCACGATTGAGTTATTTAATTAATTCAAGATAAATATTCGAAAGTACTTTATCATGATTATTTACTTATATATGCTTTTTGTTTTATTCAGAAATCATGACCCCATCACTTATAAACATCCTGAAAGATAACACTTTAACTGGAGATAATTATGTCACATGGAAAAGGAAAATTGGGTTATTGCTGCAAAGTGAAAAACATAAGTTTGTTCTAACTACTCCTAAACCACCTGCTCCTAATAATGAATCAAGTATTTTGCAAAGAGATGAGTATGAGCAGTGGAAGACCTCAGATGATATGGCCAAATGTTACATTATGGCTACTATCTCCGACGAGTTGCAACAGCAGCATGAAGGAATGGGGTCTGCTGCTGATATTATGATGTCTCTGGAAGTGATGTTTGCTATGAGGTCTAGGACGACTAAGAGAGAGGCAGTGACTGCTTTTATGAATCTTAGGATGAAACCTGGACAGGCTGTGAAAGATCACATGATGAAAGTCATAACACTTCTAAATATTGCAGAATTAAATGGCGCTGAGATAGATGGTGAGACCAAAATTGACATGGTTGTCAACTCACTATCAGATTCCTTTGATCAGTTCAAGTTGGACTACACCTTGAATAAAAAGGAATACACCTTGCAGGGCCTGATGCAAGATGTTCAAAGGGTTGAAAAGATCCTTGTGAAAAGTAAAGGTCAAGAGATTCATATGGTTGGTAAAGTTGCTACTATTAAGACCCGTCAGAAGGTCAAGAAACAACAGAAGAAAAAGCAACTTGGGCCTACCAAGAAGGAGACCAAGAAAGTAACCAAGATCAAAGGGAAATGCTTCCTTTGTGGTGAAAAGGGACATTGGAAAAGAAATTGCCCAAAGTCCTAGAACAAGAAGGAAGAAGGTAATATTAATTATCTTGAAACATGTTTTCTGGCAGATTCTACAGATTCTTGGATCATAGACTCTGGAGCCACTAATCATGTTTGTTATTCCTTACAGTGGTTCCAAGAAAGGAGAAGGCTGAATAAGAACGAAATCAATTTGCGCTTGGGCAACGGATCGTTAGTGTCTGCAAGTGCAGTGGGAGATATTAAAGTTATTATAGATTCTAGTAGGCATTTAGATTTAATAGACGTTTATTATGTACCTCAATTCAAGAGGAATTTAATTTCAGTTTCTTGTTTAAATAAATTTGGATATTCGGTTACTTTTAATAAAGCTTTTATTATTAGTAAGAATGACAAAATTGTTTGCAAAGGTACATTGGAAAACGGTCTGTTCTTTTTGCATAGAAATATCTCTCACTCGTTAGACACAGAAATAACAGAACCTAATCATAAAAGAGTAAAATTATCAAAAGATGAAACCTACCTTTGGCATTTACGCCTAGGTCACATTAACCTTAATAGGATTAAAAGATTGGTATGTGACGGACCTTTAAGTGACTTAAAGGTCGATGATCTACCAACTTGTGAATCTTGTTTGGAAGGTAAAATGACCAAAAGGCCATTCAATACCAAAGGTGCAAGAGCCACTAAATGTTTAGGACTAATACACACTGATGTATGTGGTCCTATGAGCATTCAAGCTAAGGTGGATATGAGTACTTCATCACCTTCACAGATGATTACTCAAGATTTGGTTATGTGTATCTCATGAGACATAAGTCGGATGCTTTGGACATGTTCAAAGCATTCAAAGCTGAAGTAGAAAATCAGCTTGAGAAACGCATAAAAATCTTGAGATCTGATCGTGGTGGAGAATATCTATCTGGTGAGTTTCAGCAATATCTTATTGATAATGGGATAGTTTCTCAGTTTTCTGCACCAGGTACACCTCAACAAAATGAGGTTGTAGAAACGAGAAATAGAACTCTTTTGAACATGGTTAGGTCTATGTTGAGTTATTCAACACTTCATATTTCTTTTTGGGGATATGCTCTACAAACTGCAATATATATTCTAAACGTGGTACCATCGAAGTCGGTTCCTGGAACACCATATGAGTTGTGGACTGGGCGAAAGACTAGTTTACAACACATAAGGATATTTGGTTGTCCTGCACATGTGTTAAAAGGAAAGACAGAAAAGATGGAGTCCCGTTCGGAAACATGCATATTTGTGGGGTATCCAAAAGGAACTAAAGGATATTATTTCTATAGTCCTTCAGATCTAAAAGTGTTTGTTTCAACAAATGCTACATTTCTGGAAAAGGACTATATGAATGATTTTGTTCCCAAAAGTAGAATTGTCCTGAATGATATGTCAGGAGATACAATTCCACAAGAGGTTTCACAACCTAACCCAATTGTAATTTCCACTCCAACACAAAATCAACAACCTACCATTCCTCATCGTAGTGGGAGGGTTAGAACCCAACCTGAAAGATACATCGGTCTAGGAGAATCTATTGAGAATCTCCCTGACGACGATGATCCCTACACGTACAAGGAAGCGATGGAGGATGTTGATTGTCACCATTGGCAAAAGGCAATGCAATCTGAGATTAAATCCATGTTCGATAACAAAGTCTGGTCCCTTGTAGACTTGCCTAAAGGGATAAAACCCATTGGGTGCAAGTGGGTATACAAGAGGAAAAGAGGTATGGATGGAAAGGTGGAAACTTTTAAAGCTAGATTGGTAGCTAAAGGTTACACACAGAAAGAAGGTATCAATTACGAGGAAACCTTCTCTCCTGTGGCCATGCTTAAATCCATTAGGATACTCTTATCCATTGCAGGATCTTTAGATTTAGAGATTTGGCAAATGGACGTCAAGACAGCTTTCCTTAATGGAAGTCTTGACGAAAGCATCTATATGATGCCACCAGAAGGATTCATTGAAAAAGGCCAAATGGAAAAGGTATGCAAGTTGCAGAAATCAATTTATGGATTAAAGCAAGCATCCAGATCCTAGAACATAAGGTTCGACCAAGCTGTAAAAGGTTTTGGATTTTTACAGAACCTTGAAGAACCTTGTGTATACAAAAGGATCAAAGGTTTTCCATGCAAGATTCCAAAAGGATCAACTAATGTTAGGATTATGCTTAATAGCAAGAGTGTAATATTGTAATTGACAATCTTTTCATATAAATAGAGTGATTTCTGATTCTGCAAAATCTTATAGCATTTATAATTATAATTGTCAAGGTAAATAATCATAAGGTCAAAAGACTATGAGATATGAAGAATTGTTTGTACATCCGGATATGTATGAGGTAGACACAATTCTTTAGTTAGTCTTGAATAACGTTCACAACTTAAGTTAAAGGTTGGGCACCTCTATCTTGATAAAGTTGTAGAATTCTTTTACTAGCATTTGAGTGGGATCAAATGAGTTATGATGAGTCTAAAATCATCGAAAGGTTTTCGAGTAAAAGAATCTAGTGCACTGGGTGCATTGAACTGGATCACAATGAAATACTTTATCTAGAACCGTCACTAGATATAAGTCTTTTCATTATCAGGACAATCAGAGAGTCTATCTAAATCCTGAGATAAATGATGGACTTATGGTTGCAAGTGTTATCATTTGAGCTATCAATGAGTACGATTATATAGCATAGTCTATCCTCGATAGTTTGGTGGTATTCATTTGTTAATCGATAGAGGACTTCATTTATAGATATGGACATCGTGGCTCCATTTATTAAATGAGAGTATAATATCATCATATGGATGTTTTGAGGTATTGGATATTAAATCTCAACGTTGAGTTTTCAATAATGATTATTGAAGACATGGCTTCTGGACAAGTCAAAATATCCAAGTTCAAAATGTGGTCATATGAGGAAATATGGTAACTTGGAGAGCTATAGGCGGTTTATGAGCTCTTGGTGATTACTGATATTATTCACGAGGATACACCATCTCCTATAAGATTGTCTAGGGTATGAATGAGAAACATCTCCTTATTCTATCTTTATTTAAGAGTTCAATTTTAGCTCTTTAGTGGAATGAGTTAAAATTAATAGATCGGACCTAAGTGAATCATTTGTTGATTGTGATTAGGTTATGTCTATTGAAGTTTAAATTTAGATAGCCCGCCAAGATCCACAATCCACACGTACTTGCATGGATCACTTGATATATTCTACCGGACCAATTTATGGGTCCATCTAGAATTGCATTTAATATATTAAGAATATAATATGTCTATTATTTATTTAATGGGCTGCACTATTATATTAATATATTAAAATGAGACATGTAGGCTTGTTTCTTTTAGTAAGAATAAGTCTGGTTCACATGTGGGCTTTTATTTAAAGTCCAATGGATTAAATAAAATAAGAAAAATAATATTGGGCCCATATATATATGGTGTGGGCGGCAAGGCTAAATAAAATAGCCCAAAATATTATTTTATTTTATTGTTTTTATTAAATGGGAATTAATTAATTATTTAATTAATTAATAGTTTAAATCAAAATCTTTTCCTGATCAGTAAATAAAATACTATGTGTTGGATTAGGGTTGGAATTCTTTTAAGTGATAGGAGTCCTAATGTGGTAAGGATTAAGTCCACATACACTCCTTATTATACAAAGAATTCGGCCACCACTAGTCCTACAAGGGTTAGGATACTTGAATTGATAGGAATTAGGGAAAAGGACAATTCCTTTTCAAGTAAGGAAATTAACCAACCCTAGATTTCCTATTCAATGAATTCGGCCAACCCTACTTGGTGAAGTAGAAAATTCGGCCAACCAATAAATATAAGGTTATGAATTTTCGGCCACCAAGAAGCAAAATAGAGAGAGATTTTTGTTTGTTTTGAAAATAAAAATCCTACTCTATACACATATATTTTCGGCCAAGAGAGAAAAAGAAAATAAGTTCTCATTCGATAGTGCACTTACAAGCCTTTAACATCAAAAGGTTTTGTGCACACTTTCGATTTAGGGTTACGTGAGTTTCAATCATATTGATTGTGAATTCAAAAGTGATCGGAACTATGTTTTTAGGCTCTTGGTGTTTTACTTTTGAAGATGAAGATCAGAAATTCCATACATCCATTCTAAGGTAAGCAATTCAAAGAAAAAGGGAGACCACGCTCCTTGGTGATTCACGTACGTGCTAGAATTGAAGATCTTGCGGATTACCATCGACGTAAGTTAATCGGATCATGCGACAAGAGGTATTTAACTCTAACCTTATATTTGAGTTTAATTAATTAAAGGGTTAAAGTTCAAATCTTTAGAAAAATTTTAAACTATACGAAAATTATTTTTTCGCCTTCCGCTGCGGTTTTAAGCAATTTTTCCCTACAACTAAGTGATATCAAACTCACTTAGCTCGACCGCTCATTTTGTCAGCCTTCCCAAGACTTCTGGCTTAGACAGAATTTGATTTAAAGGACAATATGTGTATACCTCAATCTTGTATGCCTGGAAATAAGGTCTTAGCTTTCTTACGGATGTTACTAATGCGGAAGCCATCTGTTCGGCTACTGAGTTTCTTGTTTCTGCTAGCAATAAAGCTTTGCTAGTATAATACACTGGTTTCTGAACTCCTTCGTCTTTCTTGACCAATACCAACCCTGTGGCCACAGCTGTGACAGATAGGTATAGATACAACGTTTCTCCCACCTGTGGCTTTGACAAGATATGAACCTTACCTAAGTATTCTTTGATCTTCTGAAATGCTTGCTCACATTCCTCGTTCCATTCTACCCATTTACCTTTCCTTATTGCTCTGAAGAAGGGTAAGCACATGTCGGTTGATTTGCTGATGAATCGGTTTAGTGAGGCTAAGCAACCTGTCAACCTTTGGATATCTTTCAGGGTGATCGGAGACCTCATCTTTTTTAGTGATTTTATTTTTTCAGGATTCGCTTCGAGACCCCTTTGGTGCACTTGGAATCCAGGGAATCTTCCCGATGGCACCCTAAACACACATTTGTTTAGGTTGAGCTTCATCCCATATCATCTCAATATTCCAAATGTTTCCTTGAGGTCGGTTGCATGGTGGACGACCATGACACTTTTGGTCAACATGTCGTCTATATAGACTTCCATGTTTCTACCGACCTGTCGGGCGAACATCTTATTTACCAATCTTCGGTAAGTTGCCCTGGCATTTTTTAGACCAAAAAGCATTACCTTGTAGCAATAAAGCCATTGATCCGTTATGAAAGTGGTCTTTTCCTCATCTGGGCCAAACATCCTGATCTGGTTGTAGCCTGAATACACGTCCATGAAACTCAACAACTCATGCCCTGCAGTTGCATCAACCAACTGATCTATTTGGGCCAGAGGGAAACTATCTTTTAGGCATGCTTTGTTCATATATGTTAAATCCACACACATTCTCCACTGTCCATTCTTTTTCTTGACGAGTACCACATTGGCAACCCATTCGGGATACTGAACTTCCCTGATAGATCCTACTGCCAATAACTTGTGAACTTCTTCTTTAATTGCTTGTCTTCTCTCAGGGTTGAACCTTCGCCTTTTCTGTATTATCGATTTCTGCTCAAGGTCAACAGTCAAGGCATGGGAAATTATCTTGGCATCGATTCCAGGCATGTCTTCATGTTTCCAAGCAAATATGTCCTTGTATTCTTTCAATAGATTGACTAATTGACCCTATACAAGTTTTGTCAGATGTGTTCCCAATTTTACCCTTTGTTCAGGATTCTTGTCATCTATAACGAATTCAACAGTCGGCTCCTTTTCCTGATCTTTCCCATCTTCTGGAGGTGACTCCCTTGGGTCCAGATCGAAATGAGTCGGTGTTTCTGCCTTTTCCTCGCTCTCATATTCTTCTGAGTATTTCTTTTGCTTGGTGGATTCTATCTGTATTACGTTTGGCTCGGCTTTTTCTCTGTAAACCGCTAGATTGGCTTTTCTCGCCCATTCTTAGGATCCCTTCAATACTTCAACCCCAGCTTCGTTCGGGAACTTGACGGTCAGGGCATACGTTGTCGTAACCATCTTTGTTTTGTACAAGAATGGTCTGCCTAATAAGGCATTGTATGGCAAATTCTCGGTATCAACAACCACAAAGTCAAGCAGTACTATTTTTTGGCATGGAAAACTTCCTACCTCGACCGGAAGTTTGACCGTCCCCAGAGATCTAACTTCTGCTCCTCCAAATCCTTTAAGCGGGATCACTGGTGGTTACAAATCCTTCCTACGAAGCTCTAACTGATCGAACACTACGGCATTCAGGATATCCGTCGAGCTTCCATTATCGATCAATATTCTTCTTACTTCTCGGTGTCCAATATGAGCCGTCACAACGATTACATCGTTTGGCTTAACCTCCAATATGCAAGCGTCAGTTTCGAAAAAAATAACTTGCTTGAGCTTTTTCTGATCGCGACCCACCGAGTTCACCTCAAATTTTCTCTGGCCATCTATCGCTTCATGAAGTTCTAACATTCTCTCCCTGCTGCTCCTTCCTGTACATGGCCCTCCAACGATGGTGTTGATAGCTCCGGCATCTGAACTTCCCCTTGGACTACCCATTCGATTCTGGTCGGGCTTTGTGGGATCGTTTTGCCGATCATCATTTCCTTTAAGAACCATATCTTTTAGGTGCCCTTCTCTAATTAACTTTTCAATGTAATCCCTTAACTGGTAACATTTAGAGGTTTCACGGCCATTCTCTCGATGTAAGCGGCAGTACTTCGAGGTGTCTCTTAGAGCAAAACTGGATTGCTTTGGAGGCTTCTTATATAAGTTCTTGTCTTCGATTACATTCAGAACCTCTTATTGTTTCTGTGTCAGAGGAGTATAATTTGAATACTGCCTCTTATAGGTCTTGTTACCCTTTTGGTTATCTTCTTTGCGGCCTTTTTTTGCCTTTCCCAGAGATATTCTTTTGGTCACCTTTGGGGGTTTCCCTTCGAGCCATTATCCTGGGGTTTTTGACTCTCACTTGGTCGAACACCATGTATATATTCCCCTTCATGGGCTATTTGCTCTTCTTCTGCCATCGCGTATCCTCCCACATCGTCCACCAGATTAGCATAGGTGATTGGTCCCTTCTGTCTTAGACTGAGTGACAATTGGTTGTGTTGCAAGATGTTGACAAATGCAGCTATAACTGCATCGTCAGTAGGGTCTTGCACTTTCGAGACTTCTTACGAAAACCGGGCAAGGTAGTCTTTTAACTTCTCATCATTTCTTTGCTTCAGGGTCGAGAGGACAGATATCGACTTCCTCCGTTGGATATTTTCCATGAACTGCCTCGTGAAGGCATACATCAATTCCTCGAAATTCCCGACTGATCCGCTTGTTAGGCCACCTAACCATCTGGACCCATAATCCCCTAGTGTCTGAGGGAACATTCTGCATAGGAGTGCATCATCATAGTCATACTATGCCATTGCACTTTGATACCTCATGACGTGCTCCTAAGGGTCGGTGTTGGCCTTAAATTGTTCCATATATGGCATTCAAAATTTTTCTGAGAAACGGGCCTGTCTTATGGGTGCAGTGAATGGACTGCCGGAATTACCGATCAACAGGTTCCCTCATCCTTGTCTCCGTTCCAGCGCTTCTGTCCTTCTTAACAGAACTTCTCGTTCTCTTTCTGGTTCATCTCGCTCATCAAACTTTTGCCGGATGATAAGACCATAAGGGTCTTTTGAAGCTCGCGTCGTAACTTGTGTGTCTCGAACATTATATCTGGAAGAGGGAGTTGTTTCTTTGTGCCTCCTTAGGGGTTCCTCTCTATCCGTTGAAGGTGAACGAGATCCCCTCCTATGACCGTCATACCTATTACCCTGGCCACGCAGACTGTGCTGGCTTGGTCCTCACTCCTTCTGTGATTTTGGTAATCTTGTTGATGGTCGCCTTTTTGGGATCGCTTACTCTTTTCGTGACTATTCACCTTATTCTTAACAGGTTTTCATAGAGCGTCGGGAGTTGGGATTACTATCTCAGATCGTATCCTGGGGTCCCGTGCCACCGCTGGTGTAGATAACTGGAATAGTGAGGTCATATTTGTAGTAGCGGTTAAATTGATCCCCTGTTTTACGGCGTCCTCGATGACTCTCCGTAGGGATTCCTGAACTTCCTGGAAGGAGTCTGAGGAGATGCTGGGAAGGGTATTTTTAGAGGTGGTTACGTCTTGTCTGATGGAAGGTAGAGTTCTGGACGGTGGGTCCCCTCCGATGTTTACTATACGAGCATCGTTAGTATCACGGGGAGTACCAGTTTCATACGGGAACCGGCTTCCATCCCTATTATTTGTCGTGTTACTGCTTCACAAGCCATCAGTGGTGTCAACACCAATTCTTAATCAATTGCCCCCTTCTTCTAGCGCCAATAGTTGATGATGATTTTTGGATTATGTAAATTCAATCACGCATCACACAAGTAAGTATAATTTGCAATTATATAATCAAATCAGGAAGAAATTAAAGAAATCACGCAAACAAGTTTTTACGTGGAAAACCCGAAAGGGAAAAAACCACGGTTGCCGGGGACGGCGAGAAGGAAAATTCACTATGAATAATATGACTTACACACTCAACCTTACTTGCTCTCTTAAATATCTAATGATTCGTTAACCCTTGTTGGGTATTTTTAAGGTCTACTTATACATGTATAGAACCCTAATTCTTTTAGTACAAGTAAAAGAAAGGTGGCAGTGATTTACTTAAACTCAGACTTGTTGGAGTCGTTTCAATCGCATCAGGACTTTGCCTGTTTTGAATTCTGGTAACTGATAAGGAAATTTGTTTCCTTATCAGAGTATGCTTCTTGCAGCCTTATTTGAGGAAGATTCTTCTTTACGTGTTTGAGTCGTAATAATGTTATCAACATGTTAAGAATCTGAACGTATCTAGACATTGTCCACGTGTCGCTTAGCAGACCGTCTTACAAACCCGATCAGATCTCTTTTACCCCCGACTAGGGATCTTCACCTGATTAAGTAATTATAACTGATCATTCAGGTTTCCCTCGATCGTTGTTTCGATAACCCGATCAGTCTAATTACCTTGGTCGGGTACGTCCAACCCGACCATCTAAGTAACTCTGATCAGTATTGTAGGGTTATTTTCTGATCATTTTAGGTTGGTTCAATTTAGTCGATATTTGTAGACACGTCACTGGTTGTCCCCATGTAACACGATGTTTATGCTGATGTGTTATCTCTCCAAATTATACCAATAACACTAATCAAGACTTCTTGCCTTTTAGAAGGACTTTCTAAATGTGATCATGAATGCAAAGTGCAAACAAGCACACAACATAGAACATGATGATCAACATATCCTATGGAAACTAGAATTAAACAATGAGCACACAATGTATGATTTTTCTAGTTTACGATCATAAAATCATGTCATCACACAAATGACGCATGTACGTATGAAATGCATGGATCAATTACACGTCATGAGAAACTAGACATAGGCATCAAGATACACAAATCAAAGTTGTCTAGTTACTACACATGAATAATAATCTAGAACATGTGAAACACCAAAAACACATTTAATTCCTAGATATATTCATTTAACTAAAACTTAATTCAAAATATATACATTAAGCACATATCCAAAGTTTTAGTAACAAACAAAAACATGCTAGATTTAAAAGATATGTTCAATTAAATTTGTAGCAAATATTTAGAGCATGTATTTTACAAAACAATCAATTAAATCCACACTAGCTATAAATACAAAATCAAATGTGTTAATCTTATATATATTCAACTAAAAAGATATAGCACTTGTAAAGACTATGTATCATGAAAAAATCAAGGTAATTGAAGACTTGAAGAATAAAAACTCAAGAGATTAATCAATACCTCATGAAAAACGTGCTGTCTCAAAATTTGGTGTAGAACCACCAGAAATCATGACCAAATGACCTCAAACTCTTTTCAAGATGATAGAGGACTGGTAGACGAAGATTCTCCAACTTGAATCACTTAAAACGAACACAGAATGAGTGAGATACGGTGTTTGGAAGATGAGAAAATTGGAGAGAAAATTTCAGCACAAGTTTTTTCAAATTTTCTTCTTGGATCAAAATGAGAGGGAAAAAAGAGATATATAAAGGAGGGAACAAAGACCAATTTAAGTGGCCAATCAAGAGGTGCCACCTCTGCAGCCCTTGGAGGAGTGTGGCCTCCATGGGGGAAGAAGGCATCTCTTCCCGTGGAGGCAACGCGCCTCCACGGGGAGAGGTGCTTGGCCCTCTTTTGGCCAATTTAAGTGGCCAATCAAGAGATGCCACCTCTGCAGCCCTTGGAGGAGTGTGGCCTCCATGGGGGAAGAAGGCATCTCTTCCCGTGGAGGCAACGCGCCTCCACGGGGAGAGGTGCTTGGCCCTCTTTTGGCTATGTCATATCCCCTTGCGCACCTTTGTGTTCTTCTTCTGTTCTCCGGCCTCCGAACTCCAATTTCGAATCCGTTTTTAGATTACGAACTGAGACTCCCTCATGTACAAGGATGTCAATAAAACTTTCACAAAAGATATGGAAATCGACTCGATAAATAAAGACGAAAACCATGCACGATAAAGACAAGGAAAGTTTTGTAACTTTCAACTCGGAACTCGAAAACATATGAATGAGTAACCGAAACAACCAGAACTCAATATAGAACAATATTAACACAAATTCAAGTTCGATATAACACAAACACAAACAAACAAACAGATGAACATACAAGTATGTCATTTCCTAGAAATAGTCTTAGAACATGTAGTTTTACTAAAGTTGTCAAATTAAATCTAATGCATGTGCATACAATAATAAGTGTGTGAATGTGTTATACCATTTGAGCACAACGATGCAGGGACAGAAATGGATGCAATGTGTGTGTGTGCACCGAGGCCTTGCAAGAGGAAAAAGGTCTTAATATACCTTTGTTATGCAATAAAGCTTGTTCCTCTTGTAGCCATCACTTTGCTTGAAATGTTGTCCAACTTCCTTGAAGCTTGATAAACCATAAAACCTAGACAACTAATCAATACAAAGAAAAATGTCATTTTGATATAGAATTATGCCAACACAAGTCTCAAAAACCTAACAGTGTACAGGTGCTTGATCTCGTGAGGAGTGGGAGGTGGCAAGTTCAGTCTCTGCCAAGTATGCCACAAGCACATTTTATCCGATAGCTATTCAGAGTGAGCTACGTGGGAGCCAATTGAGCCTCCGCCAGGAAATGCGTAATAAAAAGTTAAAGAGGGAGATAGAGAGTTACCCTACAGTAGAGCATGGCACCATAAATAGCCACTGCCCCGGGTGGCGGGTTCCAGGCAGCCCTATCCTCAGCCGAGAAAAGCTAAATAACGTTGGGATCCAAGTCAAACTTGCCCATGTACTTGAAATTTTTTTTTATGCCAATCACATTCAGTTCATTATAATAGGCGCATACTCATCTTGTCGAAAACCTAACACAAGCCTCTATGTGCTCAACCTCAACATCTGACTCAACAACTGTTTGGTGACCAACCCTAATGTCCTTAGGCAGTATCTAGACCTTTGATTTATGAGTCTTCTAGTGCTCACCGGTTGACTTATTTCTCACAATAGCTAGATTAGCTTCACTACTAGAAGAAAAAGAAGGATTAGTTTGAAGAATGCTTGTATTTAACTGAGGGACTTCAACAGAGAGAAAAACAGGCGGGATTGGGACACAGTTCCGTAGCAGGTTTTCAAGCATCTCCATTTTGGCTGCATCCTTGAGTTCAACCGCCCTCATTATACGATAAAATAGGTTGTACTGAGTTCTAATATCCATGAAAACTTACTAGAAGAAAAGCCTGCCGGAGAAAGCCGTAGGAAGCAACAAGTGAAGAAGCGTATCCCTAAAACAAAGAAAGAGCTCAAAGACGTGACACGAAGGTCTGTACTTTTCAGAATCTACGGAGTGAAGGTCAAAGAAGATTTATTTAGAAAAAAGAATCGAAGAGGTTTCGAAAGAGAAAAATTGAGAAATCATGCGAAGTACTCAAATAGGCAAGCAAAACCTTAAATACCAGTGGGAGAGGACTTTAAAATAAACCCTAAAGTGACATCACCAGGTGGTAGAGCGGGAAAACATAAGGACGTGGTCGATGACGTGAGAGATAGACCAAATCATGTAATCCGAAAAAAAAAATGTTAGGCAAACCTACCTATACGAAGACACGTGTCCCTTAAAGAGGACTTCGAGCCTCCAAACATCGCCATTAGGGAATCCAATCGCTAGTCTACTCGAACATCTGTGGATATAATTAAGACACACCATTAAATCTTCGTGTTGATAAAAAACGTCATAATTACTTCATTATTGAAGATAGTGACAAAAAAGGGAAGAAATGATCATTTGAAATACCTCTCGCTGAGTATACGTAGCTGATGTAAACAAAGAGGCATGGCAAACGTAGTTGACTAGGGCTTATACTAGGTGCAAATTGAACATTGACACTCGGCTAATATATTTATGGGGGTATTGTTATAAGAAAATTTTGTCTGATGTGACATATCAATAAAAAAGACTAAGGAATGACTGTGCCACATCAGTAAAAGTCATTTAATCCCTCCACCCGAGTAGAGGCCTGGCCGACTGAGTAAATAGGTGCACTTAGAAGAGGATGACTCGGCTAAAAGAGAACCGCACTAGTAACAAGATCCCGGTTGCCAGAACATCTCCCTAACGAAGATCACTCGCCTAAATCAGGGTTCAACGTGTATCATTAGTACCCCGCAACCGGAAAAGGAATCTCACCAGGATACGGGAGTCAAGAATCATATTTCAACAAGGAAACAACCACACCTTCCCCAAAAGGAATTAGAGCTCAAATCAAACACAATGTCAACGACATTAATGACGAGGTAAAGTAAAATAAGAAAGAAATCAAGTCAAATGCAAAGATCCAAGCAAGATGAATCATAATGGGATTCCACAAGTCAACTACTTGCACACCAAGTTTAGGGTTACAAAATGAATATATAAATACAACCCATTTTTTCTTATAAACACATAGAAAATATGCTGAAAATAGGGGCCACAAAGAGATAAGAGAGCAGAGTTTGTAAATCATTTCTCCATAGTGAAATTCTTTCCTTGCGTCATCCGTACCCGTGGTTTTTTCCCTATCACAGGGTTTTCCACGTAAATTTCCATCCCGTTTACATTATTTCAATTCTCTCCATTATTAACCTTGATATTATCTAGTTGGCTTGCTGATTTTCCAATAAACAAAAAATCACCATCAACAATATAATAAAAGCATAAGTTAGTTTTTTTTTTTTGTAAAAGATAATTCTTTTAATAATAATCATTGAATTAATCCAAAGGCTTTCATTAAAAGATGCTGAGTTTAATACAATTTGAGAGTGCTGAACATAATATATATATATATATTAACAATTTGTTTTATAGAAATTTTACATTCGACATCAGCAAGATTTGAACTCAAAAATCTTGTACAACTGACCAATATTTAAGTTCAATTTGTAACGATTTTAGTTGAAAAATTCATTAAAAATTTTAAAACATTTAAATTGTTTTTAAATTTGACAATTTGTTAAAAATACCTTCCAAAATTAATCAAATCTATTAAAAAAACTTGGCATATGACGGTCTGTGATTGACTGATTGAATGGTCCGAATGAAACCATCCCATTAAAGTTTTCCTTATTTCATTTATTTTTTAATCAAAAACTTTAACGAAATTAATTTTGTTTTAAAGAAGAATTCAACAGATTAATAACTTCTTCTCTTAGTTAGTATCCAATAAAAAACATATCAAATTAGTTAGTTTCAAGATATTTACTTTAACTATCATATGTTTCATTCTAAAAAAGTAGTCTCATTTAGCGGTCATTTGTTTTTTCCACTTAAAACTTAATTGGTCTGAATCATAATTATTAAGTTGTTTTGTTTGTTATTTTAAGTGGTCAAACAACTTAAAAATACCAAAAAACAACTTAAAATAAAAAGTAAAAAATCTTGACTTTTCACTTAATTACAAATCACTGAATTGTATTAAATGCAATCCAAAATCTTTTCTTCCGATACTATCCTTCATATATAACATATTTCAAATTTCATCATAATTATATATGGTATAGAAATTTTTATTTTAATATATTGCTTATTTTAAGTAGCTATAAAATAAAAAAGAACCCTAATCACTTATCATATTGGTGTTTAATATCAATACTTTATTATGATATTAGGGTGATGTATTTATATATTATTTTTTTAGAGTGTTTTGTGTAAGTTTTCTTGCAGCCCCTTTTATTTTTTGAAAAAAAAACCGTTTCTTTTCTTAGTAAAAATTAAGTTTATTTGTAATTGAAGAAGATCATGATCATATGTGTTCATATATAGTTATTATTATTGAATTGTATTTATTCCATATTATATGTATAATTGTTTAACATGGATATAAATGTAAAATTACTTAGTTTTAGACAATTTTAAATGTAAAAAACAAACATGTTGACAATACATTTAGCTGTGAGGAAAAAAAAAACAAACATGTCATTCAAGTTCAGATTTCAGTCCATATTCAGTCTTTAGAAAAATTCAGGACTATTCAGTCTTCAGACAAAAAAACAAACAACCCCTTAGTCTTGATAACATCTTAATCATATACTATTTTATAAAGAGTAATGCTATACTTCCCAAATTATTTCCCAAATTATTTCCCACAAGATGTTCCCACAATATCTTATAAATCACGAGATTATATGGTGAGTGATGTGATGTTGACACCACATGTGCAAACATCATTTGGTAAAGAAGTTAGGAAGCCTAGCATTAATCAAAACAAAAGAGTAATGCTAGGCTTCCCAAATGATGTTGGCACGTAAGGTGTCAACATCTTGTATACCACGAGTTATATGGTGAGTGATGTGTTGTTGACACCTCATGTGCCAACATCATTTAGGAAAGAAGTTGGAAAAATTTGAGAAGCTTAACATTACTCTATCACTATATCGTAACAAATTGAGGAACAATAGGTCACTTAATAGTGTTAGCACATAATATCCACGATTAATGAGATTATAGATTTTATCACTATATCATAACAAGTCACCATTGCACTCTTAACTTTTAAGTCATACACATTTCAATCCTTAACTTCCAAAAAATAAATAAATAATTGCCGCACTAACACATTAGGGCATGTTTGTTGCCATGTATTGTATTGTGCAAACGCTGTATTGTATTATTTTTATACATTTTCATTGTCTAATACGACAAACATATTATTAGTTAATACATAATATTTGGTGGTATTATATTGTATTGTATTAGAAAAAACACTTTTTTTTCTTTTTTGTTCTCAATAAATATGGAAAATCGATGAAAATATGTGTTATGCTGCTATTTTTTTTTTTATAATTTCAAAATTATATTGGAAATATTTATTTTATTTATAAAATATTATTTATTTATTTTTTCTATCAATGAAAATAAATATTTACTGATTTTTATATAAAAATATTTATTGATTTATTCATGGTAAGAATATTTAAAATGAATTATTAACTATTCTTAAAAAAATATTATATGTTTATAATATAACATAATACAATAAAGTCATATTGGAATAACTTAATACAATATAATGTGGTGTGTTGTGGTCAAAATTAGTCATACATGCCCAGTCCAATTTACGAATCTGATGTTGTTAGGACTTTGGCTCAATAAGGCCCAACATAAACAGGTTACTGGGCCAACAAGTCAGGTCGACCAAAAGTAATCCAGCAGAGAGAGTCATTGAGGTGGTAGGATAAGCTGACCTAGTCAAAGCTTGACTCAGTCACTCCATCCAACTACCAAGGTATTTGAACTTCAAATATATCCCCTCAAATCTTAAGAGGATCTCAAAAGATTTCGGAGAGATCTTACACGATCGTTGAGTCATCCTGGTTCCCTATAAATACCCAACCCTCGATTCATGAAAGGGGTTGGTTTTTCTCTACAGAAACATTGTGCAATTTATCTCTATGTAGCTCTATCTCTTTAGATCACTTACGTTGCTAAAACTTAGCTCAGGCCATTGCCTTGTTCTGATTAAATAGGCTCAGAGGCTCCTAGTCATCTTAGCTCAGTCGACCCGACACACATACACACTACCACCCCCATCTGTTTGTTTGTATCATTCCTTCATTTAAAACATGTTCGCTTAATTACACACTCGACACGAACTAACAAGAGTGTTGGAGTTTCACTAGAGAACTATCCTCTATTCTATTCGAGAATTGGTTCTTAGTGAGTGTAGGTTGTTAGTTCCCACTTTTGACAACGAATCTAAATGTAAATTTCACCGTCTACAATTTGGTGCCCACCGTGGGGCCCTAACAATCTTTTCAATATTCTATCTTTACTCTTTTTGTTTCTAATTCTTTATTGTAGAAATTACGGACTCAAACGCTCCCATAGACTTCGAGACATGGGTTGCCCTTCTCACGACCCAGATACATGAGAGTGCAGAGAAGTTGAAACTGCTCGAGGAGGAAAACACTGTGGTAAAGGCACAAAACCAAGAATTGCAAACTCAATTGCAATCCATGTTTACTGGAGCGGCCCAACCAATGGACGTGACACTAGTAGTCGACACAACAAACGTATCGAATCCATCTGGTATCTAGCATTAGACGAGGAAAAACCTACCTCTAGGGGCTTCACATGAACCAATACAAGCGACAGACTTGAAAGCCAATCAATCTGGTCCGTTGACTCCGCTTGGATTACATATTCCTCAGAATGGATCCAACCAGGAGACCCAGTTCAGAATTCCAATCATGATGAACTCCAATCTTGAACTGGTAAGGTTTGATTTGGTTTTTGGTAACCCTTAATTTTCTTACAGGTTTACAGATATTGAGGCCATGATCTAAAGACTCCTACAGGTGCAAGCTCTGATCAAGAAAAGTGCATCAAATAACTTTGCTAGCTCTCCATTTGAGGGTGAAATTGCATTTGTGGAGATGCTTAGAAGGTTCTCTTTCCCAAACATGAAGCACTTTGATAGAACTTCAGATCTTGATGACCACATTGCACATTACAGATAATGGATGTTTATCGCCGTAAATCCTTGAGATCTCCAAGAAGCTTGCATATGCAAAGGCTTTGGGTCGAGTCTAATCAGACCAGCACTGTAGTGGTACACCAACCTCCCTAACAACTCGATCAACTTGTTTGCGTAGCTAAACGACACGTTCATAGAGCAATTTGCTAATAACAGGAAGTAGGTGAAGCAGTCAGACGACTTGTACACCATCACCCAACGATGCTACGAGAATCTTCGCAACTATGTGGGTCGATTCAACAAGGAAAAAGTCTTCATTCCTCATTGCAACACGGCTTCGGCCATCACACCATTCAGGAAAGAATTTCTGCACGGCTCAGATATGTACAAAGACCTGACCAAGTATCTATGTCATACCATGGAGGATGTCCTAGCTTATGCTTGGGCCTAGATTAAATGGAAGGAAGACGAGGTAAATTATACCCCATCGACCGACAACAAAAAAAGGAACATGGGAAATAGCCGTGTCGATAGAAAGGCCAATGAAATGAGAAATAATGACCGGAATAATATGGGAAACAGTCGATCCTACGATCGGAATGACAGAAACAAACCTTACTATTAGGTTTTTGAGTCATGTTGGCATATTTCAATATCAAAATGACATTTCCTTTGTATTTATTAGTAGTCTAGGTTCATATTGATTCAAGCCTCAAAGAGGAATGACAACACATCATGCAAAGTGAAGTCTTTAAGAAGAAATTGAAGATTTAGATTCTAGGTATCTCTTATGTAATTTAGAAGTGATCATGGACAATAGCTTTGTTTTATTTTTTGAGGATTGATTGTGAGTGGTTATTTTGTCATGAAATAGCCAAAAGGGGAGATTGTAAGGACCTCGATTTTATGATTGGCTTATTTCATGACAAACCACACCACATTGGCGGTGATTGTGTAATGGGTAGCTTAGGTCGTTGTCGGCAAGCTTCAAGAGCAAAATGTAGACTCACTTGACTTTGTCTCTTGAAGAGTTTAGGTGCACACACACACTTCATGCATGTTTTGTTTCATCTTGCATTTGTGTTTATCATTACTTATATGTGTGCATCATTTACACATTGCACACACACTTACATGCATTTGTATTGACAATCATCTATTTCTTATTGCCCTTGTGTGCAATCACACTTGCACTACATTTCTAGACTTATGTGTGGTTGTTATGTTTAACGTTTTTGTTATGTGTTCAGAAACGTCTTCACTCGCACGATGGTGTGCTTGTGTTATGTCTGCGCTTGTACATTGGTGTTCTTGAGTCTTAGCATGATTTGTGACTATAAAAAGGTTCCTTTTGTGCTCTCTTGGATTGTTATTTGGTTACATGGTCTTATACCATGAATTTGGGGTTTTTGTTATTGACCAATTCTGACCTTTGGTTACTCTTTTGACCATAAATATTTCTACAGACATATAAATCTTGTTTTGTTGATTTGAGTAGAAATTAGACCTTCATACCTTTCCAACGGTATATTATTCGAAAGGTTTGGATGTCGTTTGGTCATGTTTTGAGCCCTTTGAATTTGGGTTTGTGAAACTGCACGGGTCTTCTACCCGTGCAGTTACCCCGTGCACTGATGGTGAGTGCTTCGGGTTTGTGCAACTACACGGGTAGTGCACGGGTCTTCTAGCCATGCAGTTACCCGTGTACTGAGCCTGTTTCGAGTCTGTTTTTTGCCAAAATGACATAGTTTCATTTAGGGCTTCTTTTTATATGTTTCTTTCTTCCTCACTTCGTCCCAAGAGCTCAAAAACCAGAATATAGTGAGAGAAAGAGCTCCTTAAGAGAGAGAAAGCTTCAAGCTTTATTCTTTGACTCTCCAAACCCAAAACCCATCTCCATATTGCATCATTTAACATCATTTGAGCATGAGTCTTCATGGTTTCATGACTAGGTTAGTTAGAACTTCATTGAATATCATTTATTATTCTACTTACTCTAGATTAGGTATTTATTCCTTGATTAAATGCCTTGACTCACTTTATTGCATATATTTATGAGTCTAAATTGCATGATTGGGTTTGCTTGTGATAGCTTGCATTATTAGGTCATTTATGCCTAAATAGCTAATCCATAAATGTTCATGTATGCTTAATTAATGATTAGGTTGACTTTGTGCATCTAGTCAAGTTCTTGAATATTTATGTGTGTTTGTGTTGTGATAGCTAGGATGGTTGTTATTGATAACATCTAGCTAAGTATTTATGCTTTGTATTTAGACATTTGACAACTTGGATTTGTTTCTACAAACTCCTAGTTGAGCAATTTGTGTAGTCTAGCATAAATTGCATTGAGCATCATTTCACATGATCACATAGACATTTCATACTCTTCGTTGAGTCAAAGTATTGTGGCTTCGGGGTGAAGTTGCACAAGCATTGAAGTCTTGCAACTAAGGTGTGCTTGGCAAGCATTGGTCAAGTGCCACTGTAAAATGATTGTGGGGTAGAGTAGGAGGTGCTCAGGCCAAGAGTAGTGTATCAAGGGATATCACTAGGGATTGAACCAAGAGTGGCGAGTGGTAGTGTCTATAGCCTGAGGTTATCTAGAGTGAGAGTCCGAGTATCACTTGAGGGTGTAATCTTTTATTCATATAGTGGATTTCTGTGATCGTCTGTGGCTAGAAGGATAGCCCGTGGTTTTTCCCTTGTCGAAGGGTTTCCACGTCAAAATCAAGTGTTCTTTATATTTCTGCACTTTACTTGATTTTGTTTGTATGTATGTATGTATTGGGTTATTTGTTATTAATATTGACTAATCGAAAACGTTGGTAATAATCGATTAACAACCCATTCACCCCCCGTCTAGGTTGTTAGACACACGCTTTATAGTATTTTCAATTGGTATCAGAGCGGGTTCCTAGATATACTTAGGTGATCCTTGCTCTTATTTGTGTGTCGTGCATTTGTGTGTGATTCTTGCATTCATTTGCATTCATCTCATTCCCTAAACACTATGAGTGGCATTGAGATGATAGAGGGTGATTTGACCTCTAAAGTTGAGAGGGAGATATATGACTCCGATGAGGAGATGACTCTCATGGTTGAGATATTTAAGAGATTTACAAAATCTCAAAAGAAGGGCATGACCTCTAAGGTGAAGGAGGAAAAGAAAAAGTCAAGGAAAGATGACCCTTGCCTTGAGTGTGGTGGAGTTGGCCACCTTGCCTCCATGTGTGGTAACTTGAAGTACAAGAAGGGAGGAGAAACTATGATCGCTACTTGGAGTGATAGTGAAGTTGAAGTAGTTGAAGAGTGCTCCACAAGCTCGGTTGCTAGCGAGATCAACTACCTCACATTTCCGGGTTCCTACCATGAAGAAACTCAAGCCATTACCAAATGTTTATCACTTGAAGATTTCAAGATGGGTGGCCTTGAACTTGGAAACCAAAGAGGAGCATGCTTGAGTGTTGCAAGCCTTGATGATATGACTCTCACAAGCACAAGTGGGAGAAGCTTTGATAATGATGGCTCATGCTCCGGGAACTCTTGTGACAACATAGTGGATAACCAAAAGTTCATTGACTTTCTTCAAAAGTCTTTGAAGGAGAAAGAAAATGATATCCTTAGATTGGAGAAGGAAAACCTTCAACTAAGGACAATGGTGAATGACTCCTTGAAGACGGACACGGTTGATATGTCCAAGTATGAGAAGGAAATTGAAGATTGCCACCAACGGATGAAAGCAATGAAAGATGAACTTGCCAACAAAGATTTCACCTTGAAGATTTTCAAGGATAGAGAGATGAGGTGCCTTGAAGAATTAAACAAGTCCAAGATCAAGCAACCTCAAGCTCAAGGCAAGAGCAAAGCATCATTCGAGCAATCTTCCACTCAAGGAAAGTCCACACAAGCCTTGGCAACTCAACCAAAGCCTAGGCAATCCAAGAAGAACGGACAAGTCCTTGATAAGTCAATCACCTCCTCCAATGAGCCAACTATAAAGAAAGGAGGTGATCACAAGAAACAACATCAACCAAGAAGGCATGATCAACTGACTCAACCACCTCGACAAGCAAAACCACAAAGGTGCCACAAATAGGCTCAAGCTCCAAGGAAAAGCAAACTGATGCACCATCAAAGACAACATTATCAACATGGCGATGCCTCGATGAGATCACAATGCTATGGTATAAATCCTTGCTTTGTACCTACTTGTCATTATTGTGGTATGATTGGTCACTTAAAACCAAATTGCTTGAATTACATTAAGAGTTGTAGATTAGAGAGCATGAAAGAAAAACGGTTGAAAAATAGGGCAAGTTTGCATAAACCAAGGGAACCTAGAAACATGTCTATGACCACTAAAAATGTTAAAGTGGAACCTAGGTGGGTTAGAAAGAATGAACCCGCTTGCCTTAGTGCCCATGTGACACCCATAGATGCAATTAGGTCCATCGGACTTGGTAAGTCTATAAGGGCTCATGCCTCTCATTGACTTGGTTGGATTTGACCCCTGTGGGGAGCTCAAGTAAAGAGAGCGAACTTGCATGATTTGCAATGTCCAAAAAGTTGATTAATTTTATGCTCTTTTATAATTGCTTGAGATGATTGGTTGCACACATAAGCTTATATGTTATTTTCTTAATAAGTGTGCAACATTGCTTTACTTGAAATCCATGTCATATTTTTGTTCAACAATGCATTTTTGGACTAGGAGATTTGATTGGGAAAGTACCGTCAAACGATCTGTGCACTTGCGGATAAACAAGCACGCTCATATATTATAGAACACCACCGAGCGTGTCAAGTTTTTGGTGCCACTGTCGGGGAGGCATAACGTACCTTTTGTTAGTTTATGTCTTAGTTTTATTTTCATTATTTTTAGTTTTCACTTTAATTGTTCGTATTAAATCTTGTTCGATCTGATTCTTGTTTTTTGTTTGATTGTTTTAGGATCGGATCAACATGGAGAACCGTACCAATGGTATCAATGTGCCCGTTACTCAAAGACTTATGAAGGACTTTACTTTGCCTATTATGGGAGCTCAACCGTCGGTGATCTTATTGAGTGATTTGCAATGGAGCTATGAGTTGAAGAACTCCTATTTCAACACTCTTCCGATATACCATGGAGAACCGAATGAGGATTCCTTGTAGTTTATGAAGGATTACTATGATGTTATGACTAGCATCCGACTCGGAGAGCTCAAGGAGAATCAATTGAGGATGAGATGCTTTCCGTACTGCATGGAAGACAAGGCAAATCATTGGTTATTGGCTCTACTTGCAGGTGAAAATACTACTCAAGCGTGTGTCTAACAACCTAGAGGGGGGGGGGGGGGGGGGGGGGGGGGTGAATGGGTTGTTAATCGATTATTACCAATTTTTCGATTTGTCAATATTAATAACAATTAACCCAACAAAACAAACATGCAAAATCAAGTAAAGTGCGGAAATATAAAGAACACTTGATTTTTACTTGGAAACCCTTCAACAAGGGAAAAACCACAGGCTATCCTTCTAGCCACACACGATCACATAAATCCACTATATGAGTAAAAAGTTACACCCTCAAGTGATACTCAAACTCTCACTCTCGACAACCTCAGGCTATGGACACACTACCACTCGCCACTCTTGGTTCAATCCCTAGTGATATCCCCTGATCCACTCCTCTTGGAGTGAGCACCTCCTACTCTACCCCGCGGGCCTTTTACAGTGGCATTTGACCAATGCTTGCCAACCCACCCTTGGTTGCAAGACTTTACTTGCTTGTGTAACTTCACCTAGAAGCCACAAGACTTTGACTCATGAAGAGTATTAAAATTCTAAGTGTATATGACACTATGCTCAAATGCAATTATGTGCAAGACCAAACACAAAATGTTTAACTAGATGTTATAATGCAATTAAACCACCTAGTTATCAAACAATGCCTACATGCCCATACATAATTACTCAATTAGATGTATAGATAAAATCTAACAACCTAATTGTCAAATAAAGTCCAACCAACACAAGTTGTCACAACATATAATAAGGGCAATAATTATGCAATCAAGAAATGCAATTAATGAGGCATAAATATCAAAGTCTAGATGCAATGCATAAAGACTTAGCTAGAAGGGCAATATGGTCCTAAATTCTAGCTATCACAAATAAACTCAATTAGTTGTGTAGAGAATTTCCAACAAACTAATTGTTACACAAAACACACATAAACATTCAATAAGCTTAACTAGTTGATTAAAAGACAATCTATCAACCTAGTCATCAATAAATCACAAATGAGTGTTTATGACCTAGCTTTTAGGCAAAAATGACCTAATCAATTAATCTATCAAAATACAAACCCAATCATGTTATCAATCAACACAATAATGCATTCAAAAATGATTTCTACAAATCTGATGCATTAAAAACGAAATCTTGGTCTTTAAGAACAATAATCAAAGATAAAAGTTTTTTCTTACTTACCAAGTCATGAATGATGAAGACCCATGGAAGATTGATGCCAATGGATGCATGGGTTTTGGGTTTGGAGAGTTAAAGAAGCTTGATTGAAGCTTTCTCTCTCTAAAATATCTCTCTCTCTCTAGGGTTTTTTTTCTTGAGAGTCATTTTTTTGAAGAATTTGAGTTAAGGATGTATTTATAGGTGCCCAAGTGAAACTACATCGTTTTGAAGAGAAAACTGATTTCTGGAGCAAAAGTCGACATCCAAGGCTACTTGCACATGTATCCTTGAAAGTTGCTTAATGTTCTGGAGAAAAACTGATGTCTAAGGCGACATTCAAGGTGACTTGCACAAAGTCGCTTTGGAAGTTGCTTTACTTAGTGGACAGCACACCAGCTCCAGTTTCGATTGACCCAAAACATGACCAAAAGACATCGAAACCTTTCGTATGATATACCATTAGAAATGCATGGAAGTCTAATTTCTACTCCTTTTCACAGAATGAGGTTTTGATTTTTGTAGAAAGAGTTATGATCAAAAGAGTTACCAAAGGTCAGATTCGGACAAAAATAGAGGTGCCCTGTTTTAGTGGTCAATTTGGAGATTTGAAAATCAATCCAAACGGTCATGAAATATTACAAATAATATACCGTTGGAAACGTATGGGTGTCTAGTTTATCCAAAAAATTTCAAAACTCATTTTGGATCTTTGTATAAAATGTTATGGTCACAAGACCATACAATGGTCAGTTTTGAAAAACATTTAAAACATTGAAAACCACTCTTTTGAAACTAGACACTTTACACCAAACAACCAAACCAAAACTAACACTTAACCAAGAGAAGAATGAGACCTTCTCAAATGGTCAACCATCGCACTAAGACATGCACACCATCGTGCAAGTGCTGACATTTCCGATCACACAAACGAAAACGAATTACACCACACAAAACCACACTTAGATCTAACAATGAGGTGCAAGTGTGAAATGTGTAATGGATGCACACATATAAACAATTAGAACACAAATGCAAGATGAACAAGGCATGCATGAAGTGTGTGTGTACCTAAACTCTTCGAGAGACAAAGTCAAGTGAGTATACCTTTTGCTCTTGAAGTCATGGAGATGCTTGGAAGCTTGCCGACACGGACCTAAGCTACCCATTACATAATCATCCTCAATGTGGTGTGGTTTGTCATGAAATAAGCCAATCATAAAATCGAGGTCTTTATAGTAGGATCATTGACTACTTAGGAGGCGGTAGAGATCAAGTTCTTCTCAATGTACTATCCTTCTTGGAAGACACGAGAAATCCTGGGGAAGATATCTACATTCACTGAAGAAGACAGAGAAACCTTCCATGAGACTTGGGACCGGTATAAGTTACTCCTTCCACAGTGCCCATATCATATGTTCTCCTTTGTCATCCATTTACAATCTTTCTACAATGGATTGACGGATCTCACACAAGCCACAGTAGACAGTGCTTGTGGGGGAGCAACGAGGGAGAAAAATTCAATGGAAGTATATGCTGTATATGAGATGTTGGGTGAAAATTCCCAACAAAGAAGCAGAAGGAATGGTTCTCATGAGGAGAAGGCCAATGCGGAGTTAGCAATGCAAATGGCCGACTTGACATGGGAAATGAAAAATCTCAAGGCAGAGTTTGGGCAAGGGCCAGTATTAGGAGAAGTACAAGTAGTGTATCCGTATCAAGCAAGCAACCATCCAGAATGAAACCACCAATGGGGAACCTTTGATGAAGAAGCATACCAACATGCCATTGACCAACAAATACTTGACATGGAAGAAAATGTAGAATTGGTCTGAATTCAGTTGGGACAATATGTGAAAAACTCCCAAGAGCAAGACAGGGATGAGCCTCTAAGCGATAATGAGCATGTAAATGCACTAGCCAATCTTCAAAACGGTGAGTCGAGGCCACAAGAGGGGCTCGAACCGGAGAAATCCTTAAAAGGCATATATGAGCATTTGGATGAATTTTTGATCACAATAGAGGAGGAGTTTGGACAGGTTAGAGTAGGTAAAACAGAAACGAAAATAGAGACTGCCCAAGAGAACAAGGAATTGATAAGTCAAAACAAGGACTTATTATTGAAGGTCAATTCTCTTGAGAATGAGAGAGACTCGAAAATGAAGAAAGCACATGAGCTCTCCATATTGGTGGTAGAACAAGTGGGAGAATTCTCTTGGAAAGCGAGAAAGATACAAATGGAAGTAGAGAATAGAGACAAGGCATTGTAGGCTATGAGTCAAGAATTGAACAAGAAGGACAATGCCTTGAACGTAGCACAAGTCCTGATATGTGACTACATCGTGAAGTTAGACAAAGCCGAACACCCAATCAAGGCTTTGAAAAAGGAGGGAACCAAACGGAGATCAACAAAAAACACCAAAGAGTGTTGTCTAGATCTTATACATGAACAAAAAACCTAGAGCATGTAAAACACTAAATACACACTTTAATTCTAGATTTTATTCTTGCAACTAAAGCTTGAAATAAAGCATGTTCATTAAGCACATATTCAAGACTTTAGAACTAAAATCAATAAAATGCTAGAATCGAAAGATATGATCATTGAAATTATGTAGCAATCATTTAGAGCACATATTCACAAAATAATCAATTAAATCCTAATAGACTCTAAATATAAATAAAATATGCTAATCCTAAATATATTCAACTAAAGAGTTCTAGCACATATAAAGACTATCAATAATCAAAATACAATCAATTAAAGCACAAATATCCTTAGATTATAAGCTAGTCACAATACAACTCACAAGCATGTGAAAACATAGATTTAAGAAAACCTAACTCACATACAAGTCTCTAATTATGCAAAACTAGCTTATAATTGAAGCTCTAGCTCTTATCAACATTTGATTGAGTCACATACACCAAAATGAGAAGAAGACCCAAGGCAATTGAACAATTTAAAAGCAAAATATCAAAAAATAATCAAATACCTTGTAAAAAGAGTGCATTCACAAAATTTGTGTAGAACCATCAAAATACTTGAATAAATGACTTCAAAGCCTGAATCACAATGAGCTTAGACAACTAATCAATACAAAGGAAATATTGTTTTGATATGGAATTATGCCAACATGACTCAAAAACCTAACAATCTCCCAATTTGGCAAATTCCATGTCAAAACACCTATACAAATACTAAAACATACAAAATGAAGATTGTTCATAAGCACTCCTTCACATTACAATGAGTATGTATATCCTAGACTAATCTTCAACAAGTCTTAAACTTCTTCACTTGATCATCTCTTGATATCACATAAAATTCACTTGAGGCACAATTGCATATACAAGAGAGAATATTTAGCAATGTACATACATGATAAGAATAAAGCATTAAAGTTAAAATGGATGCTTGTATACTCCCCCTTAATACATGCATACTATCCATCAAAAATAATATATCATCAAAATATTACATGCCAAAATAAGTTCAAGCTAGATACCAATTAAAAACTACAAAAAAAAAATACTAAAAACAAAATGCTAAGATTAATATGAGATAAGTCTAGTATCATATATTTCTCCTCCTTTTTGACATGATGTAGCCAAAAGGAAAAGAAATGATATGTCAAGATCATATTGTTCTTTGTCAGCCACGTGTGCCATCAAAGAACTTCGCACGATTTGTTGATCTTATATAGTGCTTAGAGGTGGATGCATTGCTTGAAGAGATGCTTTCTTCCAAGCTCTTGATTTTCACATCTTGTTAAACATTTAGCTCCTCAATCTTCTTCCATGATTCTTGTTTGTTCTCCATGTTAACCTAGCAAAGATTATTCAAATCTATACAACACAACAAACTAATGAATCACAAATGCATAGAATTTTACTCTTAAGCACATAGGTGGATTACACCAAGTTCAACAATTGCATTAACAATCATATCAACCCCAAATATAGAGGAATTGATTTCAATCACAATCATATCAACCCCAAACATGAAGGAATTGATTGCAATCACGATCATATCAACCTCAAGCAAGGAGGAAATGAATAGACCCCAAACAAGGAAGAATTGATTGCAATTACAATCATATCAACCTCAAATATGAAGGAATTGATTGCAATCTCGATCATATCAACCCTAAACAGGGAGGAATTGATTGCAAACACACTCATACATTAGTACAAAATAAGTTTCATGCATTCTGAAGATTCAAGAAACAAGGAAACAAATTTTTTTTAAAAAAAAATTGAACATGTGAACATATCATAAAAGAGAACAAAGTCTAGCATACTATGCTCCCCCTTAATAACTGCTCTATCTAAGATCAAGATAGGATATTGTTCACAATGATATCCACACAATCACACATTCAAGCAATTTTAAAGAAATTCAACAAAATAAACTTCACAAACCATGATAGATATACCAAGATTTTCAATCTCTCACATAATTATTCTTAAATTGCTAGAATTTCAAACGCACTTATAAGCAAAAAGTATGTGTGTGAATCTGCTTCAAACATATGTAAAGGAGTAATTTGATCATCAACATGCTAACCATATCAACATCTATTCATCTTAAGCTTTTCCAATTCTGGTCAAACCGATTATCATCCCGAATTTTTGCTTTAAGAGAATAGATTTCAACATATGAGCATGTGTGTGCATATGGATCGTCAACCCATTTATGTTTTCAACCGGAGCAAATGTAATTTTCAACTATACTCCTTTAAGCTTTTAAAGCTTTTAATCAAATATTTTTTGTACTGATTCTTTTCAACACTTCTTTGATTTTTCTAATTTTTATTATAACTTCATAATAACTTTCACTCATTTTATTGGTGTAGGTCTTTCCTACATTGGGCGGTTGCACAAACAACATGTGTAACCCCTTTCATGAAGGTGCTCATTGAGTTATATGTAGTTGTCGAAGAAAAATGGATACTAACCATATGTTATCTTTTATGTACTAGTCAAAAGACTCTTAGGTGCATCCATTACTTACATATTTTCGAACTCAACTTACTCAAACAAGACATATGAGAGAAGCAATATGTGCACTTTTAAAAAAACAAGTTTTAAGGCTTAAAAGTGCATGATCTAAAAGCAATGCAAAGAGATTAATCGAGATCATTACTTCTCAAGATAGTAGCTTTCAAAGAATATGAAGCTCATATATTTCAAAGATGCCACTCATCAGTCAAACAATTACAAGAAATAACTCTTGCATCATGTAAAAGATCTTTCTGAACAATTTCACTAAATGATCTCCATATGGCAATTATTAAAGAGAACCATATGTCTTAACCAAAGCTCTCTAATATTATATGCCATATGATGTCATGCATGCAAATAGTTAAGAAGATTAAACAAGATAGCTAGCGTAAGAGTAAAGAAATACCACATCAAGTTTTTCATCAATGTAAAGTCTCCGCTCCTTTTATGAGCTCTCTTGACTTGTTTGTCCTCATGACAACAAGTTGTTGGTGTGTCATCCCAAGAGAATAAAGACCAAACAACTCAACTCAAACCAACATATAACAAATGACTTTCTCTAAAAGTCTTAACAATCAACTATCATCATATAGATTTCAAAAATGGACTTCTATAAAGTCAATCAGCAAATTTTTACTATAGTAGTGAATATGTGTGAGACAGCTAAGTTGAGGTCGGAGTTATAGAGAAATAAAGCTAACAAGCTAAGTTAATCAAACTTGACACTAATCTTAAAACTAACTCATATGTGCACCTTACACTAATGGTAATAACACTTCACCCTTGACACATTTGGTCTTGGGTGAACTAACACAAAAATCATCATGATCATTTCTCACGGCAATATTATATCTAGAAGATAAATCATCAACTATCTTCTTTATAAAGATATTACTCTTGTTAAAGACATGATTATTGCCATGAACAAAAATAATATCAAAACTGTGCATATGATCATGTGAAACACTCTTTTTCATCCAAATCTTCTTGACATTCATCTTCACATGATTATTATTATCATGCACAACATTCAAAGTGCTATCATTAGCAACATGTTTAGAAGAATGACTAGGAATCTTTTTCACATCACATTTTTTAACCAAAGCTTTCCTAGTATCTTTCTTTACATGATTATTGATAATATGCATATCATACAAAGCATCAAAGCAATTATCATTTTTAGAAACATTCAAAGAAGATTTTCTCATTTCACTAGCATGCATCTCATTTCCTAGTTTGCATTGTCTAATATACTTATGGCATCTAGGTTTAATATGCCCTACAACATTGCAAAAATGACAAACCGAGATAAACTTAGAGATGTTATTTATGACTCTTGATTTAATCACATGCTTATGAGAATGATTAGGCAACTTTCTACCAGCATTTTCATGATGCACAATTCCATGTTTGTATTGCCTAATGTATTCATAACATTTAGGCCTCATGTGATCAACAACATTGCAATAATGACAAACTGGATTAAATTTATAAAAGTTACCATTTAGGTGAGAGTGTACCAATGGTGAAGGCTCCGTACTCTTCTTGATTTTGCTCTTGACCTTGGAAGAATTGGCCTTTGAAATCCTCATGTTCCTTCATGACTTGCCTTTAGTTGTAGAAGACTCCACTTGCTCATCTACAAAGCCTAAGCCACTTGAATATCCATGAAGTTTACCAAGCTCTATTACCTTAGCAAGTTTTATGACTCCTATGGTTAAGCCTTTGATAGTATGCTTGATCACATCAATCTCCTTGATGTACACAAGCTCCTTGGCCTTCAGGATTGCCAACTCCTCTTCCGAGCCTTTGACTGTTTCCTTCAAGAAAAACAAATTATTAGCAAAATTACTCATTAAATTTTCTAACACAAGAGCATCTTCAACCATCTTCTATTCTTGACATTTGATCACTTCACTCTTCACTTCAACTTCCTTTAAAGCTTCATCTCTTTCCTTCTCAAGAGTTTGAACTCTTGCCTTCAAGTTGAAGTTGGTGGTCTTTGATTCACAATTTTCTTTATTGAGTTTCGAAGACAAGTGATCTTGGCTAGCTTGATTGTCCTTTGGGAAATCCTCTTCTTCTTCAGTTTCTTATCGATACGAAGTCGTATCATATAGGCAGTTTCCTACATAAACATCATCTTCCAAGGAACCTAGTTCCTCCCCATCTTCGCTTTCATCATTAATATTCTCTTTAAGCTTGTCAACAGAATTGTTAGTAGACAAATATCAAGAAGAAAATAAAGAACCACATTCAGGATAGCTTGAAGAATATCCCAAGCCTTTTTTTTGTTTCATCAACAAGAGGTAGACAATCAACAAAAAAAAATAGTCTTAAGGTTGTTATCCATAGTTAGTAAATAATCTTATAGATCTCGAATTACACTAATTACCTTAAGTTACCAGCTTTGATACCAGTTGAAATTCCTATAAGGTTATGAACTAAGCAACCTAGAGAGGGGGGGGGGGGTGAATAAGTTGACACTCTATTTTTAAAACTCTTTAGAGACTTTTGTCAAACATTTGGTGAGCAAACAAATTATCCCCTAATATGATTGTTATTAGATAATAACTATCACGTGTAAGCTCAAATTCACCACCCTTAGTCTACAAACATATATTCACAAATGTGAGAGAATGTGATACACTTAACACATACACAAAACAAGAGACAATTTATCTTATATATAAATGTATTCAATGCAAAGCAAATTCCATAAGTTTACTTTGAATATTACAATGTAAATTCACTAAGTAGAACTTTACAACTTGGTATAGAATTTCACAAGATACAATGTTCAAACACTACAAAAGATACAAGAAACAAAAATTGATTCAACAAAGTGTTTGCAACTCAAACTTATCAACAATCTTGTTTACAAAGATATTCAATATAGAATCAACAAGATATGAACATCACAAAATACACATATAAGAGAGTTTAAGTTGGAGACATTTGACACATTATTTTGTACGTGTTAAAACCTTCAAAGAGGAAACATCCACGAGTTGATTTCATAACCACCAGCAAACTGTCTTTCACTAAGTCGAATAAAAGTACACCCTCTAAAGTGATCAATCCACATGATCCACTCTCTAAGATATCCCTTTTACTCTACCCTTGGGTCTAATGAAAGACTTGCTTACATTCTATCCAAGACACATCACATGTCTCTAGAAAGATTTCTTGTTTGACTATCTAGATCATCCCAACCTTAACCAAGACTTCCTTGCTTAACAATTCGGATCATTCCAATCCTAGCCAAGACTTCATGCCTTTTAGAAGGACTTCCTAAGTGTGATCAAATGTATGCAAATGCAAACATATGCAACATAGAGTATGTGATTAATATATCCTATGGAAACTAGATATGAACAATGAGCACACAATGTATGATTTTCTAGTTTATAATCCAAAATATGGCATCATACAAATGATGCATGTAACATATGAAATGTATGGATTAGGTACACTTCATAAAGAACTAGACATAGGCATCAAAGTCCACAAATCAAGGTTGTCTAGATCTTATACACGAACAAAAACCTAGAGCATGTAAAACACCAAAAACACACTTTAATTCTAGATTTTATTCGTGCAACTAAAGCATGAAATAAAGCATGTTCATTAAGCACATATTCAAGACTTTAGAACTAAAATAAAAAAATGTTAGAATCAAAAGACATGACCATTGAAATTATCTAGCAATCATTTAGAGCACACATTCACAAAATAATCAATTAAATCCTAATAGAATCTAAATATAAAATAAAATGTGCTAATCCTAAATATATTCAACTAAAGAGTTCTAGAATATATAAAGGCTATCATTCATCAAAATATAATCAATTAAAGCACAAATAGCCCTAGATTATAAGCTAGTGACAATACAACTCACAAGCATGTGAAAATATAGATTTAAGAAAACCTAACTCACATACAAGCGTCTAATTAAGCAAACCAGCTTATAATTGAAGCTCTATCTCTTATGAACAATTATTCAAGTCACATACACTAAAATGAGAAGAAAACCCAAGGTAATTGCACATTTAAAAGCAAAATATCAAACGATAATCAAATACCTTGTAAAAAGAGTGCATTCAGGAACTTTGTGTAAAACCACAAAAATACTTGAACAAATGACTTCAAAGTTGCTTAGAGATGATAGAGGATGTCAAGACAAAGATTCTACAATTTGAATCACTCAATTTCGATAGGAAATAAGTGAGTTATGGTGTTTGGAAGTTGAGAGAAATTAGAGAGAAAAATTCTGCACTTGGTCTTCTTAAAATCGAAATGAGAGAGAGAGAGAGAGAGAGTATTTAAATGAGAATGGGAGGTAAAGTGAGGTGGAGAGAAGGGAAAAATGGGAAGACACATGCATCATGCCACATCAGCTTCCCGTGGAGGTGCGTGGCCTTGATCAGACCATTTCTATACCTATTTGAGGTCCCCATTTCCTATCGTTTCTTCTCGTTTTCGAGCTTATTTTGTACATAATGTTTTTGTTAAGCCTTATGTAGGTACATATTCCCTACAATAAGGTTTTGAGCTAAAAGATAAGTTTGGAGGAAAATGAGCCAAAAAGAGAATAAACGATAGTATGCAGAGTGATGTGCCTCACCAATGATACAAACCGCGACGTGATCTAAGCCAGCCGTGGCCAAGCGAATCCGGATGTCTCCACGGTAGATCCGTCATTGAGCCAGAATGCAACACCGAGACCATGTGCATAAATCCCTCTACATTTCCAGCAGCTTATAAGACAAGTCAAGAGCAGGTGCCATTTGGCGGTTTGATTCGGCGGTCACCATGACCGCCGTTCTGATCACCGTTCCATGGAAGTAAGTCCCAGAAGATTTTGCGGTGGACCTCGGCTGTCATATTAAATGCCGTTTGAGTCCAGAAGAACACATGTTATTCGGCGGCTAGTTCAGCGGTCACCTTAATCATCAATCATCCGGCTAGAGACAAGAATTGGGTGAATTTTAGAGGGCAATTTAGTCCTTTCACCCCTAATTCGTGCCCAAACCTCCCAACACTATAAATTCACCTCTTCATCTCTTCCCTTCACATATACACAGCAAAAAACTTCATCTTCTTCATCTTCTTCATCTTCTTCATCCATTAAGAGCGAGAAAGAGAGGAGCTTCCAAGAGCATCCATAGAGGTTTTCCTCTATGAATGTCTCTCCCACACCATTTCTACCCATCATCCCTACATTTGAGAGTAGATTGCATGTAGATAGGAGAGGTCTTTGACAAATTTCGGGCAAGCAAAGGATGGAGCTCTTGGAGGGGTTCTTCAATGGTTGTATCTATTAACTCAATCCCCATGTATTTCTTGTTTTCCTTATGTGTAATCTCCATTTGAAATTTGTAATCCTACAATTTGGATATTTATATATGATGATATTTATGTTCATTTGGGTCTTGTTTCATTCTTGCTATTATTATGAATTAATCTCTTATTGTGAATTGCATGTGTATGAATGATTGTAAATTAATATGTATTCATGATTGGGATTAGGAGTAGATTAATGTAATTTAGGAGTAGATTAATTAAACATCCCATGATTGTGTGTATGTTGATTGATGATTAGAAATGCCTTGTTAGGATCGATTTGAGTGTATGAGAATTAGTTGGGGTTATGCCTTTGGAAGGGTCTTTCGGGGAATGATCTTTGCTAATAGCTTACAAGAGTGGAAAGAACTTGTTTTATGAATAGATTGCTAGAATAGGTTTTGGTTATTTTTTCTTGTGCATGGATGGTTCTTCAGCTATTTCTCGCTCTAGGGGCTCTAGGTGAGTTATGGTTGAAGACGAATTTGGTATATCCACTTTTGAGATTTCTATCCAAGTTATTGGACCAAATGTTGCCATTTTACATTACCAAGTTAGTATTGGGCTCAATCTAGCATGGTTTGTAGAATTTGTTTACAAATGTCGGTTGGGGTTTTATGTTTGAATGGTTTTTCAACACACTCTTCAACCCTTAGCTCAAATGAATGGATACCCTAAGTTGGATTTAGGCTAGAACAAACCCTTGATTTGAGTGGATGGGCTTAATTGATTAACAATCTAATAGATGTGCCTTTTGTTAGGTCTTTAAGTTTTGTATTGGCATAATTCTATATCAAAACGATATTTTCTTTGTATTGATTAGTTGTCTAGGATTTGTGGATAATCAAACTTCAAGGGAGATTGGACAACATTCAAGCAAAGTAATGGCTACAAGAGGAACAAAGCTAAGTTGCTTAGCAAAAAGGTATATCGAGACCTCTTTTCTCTTACAAGGCCTAGGCACACACATACATTGCATTCATATGTGTCCTTGCATCATTGTGTAAAATTTGGTATAACACAATACACACACTTATACATGTATGCACATGCATTAGATTTAAAGTTGACTATCTTCATAAATTGCATGTTCTAGGACTATTTCTAGGAAATGACATACTTGTGTGTTCTTGTGTTTATTTGTTTTTATTTGTGTGATTTTAAACTTGAATTTGATTTTTTATAATTCCTCATTGAGTTCCGGTTATCTCGGTTACTCATTCATTAAGTTTCGAGTTCAAATTAGGTAGTTAAGAAACTTTCTGTGATTTTATCGTACGTGATTTTCGTCCTTGATTTTCAAGTTGAATTCCATATTTTTATGAAATTTTTATTGACAAATTTTGTACGTGAGGGAGTTCCGGTTTGTAATCCAAAAACGAATTCAAAATCAAAGTTTGGAGGCCGGAGAACGGTCGAAGAACAAAATGGTGCGCGAAAGGAGTTAAAGGCCAAAATGGAGGGCCATTGCAACTCACCCCTTGGAGGTGTGTGGCCTCCACAGGAGGAGCTGCACTCTACTCCCATGGAGGCCATGCATCTCCATGGGAAGTAGAGGTGGCACCCTCCAATTGGTCCTTCAAATCTCTCTTGCTTCCCTTCTTTAAATACTCCATTTTCCCTCCCATTTCATTGATGAAGAAAAATTGAAAAACATTGTGCAGTATTTTCTCTCCAATTATTCCCAACTTCCAAACACCATAACATTTTCATTCGGAGTCCGAATTGAGTGATTCGAATTGAGTGATTCGAATTCTATCATTCCTCTATCATTTCCATAAGAGTTTGGAGTCATTTGATTGAGTTTTCTTGTAGCTACACTCACAAAAACGTGACAGCACAGTTTTTCTTCAAGGTATTGGTTTCTATTTTGTTCTTGATCTTCAAGTCTTCAATCACCTTGGGTTTTCTTCTGATATATATGTATGTTTGATGTGTAATCATTTATTAGACAAATGATCTCTAATAAAGCTAGTTTGAGCTTCAATTGACTAACATGTTGAGTTAGATTTTTCTAAATCTATGTTTTCACATGTTTGAGATGTTGTATTGTGCTAGCTTCAAATCTAGGACTATCTTGTGTGTTTATTGACATGATTTTGTTATTTGATAGTCTTTTTATATGCTAGGTCTTTTTAATTGAAGATTTATTGCAATATCATATATGATTGATGATTTAGGGCTTGATTGGATTTAATTGATTATCTTGAGAATCTAAGCTCTATTATTTTGCTAGAGATTCATTTTTGATTTTATAAAATTGATTCTAGCAATTTTATTTGTTTGAACATAATCTAGGTTTTTGTATGTGTTAGGTGTTTCACATACTCAAGGTTGTTTGTTCATAGAATAAGATCTAGATATAATTGATTTGTGCTTTTATTGATAAATATCCAGTTCTTCATGTTTTGTTTCTAATCCATACATTTTATATGTACATACATCATTAAGTGTGATTGCATTATTTTTAGGATTGTAAACTAGAATACATGTGACATGTGCATAATGATTCAATTCTAGTTTCCATAGGATATATTAATCATATATACTATGTTGTGTGTGTTTGCATCATTTGCATTCACTTGTTTCACATTCCTTGCAAAAGGTTGGAAGTCTCATTTCTTAGAGTGATTCTTTGAATTGAGCATTGGAAGTCACATTTTGGAGAGGGGATCTTCAACTTGTTCAATTGGAAGTCTTGGCTAGGATCGGAGTGATCCGGATAGCTATGCATTGGAAGTCTTGGCTAGGATCGGGGTGATTCGGATAGCTAAGCATTGGAAGTCACATTTTGGAGAGGGGATCTTCAATTTGTGCATGGAAGTCTCGACTAGGATTGGGGTGATCCGGATAGTTGAGCAAGGAGGCATCTCTTTCATTGTGTAGGGTTGAAGGGTAGATTTCTAGGTGAAGTGGTCACTTGAGAGATTGTATCTTTTTATCTTACTAGTGAAAGGTGTTTGCCGATGGTTTTGGTATCAACTTGTGGATGTTTCCTCTTCGGAGGTTTTACCACGTAAAAATCATGTGTTGATTTTTTCTATCCCTATCTCCTTATATTTGTTTATGTGTTGATATATATCTTGGTTGATATCTTTGTAAGATATAATCCTATCACATCAACTTTGTATATGTTGGCGCTTTTTGAATAAAACCCATGTTACAACTTGAGTTTGTATCACCTACATGTTGTAGCTTATATTGACTTTGATTGAACAAGCATATCTTTAATGGAATTGATATTACTTGTACTTATCTTTTGAAGTGTGATACAAGCTACTTAGAGGGACAAACTTTTGTTTTTTTTCAAGGAAGTGAAAGGTGTAGTAACTCTATTCACCCCCTCTAGGTTAGCTTAAGACAAATTAACCATGTTTGTATTTTTTTCATTTGGTATCAGAGTGGGTCTCTAGATTGCACTTAGTGAGATCCCGGTATACTTTCACAGTGATTTGTAGAGCTTTGAAACAATGAGTCTGCAAGATGATGTAATGGCGGAAGGAGCTTCAAATACGAGGCCAGAATTACTTCATGGTAACAACTATGGGTTTTGGAATTTGAGGATGAAGGCCTACATTCTATCAATAGATGAAAGAGCATGGATGGTTGTTAAAGAAGACTATTCTCCTCCTAGTATGGTTCTAGAGGATGGAACCGAAATCTCCAAGCCAAGAAGTGAATGGACACCTAATGATTTTGAAGTTGCTAAATGGCACCATCATGCTATGAACACCATATTTGGAGGAGTGGATGGACATCAATTCTCCGACATACAAAATCTTGAATTGGCCAAAGAAGCATGTGATACACTTCAAGTCACAAATGAAGTCACTTTGGTGGTGAGAAAGTCTAGGCTTCAAATGTTGACATCACAAGTTAAAAACTTGCAAATGAGTGATGAAGACAAGTTTGAAGATTTCCAATTCCGTCTTCTTAATATTGCTAACTAATGTCAAGCACTTGGAGTACCAATCTCTAGAGAGCGTCTCAATTGGAAGATCCTAAGATCTCTCCCTAAGAGATTCAAGGCCAAGGTCACAGCCATAGAAGAAAGCAAGGATGTAGATTGCTTAAACATTGATGAATTTCTTGGGTCACTCCAAACTTATGATATGTGCTTGAAGCTAAAGACCAAGAGTAAGGGTATCGCTCTCAAAGCTATTGAAGAGGAGAGTGATGATGAAAATGAAAAAATGGCTCTCATGGTTAGGAAACTTAAGAAGTTTCTAAGAAAAGGTACCAAGCCTAGAGGTAGCTAATCTAAGGAAAGGGAAATCAAGAAAACATCTTCTCCAATATTTGACAGGAATGGTCAAGCCAAGAACAAGAAGAATGTTCAATGCTTCGAATGTCAAGGTTTTGGACATTTTACGAATGAGTGCACTAAAAGGAAGTTCAAGAAAGACAAGAAGGGCAAAGCTATGGTGGTCACTTGGAGTGAGAGTAGTTCTAGCAATGACGAGAGCTCTAGTGATGAGTCCTCAAGTGAAGAAGAAGAACATGTTAGCAACTGTGTTGCTCTTACGGCTTCTTTCACAAAGCTAGAAGATAATTGTATAGTTTCCACTGATAAGGAGATTTATCAAAGTCATCTAGGAGATACAATCTCAAATATAACCAATCTCTATCTAATGGCCAAGATTAGGAATCTTGAGGAGCAAAGAGATGAAACATTGAGAGAGGTTAAGAAGAAAGATAATTTGATCAAAAATCAAGTGGATGAGTTTGTTAAAACCTCACATAAATTTATGTGTGAAAAGAATGAGATCATGAAGAGATATGTTGAGGTTGAAAGACTTGTCTTTGAGCATAAGGAGATTATTTCTAAGATGAAGGCTAGAGAGCAAAAGTATATTGAAGAGATCAACATTGCTAAGCAAGCTATCCAAGACTTAGTCAATGGTTCGATCAACATAAAGAATAGCATGGATCTTGCTTAACCTCAAGGAGAACCTAGCATCTTGAAAGGTAAGGAGAAGCTTGTGATAGCATCACCTCCCTCAAAGAAGGCTAAGAACAAAAAGATCAAAAATTCTCCTAAGAATAATCCTCCCAAAGCTAAAGGTAAAAAGAAAGACAAGGTATCTTCACAAACTCTTATCACTTCTTTAAATCCACAAGGTACAATCTTATCCTTTATTCCTATTTGTCATTTTTGTAATACCATTGGTCATATCAAACCAAGGTGTTATAAGTACATTGAATTTTGCAAAATAGGAAATGCATCTAGAGATAATAAGATTGAACTTAAATTAAATCATGCTAGGGCATTAGACATTGATAAGCATGATGTTTCAAAGATGCATGTTAAAAAGAATTGGATGAAGAAATGTGATGGTTATGTGAATCTTGACAAAGCATGTGTTGCTAATAATGTTGAAGAGATTAGTATCAATGGTATTCTTATGATTCAAATTGTTGAAAATCTATACTCTAGGTTCAACATTAAAGTCAAGAATGATGTTGATTTTTGTGCAAGTCCACCCAAGACCAAATGGGTCAAAGGTGAGTGCTCTTACCATTAGAGTAAGCTGCACATGTGAGTTAGCTTTAAGATTAATGTTAAGTTGTTAAGAAATTAAGCTAGCTAGCTTTGTCTCTTTATAACTTGGCATGAACTTACCTATCTCACATAATTGTTATGGTAGTCGAAATCTATTGGTTAACTTTATGAGAAGTTCATTTTTTGAAATCTATATGGTGTTGTCTATTTGTTAAGACTTTTAGAGAAAGTCATTTTTATATGTTTGTTTGAGTTGAAAATGCTTAGTTTTATTCTCTTGGGATGAATCACCAATAACTTGTTGTCATGAGGACAAACAAGCCAAGAGAGCTCATAAAAAGGGCGAGACTTAGTGTTTATGAAAAATGCTTGCTAAGGTATTTCTATATCCCAATGCTTGCATACTTTGATTTTCATCTCTCAAATCATTGTTTGCACTACATCATGTAGCATGTCATTTTAGAAACTTAGTATAATATATATGGTTCTCATTGACATTTACTCTATAAAGATCTTATAGTGATGTTGTTCACAAAGGTCTTATTTATGATGTGTGAAATATTCGTTTGAATGATGAGTGGCACATGTTTTGAAAAATATGAGCTTTATATTCTTTGAAAGCTACTCTCTTGAGAAGGAATGATCTTAAGTAAATCTCTTTTATTGCTTTTAGATCATGTGCTTGTAAGCCATAAAACTTCGTTTTCAAAAACGCACTTTGCTTCTCTTGTATGTTTTGTTGTAATAAGTTGAATTTGAAAATATGTAAGTTGTGGATACACCTTGAAGTCTTATGACTAGTAAATTTAAGATGACCTATGGTTAGTATCTATTTTGCTTCGGCAACTACATAGAATTCAACGAGCACCTTCATGGAAAAGGGCTACACACTTTGGTTGTGCAGCCGCCCAATGTAGGAAAGGGTTACACCATTGTGATGAGTAAAAGCCGTCATGAAAAGTATATGTTTATGTTAGAAAAATCAAAGAAGTGTTGAAAAGAATCAATAAACAAATCTTTGATTCAAGCCTAAAATTAAAAAAAAAAGGCTTAAAGGAGTATAGTTGAAAATCATGAATGCTCAGGTTGTGAAATAGAAATGGGATGATAAGCCACATGCACACACACACTCATATGTTGAAATCTATTCTCTTTAAAGCAAAAATTCTGGATGATAATCGGTTTGACCTTTTATGGAAAAGCTTATGATGAATAGATGTGGATATGATTTGCATGTTGATTATCAAATTACTCCTCTACATATGCTTGAAGCAAAATTCACACACACACTTTTGTTTATAAGTATTTTTGGTATTCTAGCAATTTGAGAAGAATTATGAGAGAGATTGAAATCTTGGTGTATCTCTCATAGTTTGTGAAGCTTATTTTTTTTGAATTTATTTTAAAATTGCTTGAATGTGTGATTTTGTGGATATCATTGTGAACAATATTCTATCTTGATCCTAGATAGAGCACTTATTAAGGGGGAGCATAGTATATTAAACTTTTGTTCTCTTTTATTATATGTTCACATGATTTTCTTTGTTATGTGTTGACATATTGATTGATTAGAATAGCTGAATGATGAGAATGCAAGATATCTATCTTAAAATAATTGTATGAATGTGTTGACAATTAACTCTTCCAAATTTGGGGTTTATAGTAGTTGATATTGCAATGAATTCCTTCATTCTTGAGCTTGATAGTAGTTGTAGTTTCAACCAATTCCTCCTAGCTTGAGGTTGATTAAGTTCCTTCTTGCTTGGGGTTGATAGTAGTTGTTGTTATGACTAATTCCTTCAAGATTTGAGGTTAATAATAATTGTGGTTGAAACCAATTCCTCCATTGTGGATGAATATTGTTGTTAAATTCATTTGTTGAATTTGGTAAAATGTACCAATGAGCTTGAAAATGAACATTTATGCATTTATGATTCATTATTTCATCATATGTCCTTTTATGATTATTTTTGTCAACTAACACTCACTTGTGTCTCTTTCCACTCACATTTTTTTGTTTTGTAGTGTGAACAACAAAGCCATGGGAAGACAAGGTTTCCAATTCTATCCATCCATCAAAACCCATAGACAAATCCAAATCTACTCCTACAACCTCTAGAAAACCCAAACCCAACAAGTTGAAAGCTTTAGGTGTTATGGGAACCAAGAAGCTTATTCAAGATATATGTGTTTATTTGGTTGAGGGTTCTTACATTTATCACTCTATATATGATAGGCATTGGGATACATGGATAAATTCCTTTGGATTTGTTAATGAGAGCCTTATAAGAGAGTTATACTTTGAGTATAAGGAGAGCTCAACCTTTGAAAATGCCTTGGTAAGTGTGAGAGGGAAAACATTTAGGATCTCCTCGGATAACAACAACAGGTTCCTTGGTATTTCAAGTGAGATTGTTTTTGAACTACTTGATGTGGATAACATTGATAATCTAAATTGTATGGGGAGAACTTTGTGTGAAGTTGATGGATTTGAATGGGGTAAGAGAGCATTTATAGGTCAAAGTGAGTTGACCAAGGTTAGTGCCTTTTGGCATCTATTTGTTTGTGCAAATCTTATAGGTTCTACAAATGCTTCCAAGCTTAACAAGGAGAAGATCAAGATTGTGTACGCCTTGGTGACAAACAAGCCTTTGAACCTTAGTGATCTCTTGATAGAACATATTGAGAGTGCGGCTTCTTCATCAAGATTAGACAAGAAGTTGGCTTTTTCGGGGTTTCTTACTCATCTTTGCATGAAGCAAAGTGTTCCAATGCTTGAAGATGATGTGCTTCTACCTTCCTTGGAGAAATTTGTGACAAGCGCTTGGTGATCATGTCATACAAGGATAAGGGAAAGGCTAGTGACACTTGTAGGCCTTTTGGTAAGCACCATGAGCCATGTGTTATGACAAGCACAAGTTCTTTGCCGGTATAGGCCATGCAATTTCAAGAGGGGCTTGTGACTAAGATTGGAGAGCTTGATGTTAAAGTGGTGGAACTAAGTGCTAAGGTGATACAACAAGATGGAAAGATCAAGGATTTAGAAGACAAGATTGCCTCTAGCAATACATCCACTACAAAGCATTATGTGAGATCAACAACAAGAAAAACCTTCTTTGGCAATGATTGATCTTGAGGTATTTTGTTTTCTTAACCTTTTGGCTTTATTTTATATCAAAAAGGGGGAGAAAAACAATGATACTAAAACCTATGATATGTCTATGATATGCTCTTAAATGCTCTTAATCTTAGGAATTGTTTAGTTTTTGGTATATTTTGTTTTTATTTGATTTGGTATCTTGAATTCTTGGTTTGTAAAATTTGGATAATGATATTATTTTGTAGATGGATAGTATGCATGTATTTAGGGGGAGACATGTGTATCCTTTTGAACTTCAATTGATATGTATCTAAATATTATCTTGCCATATATATGTATGTTTCTCTTGTATATGCCTTATGTTTCAAGATGATTTTAGGTGTTAACAAGAGAAGACTACATTGAAGAATTCAAGACTTGATGAAGATTATTCTAAGGGAACTATCTCATTGTAATGTTAGGGTGTGACTTGTGACCAAACTTCATTGAGTATGTTTTAGTATTTGTATAGGTGTTTTGACATAAAATTTGCCAAAGGGGGAGATTGTTAGGTCTTTGATTTTTGCATTGGCATAATTCTATATCAAAACGATATTTGCTTTGTATTGATTAGTTGTCTAGGATTTGTGGATAATCAAGCTTCAAGGAAGATTGGACAACATTCAAGCAAAGTAGTTGCTACAAGAGGAACAAAGCTAAGTTGCTTAGCAAAAAGGTATATCGAGATCTCTTTCCCCTTGAAAGTGTTAGTTCTTGAGTTTTGTGTTGGCATAATTCTATATCAAAACGAAATTTGCTTTGTATTATTGATTAGTTGTCTAGGATTTGAGGATGATCAAGCTTCAAGGAAGATTGGACAACATTCAAGCAAAGTGGTGGCTACAAGAGGAATAAAGCTAAGTTGTTTAGCAAAAGGTAATTGAGACCTCTTTCCTCTTGCAAGGCCTAGGCACACACATACATTGCATCCATATGTGTCCCTACATCATTGTGCAAATTTTGGTTTAACACAATACACACACTTGTTGATGTATGCACATGCATTAGATTTAAAGTTGACAATTTTCAATATTTGCATGTTCTAGGACTAGTTCTAAGAAATAGCATACTTGTGTGTTCTTGTGTTTATTGGTTTGTGTTTATATGTTAATGAACTTGATTTTGAGCTTATATAGTTTCGCATTGAGTTTCAATTAATTTGGTTACTCATTCATTGAGTTTCAAGTTCGAATTAGGTGGTTAAGAAACTTTCCGTGATTTTATCTCGTGTTTGGTTTTCGTCCTTGATTTCCAAGTTAAATTCCATATTTTTGGAAAAGGTTTCCTAATGACTTTTGTAGATGACAGAGTCCCAGTTTGTAATCCGAAAATGGATTCAGTATCAGAGTTTGGAGGCCAAAGATATGGTCAAAATAAAAATGGTGTGCAAGAAGGGTTGAGGGGTGCCAAGCACCTCCTCCCCTTGGAGGCCACGAGGCCTCCATGGAATGGAGGGCTGCTGGTCCCATGGGGCCCATGTGCCTCCATGGGGATCCAGCTGGAAACCCCCCATTGGATGGTAAAATTCCTTCCTTATTTTCCTCTTTAAATTCCATTGTTCCCTCTCATTTCATTTAAGAAGAAAATTTGAAAAACACAAGTGCAGAATTTTCTCTCCAAGTTTTCTCATCTTCCAAACATCATAAATTTCTCATTTGGAGTCCGTTTTGAGTGATTCGAATTGGAGAATCTTTTTCTTCCACAAGAGTTTGGAGTCAATAGATTGAGTTTTCTGCTAGGACTAATCATAAAAACGAAGCTGCACGTTTTTCATTCAAGGTATTGATTTCTATTTTGTTCTTGATCTTCAAGTCTTCAATTGCCTTGGGTTTTCTTCTCATATATATGTATGTTTGCTGTATAAACAATTATTAGAGAAATGATCTCTAATAGAGCTAGTTTGAGCTTCAATTGATTAACATGTTGAGTTAGGTTTTTACAAATCTATGTTTTCACATGTTTGAGATGTTGTGTTGTGCTAGCTTCAAATCTAGGACTATCTTGTGTGTTTATTGACTTGATTTTGTTGATTGATAGTCTTTTCATATGCTAGATCATCTTAATTGAAGATTTATTGAAATATCATATTTGATTGATGATTTAGAACTTGGTTGAATTTAATTGATTATCTTGAGAATCTAAGTTCTATTATTTTGCTAGAGATTCAATTTTGATTTTGTTAAATTGATTTTAGCACCTTTATGTGATTGAACATAATCTAGATTTTGGTGTGTGTTAGGTGTTTCACATGCTCTAGGTTGTTTGTTCATGTTACAAGAATCTAGATACTATTGACTTGTGCTTTTAATGACAAATATCTAGTTCTTCATGATTTGTGTCTAATCCTCACATTTCATATGTACGTGCATCATTGTGTATGATTGCATTGTTTTTAGGATCATAAACTAGAATACATATGATATGTGCATATTAATTCAATTCTAGTTTCCATAGGATATATTAATCATATATACTATGATGTGTGTGTTTGCATCATTTGCTTTCACTTAGATCATTTACCTTGCAAAAGGTCAGAAGTCTCATTTCTTAGAGTGATTCTTTGATTTGAGCATGTAAGACTTAGCTAGGATCGGGGTGATCCAGATAGCTATGCAGCGGAAGTCACATGTTTGGAGAAGGGTTTTTCAACTTGTGCAAGTGGAAGTCTTGAGTAGAGTCGGAGTGACTCTGATAGTTGAGCATGTAAGACTTGGCTAGGATCGGGGTGATCCGGATAGCTAAGCAGCGGAAGTCACATGTTTGGAGAGGGGTTCTTCAACTTTTGCATGGAAGTCTTGACTAGGATCGGGGTGATCCAGATAGTTGAGCAAAGGGGCATCACTTTCATTATGTAGGATGGAAGGGTAGATTTCTAGGTGAAGTGGTGACTTGAGAGATTATATCTTTTTATCTTACTAGTGGATTTGTTTGCCGGTGGTTGTGGTATCAACTCATGGATGTTTCCTCGTAGAAGGTTTTACCACGTAAAAATCATGTGTTGATTTTCTCTATCCCTATCTTCTTTATTTGTATATGTGTTGATATATATCTTAGCTGATATCTTTGTAATTGATATTCATTGTATATTATTTTTGTATATGTTGGAATTGACTTTGTTTGAACAAGCATATCTTTATTTGAATTGATATTGCTTGTGATTGTATTTGGAGTGTGATACAAGCTACTTAGAGGGACAAACTTGTGTTTGTTTCAAGGGAGCGAAAAAGTGTTGTAACCTATTAACCCCCCCCCCCCCCCCCCCCCCCCCCCCCCTCTAGGTTAGCTTAAGGCAAATTAACCGTGTTTGTATTTTTCAGAAAGGCCTAGGCACACACATACATTGCATTCATATGTATCCCTACATCATTGTGCAAAATTGGTATAACACAATACACACACTTATACATGTATGCACATGCATTAGATTTAAAGTTGACAATCTTCATAAATTGCATGTTCTAGGACTATTTCTAGGAAATGGTATACTTGTGTGTTCTTGTGTTTATTTGTTTTTATTTGTGTGATTTTGAACTTGATTATGATCTTATATAATTCCTTATTCAGTTTCGGTTATCTCCGTTACTCATTCATTAAGTTTCGAGTTCAAATTAGGTAGTTAAGAAACTTTCCGTGATTTTATCTTACATGGTTTTCGTCCTTCATTTTCAAGTTGAATTCCATATTTTTTGTGAAAGTCTTCTTGATGACTTTTATACGTGAGGGAGTTCTGGTTTGTAATCCAAAAACGGATTTGAAATCGGTGTTCGGAGGCCGGAGAACGGTTGAAGAACAAAATGGTACGCGAAAGGAGTTAAAGGCCAAAATGGAGGGCCATTGCAACTCACCCCTTGGAGGTGCGTGGCCTACACGGGAGGAGCTGCACTCTGCCCTCGTGGAGGCCATGCATCTCCATGGGAAGTAGAGTTGGCACCCTCCAATTGGTCCTTCAAATCTATCTTGCTTCCCTTCTTTAAATACTCCATTTTCCTTCCCATTTCATTAATGAAGAAAAATTGAAAAACATTGTGCAGTATTTTCTCTCCAATTATTCCCAACTTCCAAACACCATAACGTTTTCATTTGGAGTCCGAATTGAGTGATTCGAATTGAATATTCTTCGTCTATCATTCCTCTATCATTTCCATAAGAGTTTGGAGTCATTTGATTGAGTTTTCTGGTAGCTACCCTCACAAAAACGTGACAGCACAGTTTTTCTTCAAGGTATTGGTTTCTATTTTGTTCTTGATCTTCAAGTCTTCAATCACCTTGGGTTTTCTTCTGATATATATTTATGTTTGATGTGTAATCATTGAATAGACAAATGATCTCTAATAAAGCTAGTTTGAGCTTCAATTGACTAACATGTTGAGTTAGATTTTTCTAAATCTATGTTTTCACATGTTTGAGATGTTGTATTGTGCTAGCTTCAAATCTAGGACTATCTTGTGTGTTTATTGACATGATTTTGTTATTTGATAGTGTTTTTATATGCTAGGTCTTTTTAATTGAAGATTTATTGCAATAGCATATATGATTGATGATTTAGGGCTTGATTGGATTTAATTGACTATCTTGAGAATCTAAGCTCTATTATTTTGCTAGAGATTCATTTTTGATTTTATCAAATTGATTCTAGCAATTTTATTTGTTTGAACATAATCTAGGTTTTTGTATGTGTTAGGTGTTTCACATACTCTAGGTTGTTTGTTCATAGAATAAGATCTAGATATAATTGATTTGTGCTTTTATTGATAAATATCTAGTTCTTCATTTTTTTGTGTCTAATCCACACATTTTATATGTACATGCATGATTAAGTGTGATTGCATTAGTTTTAGGATTGTAAACTAGAATACATGTGACATGTGCATAATGATTCAATTCTAGTTTCCATGGGATATATTGATCATATATACTATGTTGTGTGTGTTTGCATCATTTGCATTCACTTATATCATATACCTTGCAAAAGGTTGGAAGTCTCATTTCTTAGAGTGATTATTTGAATTGAGCATTGGAAGTCACATTTTGGAGAGGGGATCTTTAACTTGTGCAATTGGAAGTCTTGGTTAGTATCAGGGTGATCGAGATAGCTAAGCATTGGAAGTCTTGGCTAGGATCGGGGTGATCCGGATAGCTAAGCATTGGAAGTCACATTTTGTCCATGGAAGTCTCGACTAGGATTAGGGGTATACGGATAGTTAAGCAATGAGGCATCTCTTTCATTGTGTAGGGTTGAAGGGTAGATTTCTGGGTGTAGTGGTCACTTGAGAGATTTTGTCTTTTTATCTTACTAGTGAAAGGTGTTTGCCGGTGGTTGTGGTATCAACCCGTGGACTTTTCCTCTTCAGAGGTTTTACCATGTAAAAATCATGTGTTGATTTTCGCTATCCCTATCTCCTTATATTTGTGTATGTGTTGATATATATCTTGGTTGATATCTTTGTAATATATAATCATATCATATCAACTTTGTATATGTTGGAGCTTTTTGAATAAAAGCCATGTGACAACTTGAGTTTGTATCACATACATGCCGTAGCTTCTATTGACTTTGATTGAACAAGCATATCTTTAATTGAATTGATATTGCTAGTACTTGTCTTTTGAAGTGTGATACAAGCTACTTAGAGGGAAAAACTTTTGTTTTTTTCAAGGAAGTGAAAAGGTGTAGTAACCTACCCCTATGCAATTCACAATAATTGTGTAGTAACTACAACCACAAGAGGTATCCTCTAAAATTTGAGCTTTATTTTGAGTGCTTGTGGAATTGTTGATGACTTGGGCAGAAACTGCTCATGCGCTTATTGATAGGAATGCTATGTTTGTTGTGTTTGTAATTTTTATTTTCATTTAGATCTAAGAGTGGATTTGTATTGTGCTTAGATCTTATGATTTGCTGTGTGTTTGTTTTTAGTCTTTTATGATGTTGATGTTCTATCTCCCGAATCTTGCTAAACGTTGTCCATATTTTATGAGTTGAGCAACATTGAGGATAATGTTGAGTTTAGGTTTAGGGGTGTGGACACTTTCGTTTTATGTTTGTTTTTGTTTCGTGTTAGAACTTTTTTCAAATCTCTGCACAAATCGGTCAATTTTGAATTTTTTTGGAAATAGAGTCCATTTTTGTTGAGTTACTTTTCTTTATGTGCCGGTAAGAGACATATCATGTATGCTTTTAGCTCTGTGCTTCGCTAACATTTGCTTGTACAGTGCCAATCTTTTTAATGTTAAGGTGGATGAGACTTCTGTGCTTGTTTAGCCTAGGAAAATAGTGGAGACTACCCTTGTGAGATTTTGTGCCTTATAAACGTTTTATTTGTCAGGCTTATGTCATTTCTACTCTTAAACACTCTTTGAACTTGTACTTAACTTTTAGTGATCTCATTGCACATCAATTTTCTTTCATTGATTGCCATAGAACATCATCATATGGACTGCTCTTTTGAGATTTGTATTCCCTTGGTAGATGGACTTTTAGAAATGATTTGGGATTGAGTGTGAGCGAAACTACTAAAATAGCCTAAACACTCCCATACCTCTAGATGTGTGCTTTCACCGGTTAAATTGAGGTCAAACACTAAACCTACATACACCAACATAACCCAAACACCTCACCATACCCTAGTTACCGATCATGTTAAGGTGTATAGCTTTAGAGAAGTTATGTAGCTCGAAACTGTGTAAAGCGTGTACTTAGGAAAATGTATGTAAATTGTGCAAAGGAAAAGGCTTTAAAAAGAAATAGTGTGCAATATAAACACTTAGGCCTTCAGTTCTCAAAATGTAAAGTTACTTTAAAAATTTGACTACAAATGTAGCAAAAATGTGCGAGTTAAAGTTTATAGCCTAGATGCTCAAATTATGATCTTCATGTGTAAAGAGCTGAAATTGATGTAAATGTAATGTGTAAACACTTTGACATGATTAGTAGCTGTTAACGGAAAATTTACTCGAGATGAGAAATATCAGTTAACACCCTCAAGACCATTACAACGGGGGTGATAGCCAGGGGTTGATTGTTTTAATTGATTTACTCGAACCACAACAACTCATACAAGACAAATAAGAACAATTTGGCTTTATTATCTATAGTGTGTAACGTACAAAAATCTCTCAAAATACTCTTGATCTCTCTGGGGTACAGTAGGGTGGCACTATCGTGCCTGTCGAAAAGCAGTCTCCTCTTTTTTCTTCCTGATCGGTTGTTTAATACATATTTTAGGTAGGTTCCATTTGCGACTTTCCCACAATGATTTTCTCAATCCTCCCCCCTCCTTATCGGGCGGGACCTTTTTATTTAAAAAGTCATTGACTTTGGTTTAATGTCGGATTAGAGAGTATCATGGGCGGAGATAAGTTTGTTTCCTTTTTGGATTCATTCACTGGTTCTGCACATAGTGTTTCCATGTTTGTTGTAAGTATGATCCTGTGTATCTCCATGGTACGATTTTGTTGGGGTTTATGCCCTAAAAGATGTAATTTGTAAATGGATTTATGAAATAAATAAAAGAAAAGTTCTATTCGATCTTGTTGTGTTGTTTATTTGAGAACTTGTGCATATATTAACATCCTAGATTGCCGGATGTAATCTCGAACTGTGTATATGAGTGTCATATACGGATGGATACAGTAAGAGACATGCAATCTAAAGAGTCCATAGATAGCAAATAAAGATGGGTACTTTATTTGTGCTTAATCTATAGCTGCGGTCCATTCCGTAATGTACGATGATTCTATCCTGAATCATTCATATGAGATATGGGAATGGAGGCACCTTGTATGATGTGATCGTATAGGACCGGGCCATGATATATATGAATCTCTCACCAAGATCCGTTTACTAATGAGATTCATATATATCAATTAATGATGGCTATATGTGGGTAATCTTAATCCTGAGTGTCTTATCAACTTCTTCAGGTTAGATCGTGGTCTTTGATATACCATGGGTGAGGTCAGATGCAATTCCTGATCAATATACTCCGTATGTTGGGATTGCAGTTTGGCTTGTGGCTGGGAAGGTATGTACACAGTAGTGGAATCCACTCCTTCTTGTGAGAAGTAGATGGTAGTTCCCTTAAGGGTTGATTTAGGGCTTGTACAATATGAGCACTCTTCTAATTCCGTGAGGAAATAGGATTTATTGTCCATTAGAGAATCAACGGTACTTAAAGGATATATGTAATTAGAGGGGTATGACGGACATTATGACCCAGCTCTAATTATGAACTACTATGGAGGATCACACCATGTGTAATAGCTATATCGATGGACACGGAGTTATATCGGTCTGTGTAAAAACGTGTCTACTGTTGAGAGAGTGCAGCTTCGGGTTTTTAGTGGAATAACACCGGAGTTAATAATCAAGGAATATTAATTAAAGAGTTTAATTAATAATTCCAAGGATTATTGGAGCTCAAAATACTGTGGGTCCATTAGGTCCCATTGCTAGCCCGATCGATTTAGGTAACAAGGGTCACGGATAATTAATTGGATTGTCCAATTAATTGTGTTACGAAAGTGACACATGTCAGGAGTTGATTGAGTAATTGGATTATTCAATTGATTAAAATGATAATTATGACAATTAAATAATAAGATTATTTAATGATGTAATTAGTCATATATGGAGGGTTTCATTTGTTATTTATTTTGAATAGTGAGATAATGAGATTATCTCATATATTAAATAAAATAAATTGATATATATTTGAATTTAAATTATTTAAATTTAGATATACATAATATCTTTATTGATAAATAAAATATAGATTTTATTTTAAAAGATAATGATAGGTTATTTGAAAATTATAAAAGAGTTTTATATCTTTTAACTAACCTTATATGATATGAATAGTATTTGTATAGGATACAAATATCGGTGTGTGTGTACAAGTGAAACAAAAAGAGATTTCAAAGAAAAAAAAAATAGGATACACATAAGTGTACTTTTGGTGAGCAATTGGTGCGTGTGATTTTTTTAAGAGAAACAAAAAGCAAAAATGCACAGATGTGCATGAATGATTTTTCAAAAAAAAAAAAAAAGCACAAGTGTGCTGTGCGAAAATCAAACAAAAGAGACAAAAAAGTGGTTTTATGCTATGTGAAGAAAAATTGCATCAGATGCAATTGGTTATGCGCATGAAATAAAATATTGTGCAAGTGTTGCACAGTGAATAAGAAGAAATAGTTTCTTCTATATTTCTCTACACCCTCATAAGTTCCTGAGTACGTGACGCGCCCACACGCAGTTACCAGTTTCAGGAATAGCTAGGAAGGTCAGTGGTACAGACCAAGAGCATATCGTAAAGTGAAGGAGCCTCCAAACGTTGGTATGGTTCTAAATTTTCTTTTAATATATTAATTACAATTTCCTGTGTTTACATATTGTATGTATTAGTTCAGGAAAAAGAATTGCAATCCTAAGTTCACTGGTTCCAGATCGTTTATGATCTGTATAAAGTTTTTAAAACCTATTTCCGCTGCATTGCCGGTGAACAGGGTTCCAATAGATTCTTCATGGAGGATGGCAGGTATGGCACTTATTTTTTGGTAGAGCGAAGTATCCTTGTCTTGGTGCTAGGAGCTTGGTCCGACCTTTCCAGGTCCCTTGGAGCTTTACACAGCTTACTGTAGGTGCTTTTCGATGGTAACGGGCTCTGACGAGTTTCCTCTTACCCATCCTAATAGGTCCGAAACTCCATTCGGTGAGGTAGTGAAACATTGTAATACGAGCTTACAGCCTAGCAGTTTCTCTTTGAATTTAGAGAGAAAGGCGGGCTTCCAGAGAGGTTGCGAGGTACTCTTGACCTCGGCATCGGAAGCTTGATTCGATCATGACGGGCTTCTTCTCCGGCGTTTCTATAGCCTGATGACCCTTCCTTGTTTTTTACGAGGTGGCTTCCTGGCCTGACCCCGGGGGGCGTTCCACGGTGGATAATTTTTAGGCATGGATCCAGGCTATGAGGGGGGAGAATTTTCCTTTGGTCCCTAGCCAAATTTGGCTATTAACAGAAGTCCCCTCTGACTTGAACACCGGTGATTGAGTTTGGGGTTGGAGTCAGATTTCCCTGTTTTAATTGGGGAAATTTTCCCTCCATTTCTATTATCAGGATCTTGGTGGAAATCTTTTCATTAATTGCCCCAAGTGACTTGGCACATGTAGACTGGGGTATTCTCAAAATAATCCGTCTACGTTACGGCCATTCCGTGATTCGAGGCAACCCACCACTGAAAATTTTACTCTTTTGATGCCGACGTCACTGCTCTGTCTGCTCCTATTTAAACTCGACAGCTCCACTGCCTTCTTCACACTTTCGCTTCTTTCAAGTTTCAAACTTTCTTTTGAAAAGAATTTCATCTTCTCTTTATCGACTTCACTAGATTCTCTCTACCATGTCGAAAAACAGCCGCGACTCCGTCGACTCTATTGTCGATGGTGAAGAGGTCGCTAGTCTCACCCATGGAAAGCGAGCATGCAAGAGTTTCGATAGTGAGGACTCTCCACCAAGTCCCTAACGCTGGCGGTCAACCAGAAACGTAGCCATTGGGACCGGCTTCTCTAATCGACCTGACAACCCTTTAGATTTTGTTGACGAAGGCTCCAACGGAGAGAACCGGAAGGATGTTGCCAGGATAGGTCAAGTCACGGTTGTTGATCCTCCCCTAGAGAGGCTTCCTCCTTATGACTTCAAGGTTATCCCCAACTCTATCTTCGATGTGAACTCGATTGACCGCTTGAGATCCAAGTACGGCATCCCTGATAGTGTTTCTATCTCGGTTCCTCCTAAAGGTTATGATGTCTTCAATCCTTCCGGTGGTATGCTTCCGATTCGTATGGCTGCTCTCGAGAATGGGGTCAGGCTTCCCCTTCATCCTACTTTCTGACGAGCTCTCAACGCCATTCAGCTAGCTCCTATCCAGTTGACGCTAGGCTTCTGGAGGCATTTGATTGGCTTCCTCGTGCTGTGGAGGGAACAATGCGAGCTGAATAAGGTGACGAGGGAGCCAGGAGCAGAGGAACTGGCCTACCTTTTTCAAATCGGGAGTCTATTCGACGCTCCCAGAGGTCAGTTCTATGTAAAAGCCAAAAACAAGCTCAACTTCATCATTCCTGGTGCTTCGAAGAAAGACCCCGCTTGGAAGGAAGAATGGATCTTGGCAGGGGGTGACTGGGGAAACTCGATTTTTGTTGGAGGGCACGAGTTCAGGGTTTCCACAGCTTTCAATGATAAACTGTCGTGGGACCGGGACTCCCTGCCATCTGATTCTGAAACTGTTTTGAAGGCTATCTTAGCCAGAAACTATTTGAACTTGAAGTTTCCAACCGCTGATGCCTTCGATTCTTGTAGGGTGAATCAATACCTATGGATCTCTGATGCTATTCCTCGTAAGTGACACTGAATCATCTTGCTTTGTCTTGTTGACTAGCTTAGTTCTGATGTTTTCTCCTTTGTTTTGTTTAATTATAGTTTCTGTCGTTGAGCCAGCTTCTCGTGAAGCCCAGAGATCCCGGCAAGCTCGTGCTCATCTTCTTTCCTCCGGGGTCGCGCCAGTTCCTGCTTTGCCCCTTTCCCCGACTCAGTCTAGGATGGCCAACCTCACATCTCAGGTTTCTCGGGCATTGAATAGGGGAACCTCTACTCCCCTGGCCACTAATATAACTTATTCTGCTCCCTCTGATGTTGTTGCTACCGCTCCTGCTCCTACGATTAATCCACTTAATGCCTCTGTGCTTCCAACTTCCCGAGCTTTGGAGTACTTCGAGGCTGTTGTGGCAGGGATTCCTCCTAACCGTCCCCACCCTCAGTCGAGCTCAACGGGGCAAGACGAGGTCTTGGAACAATTTATCACGTCCTGCCCGGGTGGTAGGCTTTCCGGGATGGCCTTAATGCCCATCGATGTTTTGCTCACCAAGGGGTCCGCTGTCTTTGCTGAGGTAATTGCTTTTCCTTGGAACTGTCCCTGCAACTGTTTGCTTGATCGTTCCCTAATTCAGACTCTGCATTTTGTAGGCCTTTAAATTAAACGTGGCTTTGGGTCATCAAGTAACCTTAACCCGCGATCGGGCCGTAAAGGCTGAGGCCGATGTTGAGAAAGCCATGAAGTTACTCAAGCGAGCTCAGACAGTGGTGCAAGAGATGACCTCCAGTCAAAAGGGAATGGAGGACGAGCTAAACGAGCTGCGCTGTGATTACGAAAGGATCAAGCAATCTTTTGATCAAGAGATCCTTCAATCTAAACGACAGGCAAGGCAAAGGGATTATTGGAAAGCCGAGGCCGAGAAGTTGGACCTCGAGAATCAAGACCTGCATGCTCAGGTGGCTAAGTTGCAAGCTGAGGTGGATTCCTCCTTTAGCGATGGGTACTTTTACGCTTCCTTCCAGGTCACGGAAGCTCTCCCTCTTCCTTTTGAGCTATCGAGCATCGCCGGCTGGGATAGATAGTAGATATTGGTTAGAGCCGCCGAAATGTCTCGTCCTGAGGGTGATGGGGTGGTACTTTCTAGTCAGGCGAGAGCTGGAAAGCAACCTATTGAGGTGGGTCTTTCTCTTCCTTCTCCTTCTTTCTCTGTCTCAGCTTCCGGAGAATCCTCTAGTGGTGTTCTTTCCCTGCAGCTAGTGAAAGGTCTACCAGAAACTCAGGAGGGAGCAAGCGACTGCCTGAAAGAACCCTCCAGAGTAGAGTCAGGGATTGAACCAAGCGAGACAAGATCCATGGCTGCCCTTCTTGATACAGCCATCCCTCCTGAGGTTATGGTGTTGATCAATGAAGTCTTGGAGGAGGACCCGACTGGGCAGTAGGAGGTACCTTTAAAGGAAGAGATGGTGGGTGAGGGTCACCAAGAAGGGCAACCACTTGGAGGAGGAGCTGATGGTGAAGATCCGAATGAAGGAGACGAAGCAAGAGGGAATCAGGAAGGTGCTGGAGCTTAATGTGGTATATTTAGGACTAGCTTTGATTGCCCACTTTACTCATGATTCATTTAGTCAATTTTTGATTTTTCCATATAGCCCGGAATCGGGGATTGGGCTCCTCGTCTGATGATTGTAGCCTTTCTTAAGGGATAGGCTCTCATATAGTTAATGAAAATTTCGTTGTGATTTTCTTGGCACTTGTTTTGATTGATCTTGATAGCGAGTTTCCACCCTTTTTGGGAACTCCTTGCTTCATTCCTGACTTCAACCATGATGCGACCTTTGAGATAATTTTGACTTAATGGAATTTGGTAAGCAAAAACCTACAATTTATTACACGTGACTCTGCTAGCGGGGTCGTCTCCCAGCTTTGGATTTCCAGCATCTGGTAAGAACCCTTATCCTTGGGAAAAGGTCCTACCGTACCCTGCAATTTTGACGATGACTTGTTCACCTTTTTAACCGGCTTTGTAGGAGATTCTTATCATGACGATCTTAAGTCCATTTTTGGAGAGGTAGCTCGATCGAGATATCAGAAGGGCTATCTAGCTATTTCCTGGTTTCGAGATCTGGATGGCAACTATGATCTTACACTCAGACCCTTCTTGGGGGCGGTAACCCGACCAAGGCATCAAGAGGGCTGTCTAGCTATTTCCTGGTCTCGAGATCTGGATGGCAATTATGCTCTTACACTTAGACCTTTCTTGGGGGTGGTAGCCCGACCAAGGCATCAGGAGGGCTGTCTAGCTATTTCCTGGTCTTGAGATCTGGATGAAAACTATACTCTTACACTCGGACCCTTCTTGGGGGTGGTAGCCCGACCAAGGCATCAGGGGTAGCGAAAGGGCTTCCCTGGCTAATCCTTGGTCTCAAGATCTAGATGGCAACTATGCTCTTACACTCAGACCCTTCTTGGCGGGGGGTGGTGCCCGGCCAAGGCATTAGGGGCAGCGATAGGGCTTCCCCGGCTGATCCCTAGTCTTGAGGCGATTATGGTGAATTCATCCATGGATAACCTAGTCGTATATGGAGAAATAAATGTAGAACATGGTCGGAGATAAGAAATAGCAGACTTTATTAATGATCGAAATGTAGTACATCGTTACTAGGGATTTTATTGAAACCTAAGTGGAGGTAATCTGCTTCAGAGTCCCCTGCTTAGGGGCAAAAATTCCTTAAGTGATCTGTGTTTCAGGTGTGGTCGATGGGTCGACCGTCCATGTCTTCGAGCTTGTAAGCCCCATTGGGAGCTACTACCTTTACCAAGTATGGTCCTTTCCAATTGGGACCTAGGACTCGGTCAGACCTTTTTCGGGTTATCGAGGTCACCTTCCTGAGCACCAAATCCCCTTCTTTGAAATTCCAAGCCTTGACCTTTCGGTTGAAATACCTAGCGATCTTGCTCTGGTAAATCACCACTTTCTCAGCTACCCGGTCTTGTTTCTCTTCCAGGAGATCTAGATTAGCTTGGAGCTTGACCTTATTGCTTTCAGGTTCAAAGTGTTGTACCCTGAATGAGGTCAATGTATGCTTGATGGGGAGGATCGCTTCAAATCCGAAGGCTAGGGAGTAGGGTGTCTCCCCGGTAGCTGTCCTATTTGTAGTCCGGTATGCCTAGAGGACCTCGGGCAACTCCTTGGCCCATTTGCCTTTCTACTTCTATAATTTCTTCTTCAGCAGCCTCTTGATAGTTTTGTTGGTGGATTCCACCAGCCCGTTGGTCTGAGGATGGGCTAATGAAGCGAACCTGAGGTCGATTCCCAAACCTTAGCAAAAGTCCTTGAATCCGGCGTTGTCGAACTGCTTTCCCAGGTCGGCTACAATGATGAGAGGGGTTCTGAATCTGCAGACTACGTTGGTTTTGATGAACTTAGTCATATTCTTCTCTGATATTCAGGAGAGTGGCCATGCTTCGACCCACCTTGTGAAATAATCGATGGCCACGATAGCATATTTAGCTTGCCCCGGAGCGGTGGGAAGTGGTCCAATTAGGTCGATCCCCCACATGGCGAAGGGATAGGGTGAACTGAGAGAGGACAGTTACTCTGGCGGGAGATGACTCAAGCTCGAGGTCCTTTGGCACGGTTCACAAGATTGTACAAAGCTTCTTGCGTCTTGGTGGATGGTTGGCCAGTAGTACCCCATGCTAAGCATTTGATATGCTAAAGCTTCACCGCCGATGTGGTTCCTGTAGTCCCCAGAATGAACCTCTTTTAACGCCCATTTGGCATCATCAGGATGCAAACATCGAAGCAAAGGGAGGGACCTTCCCCTCCTATAAAGGTATCCGTCTATCAGGCAATACCGAACAGAGAGCCTTCTTATTCTTCGGGCTTGATCGGGCTCTTCGGGAAGCTTTCCCTCGTGGAGATAGGCAATGATCGGATCCATCTAGCAAGGCTGAAGATCCAGGGAGCAGATTTCCTTACCTATGGTTATGCTTGGTTGGGAGATCACTTGGAGAGGAACTTCTTGAGGTAAGGCTTGGCCTCCATTTGTAGCTATCTTTGATAAGACATCCGTGCGATGGTTCTGGTGTTGAGTTACCTACTCAATTTTAAATCCATTGAATCTATCCTTAAGCGACTGAACTAATTTTAGGTAAGCGACCATGTTACCTCCTTTTGCCTGGTAAATTCCAGAAACCTGATTGACTACGAGCAACGAGTCACTGTTGACCTGTAGGTAGTCGGTTTTAAGTTCAATGGCCATCTTCATCCTGGCTATGAGGGCTTCATATTCTGCCTCATTGTTCATGGCCTTAAACTCAAATCTGAAGTAGTGACAGAATTCAGTTCCTTCTGGATCTATTAAGACTACCCTAGCTCCTCCCTCAGCTTGCCCGGCTGCTCCATCTTTGTAGAGGATCCAGGACTTGCAATCTTTCGACCAATTGTTGATCTCTGAAATTTTCTCAGGGGCTGCATTCCTTGCTGGGAGATAGCTTGGCCTAGGAGTGCCGAGAATTCTGCCACGAAGTCCGCCAGAGCCTGAGCTTTGATTGTGGTTCTGGGTTTATACTTCAAATCGAATTAGGTGAGATCCAGGGCCCATAGAACTAGCCTTTCAGACACGTCCGGTCTTTGTAAAAACTGACGGAGAGGTTGGTCTGTCACCACCGCTATTGAGTGAGCTTGGAAATAGGGACGGAGCTTTCTTGCCTAGGTCACCAAAGCATAGGCGAGCTTCTCCAAGAGGGTATAATTTCTTCATGGCTTGGTTAGGGCATGACTCATGTAGCACATGGGTCGTTTAACCCTGTCTCCACACTCCTTGATCAAAGCCCTACTTACTGCAGTCTCTGAGACAGCCAGCTAGATTTCCAGTTCCTCTTCGAGAACTGGCTTGACTAGAAATGGAGGGTTTGTTAGGTACCTCATCAAGGCTTGAAAGGCTTGCTCGCTCTTAGGGCTCCATTTCATGTTTTTCCCTTGTTTGATAGCTTTGAAGAAGGGGAGACACTTATCGGTGGATCGTGAAATGAATCTGTTGAGTGCTGCTACACGCCCTGTCAAGACTTGTACCTATCCGAGTGATGTAGGGGATTCCAGGTCCAAGATAGCCTTGATTTTTTCTGGGTTAGCCTCTATGCCTCTCTCATGAACCATGACACCTAAAAACTTCCCCGCAGTCACCCCGAAAGGACATTTGGAAGGGTTCAACCGCATATGGTTTTCTTTTAGGATTAGAAATGTCTTACAAAGGTCTTCCTAAAACCCTTCTGCGGTTGGTGATTTCGTGATCATGTCATCAATGTATACCTCCACCGTCCTTCCAATCTCGGGCGTGAATAGTTTGTTAACCAGCCGTTGGTATTGTAGGGAAAAATTGATATAAAACGCAGCGGAAGAAACGAAAAATAGATTTCGTATGGTTTTAAAATTTTTCTCAAAGTTGAACCTTAACCTTTTAATTAATTAAACTCAAATATATAAGGTTAGAGTTAAATACCTCTTGACGCGAGATCCGATTGACTTACATCGATTGGTAATCCGCAAAATCTTTTCCGATGACCGTGAACAGTACACGCGTGAACAGTGACTGTGAACAGTGCCCCCGCGTGAACAGTTATCGTGAACAGTACCCCCGTGAACAGTACCGCGAGATCTTCCAATCCGAACACGTACGTGAATCACCTAGGAGCGTGGTCTCCCTTTTTCTTTGAATTGCAAACCTGAGAATGGATGAACAAAGTTTTCTTTTTCTTTTGTTAGTCACAAAACAATCAAAAGAAGACAAAAATTATTTCGGTCACTTTTGAGTTCTCAATCTAATGATCAAAACTCGTGTGAACCTAATTCGATGTTGTACACACAAGCTTATCGATGAACAAGCAATCAGTGTACTATCAAAGAATAATCTCTTCTCTCTTTTATGTTTAGTAGAATAAAAATTATCCTTTTCTATGAATTGAGAAGAAGAAGAAAAATTTAATCATTCAATCAACTATGGTGGCCGAATTCTATATGTGGTATTATATAGGTGGCCGAAATTTTGCTTCCTCTTCAATTTAGGATTTCCGAAATCTTCCTCTAAATGGACTAGGGTTGCCGCAAATCACATACCAAAAAGAGTTTGTGTTGCACCCTAATTTCCATCAACCTTTAGACTTCAAAACCTAATCCAACTCATAGATATTTTTATTCTTTTATTGACTAAATAAAAAGACTTCTTATTTGATTAAATAAATAAAATTAATTATTTATTTTCTTATCAAACAAGTCTTTTACTTTTAATATACTACTACCAATAGTATAACTTTAGGAAATATATTTCCTGATCAGAAAAAGATTTGTTTCTTAATTAAACAATTAATTAATAAATTAACTAATTCTTATTTAATTAAAACAATGAAACAAAATAATATATTAGGTTAATATATACACCTTGCCGCCCCACTTATATAAATGGGCCATATATTATTTTCTTATTTCATTTAATCCATTGTACTTTAAATAAAAGCCCACATGTGAACCAGACCCATTCTTACTAAAAGAAACTAGCCCACATATCTCCTTTTAATATATTAATATAATAGTGCAGCCCATTAATTAAATAATAGACATATTATATTCTTGATATATTAAAAACAATTCTAGATGGACCCTTAAATCGGCCCGGTAGAATATATCAAGTGATCCATGCAAATACGTGTGGATTGGGGATCTTGGCGGGCTATCTAAATTTAAGCTTCAATAGACACAACCTAATCACAATCAACAAATGATTCACTTAGGTCCAATCTATTAATTTTAACTCATTCCACTAAAGAGCTAAAATTGAACTCTTAAATAAAGATAGAATAAGGAGATGTTTCTCATTCATACCCTAGACAATCTTATAGGAGATGGTGTATCCTCGTGAATAATATCAGTAATCGCCAAGAGCTCATAGACGGCATATAGCTCTCCAAGTTACCATATTTCCTCATATGACCACATTTCGAACTTGGATACTTTGACTTGTCCAGAAGCCATGTTTTCAATAATCATTATTGAAAACTCAACGTTGAGATTTAATATCCAATACCTCAAAACATCCATATGATGATATTATACTCTCATTTAATAAATGGAGCCACGATGTCCATATCTATAAATGAAGTACTCTATCGATTAACAAATGTATACCACCAAACTATCGAGGATAGACTATGCTATATAATCGTACTCATTGATAGCTCTAACGATAACACTTGCAACCATAAGTCCATAATTTATCTCAGGATTAAGATAGACTCTCCGATTGTCCTCTTTAATGAAAAGACTTATATCTAGTGACGGTTCTAGATAAAGTATTTCACTGTGATCCAGTTCAATGCACCTAGTGCACTAGATTCTTTTACTCGAAAACCTTTCGATGATTTTAGACTCATCATATTCATTTGATCCCACTCAAATGCTAGTAAAATAATTCTACAACTTTAACAAGATAGAGGTGCCCAACCTTTAAATTAAGTTGTGAATGTTATTCAAGACTAACTAAAGAATTGTGTCTACCTCATACATATCCGAATGTATGAACAATTCTTCATGTCTCATAGTCTTTTGACCTTATGATTATTTACCTTGACAATTATAATAATAAATGCTATAAGTAATTGTAAGAATCAGAATTCACTTTATTAATATGAGAAGATTGTCAATTACAATATTACACTCTTGCCATTGAGCATAATCCTAACAATCTCCCACTTGCTCTATAGCAAGTGTGTCATAACTCTCATTCCCATGTTCTCTAGATGTCCATCAAAGCTTTTCTGAGGTAGAGCCTTTGTGAAAGGATCTGCTAGATTTTCTGCTGACGCGATTTTGGTGATCGTCACGTCTCCCCTATGAACAATTTCCCTCAAAAGGTGATACTTCCTTTCAATGTGTTTACCTCTCTTATGACTTCTTGGTTCTTTCGAATTAGCAACTGCACCACTGTTATCACAGTGTATAGTGATCTGCTTATTCGCACTAGGAACCACTTCTAAGTCAATCAAGAATTGGCAGAGCCAAACAGCCTCTTTGGCAGCTTCGCATGCAGCAACATACTCAGCTTCCATGGTGGAATCAGCAATACAAGATTGCTTGATACTCCTCCATATGATTGCTCCTCCTCCAATGGTAAACACAGATCCTGATGTGGATTTTCTGGAGTCAGAATCATACTGGAAATCAGAATCTATATACCTAATGGGAATTAAATCCCCTCCAGAGTATGCAAGCATATAATCTCTAGTTCTCTTGAGATACTTGAAAATATGTTTGACTGCCGTCCAATGATCAGGACCAGGTTTCGATTGAAACCTGCTAACTATGACAACAGCAAAACAAATATCTGGTCAAGTACAGAGCATTGCATACATGAGACTTCCAACTGCCGAGGCATATGGAACTCTACTCATGAATTGCTCTTCATGCACATTCTTAGGTGCTTGACCCTTAGAAAGTTTGATTCCATGTCTAAAAGGTAACATACCTTTCTTGGAATCTTGCATGGTGAATCTAGACAAGATTTTATCAATGTATGAAGCTTGGGATAATGCAATCGTTCTATTCTTTCTATCCCTTATTACTTGGATACCAAGAATATAACTTGCTTCTCCTAAGTCCTTCATATCAAATTGTTTTGCTAACCATTCTTTCACTAATGTCAATACACCTATATCGTTTCCAATGAGTAGTATATCATCAACATAAAGAATGAGTAAAACCAACTTGTCGCCTTTGATCCTCTTGTATACACAAGGTTCGTCAGGGTTTTGAATAAATCCAAAACCCTTTACAGCTTGATCGAACCTTATGTTCCAGGATCTGGATGCTTGCTTTAGTCCATATATGGACTTTTGCAACTTGCATACTCTTTCTTCTTGGCCTTTTTCAATGAATCCCTCTGGTTGCATCATGTAGATGCTCTCGTCAAGACTTCCATTAAGGAAAGCTGTCTTGATGTCCATTTGCCAAATCTCTAGGTCTAGAGATGCTGCAATGGATAAAAGTATCCTAATGGATTTAAGCATGGCCACAGGTGAGAAGGTTTCCTCGTAATCGATACCTTCTTTCTGTGTATAACCTTTAGCTACTAGTCTAGCTTTAAAGGTTTCCACCTTACCATCCATACCTCTTTTCCTCTTGTATACCCACTTGCACCAAATGGGTTTTATCCCTTTAGGCAAGTCTGCAAGGGACCAGACTTTGTTATTGAACATCGATTCAATCTCGGATTGCATTGCCTTTTGCCAATGACGACAATCAACATCCTCCATAGCTTCATTGTACATGTAGGGATCATCGTCGTCCGGGAGATTCTCAACAGATTCTCCTAGACCGATGTATCTTTCGGGTTGTGTTCTAACCCTCCCACTACGACGAGGAATGGTAGGTTGTTGATCTTGTGTTGGAGTGGAACTTACAATTGGGCTGGGTTGTGAAACCTCTTGTGGAATTGTATCTCCTGACATCTCATTCAGGACAATTCTACTTTTGGGCACAAAATTATTCATATAGTCCTTTTCTAGAAATGAAGCATTTGTTGAAACAAATACTTTTAGATCAGAAGGACTATAGAAATAATATCCTTTAGTTCCTTTTGGATACCCCATAAATATACATGTTTCTGAACGGGACTCCATCTTTTCTGTCTTTCCTTTCAACACATGTGCAGGACAACCAAATATCCTCATGTGTTGTAAACTAGGCTTTCGCCCAGTCCACAATTAATGTGGAGTTCTAGGGACAGATTTAGATGGTACATCGTTTAGAATATATATTGCTGTTTGTACAGCATATCCCCAAAAAGAAATAGGAAGTGTTGAATAACTCAACATTGATCTAACCATCTCTAAAAGAGTCCTATTTCTTTTTTCTGCTACCTCATTTTGTTGAGGTGTACCTGGTGCAGAAAGCTGAGAAACTATCCCATTATCAATAAGATATTGCTGAAACTCTCCAGATAGATATTATCCACCACGATCAGATCTCAAGATTTTTATATGTTTCTCAAGCTGATTTTCTACTTCAGCTTTGAATGCTTTGAATATATCAAATGCATCCGACTTATGTCTCATGAGATACACATAACCAAATCTTGAGTAATCATCTGTGAAGGTGATGAAGTACTCATATCCACCTCTAGCTTGAATGCTCATAGGACCACATACATCAGTGTGTACTAGTCCTAAACATTCAGTGGCTCTTGCACCTTTAGTATTGAACGGCCTTTTGGTCATTTTACCTTCCAAACAAGATTCACAAGTTGGTAGATCATCAACCTTTAAGTCACTTAAAGGTCCGTCATATACCAATCTTTTAACCCTATTAAGGTTAATGTGACCTAGGCGTAAATGCCAAAGATAGGTTTCATCTTTTGATAATTTTACTCTTTTATGATTAGGTTCCGTTATTTCTGTGTCTAACGAGTGAGAGATATTTCTATGCAAAAAGAATAAACCGTTTTCCAATGTACCTTTGCAAACAACTTTGTCATTCTTACTAATAATAAAAGTTTTATTAAAAGTAACCGAATATCCAAACTTATTTAAACAAGAAACTGAAATTAAATTCCTCTTGAATTGAGGTACATAATAAACGTCTATTAAATCTAAATGCCTACTAGAATCTAAAATAACTCTAATATCTCCCACTGCACTTGCAGACACTAACGTTCCGTTGCCCAAGCACAAATTGACTTCATCTTCATTCAACCATCTCTTTTCCTGAAACCCCTGCAAGGAATAACAAACATGATTAGTGGCTCCAGAGTCTATGATCCAAGAATCAGTAGAATCTGCTAGAAAACATGTTTCTAGATAATTAACATTACCTTCTTCCTTCTTTTTCTGGGACTTTGGGCAATCTCTTTTCCAATGTCCCTTTTCACCACAAATGAAGCATTTCCCTTTGATCTTGGTTACTTTCTTGGTTTCCTTCTTGGTAGGCCCAAGTTGCTTTTTCTTCTGTTGTTTCTTGACCTTCTTACGGGTCTTAACAGTAGCAACTTTACCAACCAAATAAATCTCTTGACCTTTGTTTTTCACAAGGATCTTTTCAGCGCTTTGAACATCTTGCATCAGGCCCTGCAAGGTGTATTCCTTTTTGTTCAAGGTGTAGTCCAACTTGAACTGATCAAAGGAATCTGACAGTGAGTTAACTACCATATCAATTTTGGTCTCACCATCAATCTCAGCACCATTTAGTTCAGCAATATTGAGATGTGCTATGACTTTCATCATGTGATCTTTCACAGATTGTCCATGTTTCATCCTAAGATTCATAAAAGCAGTCACTGCCTCTCTCTTAGTCGTCCTAGACCTCATAGCAAAAATTTCCTCTAGAGACATCATTATATCAGCAGCGGACTCCATTCCTTCATGTTGCTATTGCAACACGTCGGAGATAGTGGCCATAATGTAACATTTTGCCATATCATCAGAAGTCTTCCACTGCTCATACTCATCTCTTTGCATCACATTAGATTCATTATTAGGAATGGGTGGTTTAGGAGTGGTCAGAACAAACTTATGTTTTTCACTTTGCAGCAACAACCCAATTTTCCTTTTCCATGTTACGTAGTTATCTCCAGTTAAGGTGTTATCTTTCAGGATGTTCATAAGTGATGGGGTCATGATTTCTGATTAAAACAAAAACATATATAAGTAAATAATCATGATAATAGCACTTTTAAAATTTTATCTTGAATTAAAATAAATAATTCAATCATAAAAATTCAACGGTGATACAACACCCATAAATATTATGCCTCCTTTGGGAGTTCGAACTATTTACTAGTTAGACTAGGTCCCACCTAATTGTTAACATAACAACCAGCGTTTTCAATTTTAGCCTTGTAATTTTTATTAACAAGAACTCTTGGGAGGATATTAATAAAATTACATTGAGTGTGTTACCAAGATATCGACCCTCAATTTTCTCTCACGAAAATCCCTCCTTGGGGAGTAGATTTCGTTTAAGTCAATTGTCTAGTCTATCCTTGTAAGGAAGTATATTGTTAAATTCCATTTATGGACGCCCCTTGGGGGGATTACCAAAAATAATAAAACTCAACTAATCTTGGAGGCCATAGGCGTTCTTGCACACCTTCTCCCACTCAATTATTTAAGGCGTGTGATTAAATCCCAAAGAATAATTTTTACCAAGTTATCTAGATGCCAATTAGATACCTAAATCATTCAATGCATGTTCATACCAAAAGAGATATATGAGTGGCACTCCTATTCGAAAATGTCATGTTATCATACAACAACAATTATTGTAATATTTAGGCAAAAATTAAATAGCAACAATTTTGGCCCATCCTAGAAAAGCAAGTAAATTACAATTGTTAGGAATACAAGATCTTCAGGTGGCCATCAACCATACGCTCATCCCTCGGCCTCCTCCCATGGACGTGCAAAGCCCACAACCCCACAAAGGGGCTGCCTTGCGCAGCCCGTAAGGCCACACAAGGCTGCCGTGCGCAGCCCACCAAGGATTGGGCTTGCCATGCGCAGCCCAATCCAGTCCTAGGGTGCGCACGATGCTCGTTCTCGGTTCTGGTTGCTTCGTTTTTCTTCGTGTCTTCGAATTTTCAATACCCGAATACATTACATCATATTACGAATAAATTACTGCAGCAAATTTTTTTATTTTTTTTATTTTACTGCAGTAAGATTTACAAAAAAAATACTACACCTGATTTCAAAAAAAGAAAATACTGCACTTATTTTACATACAAAAAAATAAATAAAACCCTAGCAACTACCAAGAAGGAATTATGGTGATAATAGACCACCCTTCTTGTTACAAATCCGAAACAAAAATTACATTGAAATTCTAGGACCAAAATCGAGCAATAACAATTCACTTTATAAAACATATATAAATCCATACATTCAACATGTAATTATATATGCGAATACCTAGAGTGCCATCTCTTTCTAAAACATGTATAATCACAATAAAAAAGAAATAGATTCACGTATATATACGTTAATTAATTAAAAGATACAACCAAGGCTCTGATACCAATTGTAGGGAAAAATCGATATAAAACGCAGCGGAAGAAACGAAAAATAGATTTCATATGGTTTTAAAATTTTTCTCAAAGTTGAACCTTAACCTTTTAATTAATTAAACTCAAATATATACGGTTAGAGTTAAATACCTCTTGACACGTGATCCGATTGACTTACGTCGATTGGTAATCCGCAAAATCTTTTTCGATGCTCGTGAACAGTACCCACGTGAACAGTACCCGCGTGAACATTGATTGTGAACAGTACCCGTGTGAACAGTGATTGTGAACAGTACCCGCGTGAACAGTTATCGTGAACAGTACCCCCGTGAACAGTACCGCGAGATCTTCCAATCCGAACACGTACGTGAATCACCTAGGAGCGTGGTCTCCCTTTTTCTTTGAATTGCAAACCTGAGAATTGATGAACAAAGTTTTCTTTTTCTTTGGTTAGTCACAAAACAATCAAAAGAAGACAAAAATTATTCCGGTCACTTTTGAGTTCTCAATCTAATGATCGAAACTCGCGTGAACCTAATTCGATGTTGTACACACAAGCTTATTGATGAACAAGCAATCAGTGTACTATCAAAGAATAATCTCTTCTCTCTTTTATGTTTAGTAGAATAAAAATTATCCTTTTCTATGAATTGAGAAGAAGAAGAAAAATGTAATCATTCAATCAACTATGGTGGCCGAATTCTATATGTGGTATTATATAGGAGGCCGAAATTTTGCTTCCTCTTCTATTTAGGATTTCCGAAATCTTCCTCTAAATGGACTAGGGTTGCCGCAAATCACATACCAAAAAGAGTTTGTGTTGCACCCTAATTTCCATCAACCTTTAGACTTCAAAACCTAATCCAACTCATAGATATTTTTATTCTTTTATTGACTAAATAAAAAGACTTCTTATTTGATTAAATAAATAAAATTAATTATTTATTTTCTTATCAAACAAGTCTTTTACTTTTAATATACTACTACCAATAGTATAACTTTAGGAAATATATTTCTTGATCAGAGAAAGATTTGTTTCTTAATTAAACAATTAATTAATAAATTAACTAATTCTTATTTAATTAAAACAATGAAACAAAATAACATATTAGGTTAATATATACACCTTGCCGCCCCACTTATATAAATGGGCCATATATTATTTTCTTATTTCATTTAATCCATTGGACTTTAAATAAAAGCCCACATGTGAACCATACTCATTCTTACGAAAAGAAACAAGCCCACATGTCTCCTTTTAATATATTAATATAATAGTGCAGCCCATTAATTAAATAATAGACATATTATATTCTTGATATATTAAAAACAATTCTAGATGGACCCTTAAATCGGCCCGGTAGAATATATCAAGTGATCCATGCAAATACGTGTGGATTGGGGATCTTGGCGGGCTATCTAAATTTAAGCTTCAATAGACACAACCTAATCACAATCAACAAATGATTCACTTAGGTCCAATCTATTAATTTTAACTCATTCCACTAAAGAGCTAAAATTGAACTCTTAAATAAAAATAGAATAAGGAGATGTTTCTCATTCATACCCTAGACAATCTTATAGGAGATGGTGTATCCTCGTGAATAATATCAGTAATCGCCAAGAGCTCATAGACCGCCTATAGCTCTCCAAGTTACCATATTTCCTCATATGACCACATTTCGAACTTGGATACTTTGACTTGTCCAGAAGCCATGTTTTCAATAATCATTATTGAAAACTCAACGTTGAGATTTAATATCCAATACCTCAAAACATCCATATGATGATATTATACTCTCATTTAATAAATGGAGCCACGATGTCCATATCTATAAATGAAGTACTCTATCGATTAACAAATGTATACCACCAAATTATCGAGGATAGACTATGCTATATAATCGTACTCATTGATAGCTCTAATGATAACACTTGCAACCATAAGTCCATCATTTATCTCAGGATTAAGATAGACTCTCTGATTGTCCTCTTTAATGAAAAGACTTATATCTAGTGACGGTTCTAGATAAAGTATTTCACTGTGATCCAGTTCAATGCACCTAGTGCACTAGATTCTTTTACTCGAAAACCTTTCGATGATTTTAGACTCATCATATTCATGTGATCCCACTCAAATGCTAGTAAAAGAATTCTACAACTTTAACAAGATAGAGGTGCCCAACCTTTAACTTAAGTTGTGAATGTTATTCAAGACTAACTAAAGAATTGTGTCTACCTCATACATATCCGGATGTATGAACAATTCTTCATGTCTTATAGTCTTTTGACCTTATGATTATTTACCTTGACAATTATAATAATAAATGCTATAAGTAATTGTAAGAATCAGAATTCACTTTATTAATATGAGAAGATTGTCAATTACAATATTACACTCTTGCCATTGAGCATAATCCTAACAGGTATGTAGCCCCCGCATTCTTAAGGCCGAAAGGCATCACCTTGAAGCAGTACAGACCCTGCCCGGTAATGAAGCTGGTCTTATCTTGGTCAGTTGGGTGCATCTTAATCTGGTTGTGGAGTCCATGAAACTAAGAAGCTTATTTCCGGATGTGGAGTCGACCAGCTGGTCGATCTTTGGTAGAGGAAAGCTGTCTTTTGGACATGCCGATTGAGGTCGGTGTAGTTGACGTACATACATAATTTCCTATTTGCTTTCGTAACCATAACCACATTGGTGATCCACTCGGGGTAGCGCACTTCTCTGATGAAACCTGCCCTGATCAATTTGTCTACTTCCTCTTGTACTGCACCGTTTCTCTCGGCATTAAAGTAACGCATCTTTTGTTCGACGGGCTTGAATGTTGGATCCACTGCTAATCGGTTAGTGGCCAAAGATATCGGGATCCCAGGCATCTCATCATGGCTCCAAGCAAAGATGTCGCTGAATTCCTTGAGAAGCTCAATCAAGCATGTTTTTACTTTAGGTTCGAGGGAGGCTCCGATCTTGACAACCTTGGAGAGATCATCATTCCTGATAGGTATCTTCTCTAGTTTATCCACGAGTTGCCTGCTGGTCCATTCCTTGCTCTGTTCTTCATTATCGGGCATCATGGGTTCGTTCTCTGGATGATCCGCGGGCTCCACATCTTCCTGAATCACCCCGAGTGCTTTCGTACCCTGGACCGTTGCAACTTGTACAAACTATTTTGCTAAAGCTGTCGAATTAGCAGACACTGTGTAGCATTTCCTAGCTGCTTGCTGGTCCCCACGTACCTCTCCGACCTGGGTTCCCATCGGGAATTTTAGAACAATATGGTAGATAGATAAGACTCATTTCAAAGATGATAGGAAAGGTCTCCTCAGTATGGCGTTATAGGCCGATGGGCCGTCGACCACAACTAAATCCATCATAACGTTCTGTTGGAGAGGTGAGGTCCCAACGATCACTAGGAGGATCTTTGATCCCACTGGTATGATCGAATCCTTAGTGAATCCATAGAGCAGAGTTGTGCAACTATTGTAACACCATTGCTTCAAATTTAACCTTTCCAAAGTGTCCTTGAAGAGAATGTCTACGCTGCTGCCCGTGTCAACCAACACCCGGTGGACCATGCAGTTGGCAATTTGTATCGTGATCACCATGGGATCATCATGCGGCTGTACGGTGTTGAAAACATCTGCCTCAGTGAAAATAATCTGAGCTGACTGGGAAGGTCCAGTCGAGCTTTGGCTTACCTTAAAGATACCCCGACCTTCTTCCACACAGGGAATATTCCTTACATGGCTATTTCTGGAATTATTGGAGGTGCCAGCCAGTGTGTGCCCTCCGCTGATGGTGTGTATCACCTGGATTTGCTGCATTAAATCAGTATGTTCCCCCTTTCTCTTCTCTGCATGCTCTCGGATCTTGGTTTGAACCTCCTTTCCAGTCTGAATATTATCTCTGACCTGCCACAAGAACTCGATCAAACATCCTCCCCTTATTAGAGCCTCGATCTGATTACGCAAATTATAACATTCTGAAGTGTTGTGGCCCACGTCCTCGTGGAAGTCACAGTACTTGTACTGGTTCCTCCGGTCGACTAGGGATTTCATGGGTGCGGGTTTCTGGAGGAGCCCCTTGTCCCGTATAGCAAGGTAGATTGTTTCCCGGGAGGCATTCAAGGGGGTGTAGTAATCATACCCTTTCTCACCTTGCATTATGGTGGCTACAGTCCTAGGAGGAGGCGAAGCTCTCAGAGGGGTTCGCCTTGCAGGATTCTTTTCTTGCCTGAGCTGAGCAGCGGGGAAGCGGTATGTCGACCTATTGGGAGGTTTGTTCTGATTTTTCTGAGTTAGCTCAGATCTAGGGGCTTCTCTTTTCTGGCGCTTTACTGTTCTCATATCATCGTGTTCCATCTTGACTTTGAGCTGTTCATCGATCTCAACAAGCTCAAGAGCCCAATCATAAGCCTTCTGATAGGTCTCTGGAGGTCTCTTAGCAAAGGAACGGAAAAGCTTTCCTGCCCACAGGTTCCGCCTGAAATTAGAGAGAGTTTCCTTTTCGGCGAAGACTCCCATTTGGATTACTTCCTTGTGAAAACGTTCCATGTAAGACCAAAGTGTTTCCCCTCGTTCTTGAATCACATACTGAAGATGTATGGGATCCTTTGGACAAGGTTTGACACCTTGGAACTACGAACAAAAATCTGTCGATAACTTTGTGAAAGAATCCACGCTACCAGCAGGCAGCTTCCTGAATCAAGTTTTTGCTTAGTCGGTCAGGGTTGTAGGGAACATCCTGCACATAGTAGCCTTGGTGGTATTCTGGACTTCCATCTGCTGGACGAAGTTCTCCAGGTGACTCAAAGGGTCTTCTGTTCCAGAGAATTTATCTGTAGGCATTTTGAATTTCGGCGGGAGCTCCGCTTCTCGGATCCTTCTAGTGAAGGGAGTGTTCATCTTGCATAATGGATCCTTCTTATCCTCCCTATTCTTTTCCTTTCTCATATGCTGGACCTCTTTCTGTAGCTTTTCCAACTGATCCCTCAATCGCTTGTTCCTGGGCTTTTTTGAATCGACCTCGGATTCTCCGCTACCAGATCCCTCTGATGAACCGGCGATCTCAACATGGTCTTCTTCATGGGCGGGACTATCTGGGAGATTTTTCGGCTACCCTCCTCTTTGGCCGGGCTTCCTTCCTTGAAGCCGTCGGGCAGGGGCCTCTCGTTGCTCTAGGGTCAGAGCGTCCGCTGCAGTTTTAACTCGCCTGGGTTGATATTGTGATGGCCTTCTAGGAACTGGGGGTATGGGCCCTAGCCTATCCTGAATCGAAGGTTAGAGCCAGGTTCTATCACGAGCTGGTTCGGGAAGAGGAGGTTCCAAGAGATCAAAGGCAGGCGACCTAGTCCCAGTCCTGCTCAGCTTTCCCTAGTCATTTGGATTTGTCGGCTGGACTATGATGCCTTCAGCGAGCAGGCGGAGATGAATGTTTTCCATGAAGGCCGCCACTTGTTGATCGAGTGCGGCCTTGTTTACTATAGGAGTGCCAGAAGCCCGTGCATTAGTTGTTTGGACCGGAACTTGGTTGCGGTGCCCAGGTTTCTTTCCCCTCCATGAGGCTTTTCGTGTTGGGGTCGCCGAAGGTTGTTCCTAAGCCACGGGCTGTTCTTGGGAGGACCGGAGCCACATGATTCTTGTAAGACAGTAAAAATATAAACGGTTGATTTGATTAGTTAGGTGTGGGCAGTTCCCACAGACTGCGCCAGAAAGTGTTAACGGAAAATTTACTCGAGATGAGAAATATCAGTTAACACCCTCAAGACCATTACCACGGAGGTGATGGCTGGGGGTTGATTGTTTTAAATGATTTACTTAAACCACAACCACTCATACAAGACAAATAAGAACAAATTGGCTTTATTATCTATAGTGTGTAACATACAAAAATCTCTCAAAATACTCTCGATCTCTCTAGGGTACAGTAGGGTGGCACTATCGTGCCTGTCGAAAAGTAGTCTCCTTTTTTTTTCTTCATGATCGATTGTTTTATACATAGTTTAGGTAGGTTCCATTTGCGACTTTCTCGCCATGATTTTCTCAATCCTCCCCCCTTCTTATCGGGTGGGATCTTTTTATTTAAAAAGTCATTAACTTTGGTTTAATAAAGGATTCGAGAGTATCATGAGCGGAGATGAGTTTGTTTCCTTTTTGGATTCAATCACTTGTTCTGCACGTAGTGTTTCCATGTTTGTTGTAAGTATGATCTTGTGTATCTCCATGGTACGATTCTTCATGGAGGATGGCGGGTATGGCACTTATTGTTTGGTAGAGCGAAGTGTCCTGGTCTTGGTGCTAGGAGCTTGGTGCGACCTTTCTAGGTCCCTTGGAGCTTTACACAGCTTATTGTGGGTGCTTTTCGATGGTAACGGGCGCTGACGAGCTTCCTCTTACCCATCCTAATTGGTCCAAAACTCCATTCAGTGAGGTAGTGAAACATTGTAATATGAGCTTACAACCTAACATTTTCTCTTTGAATTTGGGGAGAAAGGCGGGCTTCCAGGGAGGTTGCGAGGTACTCTTGACCTCGGCGTCAGAAGCTCGATCGGATCATGACGGGCTTCGTCTCGGGCGTTTCTATTGCTTGATGACCCTTCCTTGTTTTTTGCGAGGTGGCTTTGTCGCCTGACCCCGGGGGGCGTTCCACGGTGGATAATTTTTGGGCATGGATCCGGGCTATGAGGGGGGAGAATTTTTCTTTGGTCCTTAGCCAAATTTGGCTATTAACAGTAGCTTTATCCTTCCCACTTCTACCATATCTTTCATCCCATACACCACCAAAAATCACCTTGGCCACAATACAATTAGGGAAAGCCTATTTGATCTCTTAGGAAGTCTATTTTGTTAATGTGAGTAGATGCATGCTTTTTTCACGTTCATGGCAATTCAACTCCTTTCATGAGATCTATTTTCAGAAAACGTGCGTCATTGGAAAATACTCATATGCGATTATATCTTATTCCATGTATCTAAACTCAATCGCATATGTTTGCTAGAGAGTGATCGCCTAGGTTCTGAGTGAAAATATACGACTAAAATCCTAAAAGGATTAGCGTAGAGGCAAATTTTATCTTGGGAATTCGAGCGTAGTTGTTTTGTAAACCGAAAGCATCCTAAGAATTGACATACTTGCATTGCATGATGTATTGACTCACTGTATAATTTGAGATTCTAGCATGGTTGTAGTCTTTGTTGGTATGTGCTGATTGTATCTCAGCCATTTTCTTGCACAATATACATTTGTGGGTGTTGTAGCTGTAAACCCTCAGGAGACTACAACTCCTCCATTAGGGCCTCCTATAGGTTCAAAGGCTTGTGGCACATGCTAAGTGATATCATGTTTCCTACGGAAGTAGACTAGCTTAGTTTTACTTGCTTTAGTGTTATATGTTTTGTTTGTTGTTTTTCTTGTTATTTGTATTTTATTTTCTATTTTGATCGAGGACGAGCAAAAGATAGGTTTGGGGGTATTTGATCAGAACATTTCTATACCTATTTGAGGTCCCTATTTCCTATTGTTTGTTCTCGTTTTGGAGCTTATTTTTTATATAACGTTTTTTTTAGCCTTGTGTAGGTACATATTACCTACAATAAGGTTTTGAGCTAAAAGATAAGTTTGGTAGGAAAAATGAGCCAAAAAGAGAATAAACGAAAGTATGCAGACTGTTGCGCCTCACTGTTGATATAAACTGCGGCGTGATTTGAGCCAGCCATGGCTAAGTGAATCCACATGTCTCCACGGTAGATCCGTCATCGAGCCCGAATGCAACATCCAGACCGTTTGCATAAACCCCTCTGCATTTTCCAGCTGATACCATTCGGTGAACTGATTCGGCGGTCACCATGACCGCGGTTCTGACCGCCGTTCCATGGCAAGAAGTACTAGAATATTCTGCGGTTGAATTTGGTGGTTAACACTGACTGCCATTTCAACCAGTGTTTGAGTCTGGAAGAACACATGTTATTCGGCGGTTAGTTCGGTGGTCACCTTGACCGCTGTTCCAACCCCCCGATCATCCAGTGAGAGACCAGAATTGGGCGAATTTCAAGGGGCAATTTCTTCCTTTCACCTTCAATTCGTTCCCTAACCTCCCAACACTATAAATTCACCTCTTCTTCTCTTCTCTTCCCATATACACAACCCAAAACTTTATCTTTTTCATCTTCTTCGTACATTAAGTGAGAGAGATGAGCTTCCAAGAGCATCCATGGAGGTTTTCCTCCATAGATGTCCCTCTCACACCATTTCAACCCATCATTCCCCATATTTACGAGTAGATTGCATGGAGATAGGAGAGGTCTTTGACCAATTTTGGGCAAGCAAAGGATGGAGCTCTTGGAGGGGTTCTTCAAGGGTTGTATCTGTTAACTCAATCTCTATGTATTTCTTGTTTTCCTTATGTGTAATCCCCATTTGGGAATATTGGTAGTCCTACACTTTGGCTATTTATATATGATGATATTTATGTACATTTGGGTCTTATTTCATTCTTGCTATTACTATGAAGTAATCTATTATTGTGAATTGCATGTGTATGGATGATTGGAAATTAATATGTATTCATGATTGGGATTAGGAGTAGATTAATGTAATTTAGGAGTAGATTAATTAAACATCCCATGATTGTGTGTATGTTTGTGGGTGATTAGAAATGCCTTGTTATGATCGATTTGAGTGTATGAGAATTAGTTGGGGTTATGCCTTTGGAAGGGTCCTTCTGGGTATGATCTTGGCTAATAGCTCACAATAGTGGAAAGAAATTGTTTTATGCTTGGCTTGCTAGAATAGGTTTTGGTTATTTGTTCTTGTGCATGAATGGTTCTTCGGGTATTTCTCACTCTAGGGGCTCTAGGTGAGTTATGGTTGGTGACTAATTTGGTATATCCACTTTTGGGATTTTTATCCAAGTCATTGGACAACGTTGCCATTTTACATTACCAAGTTAGTATTAGGGCTCAATCTATCATGGGTTGTAGAATTGGTTCACAAATGTCGGTTGCAGTTTCATGTTTGAAAAGTTTTTCAACACACTCTTCAACCCTAGCTCAAATGAATGGATACCCTAAGTTGGATTTAGGCTAGAGATTTGAGTGGATGGGCTTAATTGATTAACAATCTAATAGATGTGCCTTCGTGTTTGGTGAGTCTATTGCCCCTTATGTATCCACTATCATGCGTCTCTCTTATCCACCCTTTTATTATTTCTTACTTAATCACCATTCTTACCCCTCCATATTCTTTTGTTTTTGTTTATATTTGCATTTCTTTCATTTTCCAGCACACACAACAACACATACACACACACACCCCCCCCATTCTCACCTCATCCTCATTTCTCTTTACACACATTCATTAAACACTAGGATTAGAAACGGTTAGCGAATAAAACTCCCTGCGGAACGATACACTTGCTTGCACGCTTTACTAGTTTATTGCTATACATGTCTTTCGACTCGTGCCTTAACAGCGAGGTTGAACTAAAATATAAATCTTTTGACATGTCATAAAATGACCACGTCAGGCATCCACGGGGGCAGAAGGGTGGCCTTCCTGTGGAGGCCACTCGCCTCCACGGAAGAGGGTGGCAAATGGCAATTTGCCATCCTATTTCCCTTTGCTCCCTATCGCGCACAGCTTGCGGTCTTTGATCGTTCTCTGGCCTCCAAACTCTGATTTGAATCTATTTTCGGATTACAAACCATAACTCTCTCATGGACATGGAAGTCCATGAAACTTTGACAAAAAAATATGGAAATCGACTTGTTACACAACGACGAAAACCATAGACGATAAACACATGGAAAGCTTCGTAACTTCTAACTCGGAACTCGAAAACTAATGAATGAGTAGCCGGAATGTTTGGAACTCAGTAGGGAACATTATGAGAACATATTAAAGTCTAATATCAATAAAATACAAACAAATAAACACAAGAACACACAAGTACGCCATTTCCTAGATATAGTCCTAGAACATGCATTTTTACAATTTAAATCCAATGCAAGTGTATACAATTATAAGTGTGTGTATGTGTTATACAAATTGAGTATAATGATGCAGGGACACATATGGATACAATGTGTGTGTACCTAAACACCTTGCAAGAGGAATGAGGTCTAAATATACTTTTGATGTGCAATAAAACTTGCTCCTCTTAAAGACTTCACTTGGCTTGATAAGTTACCAATCTTCTTTGAAGCTTGAACCACAATGAGCCTAGACAACTGATCAATACAAAGGAAATATTGTTTTGATATGGAATTATGCCAACATGACACAAAAACCTAACAAAATTCCTACAAGGTTTTGAACTAAACAACCTAGGGGGGGTTGAATAGGTTGATACTCTATTTTTTAAACTCTTTCGAGACTTTTGTGAGAGCAAACAAATTATCCCTTAATATGATTGTTATCAGATAATAACTATCACAAATATGAAAGAATATGATACACTTAACACATACATAAAACATGAGACAATGTATCTCATATACAAATATGTTCAATGCAAAGCAAATTCCACATGTTGTACTTTGAATATTACAATGTAAATTCGCTAAGTAGAACTTTACAACTTGATATAGAATTTCACAAGATACAATGTTCAAACATTACAAAGATACAAGAGACAAATATTGATTCAATAAAGTGTTTGCAACTCAAGCTTGTCAAGAATCTTGTTTACAAAGATATTCAATTTAATAGATTCAACAAGATATAAACATCACAAAACATAAATATAAGAGAGTTTGAGTTAGAGACATTTGACACGTTATTTTTACGTGGTAAACCTCCAAAGAGGAAACATCCACGGGTTGATTCAACAATCACTGGCAACGCAACCTTTCACTAGTTGGATAAAAGTACACTCTCAAAAGTGACCAATCCTCCTATCTGTCTACTTCCTATTGAATATCCCTTTTACCTTACCCGCGGGCCTTTTACTAATGAAAGACTTGCCTCTTTCTATCTAAGACACTTCACATGTCTCTAGCAAGTTCCTTGCTCAACTTCTGGATCTCCCCGATCCAAGTCAAGACTTCCATGCTCAAGTTAGAACTTCACATTCCAACAAAAGACTTCATGCCTTTTCAAGGTATGTTTTTCTTGTTTATAATCCAAATAATTGACATCACACAAAATGATGCAAATCACATATGAAATGTATGGATTAAGTACACTTCATGAAGAACTAGACATAGGCATGAAAGTTCACAAACAAAGTTGTCATGAATAAAAACCTAGAAAATGCAATTTAATCAAATCACACTTAAATCCTAGATATTATTCATGCAAACTAAAGCCTGAAACAAAACATATTCATTAAGCACATGTTCAAGACTCTAAAACTAAAACAAAAATTGCTAGAATACAAAATATTCTCAATGAGATTCTCTAGCAAATATTTAGAGCACATATTCACAAAATAATCAATTAAAACTCAAAGGCTCTAAATATAAAATTAAATGTGCTAGTCTTAAATGTATTCAACTAAAAGAACCTAGCACATATGAAGGCTATCAATCATAAGGATAAAATAAATTAACACACAAATAGCCATAGAATATAAGCTAGTCACAATACAGCTCCCAAACATGTGAAGTTTTAGATTTAAGAAAACATAAATCACATTCAAGTCTCTAATTAGACAAATCTAGCTTATAATTAAAGCTATATCTCCAAACAACATTTGTTCAAATCATGAATGAGTAACCGAAATGTTCAGAACGAAGTAAGCAACAACATGATACCATATTCAAGTCCGATACCAATAAAATACAAACAAACAAACACAAGAACATACAAGTATACCATTTCCTAGAGATAGTTCTAGAACAAGCAATTTTACAAAAGTTATCAATTTAAATCTAATGCATGTGCTTACAATAATATGTGTGTATGTGTGTGTATGTGTTATACCAAATGAGTACAATGATGTAGGGACACAAATGTTATGTAATGTGTGTGTGCCAAAACGCCTTGCAAGAGGAATGAGGTCTAGATATACCTTTGATGCAATAAAGCTTGCTCCTCTTGAAGACTTCTCTTTGCTTGATGAGTTGTCGCTCTTCTTTGAAGCTTGAATATGTTAGGATTATGCTCAATGGAAAGAGTGTAATATTGTAATTGACAATCTTCTAATATTAATAAAGTGAATTCTGATTCTTACAATTACTTATAGCATTTATTATTATAATTGTCAAGGTAAATAATCATAAGGTCAAAAGACTATGAGACATGAAGAATTGTTCATACATCCGGATATGTATGAGGTAGACACAATTCTTTAGTTAGTCTTGAATAACGTTCACAACTTAAGTTAAAGGTTGGGCACCTCTATCTTGTTAAAGTTGTAGAATTCTTTTACTAGCATTTGAGTGGGATCAAATGAATATGATGAGTCTAAAATCATCTAAAGGTTTTCGAGTAAAAGAATCTAGTGCACTAGGTGCATTGAACTGGATCACAATGAAATACTTTATCTAGAACCGTCACTAGATATAAGTCTTTTCATTAAAGAGGACAATCGGAGAGTCTATCTTAATCCTGAGATAAATTATGGACTTATGGTTGCAAGTGTTATCGTTAGAGCTATCAATGAGCACGATTATATAGCATAGTCTATCCTCGATAGTTTGGTGGTATACATTTGTTAATCGATAGAGGACTTCATTTATAGATATGGACATCGTGGCTCCATTTATTAAATGAGAGTATAATATCATCATATGGATGTTTTGAGGTATTGGATATTAAATCTCAACGTTGAGTAATCAATAATGATTATTGAAAACATGGCTTCTGGACAAGTCAAAGTATCCAAGTTCGAAATGTGGTCATATGAGGAAATATGGTAACTTGGAGAGCTATAGGCCGTCTATGAGCTCTTGGCGATTACTGATATTATTCACGAGGATACACCATCTCCTATAAGATTGTCTAGGGTATGAATGAGAAACATCTCCTTATTCTATCTTTATTTAAGAGTTCAATTTTAGCTCTTTAGTGGAATGAGTTAAAATTAATAGATTGGACCTAAGTGAATCATTTGTTGATTGTGATTAGGTTGTGTCTATTGAAGCTTAAATTTAGATAGCCCGCCAAGATCCCCAATCCACACGTATATGCATGGATCACTTGATATATTCTAGAATTGTTTTTAATATATCAAGAATATAATATGTCTATTATTTAATTAATGGCCTGCACTATTATATTAATATATTAAAAGGAGACATGTGGGCTTGTTTCTTTTAGTAAGAATGGGTCTGGTTCACATGTGGGCTTTTATTTAAAGTCCAATGGATTAAATGAAATAAGAAAATAATATATGGCCCATTTATATAAGTGGGGCGGCAAGGTGTATATATTAACCTAATATATTATTTTGTTTCATTGTTTTAATTAAATAAGAATTAGTTAATTTATTAATTAATTGTTTAATTAAGAAACAAATCTTTTTCTGACCAGGAAATATATTTCCTAAAGTTATACTATTGGTAGTAGTATATTAAAGTAAAAGACTTGTTTGATAAGAAAATAAATAATTAATTTTATTTATTTAATCAAATAAGAAGTCTTTTTATTTAGTCAATAAAAGAATAAAAATATCTATGAGTTGGATTAGGTTTTGAAGTCTAAAGGTTGATGGAAATTAGGGTGCAACACAAACTCTTTTTGGTATGTGATTTGCGGCAACCCTAGTCCATTTAGAGGAAGATTTCGGCAATCCTAAATAGAAGAGGAAGCAAAATTTCGGCCACCTATATAATTCCACATATAGAATTCGGCCACGATAGTTGATTGAATGATTCAATTTTTCTTCTTCTTCTCAATTCATAGAAAAGGATAATTTTTATTCTACTAAACATAAAAGAGAGAAGAGATTATTCTTTGATAGTACACTGATTGATTGTTCATCAATAAGCTTGTGTGTACAACATCGAATTAGGTTCACGCGAGTTTCGATCATTAGATTGAGAACTCAAAAGTGACCGGAATAATTTTTGTCTTCTTTTGATTGTTTTGTGACTAACAAAAGAAAAAGAAAACTGTGTTCATCCATTCTCAGGTTTGCAATTCAAAGAAAAAGGGAGACCACGCTCCTAGATGATTCACGTACGTGTTCGGATTGGAAGATCTCACGGTACTGTTCACGATCACTGTTCACGATCATTGTTCATGCGGGTACTGTTCACGATCACTGTTCACGCGGTACTGTTCACAATCACTGTTCACGTGGGTACTGTTCACGGGCATCGGAAAAGATTTTGCTGATTACCAATCGATGTAAGTCAATCGGATCACGCGTCAAGAGGTATTTAACTCTAACCGTATATATTTGAGTTTAATTAATTAAAAGGTTAAGGTTCAACTTTGAGAAAAATTTTAAAACCATATGAAATCTATTTTTCATTTCTTCCGCTGCGTTTTATATCGATTTTTTCCTACAGAATAATCATGAACCTAGACAACTAATCAGTACAAGAAAAATGTCGTTTTGCTATGGAATTATGCCAACATGACTCAAAAACCTAACAGGTAGTTATGTTAACATCATGTTTTTAGGTGCTTTCAGGGAAATGCAAATCATTGAGTCAACCTCACTCGCAAGTCGACAACTCTTGTGGGGTTCAGCGGCGAGTCTAAAAGCACTTTTTATGATATCGTGCTACCATTCTATGCCGAAGGAGTGAATTTGCAAGTCAAGTTCCTAGTAATCGACAGTCTGTCATTCTATAACGTAATCCATGATAGGCTTTGGATCCATGATATGAAGGCAGTCCCCTCGACATACCATGAAGTTATTAGGTTCCCAACCCAATGGGGATTTCAAGAAATCTGAGGCGAACAAAAGAAGTCAAGAGACTACTATTAGAACACTTTGAAAGAGAAGAAATTAGAATTATAGCAATTACAACCTCTTTCACCTGAGCTTGATCCTGACAGTCCCAAGATGGAGGAGCTCAATGAGGTACATATACATCTAGACTATCCTGATTACAAGGTTCAAATTGGCTCTAGACCTTGACCCGAAATTAGAGACAGCTTGATCGTCTTCCTAAAAGAATGACACAACTATAGACATTGTCGGGATTGATCTTGAATGGTACGTCGAATTCAAGTCGACCCAGAGCTTCGACCTATCAAATAGAAGTGAAGAAAATTCGCTCCAGAATGAAACCAAGTTATCAATAAGGAGATTCTGAAGCTACTCGACATCGGGACAGTGGGAGAAGTACACTACCTTGACTAGCTAGCCAAAGTGGTTGTGATGAAAAAGAAAAATGGGAACTGAAGAGTGTGCATCGACTTCACAGATCTAAATAAGGCCTGCCAAAAGATTCTTTCCCTCTCATTTATATCGACACGCTAGTCGACCCGACAGCCGGTCATTAGTGGCTGAGCTTCATGGATGCCTTTTCAGCCTATAATCAAATCTTGATGCATCCAGACGATAAAGAGAAGAAATCCTTTATAATAGAAAGAGGAATCTTCTGCTACAAGGTCATGCCATTTAGCCTAAAGAATGCAAGTGTGACCTATCAACATATGGTCAATAAAATGTTTGCCCAGATGTGGCCTTAACAACAGAAGTATACCTAGAAGTCATGCTCGTCAAATCGCTTGTCTCAAAACAACACTTAGAACATCTAAAGCAGTCATTCGACGTGCTCGATAAGTACAATATGAAACTGAATCCTACCAGATGCTCATTAAGGCTATCGCCGAGAAAGTTCTTAGGTTATATTGTCACTCACCACGGGTTCGAAGCCAATCCAGACCACTAACAGTTGATCAAGGGGATCCTTATCCCATTAATGCAAAAAGGATGTGCAAAAATTAACTAGTCATCTAAATTATGTCATTTGTTTTTTAACACACTTCAAAGAAATAAAGAATTCAAATGGACTGGAGATTGCGAGAAGGCTCTATAAGAGCTCAATCAATACTTGTCGGGACCACCTTCTTTGTTGAAACCAAAAGATGGTGAGAATCTCTACGTTTACTTGGCCGTATCAGACACAGGGGTAAGTGCAGTTCTTTTTAGAGAAAAAGAAGGGAAGCAACTCCCTGAAATACCTACAAGGTTATAAACGAAGCAACCTAGAGGGGGCGGTGTAAATAAGTTGACACACTACTTTTAAAACTCTTTCGAGACTTTCGCCAAACACTTGGTGAGCAAACAAATTATCCCTTAATTTGATTGTTACTAGATAATAACTATCACATGTAAGCTCAATTCACCACCCTTAGTATACAAGTATATATTCACAAATGTGAAAGAATGAGATACACTTGACACATACACAAAACAGGAGAACATGTATTTTTTTTATATATAAATGTATTCAATGCAAGGTAAATTTCACAAGTTGTACTTTGAATATTACAATATAAATTAACTAAGTAGAACTTTACAACTTGATATAGAATTTCACATGATACAATGTTCAAAAACTACAAAAGATACAAGAAAAAAAAATATTGATTCAACAAAGTGTTTGCAACTCAAACTTATCAACAATCTTATTTACCAAGATATTCAATATAGAATCAACAAGATATGAATATCACAAAATACAAATATAAGAGAGTTTGAGTTAGAGACATTAGACACGTTATTTTTTATGTGGTTAAACCACCGAAGAGGAAACATCCACGGGTTGATCCCATAACCACCGGCAACACCACCTTTCACTAGTAGGATAAGAGTACACCCTCAAAAGTGACCAATACACATGATACACCCTCTATTGGATATCCCTCCTATCCTACCCTCAGGCCATTTACTAATGAAAGACTTGCCTACTTTCTATCCAAGACACTTCACATGTCTCTATAAAGCATCCTTGCTTTACTATCCGGATCACCCCGATCCTAGTCAAGACTCTTTGCTTAGCTTTCCGGATCATCCAGATCCTAGGTAAGACACCTTACTCAAATTAAAGCTTCACACTCCAATAAGAGACTTCCACCTTTTGCAAGGCAAATGATCTAAGTGTAATGCAAATGATGCAAACACATGCAACATATAATATGTGATCAAAATGCACTATGGAAACTAGAATTGATCAATGAGTACACAATGTATGTTTTTCTAGTTAAAATCCAATTAACAATGTCATCACACAAATGATGCATGTACATATGAAATGAATGGATTAGGTACACTTCATGAAGAACTAGACGTAGTCATCAAAGAACACCAATCAAGACTGCCTAGCTCTTGAAACATGAACAAAAACCTATAGCATGTTAAACACCTAACACACACCAAATCCTAGATTTTATTCATGTTATTAAAGCTTGAAAACGTATCACATTCATGAAGCACATATTCAAGACTTTAAAACTAAAACCAAAAGTGCTAGAATCAAATGATATCAACAATAAAATTCTCTAGCAATTATTTAGAGCATATATTAACAAAAATAATCACTTAAATTCTAATAGGCTCTAAATAAACAATTAATTGTGCCAATTCTAATTATGTTTAACTAAAGAGTCCTAGCACATGTAAAGACTATCATTCATCAAAATATGTTCAATAAAAGCACAAATATCCGTAGATAATAAGCTAGTCACAATACAACTCACAAGCATGTGAAAACATAGATTTTTGAAAACCTAACTCATACTAGCTTATAATTGAAGCGCTATCTCTTAATAGCAATTGTTCAAGTAACATACATGTAGAGAAGAAGAAAATCGAAGGCCATTGAGGATCATAAAGTTCAAAATACAAATGACGAATCAATTTCCTTGGTAAAATGTGCAGTCTCGACATTAGGTGTAGAATCAACATAAAACTTGAACAAATGACTTCAAACATACTTAGAGATGATAGAGAACTTCAATACAAAGATTCCCCAACTTTAATCACTCAAATAGAATGAGAAATGAGTGAGATATGGTGTTTGGAAGTTGAGAGAATTTTGAGAGAAAATTCTGCACAAATTTTCTTCTTATAATGAAATAAGAGGGAGAGAGTGTATGTAAAAAAATGGAAGGGAAAGTTAGGTGGAGAGATACTAATCTCGGGTGGAAATGAGGGGCTCTCCATGTCACCACCCCGTGGAGGCGCATGAGCTCCACAGGGACAGCAAGGTCATCTTCCCGTGAGGCTCACGTGCCTCCACGGGAGGAGGGCTGAAATGGCATTTTGCCACTCCTTGCTTCCCTTGCACTCCTCTAGCGTTCTTCTACCGCATTTCGGCCTCCGAACTTCAAATTCGAATATGTTTTTGGATTATGATCTATAACTCTCTCACGGACATAGATGTCAACAAAAATTTCACAAAAAGTATGGAAATCAACTCGATATATCAAGAAAAAAAACCATGTACGATAAACACACCGAAAGTTTTGTAACTTCCAAATCGGAACTCGAAAACTAATGAATGATTAACCTAAATGTTTGGAACTCAATAAGGAACAATTTGAGAATATATTCAAGTTGGATATCAAAAAAAACAAACAAACAAACACATGAACACACAAGTATGCCATTTCCAAGATATAGTCCTAGAACATGCATTTTTACAAACTTTGTCAATTTAAATCTAATTCATGTGCATACAACAATAAGTATGTGTATGTGTTATACCAATTGAGTACAACGACGCAGGGACACATATGTTATACAATGTGTGTTTGTGCCTAAAGCCTTGTAGGAGGAAAGAGGTAGAAATATACCTTTGATGTGCAATAAAGCTTACTCCTCTTGAAGACTCCACTTTGCTTTGCAAAGTTGTCAATTCTTCCTTGAAGCTTGAATCATAGTAGGCCTAGACAACTAATCAAATACAAAGGAACTATTGTTTTGATATTGAATTATGCAAACATGACTCAAAAACTTGACAATCCTCCCATTTGGCAAATTCCATGTCTAAACACATGTACAAATACTAAAACATACAAAGTGAAGATTGGTCACAAACACACCCTCACATTACATTAAGTTTGTATAATCCAGACTAATCTTCAAAAGTCTTGAACTACTTCATTTGATCTTCTCTTTGATGGGGTTTTTGCCCTAAAGCTTGTAATATGTAAATGTAATTTGAACATAAATAAAAGAAGTAGTATATTCATTTATTTTGTGTCATACTTTATATAACATGTGCACTTAACATCCAAAATTGCCGGATGTAATTTCGAACTGAGTATATGAGTGTCATATATAGATGGATTCAGTTTGAAACGAGCAATCTAAAGAGTCCGTAGATAGCAAATAAAGATGGGTTCTTTATTTGTGGTTAATCTACAGCTGCGGTCCATTTCATAGTGTACGGTGATCCTATCCTGGATCATTCATATGTAGATATGAGAATGGAGGCACCTTGTATGATGTGATCATATAGGACTGGGCCATGATCTATATGAATCTCTCACTAAGATCCGTTTAACGATGAGATTCATATATATCAACTAATGATGGCTATATGTGGGTGATCTTAATCCTGAGTGTCTTATCGACTCCTTCAGGTTAGATCGTGGTCTTTGATATACCATGGGTGAGGTCAGAGTTGCATTCCCGATCAATATACTCTGTATGTTAGGATCACGGTTTGGCTTGTGGCTGGGAAGGTTTGTACACAATAGTGGAATCCACTCCTTCTTGTGAGAAGTAGATGGTAGTTCCCTTAAGGGTTGATTCGGGGCTTGAACAATATGAGCGTTCTCCTAATTCCGTAAGGAATGTAGGATTTATTGTTCATTAGAGAATCAATGGTACTTAATGGAAAGATATGATTAGAGGGGTATAACGGACATTATGACCCAGCTCTAATTATGAACTACTTGTGGAGGATTATACCATATGAAATAGCTATATCGATGGACACCGAGAGTTATTGGTTTGTGTAAAAACGTCTATAGTTGAGAGAGTGCAGCTTCAGGTTTTTAGTGGAACAACACCGAAGTTAATAATCATGAAATATTAATTAAAGAGTTTAATTAATAATTTCTAAGGATTATTGGAGCTCAAAATACTGTGGGTCCATTAGGTCCCCTTGCTAGCCCGATCGATTTAGGTAACAAGGGTCACGGTTAATTAATTGGATTGTCCAATTAATTGTGTTACAAAAGTGACACGTATTAATTCGGGAATTAATTGAATAATGGGATTATTTAATTAATGAATAATGGTGATTAAATAAATTAAATAATAAGATTATTTAATTATGTTGTTAATCACTAAATGGAGGGTGTTAGTTGATATTTGATTTTGAATAAAATAAGATAATATGATTATTTTATTTTATTAAATTAAATATTTGAAATTGAATTTGAAATGTTTGAATTCAAAAATAAATATTTAATTAATTTTAAAAAAGATATGAGATATCTTTATAAAATTTTAAAAATCAAATATAAGATTTTGGTTTGTTTTTAATATATATGAGATATATATATATATATATTTTTTTTAAAATTTAAACCGAATGTCGGTTTTGTTTTTAAGATATATGTGATATATATTTTAATTGAAAAAAAAAACAATGAAACCATATGAACAAAAAACTTACACAGCAAAGAAAAGTAATCAGATTACTTAAGAAGAGAAACAGTGATCGTGAGTGTCACGAAAAAAATAAACAGAAAACAAAAGCAAACAAAACAAAAAGAGAGAAAGTTAGAGTGTGGTGAGACCACAAATGCTGCACTTCTAGAGTTTGTTTTTTGTGTGTGTTCTTCTCTTCTTCCTCCATACAGGTCCTGAATATCATGACGTGTCCACACGCTGTTACCAGTTCCAGGAGATAGCGAGGAAGATCACGTGGTTCAAATCAGGAGTAGTTCGTATCAAAGTGAAGGAGCCTCCTACGTAGGTATGAAAATGTTTCATCACTTTATTATTGCATTTGATTATTACTGTACAAATGGGTTTAATGATTGCATAAAAAATTTTAAAACCTTCCGCTGCGCAATCTGTAACCCTAGGTTCCAACAATTGGTATCAGAGCCAATTTTTGTACAGTATAATCGAATTCGATTACTCCTGATATGTATGAATGTGTAGGCACATATTTTTTTGATGAGTGTATGATGTTTTTTTTAATTAAATTGTTTAATTTAAAAACATGGTTGACCGTAATTTTTTATGGTGTTGTGGATTTAGAGTGTTTCTGGGTTGTATAATATTTTTTTTATTTTATTTTACTGTTGTATTATTAAAAAAAAAAATTGTAATCGCAAGACCTGGTAGCGCATGAAGATTGCACGTGCAGACCTGGTGCGCGCATCGTAGACAAGCAAATGCCTAGCATGTTCACTAGCGCTGCGCGCATCGCAGACCAGTGAAGCTCACGCAGCCTTCCAGCGCTCAACGTCCAGCGCGCGCCATCAGCGCCCTACCACCTGCACGCACGGCACACCAGAGCATGCCACCAGCGATGCCCACCAGCGTGCGCCTTCCAGCGCCCAAGCTCCTTCCAGCTCGCCAGCTCCTTCCAGCGCGCTCCTACCACCTGCGAGCATGCAGACCAGCGCATGTTGACCAGTGATGCGTGCCAGCGATGCTACCAGTGTACATGACCTGAAGAGATTGGAAATCTTGGAAATTACAAGAAGACCAAGGGATGCCTTGGGAATATTTTTTGTAATTAGATTCCAATTTTTAGGTTAAATAATCCACAACACTCGGTCAACTCATGTATGTTTTAATTATTTGATGATTAAGCATTTCCATGCATATACATGTCATTTAAATTAGTTGTGCCTACACACATATATATATATATATATATATATATGTTGATATATCATACATGCATTATAGCCATCTATATTATGTGTTTAATTTTTTTTTAATTTGATTAAAATGGGTTATTCACATAATTGGCTATTTTAATGGGATTAGTTTTTAGGAGTAAAAACTTGGTAAATCTCATTAATTACTAATCTTTTTATTAAAGAGTTTAAATACTTAGATTAGTAGGGTCCTTTTAATATATTAGGATTAATTTGATTAAGCTCCTAATAATAATTGGACCTAATAATGTGTTTAGTTTTAATAGTTAAAACTTGGTAAATACACATTTAATAATAATTCTAGTCTTAGTAAACTGTTTACATAGATTTGAATTATCACTAATGAACTAGATTTTTAAGTGTTAAAAATCAATTTAGTTTATTAGTTATTAGAATAGGATTCTAATAATTTGTGATTAATGCACTTGACGCTTAGATTAAAATTAGCCGTTTAATCTAGTTTAATCTAGGTGCATTAATATTAATAGAAAACCTTTTATATAAAATAGTGAGTGGGAGAGGGATATATGACATTATATCCCGCGGTCTCCATCATTAGTTCAACACCGTGAGATTCGAGTGGGGCCTCGTGACTGCTTTGTTTTCGTCCTCCCTAAGGAGGGTTTCCATAAGAATCAATACCAAGGTTGACTTCCTAACAGATAGGATTTCAGAGGGGATTTCGGGATTGACCGACCCTAAGGCAGCAATTCTCGAGTTAAGCTCTTGAGATCTGAAATGATGGGTTACACTCACAAGGTTTTAATTAAATTGGTTAATTAAAAACCTGACCTAATAAACGATGGTTGAATGATATTGGCATATGAGTTATTCTGGTATATCCTTTGACTGAGAAGGTCTCGATCCAACATGCAAGAATTTGACCGACCCTAAGGCAGCACTTGCTTGTGGTATGTTGGATTTTCGTGGCATAGAAACATTGTTTTTAGGGTTGTTCTTGTTCATTAAACATTTTCATGCATCATGTTTAATTTTATGCCGAACATTAGCACATGTTTAGAATGTATGACTGAATGAATCTTTAATTTATGTTTTTTTAGCCATGTCATCTGCACTATTACAAATACTTGCAAACAATAAATTAACTGGTGATAACTACATAAAATGGAAACTTAACATTAATGCAATACTGGTCACCAAAGACCTCAAGTTTGTGCTTACGGAGGAATGTCCTCCGGTGCCTACTGCCAATGCCACACGAACTGTTCGTGAGGCATACCAGCGATGGGTCTCATCTGATGAGAAAGCCCGAACATATCTATTAGCTTCTATGACAGACGTGCTTGTCACAAAGCACAAAGCAATGACTACAGCGTTCAAAATTATGGAGTCATTGCAAGCTATGTTCGGGCAGCCCTCCGAGCAAAAATGACATGAAGCTGTTCGTTCCGCTATGCTCGCTCGCATGAAGGAAGGTACATCAGTTCGGGAACATGTCCTGAGCATTATGTCCTACTTCAACATGGCAGAAGTCAATGGCGGGGCCATTGATGAACCCAGTCAAGTGAGCATCATACTGACGACTCTTTCGAAGAGTTTCGATCAGTTTAAGAACAACTACGGGATGAACAAGTTAAGGTTTAGTCTCACACAGTTGCTCAATGAGCTCACTACTTTTGAGTCCATGACCAAGGACAGTAAAAGTAAGACCGGTGAGGCAAATGTTGCTGAACCATCTTCCTCCAATAACAACAAGAGGAAGAGGTCTGCTGGGAAGGCGAAGGGTAAGCCCAAAACCAAGAAAGCCCAAAACCAAGAAAACCCAAAGCAAAAAGAAAGGCGCCTCCATCGACAAGAGCAACGGAAAATGTTTCCATTGCGACAAGGTCGAACACTGGAAGAGGAATTGTCCTCAGTATCTAGAGGAGGTAGCCAAGAAGAAGAAAGTGAAAGGTAAATATGATTTACTTGTTCTTGAGTCATGTTTAGTTGAAGATGATTCTTCACCCTGGATAGTTGATTCAGGGGCCACTAACCATGATTGTTCTTCTTTGCAGTGGGCTGATTCTTGGACACAGCTTGATGAGGGAGCCTTCTCGATGGAAGTGGGGTCAGAGGATGTCGTGTCGGCACGAGCAGTGGGCGTAATTAGATTACGTTTTTGTAATAATAATTTTATTTTGTTGGACAATGTATTTTTTATTCCTGGATTTACACGGAATTTAATTTCCGTTTCTAAGTTGTTAGAACAATTATATTCTGTTTCTTTTGATAATAAATCAGTTATTATTGCAAGGAATGGTCTGAATATTTGTTCAGGAATTAATGAAAACAATTTGTATGTGTTAAGACCGTTAATGCATACAACACTGCTTAACACCGAAATGTTTAAAGTTTAAAAACCAAAAACTAAACGACATAAGATTTCTCCAGAAAATGAAACGTATCTCTGGCATCTAAGGCTTGGACATATTAACCTTGACCGGATAAACAGACTAGTAAAAAGAAAATCTTTAAATGAGTTAAAGGTTGGCACCTTACCTGTCTGTGAATCTTATCTTTAAGGTAAGATGACTAAGAGACCTTTTACTGGAAAAGGGCTTAGAGCTAAACAACCACTAGAGCTTATACATTCAGACGTCTGTGGACCAATGAATGTTAAAGCAATGGGTGGTTATGAGTATTATGTCACCTTTATAGATGACTACTCGAGATACGGATATGTCTACCTAATGCAACGGAAGTCGAAAATATTTGAAAAGTTCAAAGAATTCCGAGCTGAAGTTGAGAACCAGTTAGGAAAGACTATCAAGTCTCTATGATCAGATCGTGGAGGTGAGTACCTTGACCAAGAGTTTGAAGACTTTATGGTCGAGTATGGGATAGTGTCCCAACTCACAGCTCCTAGTACACCTCAGCATAATGATGTCGCGGAGAGGAGAAATAGAACCCTAATGGAAATGGTGAGATCTATGATTAGTTTCTCATCATTACCAAATTCCTTTTGGGGATATGCGTTACAAACAGCGGCATACATTTTGAATGTAGTGCAATCGAAATCTGTTCCTGAAACTCCACTAGAGTTGTGGAATGGTCGTAAAGCTAGTTTACGACATTTTCGCGTATGAGGGTGTCCAGCACACGTGATGAAGAACAGAACTGGAAAGCTAGATCCCAAGTCTGTGGTCTACTTGTTTGTAGGATATTCCAAGGAGACCAGAGGTGGATACTTCTATAGTCCTGAAGATAACAAAGTATTTGTATCGACAAATGCAACGTTTCTTGAGGATAACTATATAAGTGATCATAAACCTCGTTCTAAAATTGTATTAAATGAGTTGGAGCCTGGTGAGACCAGTACTCAATCAACTAGAGTTGTTAATCCATTAACATCTGAAAGTCAGATAATTCCTAGTCAGGATACACTACCACCTAGACGTAGTGAGAGGGTTGTGAGACAGCCTGAACGCTATTTGGGTGTAAGTGAGGGATAAGATCTTGTCTCTGCTGATAGTGTGGATGATCCATTGACATTTAAGAATGCAATGGAAGATCCTGATAAAGAGGAATGGCTTAAAGCCATGAATCTCGAGATTGAGTCTATGTACTCTAACTCAGTCTGGGAACTTGTAGACTTACCGAATGGGGTAAAACCCATAGGATGTAAGTGGATCTACAAGAGGAAGAGAGGAGTAGACGGGAAGGTAGAGACCTTCAAGACAAGGCTAGTGGCCAAGGGTTATACCTAGAAAGAGGGGGTCGATTATGAAGAGACCTTCTTGCCAGTAGCCATGTTTAAGTCTATTCGGATTCTCTTATCCATTGCTGCCTATTTAGATTATGAAATTTGGCAAATGGACGTCAAGACTGCATTCTTGAATGGCAATCTTGATGAAAGCATATACATGATGCAACCAGAGGGATTTGTGTTTCCAGATCAAGAGCAAAAAGTTTGCAAGTTGCAAAGGTCCATTTATGGACTTAAGCAAGCATCTAGATCTTAGAACATAAGTTTTGATGATGTGATCAAAACCTATGGCTTCGAGCAAAACATTGATGAGCCTTGTGTCTACAAGCGCATCATTGACAAGAAAGTAGTTTTCTTGGTCCTATACGTAGATGACATCCTACTCTTTGGGAATGATGTAGGAGTGTTGTCTGATGTAAAGGGCTGGCTGGCTAGCCAATTCCAAATGAAAGATTTGGGAGAGGCGAGTTATGTTCTAGGGATCCAACTTATAAGGGATCGTAAGAAAAAAACTCATAGCATTGTCTCAGGCATCATATATCGACAAGATTCTTATGCGATTTTCGATGCAGAACTCCAAGAAAGGTAATTTACCTTCTAGACATGGGGTTCACTTGTCTAAGGAACAGTGTCCTAAGACACCTCAAGAAGTTGAGGATATGAGACGTGTGCCATATACATCAGCAGTAGGTAGTCTCATGTATGCTATGTTATGCACGAGACCGGACATCTGCTATGCAGTGGGAGTAGTCAGCAGGTACCAGTCCAACCCAGGATTAGATCATTGGGTTGCTGTCAAGACTATTCTCAAGTATCTTCGGAGAACGAGAAACTATATGCTAGTGTATTCCAGACAGGATTTGATCCCGTTAGGATACACAGATTCTGATTTTCAGTCAGACAGGGATTCTAGAAAATCCACGTCTGGATCAGTATTCACCCTAGGTGGTGGAGCCATTGTGTGGGGAAGCATAAAGCAATCTTGCATTGCTGACTTCACCATGGAAGCCGAATATGTAGCCGCTTGTGAAGCTACTAAAGAGGTTGTTTGGCTCCGTAAGTTCTTGTGTGATCTGGAAATTGTTCCAGATCTGGATAAGCCCATCACACTTTATTGTGATAACAGTGGTGCTGTGGCTAATTCCAAAGAACCAAGAAGCCACAAGAGAGGGAAGCATATAGAGAGAAAGTATCATCTCATTAGAGAGATAGTGCAGAGAGGAGATGTGATCGTCACCAAGATAACCTCACAAGACAATCATGCTGATCCATTTACGAAGACCTTACCGGCTAAAGTGTTTGAAGGTCACCTAGAAGGTCTAGGTTACGAGACATGACTCACATGCTTTAAAGCAAGTGCCAGATTATTGCGGTTTTTGCCCTAAAGCTTGTAATATGTAAATGTAATTTGAACATAAATAAAAGAAGTAGTATATTCATTCATTTTGTGTCATACTTTATATAACATGTGCACTTAACATCCAAAATTGCCGGATGTAATTTCGAATTGAGTATATGAGTGTCATATATAGATGGATTCAATTTGAAACGAGCAATCTAAAGAGTCCGTAGATAGCAAATAAAGCTGGGTACTTTATTTGTGGTTAATCTACAGCTGCGGTCCGTTTCGTAGTGTACGGTGATCCTACCCTGGATCATTCATATGTAGATATGAGAATGGAGGCACCTTGTATGATGTGATCATATAGGACTGGGCCATGATCTATATGAATCTCTCACTAAGATCCGTTTAACGATGAGATTCATATATATCAACTAATGATGGCTATATGTGGGTGATCTTAATCCTGAGTGTCTTATCGACTCCTTCAGGTTAGATCGTGGTCTTTGATATACCATGGGTGAGGTCGGAGTTGCATTCCCGATCAATATACTCCGTATGTTGGGATCGCGGTTTGGCTTATGGCTGGGAAGGTTTGTACACAATAGTGGAATCCACTCCTTCTTGTGAGAAGTAGATGGTAGTTCCCTTAAGGGTTGATTCGGGGCTTGAACAATATGAGCGTTCTCCTAATTCCGTAAGGAATGTAGGATTTATTGTTCATTAGAGAATCAACGGTACTTAATGGAAAGATATGATTAGAGGGGTATAACGGACATTATGACCCAGCTCTAATTATGAACTACTTGTGGAGGATTATACCATATGAAATAGCTATATCGATGGACACCGAGAGTTATTGGTTTGTGTAAAAACGTCTACAGTTGAGAGAGTGCAGCTTCAGGTTTTTAGTGGAACAACACCGAAGTTAATAATCATGAAATATTAATTAAAGAGTTTAATTAATAATTTCTAAGGATTATTGGAGCTCAAAATACTGTGGGTCCATTAGGTCCCCTTGCTAGCCCGATCGATTTAGGTAACAAGGGTCATGGTTAATTAATTGGATTGTCCAATTAATTGTGTTACGAAAGTGACACGTATTAATTCGGGAATTAATTGAATAATGGGATTATTTAATTAATGAATAATGGTGATTAAATAAATTAAATAATAAGATTATTTAATTATGTTGTTAATCACTAAATGGAGGGTGTTAGTTGATATTTGATTTTGAATAAAATAAGATAATATGATTATTTTATCTATTAAATTAAATATTTGAAATTGAATTTGAAATTTTTGAATTCAAAAATAAATATTTAATTAATTTTAAAAAAGATATGAGATATCTTTATAAAATTTTAAAAATCAAATATAAGATTTTTGGTTTGTTTTTAATATATATGAGATATATATATACATATATATTTTTAAAATTTAAACCGAATGTCGGTTTTGTTTTTAAGATATATGTGATATATATTTTAATTGAAAAAAACAAAGCAATGAAACCATATGAACAAAAAACTTACACGGCAAAGAAAAGTAATCAGATTACTTAAGAAGAGAAACAGTGATCGTGAGTGTCACGAAAAAAATAAACAGAAAACAAAAGCAAACAAAACAAAAAGAGAGAAAGTTAGAGTGTGGTGAGACCACAAATGCTGCACTTCTAGAGTTTATTTTTTGTGTGTGTTCTTCTCTTCTTCCTCCATACAGGTCCTGAATATCGTGATGCGCCCACACGGTGTTACCAGTTTCGGGAGATAGCGAGGAAGATCACGTGGTTCAAATCAGGAGTAGTTCGTATCAAAGTGAAGGAGCCTCCTACGTAGGTATGAAAATGTTTCATCACTTTATTATTGCATTTGATTATTACTGTACAAATGGGTTTAATGATTGCATAAAATTTTTTAAAACCTTCCGCTGCCCAATCTGTAACCCTAGGTTCCAACACTCTTGACATCACCTGAAAACATCTTGAAGAACAATGCACATACAAGAGAGAATATATGGCAATATACATATTTGATAAGAATAAAGCATTAAAGTTCAAATGGATACATGTTTACTCCCCATTAATACATGCATACTATCCATCCCAAAAAGAATATCCCATCCAAATATTACATGCCAAAAAAAGTTCAAGCTAGATACCATTTAAAACAAATACTAAGAACAAATTACTATGATTAAGATGCTAAGTCTAGTATCATATATTTATACCCCCTTTTGACATGAAATGATGCCAAAAGGAAGATAAATGATACCTCAAGATCATATGATTCTTTGATAGCCACTAGTGCAATCAAAGAACTTTGCATGATTTATTGATCTCACATAATGCTTGGAGGTGGATGCATTGCTTGAAGAGATACTTTATTCCAAGCTCTTGATTTTCACATATTGTTCAACCAACTTTGTATTTAGCTCCTCAATCTTCTTCCTGGATTCTTGTTTGTTTTCCATGTTAACCTAGCAAAGGTTATTCAAATCTATACAACACAACAAACTAATGAATCACAAATGCATAGAGTTTTACTCTTACGCACAAAGGTTGTTTCCACCAAGTTAAACAATTGCATTAATAATCATATCAACCCCAAATATGGAGGAATTGATTTTAATCACAATCATATCAACCTCAAATATGAAGGAATTGATTGCAATCTCAATCATATCAACCCCAAACAAGGAGGAATTGATTGCAGACACACTCATACAATTATTACAACATAAGTTTCATGCATTCTCAAGATTCAAGAAACAAGGAAATAATTTTTTTTTAATTGAACATGTGAACATATCATAAAAGAGAACAAAGTTTAGAATACAATGCTCCCCCATAATTAATGCTCTATCTAAGATCAAGATAGGATATTGTTCACAATGATATTCACACAATCACACGCTCAAGAAATTTTAAAAAATTCAAACAAAATAAGCTCCATAAACTATGAGAGATACACCAAGATTTTCAATCACTCTCATTATTCTTCTAAAATTGCTAGCAAATCAAATACACTTAATAGCAAAACAAGTGTGTGTGTGTGTGTGTGTGTGTGTGTGTGTGTGTGTGTGAAATTACTTCAAGCATATATAAAGGAGTAATTGGATCATCAACATGCAAACTATATCAACATCTATTCATCTTAAGCATTTTCCATAAAAGGTCACACAGATTATCATCTAGAATTTTCGCTTTAAGAGAATAGATCTCAACATATGAGTGTGTGTGTGCATGTGGCTCATCAACCCATTTCTATTTTTCAACCCGAGCTTTACAAATTTTCAACTATACTCCTTTAAGCTTTTTGAAGCTTTGAATCAAATATATATATATATATATATATATATTATTGATTCTTTTTCAACACTTCTTTGATCCTTTTTTTTAACTTCATGATGCTTTCACTCATCATATTGGCCCGCAACACCAACATGTGTAGCCTTTTTCATGAAGGTGCTCATTGAGTTCTATGAAGTGCCAAAGCAAAATGGATACTAACCATATGTCATCTTTCATGTACTAGTCAAAATATTACTAGGTGCATCCCTAACTTACATATTTTCAAACTCAACTTACTCAAACTAAACGTATGAGAAAAGCAATATGTGCACTTTTGAAAACCAAAATTTAAGGCTTAAAAGCGCATGATCTAAAAGCAATGCAAAGAGATTTACTCAAGATCATTACATCTCAAAATAGTAGCTTTCAAAGAATATAAAGCTCATATTTTTCATAGATGGCACTCATCAATCTAACAAACAAAATTCATGCATCATGCATCATGTATAAGATCTTTGTGAACAATTTCACTAAATGATCTCTATATGGCAATTATCAAGGAGAACCATATGCATCATAATCAAAGCTCTCTAATATAATATACCACATGATCTCATGAACACAAAGAGTTGATAAAATGAAGTATAAAGTAAGCTTTAAGAGTAAAGAAATACCTTAGCAAGCTTTTTCATCAATGTGAAGTCTCTGCTCTTTTTATGAGCTCTCTTGGCTTGTTTGTCCTCATGACAACAAGTTGTCGGTGTCTCATCCCAAGAGAATAAAGACCAAACAACTCAACTCAAACCAACATATAACAAATGACTTTCTCTAAAAGTCTTAACAATCAACTATCATCATATAGATTTCAAAAATGGACTTCTATATAGTCAATTAGCAAATTTTGACTATCGTAGTGACTATATGTGAGATAGCTAAGTTCAGGTCGGAGTTATAGAGAAACAAAGCTAACAAGCTAAGTTACTCAAACTTGATACTAATCTTAAAACTAACTCACATGAGCACCTTACACTAATCGTAAGAGCACTTCACCCTTGACCCATTTGGTCTTGGGTGGACTAACACAAAAGTCATCATGATCATTTCTCACGGCAATATTATATCTAGAAGATAAATCATCAACTATCTTCTTTATAAAGATATTACTCATGTTAAACACATCATTATTGCCATGAACAAAGATATCATCAACACTATGCATATGATCATGTGAAACACTTTTTTTCATCCAAATCTTCTTGACATTCTTCTTCACATGATTATAATTATCATGCACAACATTCAAAGTGCTATCATTAGCAACATGTTTAGAAAAATGACAAGGAATCTTTTTCACATCACATTTTTTAACCAAAGCTTTCCTAGTATCTTTCTTTACATGATTATTGATAATATGCACATCATAGAAAGCATCAAAGCAATTATCATGTTTAGAAACATTCAAAGAAGATTTTCTCATCTCACTAGCATGCATCTCATTCCCTAGTTGGCATTTTCTGATATATTCATGGCATCTAGGTTTAATACACCCTACAACATTGCAAAAATGACAAACCGTGATAAACTTAGAGATGTTATTTATGACTCTTGGTTTAGCCACATGTGTAGGAGAACGATTACGCAACTTTTTACCAACATTTTCATGATGCATAATTCCAAGTTTGCATTGCCTAATGTATTCATAAAATTTATGCCTAATGTGACAAACCACATTACAATAATGACAAACCAGAATAAATTCATAAAAGTTGCCATTTAGGTGAGAGTGTACCAATGGAGAAGGCTTCTTACTCTTCTAGATTTTGCTCTTGACCTTAAAAGAATTGGTCTTTGAAATCCCTTTGTTCCTTTGTGACTTGCCTTTTAGGAGACTCCACTCACTCATCTACAAAGCCTAAGCCACTTGAATCTTCATGAAGTTTACCAAGCTCCATCACCTTATCAAGTTTGATAGCTCCTACGATTAAGCCCTTGAAAGTTTTCTTAGTCACATCAATCTCCTTAATCTACACAAGCTCTTTGGCCTTCATGATTTCCAATTCCTCTTCCTTGCCTTTGATTGTTTACTTCAAGAAAAACAAATTATTAGCAAAATAACCGATTAAATTTTCTAACAAAAGAGCGTCTTCAACCATCTTCTTTTCTTGACATTTGATCACTTCATTCTACACTTCAACTTCCTTCAATGCTTCATCTTTTTCCCTTTCAAGAGTTTGAACTCTTGTCATCAAGTTGAAGTTGGTGGTCTTTGATTCTCAATCCTCTTCATTGAGTTTCAAAGTCAAGTGATCATGTCTAACTTGATTGTCCTTCGGGGAATCCTTTTCTTCTTCAATTTCTTCTTGATGCAAAGTCGTGTCACATAGGTAGTTACCTACATAAACATTATCTTACAAAAAATCTGGTTCCTCCTCATCTTCGCTTTTGTCACTAATATTCTCTTTAAGCTTCTTAATAAAATTGTTAGTAGACAAATACCAAGTAGAAAATAAAGAACCACATTCACAGATAGCTTGAAGAATATCCCATGTCCTTTTTGTTTCATCAACCAGAGGTGGACAATCAACACCAATAATACTAGACTTAAGGTTGTTATCCATAATTAGTAAAGAACCTTGTAGATCTCAAATCACACTAATTACCTTTAATGACCAGCTCTTATACCAATTGAAATACCTACAAGGTTATGAACTGAGCAACCTAAAAGGGGGGGGGGGAGAGAATAGGTTGACACTCTATTTTTAAAACTCTTTCGAGAATTTTGTCAAATACTTGGCCACCAAACAAATTATCCCCTAATATGGTTGTTATTATATAATAACTATCACATGTAAACTCTATTCACCACCCTCAGTCTACAAACATATATTCACAAATGTGAAAGACTGAGATACACTTGACACATACACAAAACAAGAGACAATGTATCTTATATATAAATGTTTTCAATGCAAAGCAAATTCCACAAGTTGTACTTTGAATATTACATTGTAAATTCATTAAGTAGAACTTTAAAACTTGATATAAAATTTCACAAGATACAATGTCCAAACACTACAAAAGATACAAGAAACAAATATCGATTCAACAAAGTGTTTGCAACTCAAACTTGTCAACAATCTTTTTTACCAAGATATTCAATATAGAATCAATAAGATATGAACATCACAAAATACAAATATAAGAGAGTTTGAGTTAGCGACATTTGACACGTTATTTTTTAAGTGGTAAACTCTCCGACGAGGAAACATCCACGGGTTGATTCCACAACAACCGGCAACACCACCTTTCACAAGTAGGATAAAAGTACGCCCTCAAAAGTGACCAATGCACATGTTACACCCTCTATTGGATATCCCTCCTATCCTACCCTCAGGCCTTTTACTAATGAAATACTTGCCTACTTTCTATCCAAGACACTTCACATGTCTCTAGAAAGCATCATTGTTTTACTATACGGATCACCCCGATCCTAGTCAAGACTCTTTGCTTAGCTTTTCGGATCACCCTGATCATAGCTAAGACTCATTGCTCAAATTTAAGCTTCACACTCCAATAAGAGACTTCCACCTTTTACGAGGCAAATGATCTAAGTGTAATGAAAATGATGTAAACACGTGCAACATAGAACATGTGATCAAAATACTCTAGGGAAACTAGAAATAATCAATGAGCACACACAATGTATGTTATTCTAGTTTAAAATCCAAATAACAATGTCATCACATAAATGATATATGTACATATAAAATGTATGGGTTAGGTACACTTCATGAAGAACTAGACGTAGTCATCAAAGAACATTAATCAAGATTGCCTAGCTCTTGAGACATGAACAAAAACCTTGAGCATGTTAAACAACTAACACACACCAAATCCTATATTTTATTCATGTTACTAAAGCTTGAAAACATATCATATTCATGAAGCATATATTCAAGACTTTAGAACTAAAACCAAAAATGCTAGAATCAAATGATATCAACATTAAAATTCTCTAGGCTCTAAATAAACAATTAATTGTGCTAATTCTAAATATGTTTAACTAAAGAGTCCTAGCACATGTAAAGGCTATCAGTCATCAAAATACATTCAATTAAAGCACAAATAGCCCTAGATAATAAGTTAGTCACAATACAACTCACAAGCATGTGAAAACATAGATTTTAAAAAACCTAACTCACATACAAGTCTCTAATTAAGCACACCTAGCTTATAATTGAAGCTCTATCTCTAGAGAAGAATAAAACCCAAGGCAATTGAGGATCATAAAGCTCAAAATACAAAAGATGAATCAATTACCTCGATAAAATGTGCAGTCCCGAAATTAGGAGTATAACCACCAAAAAACTTGAACAAATGACTTAGAGATGATATAGAACTTCAATACAAAGATTCTGCAACTTGAATCACTCAAATCAGATCAGAAATGAGTGAGATATGGCGTTTGGAAGTTGAGGGAATTTTGAGAGAAAATTCTGCACAAATTTTCTTCTACGAATGAAATGAGAGGGATAGAGTGTATTTAAAAAGAATGGGAGGGAAAGTGAATTGGAGAGATACTAATCTCGGGTGGCAAGGAGGGGTCTCCATGTCACCACCCTGTAAAGGCCTGTGAGCTCCACAGGGACAACAAGGTCCTCTTCCCGTGAGGCTTACGCGCCTCCACGGGATGAGGGGTGAAGTAGCATTTTGCCACTCCTTGCTTCCCTTGCACTCCTCTCGCATTCTTCAACAGTATTTCTGCCTCCGAACTCTGAATTCGAAACCTTTTTTGGATCAAGAATCGTAACTCTCTCAACGAAATGGACGCCAATGAAACTTTCACAAAAAGTATGGAAATCAACTCGATATATCAAGACAAAAACCATGTACGATAAAACACAGAAAGTTTCGTAACTTCCAACTCGGAACTCGAAAACTAATGAGTGAGTAATCGAAACGTTCAAAACTTAATAAGGAAAAATATTAGAATGTATTCAAATCTGATATCACAAAAACACAAACAAACAAACACATGAACACATAAGTGCACCATTTCCTAGATATAGTCCTAGAACATTGAAATTCCCTAACCACCTATAGTGTAAAATATACCTATAGGGGGGGTGAATAGGTATAGTGTAAAATTCTAGCACTTATCTGAATTAATAAGCAATTTAATCACACTTAGAAACTTTAACAAGTAAATTGCTTCAACAAGTAAATGTGAAATCGATTAAGCAAGAGTTAAAGCAAAACAAGTCAAAGCAAGTAAAGGAATTAAAATGTTAAAATCAACACAAGAGACTTTTACGTGGTAAAACCTCAAAATGAGGAAACATCCACGGGTTGATAACACAACCATCGAAGAACCGCAATTCACTATGAAGAATAAGAGATACGCACTCAAAAATCAATCAACACATGATTCACTCTCCAAGCTATCAACTCTTATTCTACCCTCGGGCTTAGTGAACCACTTTGCCTACTCCCTATCCAAGATGTGACTATCACACCTCTAAGAAGCAACTTCCTATCCAAGACGCTCACGTCTCTAAGAAGATTCCTTGCTAGCCTAGCTGGATCCTCTGGACCTTAGACAAGACTCCATGCTTAGTTATCCTGATCTCCTCAATCCTCACTAAGAATTCCTTGCTTGGCAATCCAAATCACTATCCCAGCAAAGTCTACTTGATCAAGTTAAAGATTCACTCACTTCATCAAGAGACTTCAACCTTTTGCAAGGTAATGATAGAAGTGATGTGCACCCATGCAATCATGATGCAATCACAATCAAATAGAGTAAGTATATCAAACAAACTTTATGAAGAATTAGATTTGCACAAATCAAGCTCACAAGCAAATGTAACTAATTATTATGAACATGTGATTAGAGATCTAGATTAGGCATTCAAAACCATTCACAAAAATATCGAAAAACCTAAATGTTAATAGCCAAATTTGGCTAGGGACCAAAGGGAAATTTTCCACCCTCTTAGTCTGGCTACATGCCCGAGGTAATCCACCAGGAGACCACGTTACCCAAAGCCGACCATCGATACCGCCCCACAAAAATAAGGACGGGCTCCATAAACACCCGGAGTAGAGCCCGGCTCGAGGAACCTGAAACCAGGAAACCCCCCCGAAGTCGGGATTACCTCGCAACCTCTCCAGACGCTCGCCTATACCCCGCTGACATAGAGGGCTGTCCGTAGGAGGCCGCATCTAGCTCCAAAAGATCAAGGGAGGTCAGACCTAGCTCCTTGCTAGACTAAGCTCCTGAATATCGGGGCTAAGACACTGATCGACCTCACTATTTGATATACCTCACCATAATATACACCATATTCAACGACCCCTATGAGGGATCATGCTACTAAGACATGAAGATACACTCGATCATATCTTAAGATAGTACATACGTACAGAACAAGTAATAGAGTCTAAACAGGAAACAAATTAATCTCCACCAAGATATTCTCAACTCAGCAATTATCGCAAAGTCAATGACATTTAAATGAGAAATCCCGCTTGTTAAGGAGGGAAGGGATTGAGAAAATCAAGGGGAGAATCAGTTAGTTTAACCTATGAAGACAATGTATAAAAGAAGGACTTCGGCCTTCAGAAAGAGGATCTACTTTTCGACAGGCATACAACAAGAACCCGACTACACCCTAGAGAAATTGAGACAATTTGAGAGAGATCTGTATATCACACACTATTAATAAAGAAAGCATTTTTGATTCTCTTTGGTGGACAATAGTACCAATATTCCTTGTCATTTTACTAGGCACTGTCAAACATACATTCAACCTTGGCCACCACTTACGTGGTAGTGGTCTCGAGGGTGTTAACTGAGAGCTCTCACCCTGAGCAAATTTTTTGTTAACACTTTCTGGCGCTGCATGTGGGAAACACCTACAACCAGTTAATCAAGCCAACCATTTGCATTTGCATTTTCTTTGTTTTACAAGAACCATGAGGCTCCGCTCCTCCCAAGGACGACATAGAGCTTCGAAACAACCTTCGGTGATACCAACGCGAAAGGCCCCAAGGAAGGGGAAGAAGTCTGGGTATAGCAATCAAGCTCCGGTCCAAACAACTAATGCGCGGACTTCTAGCTACACTATAATAAGCCAGGCCGCGCTTGACCAACAAGTGGCAGCATTTATGGAAACCGTCTGCATCCGCCTGCTCGCCAAAGGCATCACAGTCCAAACAAAAAACCAGAATGATCAGGGAGAACCGAGCAGGTTTGGGGCTAGGCAGCCTGCTTTCGACCGCCTGGGACCTCCTCTTCCAGAGCCAGCTCGAGATAGGACTAGGCCTCAACTTTCAATCCGAGATAGGCTAGGACCCATGCCCCAGTTCCGAAAAGACCTTCACAATAGCAGCCCAGGTGAGTTAAGTCTGCCGCAGATGCTTTGACCCAGGAGCAACGAGAGGTACCTTGCCCAACGGTATCGAGAAGGAAAGCCAAGAGGAAGAGAATCGACAAACTTCCCGAGTGGATCATGTCCATGAAGTGGATCGGGTAGAGGTCGTCAGTTCATCGGAGGGATCCGATAGTGAAGAATCTGAGGTCAATTCAAAGAAACCCAGGAATAAGCGACTGAGGGATCAGCTGGCAAAGCTACAGAAGGAGGTCCAGCAGAGAAGAAACGGAAAGAACAAAGAGGTTAAAAAGGATCCATTAAGCGAGAAGAATGCTCCATTCACCAGGAAGATCCGGGAAGTGGAGCTCCCACCAAAATTTAAAATGCCAACAGATAAGTTAACCGAAACAGAAGACCCTTTAAGCCACCTGGAGAGCTTCGTCCAACAGATGGAGGTCCAGAATACTACCAGAGCAGCTATGTGTAGGATGTTTCCAACAACCATAACCGACTACACGAAAACTTGGTTCAGGAAGCTGCATGCTGGTAGCGTGGATTCTTTCACGAAGTTATCAACAGATTTTTGCTCGCAGTTCCAAGGGGTCAAACCTTGTCCGAAGGATCCCATACACCTCCAATATGTGATTCAGGAATGAAGTGAAACACTTCGATCGTACGTGGAACGTTTTCACAAAGAAGTCATACAAATGGGAGTTTTCACCGAGAAAGAGACTCTCGCCAATTTCAGGCGGAACCTATGGGCAGGAAAGCTTTTCTATTCCTTCGTAAAGAGACCTCTTGAGACTTACCAGAAGGCCTACGATCAGGCTCTTGAGCAGGTCGAGAACAACGAGCAACTCAAAGTCAAGATGGAACACGATGATATGAGAACGGCGAAGGGTCAGAAAAAAGAAGCCCCTAAATCTGAGCCAGCTCAGAGAGCTCAGAATAAACCTCCCAATAGGTCGACCTATCGTTTCCCTGCTTCTTAGCACATGCAAGAAAGATATCCAGCAAGACAAACCTCTCATCGGGCTTCGCCACCTCCTAGGACTATAGCCCCTATAATACGAGGGGAGAAAGGGTATGACTACTACACTTCCCTGAACGCTTCCAGGGAAACGGTCTACCTTGATATACAAGACAAGGGGCTACTCCAAAAGCCCGCTCCCATGAAAGCTCTAGTTGACAGGAGGAACCGGTACAAGTACTGCGACTTCCATGAAGACGTGGGCCATAACACTTCGGAGTGTTATAATTTACGCAACCAGATTGAAGCCCTGATAATGGGGGGATGCTTGATTGAGTTCTTACAGCAGATCAGAGATAACATTCGGATTGTAACGGAGGTACAAGCCGAGATCCGGGGGGATGCGAAAAAGAAAAAGGGGGAACAGACTGATTTAATACAACAAATCCAGGTGATACACACCATCAGCGGAGGGCCCACACTGGCTGGCACCTCTAATAATTCCAGAAAAAACCACACAAGGAAGATCCCCCGCTTAAAAGAGAGCCAGGGTGTCTTCAAGGTTAGCCAAAGCCAGATGGAGCCCTCCCAGTCAGCACAGATCGTTTTCACTGAAACAGATGTCTTCAACACCGTACAACCTCATGATGATCCCATGGTGATCACGATACAAATTGCCAAATGCCTGGTCCATCGCGTGCTCGTAGATGCGGGCAGCAGTATAGATATCCTTTTCAAAGATACTTTGGAAAAATTAAATCTGAAGCAATGGTGTTACAATAGCTGTACAACTCCACTTTATGGGTTCACCAGGGATTCGATCATACCAGTGGGATCGAAGATCCTCCCAGTAATCGTCGGAACCACACCTCTCCAACATAATGTTATGACGGACTTTGTTGTGGTTGACACCCCATCGGCCTACAACGCCATCCTAGGGAGACCATTCCTGTCCTCCTTGAAAGGAGTCTTGTCTATATACCACAATGTCCTGAAGTTCCCAGTGGGAACCAAGGTGGGGGAGGTATGCGAAGACCAGCAAGCATCTAGGAAGTGCTACGCAGTGTCCGCCAATCCTACAGCTTTAGCGAAACAGTGCGTACAGGTCGCAGTAGTCCAGGACATGTGGGCATCCGGGATAACCCAGGAAGATATGGAAACATCTCGGATAATCCAGGAAGAAATAGAGCCCTCAGAGCATACAGAGAGTGAACCCATTATGCCTTATGAAGAAGAACAGAGCAAGGAGTGGGCCAGCGGGCAACCCGTAGATAGAATAGAGGAGATACCCATCAGAAATGACGATCCCTCCAAGGTCATCAAGGTCGGGGCTACCCTTGAGCCAGAAGTGAAAGAAGGCTTGATTAGTCTTCTCAGAGAATTCAGAGACATCTTCGCTTAGAGCCAAGATGAAATGCCCAGGACCCCCGTATCATTGACCGCCCATCGACTAGCGGTAGATCCAACAGTCAAGCCCCTCAAACAGAAGATGCGTCACTTCAACGCTGAGAGGAACGCTGCTGTGCAGGAAGAAGTAGACAAATTGATCAAGGCAGGGTTTATTAGAGAAGTACGCTATCCCGAGTGGATCGCCAACGTGGTCATGGTTAGAAAGGCGAATGAGAAGTGGCGTATGTGTGTCGATTACACCGACCTCAACCTGGCATGTCCAAAAAATAATTTTCCTTTACCAAAGATCGACCAGCTGGTTGACTCCACGTCCAGAAATAAACTTCTGAGTTTCATGGACGCGTTCTCAGGATACAACCAGATTAAGATGCACCCAGCTGACCAAGATAAAACCAGCTTCATTACTGGGCAGGGCTTGTACTGTTATAAGGTGATGCCATTTGGTTTGGAGAATGCAGGGGCTACATACCAGCGGCTGGTTAACAAGTTGTTCAAGCCCGAGATCGGAAAGACGATGGAGGTGTACATCGACGACAAGATCATAAAATCACCAACCGCAGAAGGACATCGGGAAGACCTTCGCAAGACCTTTATTATACTGAGAGAAAACCAGATGCTGTTGAACCCCTCCAAGTGTGCCTTCGGGGTAACAGCGAGGAAGTTTCTAGGTTTCATGGTTCATGAGAGAGGCATAAAGGCCAACCTAGAAAAAATCAAAGCTATCTTGGACCTAGAATCCCCCACATCACTCAAACAGGTACAAATTCTGACTGGGCGTGTAGTGGCGCTCAATAGGTTTATCTCTCGCTCCACCGATAAATGCCTCCCTTTCTTCAAAGCCATCAAACAAGGGAAAAACATGAAATGAAGCTAGAAGAGCGAGCAAGCTTTCCAAGCCTTGAAAAAATACCTAATCTTAGGGAAAAATTGATATAAAACGCAGCGGAAGAAACGAAAAATAGATTTCGTATGGTTTTAAAATTTTTCTCAAAGTTGAACCTTAACCTTTTAATTAATTAAACTCAAATATATACGGTTAGAGTTAAATACCTCTTGACGCGTGATCCGATTGACTTACGTCGATTGGTAATCCACAAAATCTTTTCCGATGCCCGTGAACAGTACCCGCGTAAACAGTGATTGCGAACAGTACCCGTGTGAACAGTGATCATGAACAGTACCCCCGCCGTGAACAGTACCGCGAGATCTTCCAATCCGAACACGTACGTGAATCACCTAGGAGCGTGGTCTCCCTTTTTCTTTGAATTGCAAACTTGAGAATAGATGAACAAAGTTTTCTTTTTCTTTTGTTAGTCACAAAACAATCAAAAGAAGACAAAAATTATTCCGGTCACTTTTGAGTTCTCAATCTAATGATCGAAACTCGCGTGAACCTAATTCGATGTTGTACATACAAGCTTATTGATGAACAAGCAATCAGTGTACTATCAAAGAATAATCTCTTCTCTCTTTTTTGTTTAGTAGAATAAAAATTATCCTTTTCTATGAATTGAGAAGAAGAAGAAAAATTGAATCATTCAATCAACTATATGGCCGAATTCTATATGTGGTATTATATAGGTGGCCGAAATTTTGCTTCCTCTTCTATTTATGATTGCCGAAATCTTCCTCTAAATGGACTAGGGTTGTCGCAAATCACATACCAAAAAGAGTTTGTGTTGCACCCTAATTTCCATCAACCTTTAGACTTCAAAACCTAACCAACTCATATATATTTTTATTCTTTTATTGACTAAATAAAAAGACTTCTTATTTGATTAAATAAATAAAATTAATTATTTATTTTCTTATCAAACAAGTCTTTTACTTTTAATATACTACTACCAATAGTATAACTTTAGGAAATATATTTCCTGATCAGAAAAATAATTGTTTCTTAATTAAACAATTAATTAATAAATTAACTAATTCTTATTTAATTAAAACAATGAAACAAAATAATATATTAGGTTAATATATACACCTTGCCGCCCCACTTATATAAATGGGCCATATATTATTTTCTTATTTCATTTAATCCATTGGTCTTTAAATAAAAGCCCACATGTGAACCAGACCCATTCTTACTCAAAGAAACAAGCCCACATGTCTCCTTTTAATATATTAATATAATAGTGCAGCCCATTAATTAAATAATAGACATATTATATTCTTGATATATTAAAAACAATTCTAGATGGACCCTTAAATCGGCCCGGTGGAATATATCAAGTGATCCATGCAAATACGTGTGGATTGGGGATCTTGGCGGGCTATCTAAACTTAAGCTTCAATAGACACAACCTAGTCACAATCAACAAATGATTCACTTAGGTCCAATCTATTAATTTTAACTTATTCCACTAAAGAGCTAAAATTGAACTCTTAAATAAAGATAGAATAAGGAGATGTTTCTCATTCATACCCTAGACAATCTTATAGGAGACGATGTATCCTCGTGAATAATATCAGTAATCGCCAAGAGCTCATAGACCGCCTATAGCTCTCCAAGTTACCATATTTCCTCATATGACCACATTTCGAACTTGGATACTTGACTTGTCCAGAAGCCATGTTTTCAATAATCATTATTGAAAACTCAACGTTGAGATTTAATATCCAATACCTCAAAACATCCATATGATGATATTATACTCTCATTTAATAAATGGAGCCACGATGTCCATATCTATAAATGAAGTCCTCTATCGATTAACAAATGTATACCACCAAACTATCGAGGATAGACTATGCTATATAATCGTACTCATTGATAGCTCTAATGATAACACTTGCAACCATAAGTCCATCAATTATCTCAGGATGAAGATAGACTCTCCGATTGTCCTCTTTAATGAAAAGACTTATATCTAGTGACGGTTCTAGATAAAGTATTTAATTGTGATCCAGTTCAATGCACCTAGTGCACTAGATTCTTTTACTCGAAAACCTTTCGATGATTTTAGACTCATCATATTCATTTGATCCCACTCAAATGCTAGTAAAAGAATTCTACAACTTTAAAAAGATAGAGGTGCCCAACTTTTAACTTAAGTTGTGAACGTTATTCAAGACTAACTAAAGAATTGTGTCTACCTCATACATATCCGGATGTATGAACAATTCTTCATGTCTCATAGTCTTTTGACCTTATGATTATTTACCTTGACAATTATAATAATAAATGCTATAAGTAATTGTAAGAATCAGAATTCACTTTATTAATATGAGAAGATTGTCAATTACAATATTACACTCTTGCCATTGAGCATAATCCTAACAATCTCCCACTTGCTCTATAGCAAGTGTGTCATATCTATCATTCCCATGTTCTCTAGATGTCCATCAAAGCTCTTCTGAGGTAGAGCCTTTGTGAAAGGATCCGCTAGATTTTCTGCTGACGCGATTTTTGTGATCGTCACGTCTCCCCTATGAACAATTTCCCTCAAAAGGTGATACTTCCTTTCAATGTGTTTACCTCTCTTATGACTTCTTGGTTCTTTCGAATTAGCCACTGCACCACTGTTGTCACAGTGTATAGTGATCTGCTTATTCGCACTAGGAACCACTTCTAAGTCAATCAAGAATTGGCGGACCAAACAGCCTCTTTGGCAGCTTCGCATGCAGCAACATACTCAGCTTCTATGGTGGAATCAGCAATACAAGATTGCTTGATACTCCTCCATAAGACTGCTCCTCCTCCAATGGTAAACACAGATCTTGATGTGGATTTTCTGGAGTCAGAATCCGACTGGAAATTAGAATCTATATACCCAACGGGAATTAAATCCCCTCCAGAGTATACAAGCATATAATCTCTAGTTCTCTTGAGATACTTGAAAATATGCTTGACTGTCGTCCAATGATCAGGACCAAGTTTCGATTGAAACCTGCTAACTATGCCAACATCAAAACAAATATCTGGTCTAGTACAGAGCATTGCATACATGAGACTTCCAACTGCCGAGGCATATGGAACTCTACTCATGAATTGCTATTCATGCACATTCTTAGGTGCTTGACCCTTAGAAAGTTTGATTCCATGTCTAAAAGGTAACATACCTTTCTTGGAATTTTGCATGGTGAATCTAGACAAGATTTTATCAATGTATGAAGCTTGGGATAATGTAATCGTTCTATTCTTTCTATCCCTTATTACTTGGATACCAAGAATATAATTTGCATCTCCTAAGTTCTTTATATCAAATTGTTTTGCTAACCATTCTTTCACTGATGTCAATACACCTACATCGTTTCCAATGAGTAGTATATCATCAACATAAAGAATGAGGATATCCAACTTGTCGCCTTTGATCCTCTTGCATACACAAGGTTCGTCAGGGTTTTGAATAAATCTAAAACCCTTTACAGCTAGATTGAACCTTATGTTCCAGGATCTAGATGCTTGCTTTAGTCCATATATGGACTTTTGCAACTTGCATACTCTTTCTTCTTGGCCTTTTTCAATGAATCCCTCTGGTTGCATCATGTAGATGCTCTCATCAAGACTTCCTTTAAGGAAAGTTGTCTTGACGTCCATTTGCCAAATCTCTAGGTCTAGAGATGATGCAACGAATAAGAGTATCCTAATGGATTTAAGCATGGCCACAGGTGAGAAGGTTTCCTCGTAATCGATACCTTATTTCTGTGTATAACCTTTAGCTACTAGTCTAGCTTTAAAGGTTTCACCTTACCATCCATACCTCTCTTCCTCTTGTATACCCACTTGCACCCAATGGGTTTTATCCCTTTAGGCAAGTCTACAATGGACCAGACTTTGTTATTGAACATCGATTCAATCTCGGATTGCATTGCCTTTTGCCAATGACGACAATCAACATCCTTCATAGCTTCCTTGTACGTGTAGGGATCATCGTCGTCCGGGAGATTCTCAACAGATTCTCCTAGACCGATATATCTTTCGGGTTGTGTTCTAACCCTCCCACTACGATGATATATCTCTTGACATCTCATTCAGGACAATTCTACTTTTGGGCACAAAATTATTCATATAGTCCTTTTCTAGAAATGAAGCATTTGTTGAAACAAATACTTTTAGATCAGAAGGACTATAAAAATAATATCCTTTAGTTCCTTTTGGATACCCCACAAATATACATGTTTCCGAACGGGACTCCATCTTTTCTGTCTTTCCTTTCAACACATGTGCAGGACAACCAAATATCCTCATGTGTTGTAAACTAGGCTTTCACCCAGTCCACAATTCATGTGGGGTTTTAGAGACAGATTTAGATGGTACATCGTTTAGAATATATATTGCTGTTTGTAGAGCATATCCCCTAAAAGAAATAGGAAATGTTGAATAACTCAACAATGATCTAACCATCTCTAAAAGAGTCCTATTTCTCTTTTCTGCTACCCCATTTTGTTGAGGTGTACCTGGTGCAGAAAGCTGAGAAACTATCCCATTATCAATAAGATATTGCTGAAACTCTCCAGATAGATATTCTCCACCACGATCAGATCTCAAGATTTTTATATGTTTCTCAAGCTGATTTTCTACTTCAGCTTTGAATGCTTTGAACATATCAAATGCATCCGACTTATGTCTCATGAGATACACGTAACCAAATCTTAAGTAATCATCTGTGAAGGTGATGAAGTACTCATATCCACCTCTAGCTTGAATGCTGATAGGACCACATACATCAGTGTGTACTAGTCCTAAACATTCAGTGGCTCTTGCACCTTTGGTATTGAACGGCCTTTTGGTCATTTTACCTTCCAAACAAGATTCACAAGTTGGTAGATCATCAACCTTTAAGTCACTTAAAGGTCCGTCACATACCAATCTTTTAATCCTATTAAGGTTAATGTGACCTAGGCGTAAATGCCAAAGATAGGTTTCATCTTTTGATAATTTTACTCTTTTATGATTAGGTTCCGTTATTTTTGTGACTGACGAGTGAGAGATATTCTTATGCAAAAAGAATAAACCGTTTTCCAATGTACCTTTGCAAACAACTTTGTCATTCTTACTAATAATAAAAGTTTTATTAAAAGTAACCGAATATCCAAACTTATTTAAACAAGAAACTGAAATTAAATTCCTCTTGAATTGAGGTACATAATAAACGTCTATTAAATCTAAATGCCTACTAGAATCTAAAATAACTTTCATATCTCCCACTGCACTTACAGACACTAACGTTCCGTTGCCCAAGCGCAAATTGACTTCATCTTCATTCAACCATCTCTTTTCCTAAAACCCCTGCAAGGAATAACAAACATGATTAGTGGCTCCAGAGTCTATGATCCAAGAATCAGTAGAATCTGCCAGAAAACATGTTTCTAGATAATTAACATTACCTTCTTCCTCCTTTTTCTGGGACTTTGGGCAATCTCTTTTCCAATGTCCCTTTTCACCACAAAGGAAGCATTTCCCTTTGATCTTGGTTACTTTCTTGGTTTCCTTCTTGGTAGGCCCAAGTTGCTTTTTCTTCTGTTGTTTCTTGACCTTCTTACGGGTCTTAACAGTAGCAACTTTACCAACCAAATGAATCTCTTGACCTTTGTTTTTCACAAGGATCTTTTCAGCGCTTTGAACATCTTGCATCAGGCCCTGCAAGGTGTATTCCTTTTTGTTCAAGGTGTTGTCCAACTTGAACTGATCAAAGGAATCTGACAGTGATTTAACTACTATATCAATTTTGGTCTCACCATCAATCTCAGCACCATTTAGTTCAGCAATATTGAGATGTGCTATGACTTTCATCATGTGATCTTTCACAGATTGTCCAGGTTTCATCCTAAGATTCATAAAAGCAGTCACTGCCTCTCTCTTAGTCATCCTAGACCTCATAACAAACATTTCCTCTAGAGACATCATTATATCAGCAGCGGACACCATTCCTTCATGTTGCTGTTGCAACACGTCGGAGATAGTGGCCATAATGTAACATTTTGCCATATCATCAGAAGTCTTCCACTGCTCATACTCATCTCTTTGCATCACATTAGATTCATTATTAGGAAGGGGTGGTTTAGGAGTGGTTAGAACAAACTTATGTTTTTCACTTTGCAGCAACAACCCAATTTTTATTTTCCATGTTACGTAGTTATCTCCAGTTAAGGTGTTATCTTTCAGGATGTTCATAAGTGATGGGGTCATGATTTCTGATTAAAACAAAAACATATATAAGTAAATAATCATGATAATAGCACTTTAAAATTTTTATCTTGAATTAAAATAAATAATTCAATCATAAAAATTCAACGGTGATCCAACACCCATAAATATTACGCCTCATTTGGGAGTTCGCACTATTTACTAGTTAGACTAGGTCCCACCTAATTGTTAACATAACAACCAGCGTTTTTAATTTTTGCCTTGTAATTTTTATTAACAAGAACTCTTGGGAGGATATTAATAAAATTACATTGAGTGTGTTACCAAGATATCGACCCTCAATTTTCTCTCACGAAAATCCCTCCTTGGGGAGTAGATTTCGTTTAAGTCAATTGTCTAGTCTATCCTTGTAAGGAAGTATATTGTTAAATTCCATTTATGGACACCCCTTGGGGGGATTACCAAAAATAATAAAACTCAACTAATCTTAGAGGCCATAGGCGTTCTTGCACACCTTCTCCCACTCAATTATTTAAGGCGTGTGATTAAATCCCAAAGAATGATTTTTACCAAGTTATCTAGATGCCAATTAGATACCTAAATCATTCAATGCATGTTCATACCAAAAGAGATATATGAGTGGCACTCCTATTCTAAAATGTCATGTTATCATACAACAACAAATATTGTAATATTTAAGCAAAAATTAAATAGAAACAATTTTGGCCCATCCTAGAAAAGCAAGTAAATTACAATTGTTAGGAATACAAGATCTTCAGGTGGCCATCAACCATACGCTCATCCCTCGGCCTCCTCCCATGGACGTGCACAGCCCACAACCCCACAAAGGGGCTGCCTTGCGCAGCCCATAAGGCCACAAAAGGCTGCCGTGCGCAGCCCACCAAGGATTGGGCTTGCCATGCGCAGCCCAATCCAGTCCTAGGGTGCGCACGGTGCTCGTTCTCGGTTCCGGTTGCTTCGTTTTTCTTCGTGTCTTCGAATTTTCAATACCCGAATACATTACATCATATTACGAATAAATTACTGCAGCAAATTTTTTTATTTTTTATTTTACTGCAGTAAGATTTACAAAAAAAAATACTGCACCTGATTACAAAAAAAATACTGCACTTATTTTACATACAAAAAAAATAAAACCCTAGCAACTACCAAGAAGGAATTATGGCGATAATAGACCACCCTTCTTGTTACAAATCCGAAACAAAAATTACATTGAAATTCTAGGACCAAAATCGAGCAATAACAATTCACTTTATAAAACATATATAAATCCATACATTCAACATGTAATTATATATGCGAATACCTAGAGTGCCATCTCTTTCTAAAACATGTATAATCACAATAAAAAAGAAATAGATTCACGTATATATACATTAATTAATTAAAAGGTACAACCAAGGCTGTGATACCAATTGTAGGATAAAATCGATATAAAACGCAGCGGAAGAAACGAAAAATAGATTTCGTATGGTTTTAAAATTTTTCTCAAAGTTGAACCTTAACCTTTTAATTAATTAAACTCAAATATATACGGTTAGAGTTAAATACCTCTTGACGCGTGATCCGATTGACTTACGTCGATTGGTAATCCGCAAAATCTTTTCCGATGCCCGTGAACAGTACCCGCGTGAACATTGATTGTGAACAGTACCCCCGCGTGAACAGTGATCATGAACAGTACCCCCGCCGTGAACAGTGATCGTGAACAGTACCGCGAGATCTTCCAATCCGAACACGTACGTGAATCACCTAGGAGCGTGGTCTCCCTTTTTCTTTGAATTGCAAACCTGAGAATGGATGAACAAAGTTTTCTTTTTCTTTTGTTAGTCACAAAACAATCAAAAGAAGACAAAAATTATTCCTGTCACTTTTGAGTTCTCAATCTAATGATCGAAACTCGCGTGAACCTAATTCGATGTTGTACACACAAGCTTATTGATGAACAAGCAATCAGTATACTATCAAAGAATAATCTCTTCTCTCTTTTATGTTTAGTAGAATAAAAATTATCTTTTTCTATGAATTGAGAAGAAGAAGAAAAATTGAATCATTCAATCAACTATATTGGCCGAATTCTATATGTGGTATTATATAGGTGGCCAAAATTTTGCTTCCTCTTCTATTTATGATTGCCGAAATCTTCCTCTAAAAGGACTAGGGTTGCCGCAAATCACATACCAAAAAGAGTTTGTGTTGCACCCTAATTTCCATCAACCTTTAGACTTCAAAACCTAATCCAACTCATAGATATTTTTATTCTTTTATTGACTAAATAAAAAGACTTCTTATTTGATTAAATAAATAAAATTAATTATTTATTTTCTTATCAAACAAGTCTTTTACTTTTAATATACTACTACCAATAGTATAACTTTAGGAAATATATTTCCTGATCAGAAAAAGATTTGTTTCTTAATTAAACAATTAATTAATAAATTAACTAATTCTTATTTAATTAAAACAATGAAACAAAATAATATATTAGGTTAATATATACACCTTGCCGCCCCACTTATATAAATGGGCCATATATTATTTTCTTATTTCATTTAATCCATTGGACTTTAAATAAAAGCCCACATATGAACCAGACCCATTCTTACTAAAAGAAACAAGCCCACATGTCTCCTTTAAATATATTAATATAATAATACAGCCCATTAATTAAATAATAGACATATTATATTCTTGATATATTAAAAACAATTCTAGATGGACCCTTAAATCGGCCCGGTGGAATATATCAAGTGATCCATGCAAATATGTGTGGATTGGGGATCTTGGCGGGCTATCTAAATTTAAGCTTCAATAGACACAACCTAGTCACAATCAACAAATGATTCACTTAGGTGCAATCTATTAATTTTAACTCATTCCACTAAAGAGCTAAAATTGAACTCTTAAATAAAGATAGAATAAGGAGATGTTTCTCATTCATACCCTAGACAATCTTATAGGAGATGATGTATCCTCGTGAATAATATCAGTAATCGCCAAGAGCTCATAGACCGCCTATAGCTCTCCAAGTTACCATATTTCCTCATATGACCACATTTCGAACTTGGATACTTGACTTGTCCACAAGCCATGTTTTCAATAATCATTATTGAAAACTCAACGTTGAGATTTAATATCCAATACCTCAAAACATCCATATGATGATATTATACTCTCATTTAATAAATGGAGCCACGATGTCCATATCTATAAATGAAGTCCTCTATCGATTAACAAATGTATACCACCAAACTCTCGAGGATAGACTATGCTATATAATCGTACTCATTGATAGCTCTAATGATAACACTTGCAACCATAAGTCCATCATTTATCTCAGGATTAAGATAGACTCTCTGATTGTCCTCTTTAATGAAAAGACTTATATCTAGTGACGGTTCTAGATAAAGTATTTCGTTGTGATCCTGTTCAATGCACCTAGTGCACTAGATTCTTTTACTCGAAAACCTTTCGATGATTTTAGACTCATCATATTCATTTGATCCCACTCAAATGCTAGTAAAAGAATTCTACAACTTTAACAAGATAGAGGTGCCCAACCTTTAACTTAAGTTGTGAACGTTATTCAAGACTAACTAAAGAATTGTGTCTACCTCATACATATCCGGATGTATGAACAATTCTTCATGTCTCATAGTCTTTTGACCTTATGATTATTTACCTTGACAATTATAATAATAAATGCTATAAGTAATTGTAAGAATCAGAATTCACTTTATTAATATGAGAAGATTGTCAATTACAATATTACACTCTTGCCATTGAGCATAATCCTAACAAACAAGCCCACCGTTGTTAGTCAAGCCAGTTCCCGAAGAGGAGCTGCAGATCTAGCTGACTATCTCAGAAACTGCAGTAAGCGGAGCTTTGACCAAAAAGTATGGCGACGGGATTCAAAGGCCCATATACTAAGTGAGTCATGCTTTAACCAAGTTAGAGAAAAATTATATTCTCCTGAAAAAGCTCGCTTATGCTCTGGTGATCTCGGCGAGGAAGCTCCGTCCCTATTTTCAAGCTCATTCAATAGCAATGGTGACAGACCAACCTCTCCCCCAATTCTTACAAAGACCAGATGTATCCGGAAGGCTAGTCTTATGGGCCCTAGAGCTCACTCAGTTCGATTTAAAGTATAAGCCCCGGACCACGATTAAGGTGCAGGTTTTGACAGACTTCGTGGCGGAGTTTTCAACGCTCCCAGGTCAAGAGAATTCTGCAGCACCAAGTAAGATCCCTGAAAAGACCTCTGAGATCAACAATTGGTCGGAAGGCTGTACGTCCTGGACCCTTTATACAGATGGAGCATCCGGGCAAGCTGGGGGACGAGCCGGCATAGTTTTAATCGACCTGGAGGGGACTGAATTCTGTCACTGTTTCAGATTCAAGTTTAAAGCCACAAATAATGAAGCAGAGTACGAAGCCCTCATAGCCGGGATAAAGGCAGCCATCGAACTAGAGGCCGATTACCTAAAAATCATGAACGACTCATTGCTTGTTGTCAATCAGGTGTCTGGGGTGTACCAGGCAAATGGAGATAACATGGCTGCCTACCTAAAGCTGGCTCAGTTTCTTAAAAATAAGTTTAAGGGGTTTAAGATCGATCAGGTGCCTCGACACCAAAACCACTGCGCGGATGTTCTAGCTAAGATAGCTGCAAATGGAGGCCAATCCTTACCATGGGGAATTCCCCTCCAAGTGATCTCCCAACCAAGCATAGCCGTAAATAAGGAAATCTACTCCCTAGATCATCAACCTTGCTGGATGGACTCGATCGTTGCCTACCTCATAGAGGAAAAGCTTCCCGAGGAGCCCGATCAAGCCCGAAGAATTAAAAGACTCTCGGTCCGATATTGCCTGGTAGACGAGTACCTCTACAGAAGGGGTAGATCCCTCCTCTTACTTAGATGTTTACATCCTGACGATGCTAAATGGGCACTAAGAGAGGTTCACTCTGGGGACTGCGGGAACCACATCAGTGGAGAGGCTCTAGCATATCAAGTGCTTCGTATGGGGTACTACTGGCCGACCATCCACCAAGACGCAAGAAGCTTTGTACAATCTTGCAAGCCATGTCAAAGGACTTCAAACTTGAACCACCAACCACATGAGCGACTGTCATCTCTCAGTTCACCTTACCCCTTTTCCATGTGGGGGATCGACCTAATTGGACCGCTCCCTACCGCTCCCGGACAGGTAAAATATGCTATCGTGGCTATCGACTATTTCACAAGATGGGTCGAGGCAAGGCCTCTTTCTAGGATATCAGAAAAGAATACGACTAAGTTCATCAAAACCAATATGGTATGTAGATTCGGGACCCCTCTCATCGTTATAGCCGATCTGGGCAAGCAGTTCGACAATACCCGATTCAAAAATTTCTGCAAAGGATTAGGGATCGACCTCAAGCTCTCTTCAGTAGCCCATCCCCAGACTAACGGGCTGGTGGAGTCCACCAACAAGACTATCAAAAAGCTTCTGAAGAAGAAACTACAGCAGAAAAAAGGCAAATGGGCCGAAGAGTTGCCCGAAGTCCTCTGGGCATACCGGACTACAAAGAGAACAGCTACCGGGGAGACACCTTACTCCTTGGCTTTCGGAGCTAAAGCGGTCCTTCCCATCGAGCATAAATTAACCTCATTCAGGTTGCAGCATTTTGAACCCAAAAGTAACGAGGTCAAGCCTCGGGCTAATCTGGACCTTCTAGAAGAGAAACAAGACCGGGTAGCGGAGAAAGTGGCAATCTACCAGAGCAAGATCGCTAGATATTTCAACCGAAAGGCCAGAGCCAGGAATTTCAAAGAAGGGGATCTGGTGCTTAGGAAAGTGACCTTGAATACTTGGAAAAGGTCAGATGGAGTCCTAAGCCCCAATTGGGAAGGGCCTTACTTGATAAAGTTAGTTGCTCGTAATGGAGCCTACAAACTCGAAGACATGGATGGACGACCCATCGACCACACTTGGAATGCATATCACTTGAGGATTCTACCCCTGAGCAGGGATTTTTCAAGTAGATTACCTCCATTTATGTTTCATTAGAATCCCTAATAAAGATGTAGTACATCTCGATTATCAATAAAGTCTGCATTTTTTTTTCTTTGTCTCCGACTATGTTCAACATTAGTATCTACATATTCGACCGGGAAATTCGTCATAGACACCTCAAGACCAGTGACTAGCCGGGAAAGCCCCCTCGCTACCCCTGAAGCCTTGGTCGGGCTACCACCCCCAAGAAGGTTCTGAGTGTAAGAGCATAGTTGCCATCCAGATCTCGAGACTAGGAAATAGCTAAACAGCCCTCCTGATGCCGTGGTCGGGCTACCACCCCCAAGAAGGGTCTGAATGTAAGAGCATAGTTGCCATATGAATCTTGAGACCAGGAAATAGCTAGACAGCCCTCCTGAAGCCTTGGTCAGGCTACACACCCTAAGAAGGGTCTGAGTGTAAGACCATAGTTGCCATCCAGATCTCGAGACCAGGAAATAGCTAGACAGCCCTCATAATGCCTTGGTCGGGCTACCACCCCCAAGAAGGGTCTGAGTGTAATAGCATAGTTGCCATCCAGATCTCGAGTCCAGGAAATAGCTAAATAACCCTTATGATGCCTTAGTCGGGCTACCACCCCCAAGAAGGGTCTAAGTGTAAGAGCATAGTTGCCATCCGGATCTCGAGACCAAGAAATAGCTAGACAGCCCTCTTGAAGCCTTGGTCGGGCTACCACCCCCAAGAAGGGTCTGAGTGTAAGAGCATAGTTGCAATCCAAATCTCGAGACCAGGAAATAGCTAGACAGCTCTCCTGATGCCTTGGTCGGGCTACCACCCCCAAGAAGGGTCTGAGTATAAGAGCATAGTTGCCATCCAGATCTCGAGACCCAGAAATAGCTAGACAGCCCTCATGATGCCTTGGTAGGGCTACCACCCCCAAGAAGGGTCTGAGTGTAAGAGCATAGTTGCCATCCGGATCTCGAGACCAGGAAATAGCTAGACAGCCCTCTTGAAGCCTTGGTCAGGCTACCACCCCGAAGAAGGTTCTGAGTGTAAGAGCATAGTTGCCATCCAGATCTTGAGACCAGGAAATAGCTAGACAGCCCTCCTGAAGCCTTGGTCGGGCTACCACCCCTAGGAAGGGTCTGAGTGTAAGAGCATAGTTGCTATCCAGATCTTGAGACCAGGAAATAGCTAGACAACTCTTCTAATGCCTCGATCGGGCTACCTCTCCTGAAACGGATTTCAATATAAAAATTTGTTTTCGTTTGCAGGATTAAGATCATCCTGATAAGAATTCCCTACAAAGCCAGAGTGAAGTATGAACAAATCATCAAAGTGAAGTATGAACAAATCATCAGAGTAAAGTATGAACAAATCATCATCAAGGATGTAGTTTTGGTTCCTAGTCAGGACCAGGAATAAAACAAGAGTTTCTCAAGCGAGTCAGTTTCTCATTAAAGATAAAGGAGCCTATCCCCCGGTAAGGCTACATCCATTAAGCGGGGAGCCCAACCTCTAAATACGGGTTACAAAAAAAACAACTAAACTAATCATGAGTAAAACGAGGTGCCCACCCCCTTTTCCAAGCAATTAAGGCCAATCATGAACAGGCAGCGTCAAGCTTTAGAGCTCTCTTGATTTCCCCCTGCTGATCTTCCTCCCTCATGCTGATCCTCGCCATCAACCCCCCCCCCCCCCCTTCAGGTGGTTGCCCGTCTTGGTTACCCTCTCCAACCATCTCTCTATTCAGAGGCTCCTCCTGTTGATTAGCAGGATCTTCCTCTAGGACTTCGTTAATCACTACCATAACCTCAGGCAGGATAGCCGCATCAAGAAGGGCAGCCATAGACCCCATCTGGCTCCTGTCGACCTTTATCTCCATCTCTATTCTAGAGGGTTCCTCAGACGGGCTCCTTGCTCCTTCCCCAGCTCCTGGCTGATCTCCTTCGGATCATGAGGACAGAACCTTACTTGAAGATTCCCCAGGACCTGAAGTAGTAAAGATAAGAGGAGGAAATTGAGGATCTGCCTGGACGGGCTGCTTTCCAGCTCCTGCCTAGTTCGAGGGAACCGCCTTGTCATCGTCAGGGCGAGACAACTCAGCAGCCTTAGTCATTACCTTCTTTCTATCCTAACCGACGATGGATGATAGATCAAAGAGAAGGGGGAGAGCCTCTGCGATCTGAAAGGAAGCATAGAAATATCCATCACTAAAAGAGGTCTCCGCGTCAACTTGCAGCTTGGTCACCTGAGCAGTCAAATCCTGATTCTCGAGGTCCAACTTCTTAGCCTCAGCTTTCCAAGAATCCCTCTGCTTGGCCCGCCGGGTAGATTGGAGATGCTCTTGATCATAAGACTACTTCGTCCTTTCATGATCACAATGAAGCTCGGCCAGCTCGGTCTCTATTTTTCCTTAGCTGGAGGTCATCTCTTCTACTAATGTCTGAGCCCGCTTGAGCAATCCCATGGCTTTCTCGACTTCGGCTTCAGCCTTAGCAGCCTGGTCACGAAGGAGGGTTACCTGGTGGCCCATGGCAACATTTAACTTGAAGGGCTATAAAACACAAAGCCAGGGTTAGAAATCGAACAAGATGGCAGAAGCAGTACGAAGAAAATACAATTACCTCAGCTAACACAGCAGACCCCTTGGTGAGCAAGACATCCACGGGCATTGAGGCCATCCTGGAAAGCCTACCACCCGGACAGGATGTGATGAATTGTTCCAGGACCTCATCCTGCCCCGTCGAGCTTGACTGAGGGTGAGAAAGGCTAGGAGGAATCCATGCGACACCCGCTTCAAAGTCCTCCGAAGCTCGGGGGGTTGGAAACGTAGCGGAATCAGGAAGACGAATCGTGGGAGTAGCAACGTTAATAACAACAACAGATGGGGCAGAAGCAGTTGGACCAACAGCTTGGGGAGCCTTACTCAAAGCCCGAAAAGCCCGTGATGGAAGGTTGGCCATCCTAGACCCAGCTGGGGAGGTAGATTGAGCAAGAGCCGGTGCTACCCCAGCAAAGGGAAAAGGAGTTCGAGCCTGAGGAGATTGTTGGACGTCGCAAGAAGCTGGCTCAACAACAAAAACTGTGAGTTAACAAAATAAAAAAGGAAACGTCAGAACTAAGCTAGTCAACAAGACAAAGCAAGACGATTCAGTGACACTTACGAGGAGTAGCAACGGAGATCCGCAGGTATTGATTCACCCTGCGAGGATCGAAGGCTTCAGTGATTGGGAACTTCAGGTTCAAGTTGTTCCTGGCTAGAATAGCCTTCAAAATAGTTTCAGATTCATAAGGCAGGGAGTCCCGGTCCTACGATGGTTTGTCACTAAAAGCTATAGGAACCTCGAACTCATGCCCCCCAATAAAAATCGAGCTTTCCTAGTCACCCCCCATAAGGATCCACTCTTCCTTCCAGGCGGGGTCCTTTTTCGAAGTGGCAGGAATAATAAAGTTGAGCTTGTTCTCTTTTTTAGAATAAAATTGACCTCGGGGAGCGCCAGATAGGCTCCCGATTTGGAAAAGGTAGGCCAGCTCCTCTACTCCGGGCTCTCTCGTCACCTTGGTCAGCTGGCATTGTTCCCTTCACAGCACGAGGAAGCCAATCAAATGCCTTCAGAAGCCGGGCGTCAACTGGAGGGGAGCAAGCTGGATGGCGTTGAGAGCTCGCCGAAGGGTAGGATGAAAGGGAAGCCTAACTCCATTCTCGAGAGCCACCACATGAATTGGAAGCACGCCTTTGGAGGGATTGAAGAACTCATAACCTTTGGGAGGTACAAAGATAGAAACGTTGTCGGGAATGCCGTACTTAGACCTCAAACGGTCAATCGTGTTTGGATCAACGGTGGAATCAGGGACAACCCTGAAGTCATAGGGAGGAAGCCTCTCCAAAAGGGGGCCAGTAGCTAGGACTCGATGCTCCCCCACGGTGTCACCGCCAACCTCTCAATCGGAATCTTCGTCGGCTAGATCCAGAGGATGGTCGGGATGATTAGAAAACCCGGTCCCAATGGACACATTCCTGTTTGACCGCTAATGTTGCGGATTTGGCGGAGAATCATCGCTATCTAAGCTCCTCCTTGCCCATTTTCTAGAGGCAAGACTGAAGACCTCATCGCCGTCAACAATGGAATCAACGGAGTCGTGACTGGTTTTCGACATGATGGAATGAAGTCGGTAAGGATGAGGAATGAAGAAAAAGATATGCCTGAGAGAGAGTTTATCTTGGGAAAATTTGAAATTTGAAAGATATGAGGAAGATGTTGAGATAAACAAGTACATATAGGCAAGAGGGCAGCAGCACGAGTCGTCGAGATTTTCGGTTAAGATCACCTAAAATCTCGAAGACTGCCGTAACGCAACCAGATTAACTCGAAAATAAATCAATCAACTCCTGCCACGTCACTCGCACAGTTAATGGGAAGATTCCCCCAAGATTCTGGTAACAGTAAAGAAGGAAAAATTTCCCAAATAAAATAAAAAATCTGACTCCAACCCCAAACTCGACAACCGGTGTTCAAGTCAGAGGGGACTTCTGTTAATAGCCAAATTTGGCTAGGGACCAAAGGGAAATTTTCAACCCTCTTAGTCTGGCTCCATGCCCTAGGTTATCCACCAGGAGACCACGTTACCCGAAGCCGAGCTACGATACCGCCCTATAGAAATAAGGACGGGCTCCAGAAACACCCGGAGTAGAGCCCGACTCGATCAGATTGAGCCCGCATCACCGAACCTGAAACCAGGAAACCCCCCCCCCCCCCCCCCCCCCCCCCCCGAAGTCAGGATTACCTTGCAACCTCTCCAAAAGCTCTCCTATACCCCACTGACATAAAGGGGTGTCCGTAGGAGGCCGCATCTAGCTCCAAAAGATCAAGGGAGGTCAGACCTAGCTCATGGCTAGACTAAGCTCCTGAATATCGGGGCTAAGATAATGATCGACCTCACTATCTGATATACCTCAACATAATATACACCATATTCAACGACCCCTATGAGGGATCATGCTACTAAGACATGAAGATACACTCGATCATATCTTAAGATATTACATACGTACAGAACAAGTAATAGAGTCAAAACAGGAAACAAATTAATCCCCACCAAGATATTCTCAACTCAACAATTAACGCAAAGTCAATGACATTTAAATGAGAAATCTCGTCCAATAAAGAGGGAAGGGATTGAGAAAATCAAAGGGGGGATCAGTTAGTTTAACCTATGAAGACAATGTATAAAAGAAGGACTTCGACCTTCAGAAAGAGGATCTACTTTTTGACAGGCATACGACAAGAACCCGACTACACCCTAGAGAAATTGAGAGCAATTTGAAAGAGATCTGTATATCACACACTATTAATAAAGAAAGCATTTTTGATTCTCTTTGGTGGATAATAGTATCAATATTCCTTGTCATTTTACTAGGCACTGTCAAACATACATTCAACCTTGGCCACCACTTACGTGGTAGTGGTCTCGAGGGTGTTAACTGAGAATTCTCACCCTGAGAAAATTTTTTGTTAACACTAAACATCTCAATCAAGGCTAGAATAACAAGTTTTCAATAGAAATCACAAAAAACTAGCTTTAAAATCAAGTGAGCAAGTTAACACTTGAATTCCTCAACATATTCAACAAAGAAAGAACTAGATTTAGATTATAGAAATCACAATCAAAATATCCTACTCCTAGAACATGTGACTCAACCGAGAAATCAACAATCAAGCTCAAGAACACTAAAGTATTTCCAGAATCAAGTCCGTGCCTATCAAGTTTTAGCTATAAGATATTCAAACAAAATCATAAAGGCTAAACTCGAAAATCACTCAAACAAACCATAATTTTGTATCAAAATCATTCTAAACATTTTTTTCTTAGTCAAATAAGAAGATTCGTAAAGTTGATAATAAAAGAAAATGAAAAGAAGATGATTCACTTACAAATGATGAACACACGAGTACATATCAGATCACTGTGAATAATCAAGATGTCATTTGACTCTAAAAATGCTTGCGGATTGTTCCTCTCTTCAAGACCTACAATTTCAGCTTTTGGATCACTCAAATCAAAGTTGAATTGAGAGAGATATGACCAAAACAAAAATCAAAAACTCTTTGAAAAATTTATGCACTTGTTCTTCACATTTGAAAAAAGAAGAGGGAAAGGAGAGGATCTCGGGTGGCAAGAATAATCTCTCCACCTCATCTGCCTAAGAAGGCATGTGCCCATCTCGGGGGCAGAAAGTGGTCCTCCCCGAGATGGCCATGCGCCTCCTCGGGGAAGAGTGCCAAAATGGCCTTTGGCCATTAGCCACTTCCCTCGTGCTCCTTTCGCGTTCTTCAACCGTTCTCCGGCCTCCGAGCTCCAAATTCGAATATGTTTATGGATTATGAATTGTAACTCTCTCATGAACATAGACAACTATAAAACGTTGACCAAAAGTTAAGAATTCGACCTGATACACGAAGACGAAGACAATGCATGGTAAGTGAACGAAAAGTTTCATAACTTCTTACTCGGAACTCGAAAACAAATCAATGAATAACCAAATTGACCAGAACTTAATAGGGATAATATAAGAACATATTTAATTCTGAAGTAACAAACAAACACAAGAACACACAAGTTTTCCATTTCCTAGAGATAGTCCTAGAACATGGAATTTTACAAAAGTTGTCAAATTAAATCTAATGCATTTGCATACTTCAAAAAATTTGTAAGTGTGTTATACCAATTTAGCACTATGATGCAGGGACACAAATGTATGCAATGTATATGTGTTCGCTTATGCCTTGCAAGAGGAAGAAGAATCTTGATACCTTAGCATCCAAGTAAGCACCTATCCTCTTGACGAAGAACTTTGCATGATAAGTTACTTTTCTTCTTTGAAGCTTATATAAACCATGAACCACCTAAGAAACTAGACATTAGAACAAAAGAGAGTTTTGTTATGGAATCAAGCTAACACAAATCTAAAACCTAACAATCTCCCCATTTGGCTATTCCATGGCAAAACCACAACCTCACCATACAATGATATCTCAAATATACTCAGAGTTGTTTATATTCTCACATCCTCACATTACAAAGAGATCCCTAAACTAAAATGTCTTCATGTCTTCATGAGTCTTCAAGATGTTAGGTATTTGAGTCTTATGTTGGTATAATTCTATATCAAAAAAACATTTCCTTTGTATTGATTAGTTGTCTAGGATTCATGATTTATCAAGCTTTAAGGAAGTTGGACAACAATTAAAGCAAGGTGATGGCTACAAGAGGAACAAGCTTTATTGCAAATAAAAGGTATATCTAGACCTCTTTCCTCTTGCAAGGCCTATAAGCACACAAACACACATTGCATCCATATGTGTCCCTGCATCGTTGTGCTCAATTGGTATAACACATTCACACACTTGATATTGTATACACATGCATTAGATTTAATTTGACAACTTTTGTATAATTGCATGTTCTAGGACTAAATCTAGGAAACGGTATACTTGTGTGTTTATGTGTTTGTTTGTTTGTGTTTGTGTTCATATGATATCGGACTTGAATTAGTTCTTATATTAATCCTCATGTGTATGATTGCATTGACTCCCACTCATCTCACCATCATTAATTTGCATTCATTCTAACCTAGTTGCATTTAGTATAATCTAGTTTAATTGCATCTTAATTGTTAACCTTTTCAAACCAACCATGATATTTTACTTTTATGCACTTAAGTATTATTAATCCTAATCTAATCATTGCTACCCCTAATCCCTATGGACGATACCCTTACTTGCCATTGCACTTGTTTTGTAAACATTTTGAGGCATTTGAGGTTTTTATAAATTACTTTTGACGTGCATTTTCTAATGACAAAAACATATTCGTCAGGCACTTTGTAGGTCTATTGGGATTTTTCATATGCCTTGATGTGATTTGGTAATTGACCCCGTGTTGGGAGCTCAAGCAAAGAGAGTGACTTTGCATATTGAATTAAGCAAAAATTTGATCAACTTTATGCTCCTTCATTAATTGCTTGAGAATCTTGGTTGCACATATATGCTTATATGTTGTTTTTATTCAATAAGTGTACACCATTGCATTTTTTTGTAATTGATCATGCCTAAATTGTTGTATATTTCGGCCCTCATTTCCTATTCCTTTGTCTCGTTCTTGTGTGTATTTTCTGTATATTTTATGTCTAATAGGCTCGTTGGTGCTAATTGCAGGCACTAGATGTAATTCTGGTGTTAGAAGCGTTTTGTGGTGGTTCCGATAGAAAAGGGACAAAAGGAAAGACAAATGATCATAAGCAGCTCTACAGCACGGGTCAAGTGCGGGTCGAAACCGCACTCATACTCATAGCCGGGATCTGATGCTGAAGAAGAATTAAAGTGCGGGTACAGTACAGGTCATCCAACCGCACTCCACCCGCACTGTTGCCAAAGCCAGAGAAGCTGATTTGCACCTGACGTTAAAGTGTGGGTACATTACGGGTACAGTGCGGGTCATCCAACTGCACTCCACCCGCACTGTTGCCAAAGCCAGAGAAGCTGATTTGTACCTGACAGATAAAGTGCGGGTCAAGTGCAGGTAATCTAACCGCACTCCACCCGCACTCTGCACGCGACAGCTTCTGTTTTCAAGCTTAAGTGACCTATTTTTCCATCCCCTATAAATAGAAAAGCATGGGAACGAACCAAAAGACTCTGATATCTCTCAACACTTGTATTTTCTATTTTCTTTGCATAGTCTAAGCTAGAAACACATCTCCCTCACATCCAAACCATATATACTCAATCAAAGGCAACTAGGAGACTTGGATTCAAGCTTCAAGGAAGGAGATCAATCTTCAAGGGTTTTCTCTCTACACTCTCTCTTAGTTTATTGGTTTGTAATAGAACATGAGTAGCTAAAATACCCCACTATGGGGTTGATGTTATTTGTTTAATGGATATTTGGGCTTTGTAAGTAAACTCTATGTGTTATATTTATTCTATCTCTATATTTTATTCCATTGCTTGAATTGATTTCCATTATTGATTTGCTTGGATACACCCTCTTTGCATGTTGATGTGGATTACGTAAGTATGCAATTAGGTTGTCTAATGCTCCATTGAATGGAAGGATTTCTGAAAATCTGGCTCTACAACCATGCTCTTAATCTAATCTTGAATTAGTGGCTTTCACTATACACCCTAGGTTAGCCACTTGTGAGAGAATTAGAAGCCTCCACTATACACCCTAGGTTGGCTACTTTAGTGATTTTATGAGAACTAACCTTCGAGTAGAATTCGGTTGATAACCTCGAGCCTCATCCAATCTCAAACGGGTGGCCTTCACTATACACCCTAGGTCGGCCATTTGTGAGGGAATTGGAAGCCATCACTATACACCCTAGGATGGCTACATTAGTAATAGGTTGAGCCATCGATAGATAGATGAGCATTCATGGAAAAAGTCCCGATTTAGTAACTAGCCATTGTTGGTTGCTTATGAGGGATTAATCGCTAGTAGTAGGTCTTCGCTATACACCCTAGGTTGACCGCTTGCTAGAGATATATACCAACACTATACACCCTAGGTTGGTTACATTTGTCAAAACGTGCTTAATTGAGAGTTTGTTGCAATTGCCCCAATATTCACTTACGAGTCCATCAACTCCGTAGTTCCATCATCATACATTCATCACTCCATTTTCATCCCATTTTATTTGCTTTTATAGTTTAGTTTATATTATAATTTCATTCACTATCACTTTTACTTTTATGCATACTAGTTATATTAATCCTAATCTTATCACCGCTACCCCGATCTCAGTGGACGACACCCGTGCTTACCGCTTTACTAGTATTTATACTTTTGAACGCATCGCATAGGTTTTATAAATTATTTTGACGGATGGTTTTCTAACGGCGAAAATCTTGCCATCAGTAATCCATGTCACCTTAATTTTCAATAATGCATTTTTTGACTAGGAGAGTTGATTGGGAAGTACACTTGAATGACCTATAATTTATCTCCATGACGTGTGAATTTGATTATGACATGCTTAAATTGATATGCATGGTTTCTTTAAATTGCTCAATCTTGAATGCAAATGTGTGTGAATGAAATTGACAAGACTACACTCAATAAGGATCTTGTATCCAATCAATCAATAAGGATGTTTCATCCAAAGTGAGTTTTGTCTCGCTTCTTAATGGTTTGAATAAGACAACAACTAATAAGGATTATATATCCATTCAACCAATAAGAATTACATATCCATTCAACCAATAAGGATTTTATATCCATGTCTCGTTTGGCCCTTAAGGATTGATATAGTTGTTTGTGTGTGTTAACAATTTTGAATCACTATATCTTGTTTGCTTATGAAAAAATGGTACAAATTGGTTTGAATTCTTTTGGAAACTCTTTTGATGTTTGCTTTGCCAAATACCATAATTGAACTTTGATGTTATATGTCTTACATCCAAAGCAACAATTTCACACATTCTTCTTAAAATAAATTTCCTTGATTCTCTCTCAATTAATTAAGTTGCATAAAGTTCTTGTATATGATTATGCAAATGTCATGTGTGGTAATAAATTTCTTTACTAAAGTGCCTGATTGGGGATACTCATTTGTCTATCTCATGACAAAAAGGGGGAGCAGTGTGTTGATAGTTATGGGAGTTGTATATTAGGGAAATTACATATTATGGGAGGATTACTTGTTGAGGGGGAGTAATCCATTTATGGGGAGCATTGCATTGCACTTCGTTGCATGTTGCTTTTATTTATTGCAAATGATTGGATTTGCTTTATTTCTCTTGATCACCTCACATACACTTGTCTTGGAAAGTGTAGTTACCTTGTTTTGTAGGGTTGGTTATTCTACATGAGATTGAAGACATGAGGATCTAGTATTTAGGTTACTTTTTGTAATTTAGAATAATTTTTTGTTGACCTATTGTTTTATTTTTCTTTTGTTATTTGTGAGGATCAATTGTGAGTGGTAGTTTTGTCACGAAATAGCCAAATGTGGAGATTGTTAGTTCCTTATATTTTGATTGGCTTATTTCGTTAACAACCCCATTAAGGCTTAAATTGTAAGGGCAGACTAGACCTTCATTGTGTATGATCAAGCTTCAAAGGCACTCTCAAGACATCAAGCTAAAGAAGCACTTCAAAGTTATAACATTTGTGCTTAACTCTTTTGAAGAGATTAGTTGCACACACTCACTAGCTTGCATATGATATTTAATCTTTCATTGTATTTCATTTGCTCATGTCTTGTTTGGAACTTGTGCTTCTTGTTTGTATGCATGTCACTCACTTCACACTTGCACATCAATAATATAGATTATGAGTGGTTTGATGTATTGAAAAGAGAATTTATCTCTTTTCCGCGGTACGTGTCACAGTATGTACCGCGGTTGGTATACCTTGCACACACCATGATGTATTTCAGTGGTGTGACCGTTGTTGGTTGTGCAGTTGGTGCTTCTCACCTTTCCAGCGACTTTGACCGCGGTTTTCTCCAGAGGGTTCCACGCGGTGTGTACCATGGTCTGGACCTCTGCACAAACCACAGTTTTGACAGGATTTCAATGCCCAAGTTCAAAACAATGCAATCTGGTCTAGGGATTCTTATATATATTCCTTCTTTCTCTCTTGGCCGATTTAGAGCTTCAATTTCATATCTTAGAGTGCGAAAGAGCCCTTTAAAGTGAGAGAAGCTCCAAGACTTCATTTTAACTCAACCAAACTCAAACCCTATGTGCATCTAGCATCCTTCAAGCATCATCTTCTCATGGGTCTTCATGCTTTCATATTTTGGTAAGTTGAACATGTCCTAGAACCTATTGTTTTATTATTTGTTCATCTTTGCCAAGGGTTAGCAATTATTGTGTTGATTAATTGCATGTTTCTTTTGTTAAGCATGTTATGAATATGTTTGTGTCCTTGTTTGTTGGTTGAGATTGATTGTTCATTAATAGCTTGCATTTAGGACATATTTGCCCTTCTACCTAAATCTTCTTGCTTTGCATTTAGATATTGATATCTAGAATTTTTTTAATTGCCACCATTGAATCCTAGATAAGCATTTAGTGTAGCCTATCATTAATTGCATATTAGAATATTGCCATATATTTACATAGGTTGTTTATCTCTTCATGGATTGTTAAGCCTTGTGACTAAGTGGATTAATGCACAAACTTTTGGTCTGAGATCACTATTAAAGGCCTATTGGGTAGAGCGAAAGGGTTTGTGATCAAGAATAGTTTGATTTGAGGTCAACCTAGGTTTTAAACTTTCATTCAAATAGTAAATTTGAGGACAGTGTGTGGCTAGAAGGATAGTCCGTGAGTTTTGCCTAGTTAGAGGGTTTCTCACGTAAAACAACTCTTGTGTTTCTATTGTTTTTCCTCCTGTTAAGTGTTTTTAATTGCTTGCTAATATGGGGTAGAATTGTTCACATTGATTAATCGGAAAAATTGGTAATCAATCGTTTAAAACCTCCCCCCCCCCCCCCCCCCCTTTAGTTTAGTTTAGTTTAGACACACCTAAATTATTTTCACCTTTGATGGTCAATGAGGCGATGTCGTGAGTATGAGCTGCCATTTCAAGTGTTGGAAATGTTCCAAGACAAAATACGTGACTTCTTTCAAGTGTTGTTTGAAGATCTGGGTAGTTCAAACTTTTGTTATTTTAAAAATTTTGCCATTGCAGGGTTTGATTTGGCCACCGGTGGGTTTTGCTTGATGGGTTTGGGGGTTTTGTTGGGTTTTGGTGTTGGGAGGTGGAGAGTTTTATGGGTTTGGTTTCAATGGTGGTGGTGGTTTGAAGAGATTGGATCCTTTTTTTTTTGTTTCTTGGATTTGGTGGAGATACCAAATTGGATCTGGGATGGGTTTGGTTTGATTTTCTAGGTTTTAATGGGTGTTTGAATGATTTTCTTTGTTTGAATGTGGTGGTGTGATGTTTTGGTTCTACGTCTGGGTTTGATTTGGTTCTAGGTCTGAGAGAGACTGGGTTTTTGGGTTTGATTTTGCAAAAAAAAAAAAATTTGGTTCTAGGTCTGAGAGATACTGGGTTTTTCTTTGAAAAGTGATTCTACAAGGTTTTGATTCTATAAACTTGTTTGTTTTTTGTTTTGATTGATTTCATTTTCTAGGAATTTTTTTTGGTGAAGATGATGAACTGATGATTGATGATTGTTTTTTTTTAGGACAAAAAATAATTCTTGTTATTTTTAAATTTTTTAATTAATTAGTATAAGGGTAAAATTGGAGAGCATCTTGGTCTTTTAAAAGGGTATCTGCACTATTCAAGGGCATCAGGCTAATTTTACCCTCTGTCTATGTCAGCAATGGTACTTTTAACGGAAACAGTTACAGAATGACTAAAAATGACTATTTTACAAACTATTGGACTAAAATAGAATTACGTTAAACTAGAGGGACTAAAATAAGAATATCCATAATTTTTTTATTACTCGATAATTTAAACTCATTCCGGTAATGAGTGATGTTAGACTATCAAAAATATTTGTTCAAAATCATGTCCAAAAGATATGACATACGAGTTGTCGAGATCATTTCACACACTCGATGAGATGAAGATGGTTCAATGATATACCTCTCACACCTGCATCACGGGGTTGTGGGTTCGAGTTCTCCCACTTCTAAAAAAACCCCTGAATATATGTAATACTTCAAAAAAAAAAAAAGATTACATCACTCACACCATACTTTCATGATTTTCATAATCTTGACAACTCACATGCTTCATCATTTGCATAAATATTTTTTATATTCTAGCATTAATTTTCCGGTAATAGTTTTGGATAAATATTATTCTAATTTTAAAAATTGGTCAGCTTAAATTTGGATAGAAAATAATTTTATGAGGGATAGCAACACCATTATTTTTAAAAATTAATATGTAAATAAATTTAATAATTTAAAAAACATTTGTCAATAAGAAAATAATGTTAATAAAAAAAATAGGACTTTTGACAACTTAGTAAAAATGCAAGTTGTCAAAAGTCACCTACCGTAACACATAAAAATGTGTGTTGTGAAAGTGACTTGCTGCAATACACAAACGTTTGTTGCCAATAACAAGACACATACACCAACATCAAATTATAATGTTCAACTTCTAATTTCATGACCCCCTAAATGTTTATATAACAAGAATACATAAGATTAAATAGAGTTAAAGATATAAAAAATGAAAATATAATAATTTAGTTATTTCTATATATATAATATTAATATACACATAGTTGTCTATTTACAAATGAATTTCAAAATTTTAAATTAAAGTAGTCAAATTAAATTAGAGTAGAAAATAATTTTATAGGTGATAACAACACCATTTTTTTTAATTAACGTTTAAATAGATTTAATAATTGAAAAGACCTTTGTTAATATGGATAAAACGTTATTACAAAACATTAGTCCTAGTTTCAAAAAAAAATAGACTTTTGACAACATACAAAATATTATGAAAGAATCTAAGAAAAATATCAAACATATGGAAGAATTGTCTAAAAATGATACCAAACTTCTAGAAGAATTGTCTGAGAATGAGATAATATTAGAGAGAGATTAAGGCAGCGAGCGGAGAGAGATAACAGTAGAGATCTGGGATGGGGTGTGTTAAGTTTGAAAATAAGTAAAAAGGGTAGTTTTGAAATAAATCAAAAAAATTAATAAAACTATTTAATTTTTTATAATAAAACTGAAATTTTTAGGAGTAAAACATTATTAGGTGACTAAATGGGTGCTAATAGCACCACTCTTTAAAGAGAAAAACTTTCATAAAACAGTCACATTACCACTTAGTGAGATCATCCGGTGCAAGTATATCATTTATATTGGAAATATAAAACTATAATTTAAAGTTGTCATATGACACACCTGCATTGAACGGTCTTACGTAATGGCAATGAGACTGTCCCATATAAGTTTTTCTCTTTTTTAAATTATGTTGGGATGGATCTTAGACCAATAATAACCACATAATTATTACGATCAAACTTGGTCGACTGTTAAGCTTGGCTAATAGAAGGGGAGATAAGTGTCAATTACCGATAAAATTATTTCTGTGTGTAAAAAAACTAACCTCAGAAAAATTTAGTTTAATTAGTTGATTTCTAAAACACCAAAACAGATATGAAAGCCACTTTTGGGCCTCAAAAGTGCTTTTAAGCTCTCTATCGGCTGTCAAGTTATCAATTTTTTTTTTTGACTAAAAAAATGGTCATTGAAGTTTTGACCATATATAATAAGTCTCATTACGTGATAACTCAAAAGAAATATTATACAAATAAAAATATTGATTATTTGCTCAAGATTAAGATCAACTATGTTTTTTTTTAAGTATTACATAAATTCGTGGTTTTTGTTATAAGGGAATGACCCGAACCCACATTCTCGTAATATAAGTATAACCAGAGTATCGTGAAATCATCATGATTTTAAGCCTTCTACTAATTTACGAAGCTCTTGCGCATCTATTTTTATAATTCGGTTCTTACTTTTTTATATTTTTATATTTTTAGTAATTTTCTTTATTGTATAGTTCTAATTTATTTAGGATCAAAATTAAAATATTTATCAATAATTAAAAGAATAAAAATTTCAAATATATATCTACTAATATTTACAAATCAATCATTTTATATAAATTTAAAGTGGATTCATAGGTCGGTTGGTTCGGTAGTAAATCCCTCACATATGCATCATGAAGTTGCGGGTTCTCTATAAAAAAAAAACCTAATTTATGTAAAGATGTAATAATTAAAAAAAATTATAAATAAAAAATATAATTTCTTATTCTAAACTAGATTGGGAATAAATATTTTAACTTTGTATAGGTTATGTTGTTTTTCTTTTTATTATTTATTTTTTAATATTTTGTTTCATGATTTTATTTCTTGGATACCACTTTTGTTGCATTGCACGAGCCTTCGATTTTGAGGAACTAGACCTTGCCAATTTTGGAACCACAATTCATTAACCTATATCATGCCTGTTATTAACTGCAGCATTCTAAATCCACAAGTGATTTGCCGGGGTTTAACCATACCATCATCCTCTGGTTTATGGTGTTCATTTTGACATGCGCAGCTCAGTTCAATGTTTGAAGAAATTCTCCTTATTGTTTCGTAACTGTGCTGCAAAAGGGTCTCTAAACGAGTCCAAAATGATTCACGGCCACGTGATCGTGACCAGGTTGGAACCAGACACCCACCTGTGGGCTTCCATGGTAAATGCTTATGTGAAATGCACGAGTATTGTGTATGCACACAAGGTGTTTGATAAAATTCCCGTTCGAGATGTCGTGTCATGGACTGCACTGATTTCAGGGTATGTGGATCAAGGGCACGCTGATGATGGTGTTAGTTTGCTTTATCATATGCAAAGGGAATGCGTGAATCCTAACGAGTTCGCTTTAGCTACTGGTTTGAAAGCTTGCTCTATGTGCTTGGATTTAGACTTTGGAAAGCTGCTTCATGTCCAAGCAATGAAACTTGGGTTCTGTTTGGATCTGTTTGTTCGGTCTTCTCTTGTTGACCTTTACGTGAAATGTCGTGAGATGGAATATGCGGAGATAGTGTTTAGTAGCATGCCTGAGAAAAGTGTTATGCTTTGGAACGCACTACTTAATGGCTATGCTGAGGAGGGTGATGGCGAAAAGTTAATGTGTTTGTTTTACAATTTAAAACATATGGAAACCAAGTTCAGCAAGTTCACTTTGTCCACTGTCTTTAAAGGGTGTGCGAATTCAGGATATATAAGAGCAGGGAAAGTTTTGCATTCTCTGGCAATCAGATTAGGCTCCGTGCTTGATGAAATCGTTACTTTTACTATACTTGATATGTACTCCAAATGTGGGTTGGCAGACGAGGCGATAAAAGTTTTCAAGAGTATTAAGGATCCTAATGTGGTAGCCTGGAACAAAATTATCACTTGCCTTAAACAGCAAGGACGTAGCCAAGAGGCTGCAAAGTGGTTTAACCTAATTGGATATACTGGTTTCAAACCAAATGAATTTACCCTTTCTAGTCTTGTTAGTGCTGCGACTGATATAGGTGACCTGCATTACTGTGAAACTATCCATGCTTGTATTTGCAAATATGGCTTTGAATCTGAAACTTTGGTCAGCAATGGCCTAGTCTCGATGTATATACTAAATGGCTGTCTGTTTGATGGTGTCCGGGTGTTTGAGATGATGACCGATAAAGATTCAGCTTCATGGAATGCTCTTTTATCTGGATTCCAAGGTCATGAAACATGTGGTCTAGTGCCAAGGATTTTCTATGAGATGCTCTTAAAAGGATTCAAACCCAACAACATCACATTTAAAAGCATTTTGAGATTTTGTTCGAGACTATCAGATATAGCTTTTGGAAGACAAATACATGCTCATATCATAAAGAACAGACTTGATGATGACAACTTTGTTGGAACAGCTCTTGTTGACATGTATGCCAAAAGTGGATGCTTGAAAGATGCAGATGTAGCTTTCAATATATTGATCAAAAGAAACCTCTTTGCTTGGACAACCATCATTGCTGGCTATGCACAGGCTGATCAAGTGGAGGAAACTCTTATGTGCTTTAGAAAGATGCAGCGAGAAGGGATGAAGCCCAATGAATTCACTCTTGCAAGCTGTTTGAGTGGCTGCTCCGATATAGCAACCTTGGAAAGTGGGCGGCTGCTGCATTCTATGGCAGTTAAGTCTGGGCTTTTACTTGATAGGTTTGTCTCCACTGCACTTGTTGATATGTACGGGAAATGTAGGTGCATAGAAGATGCTGAGGCTGTTTTCAAGGGCTTGGTATTACGGGATACAGTCTCATGGAATGCAATGATAGGTGTATATGTGCAGTATGGTCAAGGGAAAAAAGCTCTTGAGGCCTTTGGGATGATGTTAAATGAAGGCATTGTAGCGGATGAGATCACTTTGAGAATAGTCCGTTATGCATATAGCTACATGAGTTTGACTGAAGAAGAGAAAGATCACTTTAGCGTAATGAGCAAAGTTTATGGAATGAATCCAACAGTCGAACATTATGTTCGTGGATAGATATTCTTGATCGTGCAGGAGGTCTTATAGAGATTGAAAACTTTATCAGAGATGAAGCTAACCTCAAATGCCTTGATGTAAGAGATTCTTCTTGGGGCTTGAAGAATATGTGGAACCGTTGATTTTGGTGAAAGGGATGTAGAGAAACACTTAAAAACTGAGCGTGCTTGTGGCTTATCAGGAATTCAAGACAATTAAGCTTGTAATTGTCAGTTGGTGAGTTTGTTACTTATTATTTGTGAAGTCAGCCTGGTTACTTGCATATATTATTCTTTTGATCGATGAAGTCTACCTTCTTTTTTTTTAGTGTGTTGAGTGGTTTGAGCATTGACCATATGCAAGAGGTCTTGGGATTGGATCAAATCCCACTCTTATCAAGGTTCGAGGGGTTTGATTTTGGTTAATTACTATAATAAATTAACTTTTTTTGTGGGTACCACCTAGCTTGTTAGAGAGATGTTTAATAATTATGTAAGACATCTTATGATCGAAACCCACTCGCTTCAGGGTTAGGAGTTTAGATTTATATTTGAGTTGAATTAAAAAAAATGACTCTGGACAGTGTGTCAATATTCTTTCCTTTTTTGTTGATTGTAAAACTAAATAGCTACTTAATTTCCTTTAAATTTTAGCTGTTGAAATTTTGGACCATACGCAATACACATAGTGAGATCGCTAATTTTTTACAGGTTATCGAGTATTCTAACACTGATGTTGTTTAATATCTATATGAGTCCAAGTCTGGAATTGAATCATAAATGATTTATAAATACTCAGATTCGGCATGCAACACCAAGCTATCTACCCTATAAAAGGTAATGATTTACATTCCGCATTTGAATTTGATGCATTATGTTTGACTTGATGAAGAATTATTATTGATTAATTACAATAATGTCAAAGGTGGAGATTTGTTTGTCTTTTTTTTTTTTATTATCATGTGATTGTTTATATGCATATGCGAAGGCAAGTTTGAGAAGGCTCTGCTATTTATTTTATAAGAAAAATTTCTCTGCCATGGAATTGACAACTGGATTGAGCTACCATCTAATGTTTTTTTTTATTTTTCTTTTATTTATTTTAAAATTTTTTTTTTTTTTATAACCCAGAAATCTCCCAAAGTCGCTTGGCGAATCCGAGTTCGAAACTGGGCCCCCGCCAAACCTTACAATATTCAGGAATCTATGGTTTTTGGAAATATAGGTACTTATAAGGGGATTCGAACACTGGACCTTTTGGGAGCAAATAAAAAGTTTGACCATTCTGTTAACCCCTCATGCGTTGCTACTTTCTAATGATTTTCTTTCGGCTATTTGGACTCCCACGACCTCATAAAGGCTTGCTTTTGCTAAGGAAGTCAGTTTCTGAGTCAACCATTCTATTCCATTTTCTTCCATGTTTCTCCGGATTCTTATAACATTACTGTGTTGACTAATCTAGAAATCTTAGGAAACTCAACAGTGAAAACTAATGAAAGAGTTTAAGCGAAGCTACATATGTATCAACATGTAGTTAAAGGTGCTAGAGCTGGACGTTTTTCAAAAAAAGAAAAGAAAAGAAAATTCTAATGTTAAACAATTCCAAACATTTCATCACGAATGCTTATCATGAATGAAGATAATAGGCAAACGATCTTGTTGCTCTATTTTGTGATGTTATGTTTATGCAAGTATTTTCTCTTTCTCGTTGTATTGATTGAAATAGTATGCCATTAATTTATTGTTTTTATTTTCCCCTTCTTTTGTTACGAGGGATTAATCAATTTGTAATATTTTCTATTCGGGAGTTCTCACAAATCTTCAAGGAATCAAAGAGGCCTTGGCAAGGGCACCGTACTCCAAACCAAAGACAGAGCATATCTTAAATCCACTACATTACCCTCAAAGATCCACTGGTTACGCACGAACCACACACTACAAACAACTGCATGGAAAGCCACCTTCCATAGAATCCACATAATCACTGAAAGTAACCGACATGGCCTGCGAGAAGGAAGCACTCCATGAGTTGGTAGAAACTTGCCTTTGAAAAGTTGAGAAAACAGCTTTCCAAAGAGTAGCCACTAGAGGACACTGGAGGAAAAGATGATCTGCCAATTCACTACTGACACAACAAACACTACAACGGGAAACTAACTGAAACCCACCTCTGCACAAGCGATCCTCCGTGGGGGGCCTATTCAACAAAAGATGCCAGGTCAAAGCTGAACGGTAAGGAGGAATAAAACAGGACCAAACATCCCTCCACCACAGGACCTGCGGGAAACCATTAATCATCTGGGAATAAGCCATCTTGCAAGAAACTCTACCATCCCGGGAACGAGCCTGCACCAAAGAGTCCGCAACCGGAGAAATCGCAATTCTATCAATCCGAAAACAAAGATTCGGAAAACGGGCTCGAAGACATTCATTAAGAACCCATATGTCATCCTGAATAAAATCAAAAAACCCTCGCCTGGAGAAGGCTAGCCAAATAATTAGGCATATCCAGAAGCTCCAAAATAGGCACCCCCAGCCAATTGTCAGGCTAAAAGTCCGGCTGTGAATTCTCTCCAATGAGCCAAATACTCTTCTTAAGAAGCTCAGAACAGTGCTCCCGAAAAGAAGACCAAATCAAAGAAGTGATATATCCCTCTTGCAGCTTCCGAAGCTGCTTGAGATACCGCTCATGCATAAACGAATAAGCAAAACCCTTGGAGGTCATAAACTTCCAAGTGAGCTTCCTTAAAAGCGAATCATTCAGTAACCCAAGGTCTGCCAAACTAAGATTGCTTTGAGAGTAGAGCCTACAACAATGATCTCAAGCAACCCTGATCAGCTTTGTCTCCTCACAAGAACCTATCCACAAAAATATTTCTCAATTTGCTATTAACCAACCGCAGTAACGAAGAAGGCCACTTGTAGATCATGAAAAATGTACAAAGGAACCAATAACGTCCAACTTGATCAGGGTAGCACGACCGGCTAAAGAAAGAGATTTTACCCTTCCACTTAACGAACTTAGACAGGATTTTATCTGCGATAGGTTGCAACACAGACTTCCTAGGCTTACCACGAAATAAAGGGACCACTAAGTAAGAGAAAGGCAACTGCCCAATCATCATTCCAACCAAAGACTGCAATCTTCCAATCTGATTCAAAGAAACAAAAGAGCCAAAATAGATGGAAGACTAACTCCAGTTAACCAGCTGACCTGAAATGTTGTCATAAACCTCATAAGCATGCTTGATATTCTTCAGATTCCGAATCGTGCCTCTGCAAAAAATCAGAACATCATCTGTTTAAAGCAAACGTGTATGCGCTAAAAACCCCCTCAGGGAAGAAATTGTTGGAACCTTGTTCACTAGTAATGCAGCGGAAATAGGTTTTAAAAATTTTATACATATCATAATTAATCTGGAACCAGTGAACTTGGGATCGTAATTATTTTTCCGGAACTAATACATACAATATGTAAATACAGAAAATTATAATCAATATATTAAAAAAAATTAGAACATTACCAACGTTTGGAGGCTCCTTCACTTTATGCAATATGCTCCTGATCTGTACCACCGATCTTCCTCGTCATATCCCAGTACTGGTAACTGCGTGTTGACGCGTCACAGTCTCAGGAACTTGAATGGAGGATTCAAAGAGAATGAAGAAGAATAAACAATTTCTTTTAAGAGAAAACAAAAAGCTAGAACAATTCTAGTTGTTCAAAAAAAATATAATAATATTTTTTTTCTTTTTGTTTCAATAGTGCAACAATTGCACTATCATTCTTTTTCTCTCTTTCTTATCCCACGCACGGCAATTGCACCTTTTTTTTCACGTGTACACCAAATTGAATCTAATGCCAATCCAATGTTGCACGTTTGTGTGCTTCTCTTATCTATTGATTCACGCACACTTAGTTTGTATCCTACACAAAAGACTAATATATGTGCATTCATATCTGGTTAAGGTTAGTCAAAATGTATAAAACTCTTTTATAACTTTCAAATAACCGCACCTTATCTTTTAAAATAAAATCTATATTTTATTTATCAATAAAGATACTATGTATATTTAAATTTAAACAATTTAAATTCAAATATATTTCAATTTATTTTATTTAATAAATGAGATAATCTCATTATCTCACTATTCTAAATAAATAACAAATGAAACCCTCCATCTATGACTAATTACATCATTAAATAATCTTATTATTTAATTGTCATAATTGTCATTTTAATCAATTGAATAACCCAATTACTCAATTACTCTACGAAGAAAAGACCAATCCAAAATATCAAAAGCTTTGTGAATATCAATCTTCCTCGCCAAATTACCCCCACAACACTTCTTTTGCAGCATATTCACACAATCAAAAGCTAAAGCGATACAATCCTCTACATCATGCTCCCAAATGAAACCGAACTGATGCGGAGAGACAATCCTGGCCGCAATCCGCGACAATCGATCCGCCAAAATCTTAGAAGAGATTTTGAACAGGAAGTTACTAAGCACAGTCAGACGAAACTGATCAATTGAGATTGAATCCTTCAACTTCAGAAGAAGGACAATGAAACTGGAGTTAAGACCCGAAAAAATAGCTCCTCTGTGGAAAAAAATCCTGAACAGCAAGAACCACGCCGTTACCCACCACCTCCCAACATCACTAATAAAAACTTCCAGAGAAGTCGTCCAGCCCCAGGGCTGAAGTCGCATCCATAACCAACACTGCATCATGAATATGAAAAATACAAACACGGTTAATTTGCCTTAAGCTAACCTAGAGGAGGATGAGAGTGAATATGTTACAACACTTTTTTCGCTCCCTTGAAACAAACACAAGTTTGCCTCTCTAAGTAGCTTGTATCACACTTCAAAATACAATTACAAGCAATATCAATTCAAATAAAGATATGCTTATTCAAACAAAATCAACTCCAACATATACAAAAATGATATACAATGAATATCAATTACAAAGATATCTACTAATATAAATATCAACACATATACAAATAAAGGAGATAGGGATAGAGAAAATAAACACATGATTTTTATATAGTAAAACCTCCTAAGAGGAAACATCCACGGGTTGATACCACAACCACCGGCAAACAAATCCACTAGTAAGATAAAAAGATACAATCTCTCAAGTGACCACTTCACCTAGAAATCTACCATTTAATCCTACATAATAAAATAAATGCCTCCTTGCTCAACTATCTGAATTACCTCAATCCTAATCAAGACTTCCACGCACAAGTTGAAGATCCCCTCTCCAAACATGTGACTTCCACTGCTTGACTATCCGGATCACTCCTATCCTAGCCAAGTCTTACATTCTCAACTATCCAAGTCATTTTGACTCCAGTCTAGACTTCCACTTGCACAAGTTGAAGATCCCCTCTCCAAACATATGACTTCCGCCACTTAGCTATCTGGATCACCCCGATCCTAGCTAAGTCTTACAATGCACAATCCAAAGAATCACTTCTAAGGAATGTGACTTCCGACCTTTTGTAAGGTAAATGATCTAATGAATGCAAATGATGCAAACACACATAAAATAGTATATATGATCAATATATCTTATAGAAACTAGAAATGAACAATTAAGCACATGTCATATATTTTCTAGTTTACAATCCTAAAAACAATGCAATCACACTCAATGATGCATGTACATATGAAATGTGTGGATTAGACACAAAACATGAAGAACTAGATATTTGTCATAAAAAACACAAATCAATTGTATCTAGATTCTTATAACATGAACTAATAACTTAGAGCATGTGAAACACTATCACATACAAATATCTAGAGTATGTTATATTCACATAAAAATGCTAAAATCAATTTGATAAAATCAAAACTGAAACTCTAGCAAAATAATAGAACTTAGATTCTCAAGATAATCAATTAAATTCAGTCAAGTTCTAAATTATCAATCAAATATGCTATTTCAATAAATCTTCAATTAAAATGATCTAGCATATGAAAAGACTATCAATCAACAAAATCAAGTTAATAAACACACAAGATAGTTCTATATTTGAAGCTAGCACAATACAACATCTCAAACATGTGAAAACATAGATTTAGAAAAAACTAACTCAACATGTTAATCAATTGAAGCTCAAACTAGCTTTATTAGAGATCATTTTCTAATCAATGATTACACATCAAACATACATATATATATATATATATAAGAAGAAAACCCAAGGCAATTGAAGACTTGAAGATCAAGAACAAAATAGAAATCAATACCTTGCAAGAAAAACGTGCAGCTTTGTTTTTGTGATTAGTCCTACTAGAAAACCCAATATATTGACTCCAAAATCTTGTGGAAATGATAGAGGACTAGTAGACAAAGATTCTCAAATTCAAATCACTCAAAACGGACTCCAAATGAGAATGTTATGGTGTTTGGAAGTTGAGAAAATTTGGAGAGAAAAATTCTGCACTTGTGTTTTTCAATTTTTCTTCATGAATAAAATGAGAGGGAACAAGAGTATTTAAAGGAGGGAATTAAAAGAAGTTTTTAACAACCATTGGGAGGCTGCCATGCTGGCTTCCCGTGGAGGCACGTGGGCTCCACGGGACCAGCAGCACTCCCTTCCCGTGGAGGCCACGCGCCTCCACGGGGAGGAGGTGATTGGCACCTCTCATCTCTCTTGCGCACTCTTTTTCTTTCATTCATATCTTTGACCTCCAAACTCTGATTTTGAATCCATTTTTGGATTACAAACAAGAACTCCCTCACGCACAAAAGAGGTCAAGAAACATTTTCCAGAAAATATAGAATTCATCATGAAAAACAAGGATGAAAACCCTGTACGATAAAATCATGGAAAGTTTCTTAACTATCTAATTTGAATTTGAAACTTAATGAATGAGTAACCAAATTAATTGGAACTCAATGTGGAATTATATAAGCTAAAAATCAAGTTCATTCACATATAAACACAAACCAATAAATACACGAACACACAAGTATGTCATTTCCTATAACATGCAATTTATGCAAATTGTCAATTTTAAGTCTAATGCATGTGCATACATGAATAAATGTGTGTATTATGTTACACCAAATTATGCACAACTATATAGGGACACATATGAATGCAATGTATGTGTGTGCCTAGGCCTTGCAAGAGGAAAGAGGTCATGGTTTACCTTTTTTGCTAAGAAACTTAGCTTTGTTCATCTTATAGCTACCACTTTACTTGAATGTTTTCCAATCTTCCTTGAAGCTTGATCATCCTCAAATTCTAGACAACTAATCAATACAAAACAAATGTCGTTTTGATATAGAATAATGCCAACACAAAACTCTAGAACTAACAGAATATCGTTCGTAGAAGGAATACCAATTAGAAAGCATTCACTGCATCAGTCACCAAAGATGGAATCAGGTAATCCACATTAGATAAATTTCTCTCAACCTGAGAAGGGACCGAGGAAAAAAGACCCGAATAAAACTTGATGATATGATACTTGATAACAAAATGATCATCTAAAAGCACCCCATTAATTGAGAGAGAGGACAAAGCATTTCAGCATTGCCTACGTCTGATAGAGGCATGAAAGGAAGAAGAATTTTGATCTCCATCGTGAAGCCACTTCACTCTAGACTGATCGAGAAGATAACACTCATGCCTGTGTAATAACACGTCAAACTCATGTGAACGCGTGACTCGATCAAAAAAATCCTTTGAAAAACCCAAGTTAGACATCTGATGCTGAATAAATTGAAGTTCCGCTGATTTCCTAGTAATGTTTGAATAAAGATCATCGAAAACCTCCCAATTCCATGTCTTAAGAGCCTTGTTCAAACTCTTCAGTTTGTTGATAACCAATTGATGAGGGTTACCCATAGACGGGGAACTCCAAATGCGATGAACGATAGCCATAAAATCGGGATAAGCCAACCACATGCTCTGAAACCGGAAAGGCTTAGGACTAGAGACCTCAATATCCGACAACCAAATCAACAATGGACAATGATCTGAAATTCAACAAGGAAGAGCCACACAAGAATTGTTCCGCCAACATGAAATACAACCCTCTGAAACCAAAACTCAATCTAACCTTCACCCATCCAAGAAAAAGTAACCAAACTGACCAAGTCTCGAAGAGACTGCCAAAGCGATCTCCGGATAATCGCAGAAGTACTCGTATAAAAAAAAGTGTACCAATGCAACCGAGAGTTAACCGAGAGTGAGACAGTAAACTGCTGATGAAAAAGAACTACCTGAGCGTCTGGAAAAGAATCACAAGCGAAAACCCAAATAATCGGTAAAAATCTTTCCTTATCATTCATAACTACAAAGTGCAGACCGAGAGACGTCCAAAAACCAGAAGCGATAGGCTTAACAATACAAACAAAAGAGGACGATGAAAGCAACACAAATCTCTGAGAACACACCTCGTAGACCAGTTCCCAATACCATGATAATTCCAGTAAAGGACACTAATCATCGAAAATAGAGGTGGAGCCCGGAATCCAGACTTATAAGAATTTAACCTATAACTAACCATCATGGTTCTCTAAGAGATAGTACTAGCCTCAAGCTCTCCGGCATCAACCTGGCTGGCCCAAGAAGAATCTGCAATAAAACAAAGCTCAGCCTAGGACTCCGACAACGAAAGTTGAGATCCGTGTGACGGAATAATCAAAACTGCAACCGAACGAGGAACATGAGAATGCCCAGAACCATCCCCCGAAACCCTCTAATCAACCCTTACAACCAGAATCAAAGACTTAACTGAATTATCCGCTAACCTATCAACCGAACTCCGGGGAACCTCGACATCTAGCCAAGCCAAGGGACCCAAATGAGAAGAATTCTTCGTAAAACCACAGAAACAATAGGTTGAGCCAAATAGACCACCAGAGAAACATGTTCCTTTCCAACCCTTGACTTGTACACATTCACTGAGGAAGATGCAACTACCGAACCAACTGAAGCCTGAAGAACCAAGTGAGGAACAACTGAAGAAAAGCTTGAACCAGTAAGGGTACCATGTCCCACCATGGAAGAATCCACTGTAGCATCAAGAACTGGAGTAGCACTAACTTACCCAACTTGCTACGATTGAGAATCCATCGGGGAGACCGAATTGGAAGCTATAACCGACGTAGCAAGAGCCGCCAACGAAGCAAAACCCAAAGAGACAACCAAGCTTGCTGAAGAATCAGCTCAAATCTGGGTCAGAACATGCCGAGGAATGAACCACAATTAAATCCAAAGCCCTATATCCAGATGAATAGAGGCAAACACATTAAAGATTTGAACTTCTGCCTGAGGCAAAGAAACTAGGTGAAAAACCATTTTAAAAACATGATTGTAGGGAACCTGAAACCCCTCATCAAAAGCAACCGTAGTATGACTATCTCGAGTTGAAACAGGCTTACCGAAAATAGCAGAGGTCACCTTTCTCGACTTGTTCCAACGACAAGAATTGTGTAAATGTCCAATTGAGAAGCAAGTAGAGCAAAAAGAGGGAAGATTCTCATATTCCAAGAATATGAAAGAACTGTGCGTATCGTCCCGCTCTAGAAGCAAAGAACTCGGCAGCACGTAAGAAACATCAATATCCACTAGCAAGCGTAAAGTGCCCAAAATCACCCTCAACTATAGCCCTGTCCAAACGTAAAGGCACACCAATGCCTCTATGTAAATTTGAGATTATCTTCGAGTGCCAGTACTCCCACGAAAGATCATAAAAACGGACCCAAGCTTGAATGTTAGTAGACTTCTGCTTAGCCGGATTAAAATCTGGAACCCAAGGCTGGAGCCGTAAAATTCCTAGTTTGAGGTGGAGAGAGCACATACCTCAAACGAGAGTCTGATCTGCTGAAGATGATAGAATAATCTGAAAGTACCCCATAACCAAAGAAATCAAGCGCCAAGCGGAACTTAATTTCCAAATAGAGTGAAGCTTGTTAGGATTATGCTCAATGGCAAGAGTGTAATATTGTAATTGACAATCTTCTCATATTAATAAAGTGAATTCTGATTCTTACAATTACTTATAGCATTTATTATTATAATTGTCAAGGTAAATAATCATAAGGTCAAAAGACTATGAGACATGAAGAATTGTTCATACATCCGGGTATGTATGAGGTAGACACAATTCTTTAGTTAGTCTTGAATAACGTTCACAACTTAAGTTAAAGGTTGGGCACCTCTATCTTGTTAAAGTTGTAGAATTCTTTTACTAGCATTTGAGTGGGATCAAATGAATATGATGAGTCTAAAATCATCGAAAGGTTTTCGAGTAAAAGAACCTAGTGCACTAGGTGCATTGAACTGGATCACAATGAAATACTTTATCTAGAACAGTCACTAGATATAAGTCTTTTCATTAAAGAGGACAATCGGAGAGTCTATCTTAATCCTGAGATAAATGATGGACTTATGGTTGCAAGTGTTATCATTAGAGCTATCAATGAGTACGATTATATAGCATAGTCTATCCTCGATAGTTTGGTGGTATACATTTGTTAACCAATAGAGGACTTCATTTATAGATATGGACATTGTGGCTCCATTTATTAAATGAGAGTATAATATCATCATATGGATGTTTTGAGGTATTGGATATTAAATCTCAACGTTGAGTTTTCAATAATGATTATTGAAAACATGGCTTCTGGACAAGTCAAAGTATCCAAGTTCGAAATGTGGTCATATGAGGAAATATGGTAACTTGGAGAGCTATAGGCGGTCTATGAGCTCTTGGCGATTACTGATATTATTCACGAGGATACACCATCTCCTATAAGATTGTCTAGGGTATGAATGAGAAACATCTCCTTATTCTATCTTTATTTAAGAGTTCAATTTTAGCTCTTTAGTAGAATGAGTTAAAATTAATAGATTGGACCTAAGTGAATCATTTGTTGATTGTGATTAGGTTGTGTCTATTGAAGCTTCAATTTAGATAACCCGCCAAGATCCCCAATCCACACGTATTTGCATGGATCACTTGATATATTCTACCGGGCCGATTTAAGGGTCCATCTAGAATTGTTTTTAATTTATCAAGAATATAATATGTCTATTATTTAATTAATGGGCTGCACTATTAAATTAATATATTAAAAGGAGACATGTGGGCTTGTTTCTTTTAGTAAGAATGAGTCTGGTTCACATATGGGCTTTTATTTAAAGTCCAATAGATTAAATGAAATAAGAAAATAATATATGGCCCATTTATATAAGTGGGGCGGCAAGGTGTATATATTAACCTAATATATTATTTTGTTTCATTGTTTTAATTAAATAAGAATTAGTTAATTTATTAATTAATTGTTTAATTAAGAAACAAATCTTTTTCTGATCAGGAAATATATTTCCTAAAGTTATACTATTGGTAGTAGTATATTAAAAGTAAAAGACTTGTTTGATAAGAAAATAAATAAATAATTTTATTTATTTAATCAAATAAGAAGTCTTTTTATTTAGTCAATAAAAGAATAAAAATATCTATGAGTTGGATTAGGTTTTGAAGTCTAAAGGTTGATGGAAATTAGGGTGCAACACAAACTCGTTTTGGTATGTGATTTGCGGCAACCCTAGTCCATTTAGAGGAAGATTTCGGCAATCCTAAATAGAAGAGGAAGCAAAATTTCAGCCACCTATATAATACCACATATAGAATTCGGCCACGATAGTTGATTGAATGATTCAATTTTTCTTCTTCTTCTCAATTCATAGAAAAGGATAATTTTTATTCTACTAAACATAAAAGAGAGAAGACATTATTCTTTGATAGTACACTGATTGCTTGTTCATCAATAAGCTTGTGTGTACAACATCTAATTAGGTTCACGCGAGTTTCGATCATTAGATTGAGAACTCAAAAGTGACCGGAATAATTTTTGTCTTCTTTTGATTGTTTTGTGACTAACAAAAGAAAAAGAAAACTTTGTTCATCCATTCTCAGGTTTGCAATTCAAAGAAAAAGGGAGACTATGCTCCTAGGTGATTCACGTACGTGTTCGGATTGGAAGATCTCGCGGTACTGTTCACAGGGGGGGGTACTGTTCACGATCACTGTTCACGCGGGTACTGTTCACAATCACTGTTCACGCGGGTACTATTCACGGGCATCGGAAAAGATTTTGCGGATTACCAATCGACGTAAGTCAATCGGATCACGCGTCAAGAGGTATTTAACTCTAACCATATATATTTGAGTTTAATTAGTTAAAAGGTTAAGGTTCAACTTTGAGAACAATTTTAAAACCATAGGAAATCTATTTTTCGTTTCTTCCGCTGCGTTTTATATCGATTTTTCCCTACAATTGGTATCAGAGCCTTGGTTGTACCTTTTAATTAGTTAACGTATATATACGTGAATCTATTTCTTTTTTATTGTGATTATACATGTTTTAGAAAGAGATGGCACTCTAGGTATTCGCATATATAATTACATGTTGAATGTATGGATTTATATATGTTTTATAAAGTGAATTGTTATTGCTTGATTTTGGTCCTAGAATTTCAATGTAATTTTTGTTTCGGATTTGTAACAATAAGGGTGGTCTATTATCGCCATAATTCCTTCTTGGTAGTTGCTAGGGTTTTATTTTTTTTTTATATGTAAAATAAGTGCAGTATTTTTTTGTAATCAGGTGCAGTATTTTTTTTTGTAAATCTTACTGCAGTAAAATAAAAAAAATAAAAAAAAATTTGTTGCAGTAATTTATTCGTAATATGATGTAATGTATTCGGGTATTGAAAATTCGAAGACACGAAGAAAAACGAAGCAATCGGAACCGAGAACGAGCACCGTGCGCACCCTAGGACTGGATTGGGCTGCGCATGGCAAGCCCAATCCTTGGTGGGCTGCACACGGCAGCCTTGTGTGGCCTTATGGGCTGCGCAAGGCAGCCCCTTTGTGGGGTTGTGGGCTGTGCACGTCCATGGGAGGAGGCCGAGGGATGAGCGTATGGTTGATGGCCACCTGAAGATCTTGTATTCCTAACAATTGTAATTTACTTGCTTTTCTAGGATGGGCCAAAATTGTTGCTATTTAATTTTTGCTTAAATATTACAATATTTATTGTTGTATGATAACATGACATTTTAGAATAGGAGTGCCACTCATATATCTCTTTTGGTATGAACATGCATTGAATGATTTAGGTATCTAATTGGCATCTAGATAACTTGGTAAAAATCATTCTTTGGGATTTAATCACACGCCTTAAATAATTGAGTGGGAGAAGGTGTGCAAGAATGTCTATGGCCTCCAAGATTAGTTGAGTTTTATTATTTTTGGTAATCCCCACAAGGGGCGTCCATAAATGGAATTTAACAATATACTTCCTTACAAAGATAGACTATACAATTGACTTAAACGAAATCTACTCCCCAATGAGGGATTTTCGTGAGAGAAAATTGAGGGTCGATATCTTGGTAACACACTCAATGTAATTTTATTAATATCCTCCCAAGAGTTCTTGTTAATAAAAATTACAAATCTAAAATTAAAAAACGCTAGTTGTTATGTTAACAATTAGGTGGGACCTAGTCTAACTAGTAAATAGTGCGAACTCCCAAAGGAGGCGTAATATTTATGGGTGTTGGATCACCGTTGAATTTTTATGATTGAATTATTTATTTTAATTCAAGATAAATTTTTAAAAGTGCTATTATCATGATTATTTACTTATATATGTTTTTGCTTTAATCAGAAATCATGACCCCATCACTTATGAACATCCTGAAAGATAACACCTTAACTGGAGATAACTACGTAACATGGAAAAGGAAAATTGGGTTGTTGCTGCAAAGTGAAAAACATAAGTTTGTTCTGACCACTCCTAAACCACCCCTTCCTAATAATGAATCTAATGTGATGCAAAGAGATGAGTATGAGCAGTGGAAGACTTCTGATGATATGGCAAAATGTTACATTATGGCCACTATCTCCGACGTGTTGCAACAGCAACATGAAGGAATGGAGTCCGCTGTTGATATAATGATGTCTCTAGAGGAAATGTTTGCTATGAGGTCTAGGACGACTAAGAGAGAGGCAGTGACTGCTTTTATGAATCTTAGGATGAAACCTGGACAATCTGTGAAAGATCACATGATGAAAGTCATACCACATCTCAATATTGCTGAACTAAATGGTGCTGAGATTGATGGTGAGACCAAAATTGATATGGTAGTTAACTCACTGTCAGATTCCTTTGATCAGTTCAAGTTGGCCTACACCTTGAACAAAAAGGAATACACCTTGTAGGGCCTGATGCAAGATGTTCAAAGCGCTGAAAAGATCCTTGTGAAAAACAAAGGTCAAGAGATTCATTTGGTTGGTAAAGTTGCTACTGTTAAGACCCGTAAGAAGGTCAAGAAACAACAAAAGAAAAAGCAACTTGGGCCTACGAAGAAGGAAACCAAGAAAGTAACCAAGATCAAAGGGAAATTCTTCCTTTGTGGTGAAAAAGGACATTGGAAAAGAGATTGCCCAAAGTCCCAGAAAAAGAAGGAAGAAGGTAATGTTAATTATCTAGAAACATGTTTTCTAGCAGATTCTACTAATTCTTGGATCATAGACTCTGGAGCCACTAATAATGTTTGTTATTCCTTGCAGGGGTTTCAGAAAAAGAGAAGGTTGAATGAAGATGAAGTCAATTTGCGCTTGGGCAACGAAACATTAGTGTCTGCAAGTGCAGTGGGAGATATTAGAGTTATTTTAGATTCTAGTAGGCATTTAGATTTAATAGACATTTATTATGTACCTCAATTCAAGAGGAATTTAATTTCAGTTTCTTGTTTAAATAAGTTTGGATATTCGGTTACTTTTAATAAAACTTTTATTATTAGTAAGAATGACAAAGTTGTTTGCAAAGGTACATTGGAAAACGGTTTATTCTTTTTGCATAGAAATATCTCTCACTCGTTAGACACAGAAATAACGTAACCTAATCATAAAAGAGTAAAATTATCAAAAGATGAAACCTATCTTTGGCATTTACGCCTAGGTCACATTAACCTTAATAGGATTAAAAGATTGGTATGTGACGGACCTTTAAGTGACTTAAAGTTTGATGATCTACCAACTTGTGAATCTTGTTTGGAAGGTAAAATGACCAAAAGGCCGTTCAATACCAAAGGTGCAAGAGCCACTGAATGTTTAGGACTAGTACACATTGATGTATGTGGTCCTATGAGCATTCAAGCTAGAGGTGGATATGAGTACTTCATCACCTTCACAGATGATTACTCAAGATTTGGTTACGTGTATCTCATGAGACATAAGTCGGATGCATTTGATATGTTCAAAGCATTCAAAGCTGAAGTAGAAAATCAGCTTGAGAAACATATAAAAATCTTGAGATCTGATCGTGGTGGAGAATATCTATCTAGAAAGTTTCAGCAATATCTTATTGATAATGGGATAGTTTCTCAGCTTTCTGCACCAGGTACACCTCAACAAAATGGGGTAGCAGAAAGGAGAAATAGGACTCTTTTAGAGATGGTTAGATCAATGTTGAGTTATTCAACACTTCCTATTTCTTTTTGGGGATATGCTCTACAAACAGCAATATATATTCTAAACGATATACCATCTAAATCTGTCCCTAAAACCCCACATGAATTGTGGACTGGGCGAAAGCCTAGTTTACAACACATGAGGATATTTGGTTGTCCTGCACATGTGTTGAAAGGAAAGACAGAAAAGATGGAGTCCTGTTCGGAAACATGTATATTTGTGGGGTATCCAAAAGGAACTAAAGGATATTATTTCTATAGTCCTTCTGATCTAAAAGTATTTGTTTCAATAAATGCTTCATTTCTAGAAAAGGACTATATGAATAATTTTGTGCCCAAAAGTAGAATTGTCCTGAATGAGATGTCAGGAGATACAATTCCACAAGAGGTTTCACAACCTAGCCCAATTGTAAGTTCCACTCCAACACAAGATCAACAACCTACCATTCTTCGTCGAAGTGGGAGGGTTAGAACACAACCCGAAAGATATATCGGTCTAGGAGAATCTGTTGAGAATCTCCCGGACGACGATGATCCCTACACGTACAAGGAAGCTATGGAGGATGTTGATTGTCGTCATTGGCAAAAGGCAATGCAATCCGAGATTGAATCGATGTTCAATAACAAAGTCTGGTCCCTTGTAGACTTGCCTAAAGGGATAAAACCCATTAGGTGCAAGTGGGTATACAAGAGGAAAAGAGGTATGGATGGTAAGGTGGAAACCTTTAAAGCTAGACTAGTAGCTAAAGGTTATACACAGAAAGAAGGTATCGATTACGAGGAAACCTTCTCACCTGTGGCCATGCTTAAATCCATTAGGATACTCTTATCCATTGCAGCATCTCTAGACCTAGAGATTTGGCAAATGGACGTCAAGACAGCTTTCCTTAATGGAAGTCTTGATGAGAGCATCTACATGATGCAACCAGATGGATTCATTGAAAAAGGCCAAGAAGAAATAGTATGCAAGTTGCAAAAGTCCATATATGGACTAAAGCAAGCATCCAGATCCTGGAACATAAGGTTCGACAAGCTGTAAAGGGTTTTGGATTTATTCAAAACCCTGACGAACCTTGTGTATACAAGAGGATCAAAGGCGACAAGTTGGTTTTCCTCATTCTTTATGTTGATGATATACTACTCATTGGAAACGATGTAGGTGTATTGACATTAGTGAAAGAATGGTTAGCAAAACAATTTGATATGAAGGACTTAGGAGAAGCAAGTTATATTCTTGGTATCCAAGTAATAAGGGATAGAAAGAATAGAACGATTGCATTATCCCAAGCTTCATACATTGATAAAATCTTGTCTAGATTCACCATGCAAGATTCCAAGAAAGGTATGTTACCTTTTAGACATGGAATCAAACTTTTTAAGGGTTAAGCACCTAAGAATGTGCATGAAGAGCAATTCATAAGTAGAGTTCCATATGCCTCGGCAGTTGGAAGTCTCATGTATGCAATGCTCTGTACTAGACCAGATATTTGTTTTGCTGTTGGCATAGTTAGCAGGTTTCAATCGAAACCTGGTCCTGATCATTGGACGGCAGTCAAGCATATTTTCAAGTATCTCAAGAGAACTATAGATTATATGCTTGTATACTCTGGAGGGGATTTAATTCCCGTTGGGTATACAGATTCTGATTTCCAGTCGGATTCTGACTCCAGAAAATCCACATCAGGATCTGTGTTTACCATTGGAGGAGGAGCAGTCATATGGAGGAGGAGCAGTCATATGGAGGAGTATCAAGCAATCTTGTATTGCTGATTCCACCATGGAAGCTGAGTATGTTGCTGCATGCGAAGCTAGAGGCTGTTTGGCTCCGCCAATTCTTGATTGACTTAGAAGTGGTTTCTAGTGCGAATAAGCAGATCACTATACACTGTGACAACAATGGTGCAGTGGCTAATTCGAAAGAACCAAGAAGTCATAAGAGAGGTAAACACATTGAAAGGAAGTATCACCTTTTGAGGGAAATTGTTCATAGGGGAGACGTGACGATCACCAAAATCACGTCAGCAGAAAATCTAGCGGATCCTTTCACAAAGGCTCTACCTCAGAAGAGCTTTGATGGACATCTAGAGAACATGGGAATGAGAGATATGATACACTTGCTATAGAGCAAGTGGGAGATTGTTAGGATTATGCTCAATGGCAAGAGTGTAATATTGTAATTGACAATCTTCTCATATTAATAAAGTGAATTCTGATTCTTACAATTACTTATAGCATTTATTATTATAATTGTCAAGGTAAATAATCATAAGGTCAAAAGACTATGAGACATGAAGAATTGTTCATACATCCGGATATGTATGAGGTAGACACAATTCTTTAGTTAGTCTTGAATAACGTTCACAACTTAAGTTAAAGGTTGGGCACCTCTATCTTGTTAAAGTTGTAGAATTCTTTTACTAGCATTTGAGTGGGATCAAATGAATATGATGAGTCTAAAATCATCGAAAGGTTTTCGAGTAAAAGAACCTAGTGCACTAGGTGCATTGAACTGGATCACAATGAAATACTTTATCTAGAACAGTCACTAGATATAAGTCTTTTCATTAAAGAGGACAATCGGAGAGTCTATCTTAATCCTGAGATAAATGATGGACTTATGGTTGCAAGTGTTATCATTAGAGCTATCAATGAGTACGATTATATAGCATAGTCTATCCTCGATAGTTTGGTGGTATACATTTGTTAACCGATAGAGGACTTCATTTATAGATATGGACATCGTGGCTCCATTTATTAAATGAGAGTATAATATCATCATATGGATGTTTTGAGGTATTGGATATTAAATCTTAACGTTGAGTTTTCAATAATGATTATTGAAAACATGGCTTCTGGACAAGTCAAAGTATCCAAGTTCGAAATGTGGTCATATGAGGAAATATGGTAACTTGGAGAGCTATAGGCGGTCTATGAGCTCTTGGCGATTACTGATATTATTCACGAGGATACACCATCTCCTATAAGATTGTCTAGGGTATGAATGAGAAACATCTCCTTATTCTATCTTTATTTAAGAGTTCAATTTTAGCTCTTTAGTGGAATGAGTTAAAATTAATAGATTGGACCTAATTGAATCATTTGTTGATTGTGATTAGGTTGTGTCCATTGAAGCTTAAATTTAGATAGCCCGCCAAGATCCCCAATCCACACGTATTTGCATGGATCACTTGATATATTCTACCAGGCCGATTTAAGGGTCCATCTAGAATTGTTTTTAATTTATCAAGAATATAATTTGTCTATTATTTAATTAATGGGCTGCATTATTATATTAATATATTAAAAGGAGACATGTAGGCTTGTTTCTTTTAGTAAGAATGGGTCTGGTTCACATATGGGCTTTTATTTAAAGTCCAATGGATTAAATAAAATAAGAAAATAATATATAGCCCATTTATATAAGTAGGGCGGCAAGGTGTATATATTAACCTAATATATTATTTTGTTTCATTGTTTTAATTAAATAAGAATTAGTTAATTTATTAATTAATTGTTTAATTAAGAAACAAATCTTTTTCTAATCAGGAAATATATTTCCTAAAGTTATACTATTGGTAGTAGTATATTAAAAGTAAAAGACTTGTTTGATAAGAAAATAAATAATTAATTTTATTTATTTAATCAAGTAAGAAGTCTTTTTATTTAGTCAATAAAAGAATAAAAATATCTATGAGTTGGATTAGGTTTTGAAGTCTAAAGGTTGATGGAAATTAGGGTGCAACACAAACTCTTTTTGGTATGTGATTTGCGGCAACCCTAGTCCATTTAGAGGAAGATTTCGGCAATCCTAAATCGAAGAGGAAGCAAAATTTCGGCCACCTATATAATACCACATATAGAATTCGGCCAACAGTTAGTTGGTTGAATGATTCAATTTTTCTTCTTCTTCTCAATTCATAGAAAAGGATAATTTTTATTCTATTAAACATAAAAGAGAGAAGAGATTATTCTTTGATAGTACACTAATTGCTTATTCATCAATAAGCTTGTGTGTACAACATCGAATTAGGTTCACGCGAGTTTCGATCATTAGATTGAGAACTCAAAAGTGACCGGAATAATTTTTGTCTTCTTTTGATTGTTTTGTGACTAACAAAAGAAAAAGAAAACTTTGTTCATCCATTCTCAGGTTTGCAATTCAAAGAAAAAGGGAGACCATGCTCCTAGGTGATTCACGTACGTGTTCGGATTGGAAGATCTCGCGGTACTGTTCACAGGGGGGGGGGGGGGGGTACTGTTCACGATCACTGTTCACGCGGGTACTGTTCACGGGCATCGGAAAAGATTTTACGGATTACCAATCCACGTAAGTCAATCGGATCACGCGTCAAGAGCTATTTAACTCTAACCGTATATATTTGAGTTTAATTAATTAAAAGGTTAAGGTTCAACTTTGAGAAAAAATTTAAAACCATACGAAATCTATTTTTCGTTTCTTCCGCTGCGTTTTATATCGATTTTTCCCTACAAAGCTTGGCCTTCATATCCACAAGCTTCCAAGGCTTCTCTCCACTAAAAGAACAACCCGACCAATCAGGGAATTTTTACACATTTCAAGTCTAGACTTATAAGCCGAAGGATCCACGCGAATTGCAACATACCCTCCTATTTTCGAAAAAATCGGAGGTACAGACAAATTATCCACCTGAACACTTGGAGCCTTCAAAAGATCGACATATGATAAAGCACCAGAAACTTGAGGACCCAAATTCCCATCTGGAGCCTTTGAGGACTTAGCCCCAGATGGGACAACCATAACAGTACAAGAACATGTTACCATAATATGACGGGATGAGGCTCGAAAACGCAATCTCAACAGCAAAACCCTAGAACCGTTTTGTCTTAGGAATTTTATATTATTAATATTCTCTTTGTTCTGAATAGATTCCAATTATTAACTCTAAGTAGACACCATGCTAGGTTATAATTTGGGATACAAGTATTTATGTAGACACGATGCAACTTACATGCCAACTAAGAGAGAATCATACGGCTTGAGTGAGACACCAACACCTTGTCGTGAATATCTTCATCATGTTTGATTATTTATCAACTTCATTATTGTCTATGGATTGGAGAACTGTTTAGTGGTGGATAGAAGGTCCTAGCCAGTGTTTTTCTTTATTTATTTTCCTTTATTATTTTTATGTTGCGTTTTTATTAATTGTTTATTTAATTTTCTTTAGTTTAATAACCAAATCAAAACCCTCATTCACATGTGTGCGTTAAGTGTCTTTGTTTTCTTATTTTTAGTTAGATTAGAGTCTTAGAGTGTCTTAGATATAAATTCATTATTTTAGTAGGTAATTATTTCCTTGTTGAACGATCTTTGCTTTTCGGTTGTGTTATTTCTCACGATTTGCGGACTTCCAAGGTTTTATAATATTTTTGTTAGCCTATTTTGCAACCAACAATTGGTTGTTCTCATTTGAAGCAATTCAAATGATGGATTTCTCAACCAACAAGTTCACGGACTTCATACCAGATGGTAACTTCAACGCTAGCTTTAATTTCAACAGTGGTCATAGAAATATAATGCCTGCAAAGCCACGAAATGTGGCCATCAAAGTTTTGGTATAAATGAATTAAGCTTTAACTATGATCTGCTTTCGATAGTTGGAATGGATTTATCCGACAATTTGCTACACCGAAGAATTCCAGAGGGTCTATTTGAACTGCCAAGTCTGGAATAGTCAGGTTCCAGTTTTGGAAACATGTTGAGCTTAAGGGCCTTAGATTTGTCGCATAATTCTTTGGCGGGTAAGATTCCAGGAAACATTTCCAGCCTTGAGAATTTGACCCTCTTGAATTTGTCTTAAAATGGCTTCTCGGGATTTGTTCCGGAAAACAAGGATATCCGAAATTTCCCAGTGCATTTGCCGGAAATCCAGATTTGTGTTTGGACTCCTTCGAGGAAGGATGTAACAAGCCTTCCGCGGGTGCCCGGGAGAACATCTAAAGAAGAAACAGATTAGGGACTGATATCCATCTGGGTGTTCTTTGTAAGCTTCTTTGCTAGCTTCTATCTTGGTGTTGTAACTCTATTTTATTCAGGTCGAACGAGAAGCTACATTCTCCAGACCAAAACTTGATTCAGGTTACCTGAGAATCAAAACCCCATTTATTGTACATCCAATTCTCTTTCTTTAAGTTTTCAAGTTTTACGCTTTTAGTGTGTCAATAATGGTTATGTGATCTTGTTTTTACAATTGGATTTCTTATTAAGGCATTGGATTTCTTATTAAGGCATTGGATTTCATGTTACATATTCAGATTTAAATCAATAACTTCAAATTTATCAATAAAGTGGTCGAAGATGGTTGTATGCTATTAATTTTTATTAATCTCACAATATAATACCCAATGAAGGGTGACATGATATTGCATTTTGTTTGTGACAAATTTCAAGTAACATGTTTTTGTCGGGGTTCACAGGTTATGTTAACAATCGATACCCATAATATAGCTACCAAAAGTATCAAGGCCGCATAAAATGTGTATGCAGTTGAAGCATCAAAGCTCTTCTTTCAAGTATAAGAATACAATCGATTACACGAACTCTATTCAAAATCAACTTTGTTTCCTACAATCATTGCCCAGATTCATAAACTTGCCAATTGTAGAAACAAAAAACAAATAATCATAATTCATAATGCAACAATGCCTTCGGAATTTGTGATTAATTCACCATGGTGTGGAACTGCATGCACCAACAAATACAAATACGCAAGCTCATCAAGACCAGAGATCTTATTAAAAAGCTCAACATTGCTTGTCATTTTTTGTCTAGATCAGCTAATCATGTAGTCAGAGAAAACTTTATGAGTTCAATTTGACCTGTTACTGAACAATCTCAGCTGGAAACCTGTTAGACCAACATAAAATCACTATTGGCCCCAAGTACTGCATTTTGGTAATTTCTTAATATCTTATAGGCCCTTCCAGACTCCCTGATGCAAACTGGTGAAACAAAACAAAACAAAAATGTGATCAACTACAATCAAAATAAAGTTTGTTCATACGTGAGTTAACATGCATAACCCATTATCATGTTATTGCTGTTTTGTCTCTAGCTGTAAATTAAAGAAATAGAGAGTTCAAAAATGATTAAGCAGTCGATGCAACAAATTCATAGTTTGCGATTAAACTTGCGTTGCAATTTATCCATAGTTTACTATGATATACCCAAATGGGGCAGACTTAGCAGCCCTCAAACTTCACACAAAATTTGGATGTTTAAACTAAATGGATTTGAATGGTTATAACTCTTATTTGAAGAAAATCATTGTACATGCACTGAAACAACACCTTTCTCTGTCATCTCTCCACTTTCCTCTTCTTTAATATTGTCTCTCATCTCATTGCAATACAATTTCTCTTGCATCTCTCCATCTTCTGCTTCCTAACTGCCCTCTTTTTGTTCTTTGAAAAAATAAAAGCTTTGTTCTTATTTCTCATTCCATTTAATCTCTGAAACAACAAAATGATTTTTTGATAGCTTTACCTCTGATGAGGAAACTATTAATAGCTATTTACCAATTCAATTTTCCAGCAAACAACATTTTAACTGGCATCATCATATTCACAATGCACAAAAAACCTACCTCTGTTAACAATCATCTCCATAGTTGAGAACACCAAAAACGCAAGATAACACAGGTGCATCTCGAAATATAAAAATGAGAAGCATTAAATTTCATGCACTCCAGAATGTAAGAAATAAATGACGACTTTGCAAGAGATGGAATCCTTGTACAAAACCAACAAGAATGCATATTATCATTAAAATCGTAACTTTGCTTGAGTTTTATCACTAACAAGGAGGTTAACGTCCATAAAAAAATGAAATAAGAACATTGATTTTACTGTTATTAAAGACAAGAGAGACAGACAATGAAGAGCGGAGAAGATAGAAGAGAGAATATCAAGCAGAGAGAAGTTTCGGTGCGCACAACATCTAATGCACCTCCCACTCATATCATGTCATATGACATGAGGTTACATGTGATTGGTTACTCATGCCACATGACGTGATGTGAGTGGGCGGCACACCATTCGCCAAGCGCACTGAAGCCATATTTGATGAGAAAAGTGGAGGGGCAAGGGAGAGAGAGAGAGAGAGTGTGGGTGTGTGTGCGCTTTTGTTCTAATGTATATACAATGATTTTTTAATAAGAGTTGATCTTAACCGTACAAAACCATTTCATCTATAGGTCCACATTTTGTATACTAAATTGTGTAAAGTTTGAGGGTTGCCAAACCTGACCCATACCAAAATACCAGTAGAGACGTTGTTAGGCTGGATATGGAATTCCATCCAATTAGAAAATCAAAAGATAACAATTAAAATGTGAGGATTTCTGAATTGCACGAGCAATTTCCTCTGAAATTAATAATTTTAATTTGGTTGACTGAAATTCTGAACAAGACTAAATATGCGGAATTTGTGAAATACCACTTTAGTCATTACCTGTTGAACAATTGGATTGGTTGATGCAGTGAATTCATGAGTCATTCCTTCCCAAACAATCTTACCCTCGTAAAGAAATATCAACCTGAACATAACATTAACAATATTAGGAGATACCAGACTATAACAATATTAACTACAACATTAAGTTCGGACAAAGCATAACCTATCAACAGCTCTTCTGATAGTACTATGTTGGTGAGTAACAACCACGTAAGATGCAATATTCCCAGGTTTCCCAAGTGCATCCTCGCCTTTGATGTGCACAGAACGGATAAGATCTTCAACTACAGTAGATGCAATAGGATCCAGTCCGGCTGTTGGTTCGTCATACAATAGCACCTGTCAGCATCACAAAACAGTTCAATAACTTGATGTTAAATGCAGCTTCGCTATAGACGTTAATTTCAACCAAAAGCACGACAACACATGAAATAGGCATTGTCTATATTTATTTTCAAACCCTGTAAGGAATAAACAAAATAAAGTACTGCAGCATATAGCCCAAATGCCTGGATGGCAACACTCCTAATATATTCACCCATTATAGCCTTATTAATTCCCATCTCTTGCATCCATTAAAAACACTCAAAATCAAAGACCATATTTCAATCTCCGGAAACTAGCATCTCTCATCCAATTAAAATTTTACTTTTCATCAATCATTAATGTTCACAATTATGTTTCCAAAATATGAATGAGAGGCCAAATGGTTACCTCACTACCTTAAAGCTAATTCCTATCCGCCTACTTTCATTTTTATAAATTCTGGGCATTACCAGCTTATCAGGTAGCTGATTTTATACAACAATAATAAACATTAACATAATATGTGATGCTTAAAACCCATGACTGGACAAATTTGAGCACCAAACAATGTGCAAGTGCTCAATAACTTGAACTGGAACTGACACTTTGAAACGACTTTTAAATAATGACATGATCTTAAGACTTTATATTATCCTAATAAGAACATAATAGTAGGACGGTGACTTTACAAATTTTTATTAACACTAATGCTAGACAACCCATAGCCAATCCAATGGCAAGTGATTTGTCATTAACATGTTATTACCACATCAGCCCATGATGTGTGTGGTGATGACAACTCACTTGCAACATCATTTGGGTTGGATATTGGGTTATTTTTTTGGGTTGTATAGTATTACTCTTTTATTAATGATGCATTTAAATGGTCTCCATAGTGTTTTACGTTCTATGGAGCACATCAGTAGGATGCAAATAAAAGACGCATAATTCATAAAAAAGGTCAATGCATTTAAGAGTAAAGTAACATATTGCATTGCAGCAATCTGCAATATTCGAAGAGATATAAAGAACAAGCCCAACAGTACTAGACATGATTATAACAAAAGCAGAAGCAATGTGAAATCCTGTTTTAGATTAATTATTGTGTCTACCGGAGTAAAAGTTAATAGGAAAAGATTTATTCAACCATTCTACATTTCTACATACCTCCGGCACTATTGATTCCTTTGTGATATCAAAAATAATAGACCTAGCTAAAGCAACCCTTTTCTTCATTCCACCAGACAACTCGGACGGCAACCGATCCTCAACTCCCTGGAGACAAGACTAAGTTAGTTCCACCAATTCAACCAAACCACATCTGCAAAGGAAAGTATAAACATGCAATTATGCAAAGACACCTAGTTATGGAAACAAATTAAACAGAACTTATGTGCTAGTAAATCCAAAACTCTTAACTAAATCGGAAAAATCCAATTCACATAAGCATTACTATCCTCAAATGACATCCAATAACTGCAAGAAAAAATTTTAGCATAATATTTTTCAACTCATACTCTTGCAGAAACGTATAATTGTAAAACATCAAATGATATTTCAGTCCCACCAACAATAAATCTAATTTATGTATATATATATATTACAGAAAGTAAATATAAAAGAAACCAACCCTTACCCCCACTCAACCCAAACCTTGATACGAGCAGGATTCAATCCCAATACCATTTGAACAACAACAAGAACCATTACCAACTGAACTAGCTATTGCCCACAGAAGAAATCTAATTAGCATATGCATCACTATCCACAAATGGAAACTAGGAAACAATTACTACAAGAAAAATTTTAAGACCACTATTCTTGAGCTCTTAATCTTATAAAAAACGTAGAACCAAAAAGTATCTAATAATGGCCGAGTTATTTCAAAAAAAAAAAAAAAACAATAATGGCCAAGTCCGTCCCATTCATCCAATTTAATTAAGGGGTTAATCATCCTCAACCAAGCTAGGTGTATAAACTTCAAGAATCAGCATCGAGCTCCACTTTAACAAATATAAAGATATTTCAATCATACCTTCAATCCAACAGCAGCCAAATTTTCCCTCACAATGTCCGAAATTTTATCCTCAGACATGTTAGAATTTTCATACCTATAATTAACAAAAACAAGGCACTTCATGTTTCTTCTCCTTCAGAAATACCAGTAAACAAGTTATCATTATATCAACCCAACTCCTCAGGATTAGAGACAATACAACAAATTATAGAACTTCTAAAGATAATTACAGTCTCTTACAGAAGGAAACCGACATTTTCGCGAACAGTCAAAGAGTCAAATAGAGCCGCACTTTGGAACACCTGTAGATGTATTAGAAGTATTATTAGGAATAAAACAAAAGATATCCAAAAGTATATATGAGTTGACAGGAGATTCACCAATCCAATCTGTAGACCAGACATCTCCTCATCACTTATCAAACCAGCTCTCTTTCTACCTCGAATGTAAACCTCTCCCTGCCCACCAGATACTCAACATGATACAAAAGAGAATCCAGAAAGAAACACATGAATGGAAAAAGTAATTAAGCAAATCCAATAGGAACATTCAGTGAAGAAGCTCTAACTATTTACCTTGTCTGGTGCAAGAAGTCCTGCAATAATTTTCAAAACCGTAGATTTCCCGGTGCCAGAAGGTCCAATTATACCAACAGCTTCGCCATGTCTAATCTGATGAATGATTTATTTTATTATTATTATTATTATTATTATTTTTTTTTTTTTTTTTTTTTTTTTTAACAAGGTCATTTCAGGAAGGGGGAGAACAAAATAACCCTGCAAATGCTATTATATGGTGAAAGAATAAATAGCTAATATAACATCTTTTAATATCAAATTTTTGCAATGCAGACTGATTCATCAACTGATCAACAATGTATTAGCATTTCTGAGGAGATTCAGGTGTATGCTTATTTTTTTGGCAATTTTCATGCAAAACATAATACAGTATAAATGCATTGTGTGTGCACACATGGTTATTTTTTTTACATTACAGTCAAACAAAATTCACCTTGAAGCTCACACCTCTCAAGATATGCTTTTCCCCAAATGATTTGTACACATTTCGACACTCGATAAGAACATCCTGATCATCCTTGGGATCCCATAAGGTGTTCAGATTCTCTGATTTAGATGTATCCTAGGGACATAAAACAGACCAAACTTAAATTCCGTGAATACAAATTACAAAAAGTATATCACAAATTCCAATTTTTTAATCAAAGTATTAATTTACACATGAACTGCAAAATGGTCATCAAATTTAAAGTTTGAAAATAAGATGAGCAAGAACAATCACAAAGTTAAATTTATACAAATATAATTACAAAAAACAATGTCAATGAAACTGTTTACAGTTAAATGTAGACCGAATTAACCACTGCCTACAAATTTGGGCTTAAGTGGATAAATGTCAATCCAAAAAATTATATGAAATGATAATAACAACTCAAAAGCATTACCTCTACATTGAAAACAAAGAAAAACACAAACACAAACCCTACAAATTCCAACCAATAAGCTCAAACAAGCTGAGAAATGCCCATTTAAACAATAACGAAATCGACCAAATATAAGCAACACAAAAGAGTGATTCTGATGCAAAAATGACAAGAGAGAAAAATTGCAAATGATAATTTACATTGAACTTGGTGGCAGAGAATCCATCGCTCTCCACGTTCCTCGGCGGAGCCATACAAGCACACACGACTCTTCTCTGCTCCCTTTTTGGTTTATAACAAAAAGAATCAAACGCTTTGTTGTCTGAGACAGCAATTGCAGATGAAAGAGAAGCACCACCATTGGTTGTGGTAGCGAGAGGAAACAACAACGAAGCCAATGAAGATAAGGAGGCCATTGTTTCAAAGAGGACCCAGATCGATTTATAGACTAAAAACGCCCAAAATCAAAGCGAAATCGCCATCCGAAGAAGTTTTCAAAGTACCCAGACGGATTTAAGTGAATAGAATGATATCTAGAAATGAATGATGAACAAAGTGGAAAGATTTATGAGGGAGATCAAGTGCGAGTGTGGTTTAGTTGGTGGGTGGGGCTGGTCTCGGTGAAATGATTTTGAGGACAAATCACAAAACAGACGACATTTGGGTTATTAACAAGATTCTCGATATTATAATATACACATTTTCCGTTCGAAAACTACTTTACCCAAATATGATAACCGACCGTTTTATATGGGATAATGTCTGCAGAGGGGTAACGTGGAACCCAACCCAACATTACTGTCCTACCCACCATCCGATTCCTATTATGGAACCCATCTTAAATTAAAAAGTAATTAATATAAATTAAATAATAATATGTATTATATAAATTAAATAATATATATATAATATAATATGTAATATGTAATATGTAATATATATGCTAATATATAATAATATATAATATAATATATAATAATATAATAAATTATATTCTAATAATATATTCATATTACATATTAATATATATAATATAATATATAATATCTATACTAATAATATATACATATTAATATTAATATATATATATATAATATTATATTTTTATAAATATTATAATATATATTAATATATATTATATTATATAATAATAATATATATTACTATATTACATTATTTTTGTTTAATATATATTTAATTTATTTTATAATATATATTATATATTTTATTTTATATATATATAATATATTTTATAATATATATACAAAATATATTTTATAACATATATATAATATTATACATTAGGTTTATAATATATATATATATATATAATATATTATCTGAATTATCTAAATATATATAATATAAAATTTCCATGTGCAACCAAACACAATTATCTAACATTCCCAAGAATCTGACATAATATTCTTATGCACAACTAAACACACATATACTGGTTTCCCAAGAATCACATAATTGTGTTTAACTTTCCCAAGAATCAGATTATTTTGATTACCTCATACCAAACGACCCTTTGGTGTCCAAATCTGGTTCCTAAATGATGTGGCAACATTCTGATTCATTCATTTAAATCATACAAATCTAATACAATTTAAATGAATGGATTTGAATGTTGCCACATCATTTGGGCATCAGATTTATGCACAAAATTTGGGTAAATTAGCATTATTGTTTCCAGTTTTACTTTTCACACTTCTTTTTCTAAACAGTAGAATCTCACATAACTTCTACTTTTTTTACGATTTGTCACATTTATAAATATCTTTACCATATTCATCATTTTAGTCCCTATTTTTTCCAAAACTCATCACTTTAATCCATTTGACCAAATATTTAAAAGTCAACTATTTTAACACATATGAAAGTACACTTTTGCCGTTATTAATATTTAATTTAGCTAAAATGATTATCTTATCTGTAAATTAAAATGAAAAACAGTAAAATTCTCAATATTAAAATCTTAAATAAATAATAATAATAAATCCATTAATCTTTTCTTATTTTGTATTTTTTTTCATAATGGATTTTTATTTAGCCAAAATGATTATCTTAGCTGTAAATGATTAGTTTTCATAATTGTTTTTTTGTAATCTATTTTTTAAAGATTTTATTATTGAGAATTTAAGATTTTATTTATTTAAAATAATCATTTTAGCTAAATAAAATTCCATTATGAAACAAACACAAAATAGGAAAAGATTAATGGATTTTATTATTATTATTTATTTAAGATTTTTTTTGTAATCTTTTTATTGAAGATTTTATTATTAAGAATTTTATTGTTTTTCATTTTAATTTAAAGCTAAGATAATCATTTTAGCCAAATTAAATAATAATAAGGGTAAAAGTGTACTCTCACAGGTTTTAAAATAGTTGACTTTCAAATATTTGGTCAAATGGACTAAAGTGATGAGTTTTGGAAAAAATAGGGACTAAAGTGGTGAATATGATAAGGACATTTATAAAGGTGACAAATCGCCTAAAAAAGTGGGACTTGCCTGAAATTCTGCCTTTTTTAAACACATATGGGTTATTGTCAAAATTATTGATATTATAAATTGTTAGCCATAGGATTTTATACTTGATTTTGATAATAACAAATATGGTGGTTGTTGACGGCGATTTTTGGGATTAGTAAATTCGATCATGCGTCGAACAAGTTGCAATGAGTTAGCAGTGACATATAACGAATCAAGAAGAATGAAAAGAAATCATGCAAACAAGATTTTAAGCGGAAAACCCAGAAGGGAAAAAACCACGGTTGCCGGTGACGACGAGGAAATAATCCATTATGAAGAAATCGTTACAAGCTCAACCTCTCTTGCCCTCTTGAGTATCTAATGATTTATTAACCCTTTTTGGGTGTTTTTAGGGTCTATATATAAATGCATAGAACCATAATTCTTGGAGTACAAGTAAAAGAAAATGTGGTAGTAATTTAATAAAACTCTGACTTGTTGGAACCGTTTTAATCTTCTTTCATGTTTTGCATCGTTAGTGTTTTAGACACATCAGGTCTTTTGCCTATTCTAGACTCTGATATGTTTAGGGGAATCCGTTTCCTTGTCAGAGTATACTTCATGATATCTTATTTGAGGAAGACTCTTCTTTTGCGTATTTGAGTTGTGATTGCATTGAATCCTACGTTGTTGACATGTCGTCATTCTGAGCGTATCCTAAAATTGTCCATGTGTCGCTCAGCCGACAGTCTGCTAAACCATCCAAATTTCCTTTACCCCCGACCAGGGATCTAAACTCGACCGGGTAATTAAACCCAACCATTTTGGGTACCCCCGACCATCTTCTTTATTTTGGTCAATACAATTACTTTGGTTGAATGCTTTCCACGTAACCATCTTAGTAACCCTGACCAGATATTATAGGGGCCACATTATAGTCATCTTAGGTTGGCTCAATCTAGTTGGCATTCATTGACAAGTCATCTTCTAATCTCAACGAAATACGGCGTTTATGATGACATGTCATTTTTTCATATTTTACCAAAAAAGAATACCCTTTTAAACATTCAAGCCGAGCATCTTGCTCAACAAAGAGAACTCGCTCGGTGAGATATGTTTAACCCGGGAATCTTTTTGTCTTGTAGCTCATTAATGCTTGACAATTGATCTTTAAATTTTAACCGTAAACGTTTGATTTGCCTAGGTGATTTGACGCGTATGATGTAACTGATGGCGGTCGATTCAAATTTCAAATGTCGCGTGATCTCCGGGATTCGCACACCAACCCCCACCCTTGCATGACGTCGTCTTTGCTTATATAAAATTTTAAATCTCTTCATTTTCCCTCTTACGCGATCTTTGCCATTTTCTCCTTCAAACTGCAAACTTATTTCCCCTTGAAAACTTTCTTCTCTTCAAGTTTTCCCTGAGCTCTTCATATTCTCCAGGTCTTCAACTTCATTGTAGTTAAGTTCACATTTCATCCACTTCTAATCACTCAGGTATGGACCCTATTATTCGTCACCGTTTTGTTGAACTATTAATGAGAGCTGTTGGGACTGGTGACAAGGAGAACGCTGATAGGATTGAGTTTATCTTACGGGGTCGTTCTCAGAACCCCCATGTAGCTCAACGCTCAACCCACAGCTCTTACTGTTGATTATTCAAATGCCCGTCCTGAATTTCAACCTTCATATTTTGATCCAAATATTGCTAACCCACCCGTTATTTCTGCTAATACATGCCCAGATATGTCGAAGACAACATGATCCGGTCGGGGAAGCAGATCCGGCACTAGGGATTCATGAAGTACACTGAGAGGTTTGATCTCCCTCGATCAACTGAACTCTTCATAAATGGTCAGCATGCCATCTGGAATCCCCTTTGGGGCGCTGTGGCCATTTACGGGGCCATGCTCACATCTGGGGTCATGCTGCCCCTTCAACCTTTCATTGCTTGATTCCTGGCTGAAGTTGGGATTGCTCCTGCGCAACTTACCCCGAATTCTTATTAGGTCTTGATCAGCTTATGGCACCTGTGGAAGCAAATTTGTGCCAAGTTCCCCCTGACCCCCCATGAGATTCGTAACTTCTATACTTTGGGTCGATACCCACCACTGCATCTAGCAAGGACCACAAGAGCTTCATCTGGGGTTCTCCTTCGTCCAAAAAATACTGGAAGAAAATATGGTTCTTCGTTCGAGGCTAATGGGGCTAGACTATGGTCTCTGACCCTCGCTAGGAAAGGGCTAGAAACAGTGTTCCAGGCACTTTTGTAGTCCTGACTTGTGGAACAAATCTCCCGCATTGCAGAATAAAGAACAAGCCAAAAACATGATCAAGGCTGCTCAAACTACATGGGAAGCCAGAGATCATCAGGTGTTGTTCGTTGAGAAGGACCACCTGAATCAAGGGTTGTTCCGTTCTATCTCCAATTGAACCAAATGCTGTAAATGTTACTTTCCCCCAATTTTAACTTACCCGGATCACATTTGCCCTTTCTGACATTCTTTAATTGTTTAGTGTACGAGATGGACATCGTAGCTGGCGAGATGGTTAAAAAGGTTAAAACCTTGATAGGGCTAGCCGAGCCGAAGCTGCTGCCCAATTGGTTCAAGGGATTGCTCCCCCTCGACAAAATATGGTTTAGCATACCTATAAGCCCGATCCTAGTACATCCTCAGGCGCTCCCAATCAGGAAAGAGGGAAGAAATCCTCTGATCGGGACAATGAGTAGAAGAGATATCATAGGGGCTCAAAAAGAAGATTCACCAAGGAAACGGCTGCCCAAGGGTTGCCAAATCTTCTGAAAGGTCTCCAGCTAGTAAGGCAACCAAAACAGTTGAAGGGTCATCCCCCCCCCCCCCCCCCCCCCCCCCCCCGTGGCAGCTCGTACAAAGAATGAGGTTAAGATAGCAAAGGGTCCAGCCGCTTGTCATAGTAGAGTTAAGTTCATTGACCCTGAAGAAGAAGATGATGATTAGGACACTTTAACCAATCTGATTCTGAGGGAGCAGCGATTGAAGAAGAGAGCTGATCGCGTTTCTGTTGCGCATGTCGTTCCTCCATCTGATCAGCATAAAGTGGATGATCAAACTCCTGCTGGGGCAAACGAGCAGGTTATCCCTGAACAAACACAGCCCCTAGCTCCATCTAAATCGGCTCCCTCCCAAACTGATCGCTCAACAGATTAAGTCCCAATTGAACCGCCTGTGCAATATGTTGGTAAGGCCCCAATGCAATTTTTGGTCAAGTGTGAGATAGCCTTTACTTACTCAAATTCTCGATGAGGGACAGGCTACCCCTGATATGGAACCAGCTAATCCTCATGCTCTTGAAGTTGTAGATAACATGTCTGACCAAGAGGTAGTCCATTTTGACAAGGTTGCTCTGCAGTTGGGCCGACCCTATTATAGGTGATATTGAAGTGGGTTCGTCAAGAGCCATCGATTGGGAGTAGATTGTTGCTAGGCCACTAAAAGCCATTCTAGAGGCTACTCCATCTGCTTCCGGTGCATTCATGGTTGATCGGTAGCCCCAAAGTCATGGGGCGGTGGAGCCACCTACTATTGTTGGCCCTTTTGACTCGGGGAAGCGTCGGTCGACCCCCTCGACATGTTACAGACTATATCCTCCTTGAAGGGCTATGTTAGGGAAGGCTACTTGAAATACTTCTGGAATGCCAGCAACCCTGAGCGAGTCCGCACAGTTTACAACAACGGCGTTTATGTAAGTGTTTTTTACTTTCCGATTGACTCCTTCTGTTTTAGGTTCATTATCATGACCTCTTTTTCCCTTTTCGCTCAGGGCCATGATCGCTCAGGAAAGGCAAGCTGTTGAGATCTCCTAACTAAAGAAGGAACTTAAAAGAAGGAAGAAGACGCTCAACTCTGCCTCAGCCAGCGAATCAAAGCTGAAGAAATCGTTTGAAGAAAAGCTGAGGCAATACGACTTGACTGAAGCGGTTTTAAGGAAGGTTGTGGCTACCGCTGAGACCCTAGCTGATACAGCCATCGACAACCTCAACGAACTTGCCAAGAAGAGCACCCAGCTTGAAGCAAACATGTCTAAAGCCGAACAACGGTGCGCTGAATTGGAGCAAAAGCTCATCCTGGCTAAACAAGCTGCTGCCAGTTAAGAAGTAGTAGCTCGAGTTACCAAATAGACTTTGGCTGCTTTCCAACAGTCTATGCTTGTGGCCTAGTAGGGATCTGAAGAAGCCAAGCTTCGTTATAAGAGGCTAGCTGAAGATCTGAAGCAGTAAAAAGTCAGCGTGGAGGTGCTCTCTCAAGAGTCCATTCTACCTAGCGAAGTTCAGAATGTTGATCGATATAGGAGGTCCCCTACATTTGAAGCAGTCTTGCTGAGGGAGCTAGAGAGAGGGCTTGTTATGGCTCGAATGTTTTTGGGAGCTAAGGAAAGGTCATCTGGTGAAGCTCGTCGTAAATGGGATCGGACGATCAAGCAACATAAGGCTGAGTCTTTGGATGCGATAAAAAATCAACGGATGAGATGAAGGGCGTATTACAGATCGATTGGGAAAGACCCTCACATCATGCATCTGGAGCTCCCCTCCAAGTCTTTTCTGGTAACTTTCCATACAGAAGAGGATGGTGGTATGTCAACCAAGGGCATTGATGTTGGACCCTCACCTGAAGTCGACTATTCACCCTTCATGATCGACGATCCAGAGGATGACATTCACTAGCTAGACTTTGGGGACCTGACCAAAGGCTATGAGAATGAAAGCAACCCTCCTGGGACTTCTGGGCCTAGTGGTCCTTTTAGCATATATGGAGCCTGGTTTAGCCAAATTGAGTGTTGTCATCACTGCTGTTATTATTAATTATTTTGTCACATATCTTGTAAATGTTTTTGTACACTATTGTATCAATGATCATTTCATTTTCAATAATATAGATCTTTATTTACTCATGTGAATCTTTATGCTCTAATTGATAATCTTTGATGATCGTCATTTCTGGTTTAATCAGTTATCCCATTAACTGATCGTTACTGACCCGACCAGACATATTATAAACCGATAGAACTTGGTCTATTTTGTATCTGGCCAACCATTTTTGATTCATTCATCTATCTTATTTACTGCTCATCACTGACCCAATCAATTATCTTATCAACTGACTGAACTTGGTCTAGTCGGTTTCGTTATTAACTGACCTTTACTTGACCTAATCAACTATCTATTCAACTGATTAAACTTGGCCCGTTGCTTGAACAATTTCTAATCTTGTTTACCCGGGCTATTCGTGGTCACTTTTGTATATGTCGTCAAGTAGTGTTCTTTTTATGGACCATTCGCATGGTATCTAATTTATAGACACTTGTCTTTTATCTGTCAACTAAGTCATTGGGACGTCTCCCAGTAGTCTGTTGCCCAAGATTCGTTGCAATGGGGATGATCTGTATCTCATTAATTTAATTTATCTCAACCGAGTATATGGCTAACTAGTGTTCAAGTATGAGAACTGGACTGCCCCATCCAACTTTCTACGCATCCCATCAGGTATCTATGACCTGAAGGCGCTCTAACAGTGTTTATATACACCCAGTTAGTTTTGGTGAATGTGCATTGTCTTTACGACGCATGTTTTTTGCCCCATCACTAGCCCCTCTAGCATCCATTCCGGGTCTAACGATTTTGGATGCTGCGAGTTGCTTTTGTAAATGAAAGCAATATTAGAACACTTTTCTTGAACTATTCTTCCCTCAAAGGGCTTTTATTGATAGCTTCAATTGAAAACTATAAGAAGTAACATATGGTCAGGAATAAATAAAATTTGCAATAATTCTAAATTTAATAGAGTATCTAAATAAACTGAAAGAAATTCCAAAAAAGAAGCCCCTCGAGGGTAGAATATCTTCAAATATTGGGCATTGCAAGGCTGGGGCAACTCTCCCCTTTCTGGTCTGGTAAGGCGATATGCTCCATGCCCAGCTAATCCGACCACCTGATAAGGTCCATCCCACTTATCTGCCAAAGATCCAGCTGCCTTCTCTTTTGTGTTTGGGGATACCCTTCTGAGAACCAGATCTCCGAGCTGGAATTTTCTTATCTAGACATGCGAGTTGTAATATCTAGCAACCCTTTGTTGATAGGCTGTGTTTCTCACTCTCACCATGTCCCTTTTTTCTTCCAACTCATCTAAGTTATGTTCTAAAGTCCTTACATTTGCATCAAGTTGGTGTAACTGGACTATGGGGGAAGTGTGGGTTATCTCGACCGAGAAAACTGCCTCAGTCCCAAATGCCAAGGAGTAGGGTGTTTCTCCTGTTAACGTTCTTTGAGTTGTCCGGCACACCCAGAGTACCTCGTGTAACTTGTCTGCCCAATTTCCTTTCTTGTCGTTAAGTTTGGCCTTAAAGATGTGCTTGATGATCTTGTTGACAGCTTCGGTTTATCGGTTGGTTTAAGGATGGGGCGGCGTAGAGTAATAGTTCTTGATGTGGTACTTTTGGCACATTACTCTGAAGTTATCACTATCGAATTTGATCCCATTGTCAGTGATGATTGTATCGAGGATCCTAAATCGGTAGATGATATTTTTCTTCACGAAGCTGGTGGTATTGGCTTCGGTTATGTGTACCAATGCTTTTGCTTCTGCCCACTTTGTGAATAGTCTACTGCTACTATGGCATGCTTTACACCTCTTTTAGTCATTATTGGCATTGGGCCGATAAGATCCAATCCCCACATTGCGAATGGCCAGGGTGTGGTCAGATTCTTTAAGTGCTTAAGTTGTTGCTTAATGTCATTTGCCATCCTTTGACAAGTACCGCACTTTTCAGCTACCGATTGTTCATCTTGGAATAGGGTTGGCCAATAGAAACCCTGCCTGAGAGTTTTATGAGCCAAACTATTTCCCATGTATGGTTCCCACATATACCTCTATGTATACTCGCCAGAATCTTATCTCCCTCATCCTGACTGACACATCCCTGCAGGGCCTTTGAGAACCCCATTCTGTAGAGTTCTCCTCATATTATTGAATACCGAGCAGCCCTGTACCTGATGCACTTTGCTTCGACCATATCTTCAGGAAGCGCGCCACCTTGTAGGTACTCCTTGATCGGAGTCATCCAGGTGATCTACCCTTCCTTAACAACTTCGACTATCAACTTTCCCCCCTCTTTGATACTGGGTTTACTGAGATGAGCCGTTGGGATTATTTTGGACCAAATTCCAGTGGTTGCAGATGCTAATCTTGATAGAGCGTCAGCTTTCTCATTCTTCTCTCTCAAGATCTGGGTGATTCTGTAAGTTTTGAATCTCCTAAGGAGTGCCTTAGCTATTTCCAGGTAAGCCGCCATATTATTGTCCTTTGCCTGGTATTCATATAAGACGTGGTTGACCATGACCTATGAGTCACTAAATATTTCCACTTCGTCCGCTCCCAGTGCCGTGCAAACCCTGAGTCTTGCCAATAATGCCTCACACTCGACCATATTGTTGGTAGCTTTAAAGTCAAATCGCAAGGTGTATTCCACCTGATCACCTCTAGGGTAAACACCACTACGCCTGCCCCGCTGCCGTGTGTATTTGACGACCCATTGACATGTAACTTCAGGCTAAAATTCTTCCTTTCTTTGTCTTCGAGCATTCTGATCACTTCACTGTTTGGTTCAGTGAACTCAGCAATCAAATCTGTGACTGTCTGGCCCTTTACCTCGGCCCTCAACAGGTAAGTGATATCAAATTCACTCATCTCAATCGCCCATTTTGTCAATGAAAATACTACTCAAGCGTGTGTCTAATAACCTAGAGGGGGGGGGGGGGGGGGGTGAATAGGTTTTAATCAAGTTAATTACCAACTTTTCTTGATTAGGCAATATTAAAAATCACCCCACAAGCAAACATACAAAATCAAGTGTAAAATGTGGAAATTAAATAACAGACTTGATTTTTACGTGGAAACCCTTCAACAAGAGAAAAACCACGGGCTATCCTTCTAGCCACACTGATCCTTAAATCCACTATTGTAATGATGTTTACAACCTAGGTTGACCTCTAGTCACACCATTCTCGGTCACTAACCCACCACTACTACCCAACTGGCCTTTATAGTGAATCCATGATCATTTTGCTTGCCAACCACACCTTGGTTGCAAGACTTCACTTGCTTGTGCACTACACCTTGTAGTCACAAGACTTAACTCTCAAAGAAGAGATTAACAACCTAAGTGAATATATGAATATTCAAAATGCAAATAATGCTAGGCAACACTAAATGCTTATCTAGGAATTAAAGATGACATTAAGTACAAATCCTAGATATCAATGTCTATATGAATGCTCATAAGGACCTAACTAGATATAGATATGCAAGTCTAAAATCTAGTCATCAAACAAAGCCATATCAACACATGTTGTCACATAAAATGGCAAGGACAATAAATGCAATTAACAAATGCAATCAATGAGTCCTAATTAGCTAGAGGGAAAATATGTTGTTAACGGAAATTTTGCTCGAGATGAGAAATCTCAGTTAACGCCCTCGAGACCACTAGCACGTAGGTGGTGGCCAAAATTCATTGTATATGTAACAGTGATTTATAAAGTGACAAGTAAGTAAGAATGTTTTTATTGAACATGCATGGTATACAAATACAGAGGTTCTTCTCTCTTTTCTCTCAACTCTCTCTAGGGAATGGTCGATTGTTAGTCGTACGCCTGTCGAATAGTAGTCTCCTCTTTTTCATTTCTTTTCTTTTCTATTTATACATAGTTTATAGGTCAACAGATTGATTCTCCCTTGATTTTCTCAGTCTCCTCTTTATCGGACGGGATTTCTTGCTTTAATGTCATTGACTTTTGAATTGACGTCCGAATTGAGAGTATCGTGATGGAGATCAGTTTGTTTCCTTTTTGGATTTTATTACTTGTTCTGCATGTAGGTAACGTCTCCAGATATGATTCAATGCATTCCTTGTATCCTTTCAGTATGATCCTTTATGGATGTCGTTGGATATGACGATATGGTGTGGTGCATCAACCAGGGAGGTTGATTAGTATTTCGACCTTGATATCTGAGAAGTTTCATCCAGCTTTGAGCCAAATCTGGCTTCCCTTGACCTTTTCGAAGCTAGGTGTGGCCTCGACTGAGCTTTTGAAGCTAGGTGTGGCTTCGACTGACATCGCGGCCTTTTAGGGACATTCTTCTGTGTCAATCGAGGTACAGACGAGTCTCTAGAGCACTTGTGAGATGACCTCGACTTCGGGGAGCTTCTAGTTTTGGTGATGCGGGCTAGATCTGATCGCTCCGGGCTTTATCCCGGATGTTTTCAGAGCCCGTCCTTGTTCATGGGGTGGTATCGCAGTTCGGCTCTGGACAGAGAGGTCTCCTGGTGGAAGCTCTCGGGTCCGGGCTTTATCCCAGATGTTTCCGGAGCCCGCCCTTGTTTCTTGGATGGTATAGTAGCTTGGCTCTGGATTGAGAGGTCTCCTGGTGAAACTCTCGAGTATGGAACCAGGTCTGGGAGGTGGAAAATTTCCCTTTGGTCCTTAGCCAAATTTAGCTATTAACAGAAGTCCCATCTGACTTGAACACCAGACGTCGAGCTCAGGGTTGAGGTTAGATTTTCACTTTATTTGGGAAATCTTCCTCTTTTTACCGTTACCGAAATATTGGGGAAATTTCTTCATTTGAATGGCGTGTTGCGAACCGACTAATTTATCTTCGAATTAATCTGATTGCGTTACGGCAGTCCCCGAGATTTTTTACCGTTACCAGAATCGTGGGGAGATCATCCTCTTAACTGCGTAAGTGATGTGGCATGAGATGATTAGCCCGCTTTCGAGTTTAATCCGGTTACGTTACCGTAATCGATTTTTTACCGTTACCAGACGAGTATCTAGGTGTTGTTGCCCTTCTGCCTATATATATATGTCTGTTTTCCTTCTCATCTTCCTCACATCTCTTCGAGCTAAAAACTTTTTGCTGAGAAATATTTCCATAGCCTTTCCTCCGAGCTTGCTTCTTTTTTCATTCTGTGTGTTCTATAATGTCGAAAAACAGTCATGACTCAACTAATTCCATATTCGACGGCGAGGAGGTCGTCAGTCTTATTCTGGGGAAGCGGGCTAGGAGGAGTTCTGACGGCGACGATTCTCTGCCCACTTCGCAACATCGGCGGTCAAGTAGGAATGTCTCTATCGGGACTGGGTTCTCCAACCATCCCGACCACCCTTTAGATATCGTCGATGATGACTCCGATAAAGAAGCGGCCGGTGGCGCTGCGGGGGAGCATCGGGTCTCGGCTCCTGGTCCCTTTTGGGAGAGGCTCCCTCCCTACGATTTCTGGGTTATCCCAGATTCCACCGTTGACCCGGTGTCGATTGATCGCTTGAGGTCAAAGTTTGGCATCCCCGACAGCGTATCTATCTCGGTACCTCCTAAAAATTACGAGTTTTTCAACCCCCCTAAAGGCGTGCTTCCAATTCATGTGGTCGCTCTTGAGAACGGGGTCAGGCTTCCCCTCCATCCAACCCTTCGGCGGGCTCTCAACGCCATCCAGCTCGCTCCCCTCCAGTTGACGCCTGGCTTCTGGAGGCATCTGATTGGTTTCCTTGTCTTATGGAGGGAACAATGCCAGATGAGTAAAGTGACGAGGGAGCCAGGTGCAGAGGAGCTGGCTTATCTCTTCCAGATTGGGAGCTTATCTGGGGCTCCTCGAGGCCAGTTCTATGCCAAGGCAAAGAATAAGCTTAATTTCATCGTTCCTGGTGCCTCGAAGAAGGATCCCGCATGGAAAGAGGAATGGATCCTGGCGGGGAATGACTGGGGGAGCTCGATTTTCATCGGAGGGCATGAATTCGAGGTTCCTACGGCTTTCAGTGACAAGCCCTCCTGGGACCGGGACTCCCTGCCTTCCGAGTCCGAAGCCGTCTTAGAGGCTATTCTAGCCCGGAATTATCTGAATCTGAAGTTCCCTACTGCTGAAGCTTTTGACCCTCGTAGGGTGAACAAGTATTTATGGATTTCAGACGCTATTCCTGGTAAGTATCCTTGTGTTGCTTCGCCTTATTACTTAGCTTGGTTCTAACATTTTCTTTTTTAATCTGTTTGTTTACAGTTTTTGTCGTGGAGCCGGCCACCTGTCACGTCTCACGCTCTCCTCAAGGTGGAGGTTCTCTTCTCTCCTCTGGGGTCGAATGTGCCCTGGCTTCGTCTATCTCTCTGGCTGGGTCTAAGATAGCCACTCTTGCCTCGCGGGCTTTCCGGGCTTTGGGTAAAGCCCCCTAGGTGGTTGGCCCGGCTGCTTCTGCCTCCTCGACCGTGGCCGCTAAAGTTGCGACCCCTTCGACTCAAACACCTGAGTCCACTGTGCTTCCAACAACCAAAGCCTCAGAGGTTTCTGGGAAAGGTGTTGATTTTAGGAAAGGTGTCGCGAATGTTCCTTCCAGTCGCTCCCGGCCCCAACCGAGCTCGACAGGGCGGGATGAGGTCCCGGAGCAGTTCATAGCGTCCTGTTCGGGTGGCGGGATCTCCAAGATGGCTTCTATGCCTGTGTACGTCCTTATAACCAAGGGATCTGCTATCTTAGCTGAGGTAATTTCATTTCCTTCACGCTACTTTTGTTAATTCGTTCAGTTTCTAACTCGAGTTCTGTATTTTGTAGGCCTTTAAGGTTAATGTCGCGATGGGCCAGCATGTAGCCCTCCTTCGTGATCGGGCTGCGAAAGCCGAGGCTGAAGCTGAGAAAGCCGGGGAACTGCTCAAGCAAGCTCGGTCTTTAGTGGAAGAGGTGACTTTCAGCCAGGGAAAAATTGAGCTATAGATGGCTGAGCTTCGCTGCGATCATGAGAAGATGAAGCAATCTTTCGATCAGGAGCGTCTTCAATCTCTCCAGCGGGCTAGGCAGCGGGATTCCTGGAGATATGAGGCTAAGAAGCTGGACCTCGAGATTCGGTCTCTGATTACTCAAGTGGCCAAGCTGCAAGCTGACGCGGAGACCTTTTTCAGTGACGGGTATTTTTATGCTTCCTTTCAGGCCGCGGAAGCTCTTCCTCCTCCCTTTGATTTATCGTCTATTGCGGGCTGGGACATACAGGAAATAATACTCAAAGCTGCCGAGTTATCTCGCCCTGAGGGCGACAAGGTGGTCCCTTCTAGCCCAGCAGGAACTGGGAAGCAACCCGCTCAGGTAGATTCCTCATTCCATCTTCCTGTAGGGAAAAATCGATATAAAACGCAGCGGAAGAAACGAAAAATAGATTTCGTATGGTTTTAAATTTTTTCTCAAAGTTGAACCTTAACCTTTTAATTAATTAAACTCAAATATATACGGTTAGAGTTAAATACCTCTTGACGTGTGATCCGATTGACTTACGTTGATTGGTAATCCGTAACATCTTTTCCGATGCCCGTGAACAGTACTTGCGTGAACAGTGATCGTGAACAGTACCCCCCCCCCCCCCCCGTTAACAGTGATCGTGAACAGTACCGTGAGATCTTCCAATCCGAACACGTACGTGAATCACCTAGGAGCGTGGTCTCCCTTTTTCTTTGAATTGCAAACCTGAGAATGGATGAACAAAGTTTTCTTTTTCTTTTGTTAGTCACAAAACAATCAAAAGAAGACAAAAATTATTCCGGTCACTTTTGAGTTCTCAATCTAATGATCGAAACTCGCATGAACCTAATTCGATGTTGTACACACAAGCTTATTGATGAACAAGCAATCAGTGTACTATCAAAGAATAATCTCTTCTCTCTTTTATGTTTAGTAGAATAAAAATTATCCTTTTCTATGAATTGAGAAGGAGAAGAAAAATTGAATCATTCAATCAACTATGGTGGCCGAATTCTATATGTGGTATTATATAGGTGGCCGAAATTTTGCTTCCTCTTCTATTTAGGATTGCCGAAATCTTCCCCTAAGTGGACTAGGGTTGCCGCAAATCACATACCAAAAAGAGTTTGTGTTGCACCCTAATTTCCATCAACCTTTAGACTTCAAAACCTAATCCAACTCATAGATATTTTTATTCTTTTATTAACTAAATAAAAAGACTTCTTATTTGATTAAATAAATAAAATTAATTATTTATTTTCTTATCAAACAAGTCTTTTACTTTTAATATACTACTTCCAATAGTATAACTTTAGGAAATATATTTCCTGATCAGAAAAAGATTTGTTTCTTAATTAAACAATTAATTAATAAATTAACTAATTCTTATTTAATTAAAACAATGAAACAAAATAATATATTAGGTTAATATATACACCTTGCTGCCCCACTTATATAAATGGGCCATATATTATTTTCTTATTTCATTTAATCCATTGGACTTTAAATAAAAGCCCACATGTGAACCAGACCCATTCTTACTAAAAGAAACAAGCCCACATGTCTCCTTTTAATATATTAATTTAATAGTGCAGCCCATTAATTAAATAATAGACATATTATATTCTTGATATATTAAAAACAATTCTAGATGGACCCTTAAATCGGCCCGGTAGAATATATCAAGTGATCCATGCAAATACGTGTGGATTGGGGATCTTGGCGGGCTATCTAAATTTAAGCTTCAATAGACACAACCTAATCAAAATCAACAAATGATTCACTTAGGTCCAATCTATTAATTTTAACTCATTTCACTAAAGAGCTAAAATTGAACTCTTAAATAAAGATAGAATAAGGAGATGTTTCTCATTCATGCCCTAGACAATCTTATAGGAGATGGTGTATCCTCGTGAATAATATCAGTAATCGGCAAGAGCTCATAGACCGCCTATAGCTCTCCAAGATACCATATTTCCTCATATGACCACATTTCGAACTTGGATACTTTGACTTGTCCAGAAGCCATGTTTTCAATAATCATTATTGAAAACTCAACGTTGAGATTTAATATCCAATACCTCAAAACATCCATATGATGATATTATAATCTCATTTAATAAATGGAGCCACGATGTCCATATCTATAAATGAAGTCCTCTATCGATTAACAAATGTATACCACCAAACTATCGAGGATAGACTATGCTATATAATCGTACTCATTGATAGCTCTAATGATAACACTTGCAACCATAAGTCCATCATTTATCTCAGGATTAAGATAGACTCTCCGATTGTCCTCTTTAATGAAAAGACTTATATCTAGTGACGGTTCTAGATAAAGTATTTCATTGTGATCCAGTTCAATGCACCTAGTGCACTAGATTCTTTTACTCGTAAACCTTTCGATGATTTTAGACTCATCATATTCATTTGATCCCACTCAAATGCCAGTAAAAGAATTCTATAACTTTAACAAGATAGAGGTGCCCAACCTTTGACTTAAGTTTTGAACGTTATTCAACACTAACTAAAGAATTGTGTCTACCTCATACATATCCGGATGTATGAACAATTCTTCATGTCTCATAGTCTTTTGACCTTATGATTATTTACCTTGACAATTATAATAATAAATGCTATAAGTAATTGTAAGAATCAGAATTCACTTTATTAATATGAGAAGATTGTCAATTACAATATTACACTCTTGCCATTGAGCATAATCCTAACAATCTCCCACTTGCTCTATAGCAAGTGTGTCATATCTCTCATTCCCATGTTCTCTAGATGTCCATCAAAGCTCTTCTGAGGTAGAGCCTTTATGAAAGGATCCGCTAGATTTTCTGCTGACACGATTTTGGTGATTGTCACGTCTCCCCTATGAACAATTTCCCTCAAAAGGTGATACTTCCTTTCAATGTGTTTACCTCTCTTATGACTTCTTGGTTCTTTCGAATTAGCCACTGCACCACTGTTGTCACAGTGTATAGTGATCTGCTTATTCGCACTAGGAACCACTTCTAAGTCAATCAAGAATTGGCGGAGCCAAACAGCCTCTTTGGCAGCTTCGCATGCAACAACATACTCAGCTTCCATGGTGGAATCAGCAATACAAGATTGCTTGATACTCCTCCATATGACTACTCCTCCTTTAATGGTAAACACAGATCCTGATGTGGATTTTCTGGAGTCAGAATCCGACTGGAAATCAGAATCTGTATACCCAACGGGAATTAAATCCCCTCAAGAGTATACAAGCATATAATCTCTAGTTCTCTTGAGATACTTGAAAATATGCTTGACTGCCGTCCAATGATCAGGACCAGGTTTCTATTGAAACCTTCTAACTATGCCAACAGCAAAACAAATATCTGGTCTAGTATTGAGCATTGCCTACATGAGACTTCCAACTGCCGAGGCATATGAAACTCTACTCATGAATTGCTTTTCATGCACATTCTTAGGTGCTTGACCCTTAGAAAGTTTGATTCCATGTCTAAAAGGTAACATACCTTTCTTGGAATCTTGCATGGTGAATCTAGACAAGATTTTATCAATGTATGAAGCTTGGGATAATGCAATCGTTCTATTCTTTCTATCCCTTATTACTTGGATACCAAGAATATAACTTGCTTCTCCTAAGTCCTTAATATCAAATTGTTTTGCTAACCATTCTTTCACTGATGTCAATACACCTACATCGTTTCCAATGAGTAGTATATCATCAACATAAAGAATGAGGGAAACCAACTTGTCACCTTTGATCCTCTTGTATACACAAGGTTCGTCAGGGTTTTGAATAAATCTAAAACTCTTTACAGCTTGATCGAACCTTATGTTCCAGGATCTGGATGCTTGCTTTAGTCCATATATGGACTTTTGCAACTTGCATACTCTTTCTTCTTGGCCTTTTTCAATGAATCCCTCTGGTTGCATCATGTAGATGCTCTCGTCAAGACTTCCATTAAGGAAAGTTGTCTTGACGTCCATTTTCCAAATCTCTAGGTCTAGAGATGCTGCAATGGATAAGAGTATCCTAATGGATTTAAGCATGGCCACAGATGAGAAGGTTTCCTTGTAATCGATACCTTCTTTTTGTGTATAACCTTTAGCTACTAGTCTAGCTTTAAAGGTTTCCACCTTACCATCCATACCTCTTTTCCTCTTGTATACCCACTTGCACCCAATGGGTTTTATCCCTTTAGGCAAGTCTACAAGGGACCAGACTTTGTTATTGAACATCGATTCAATCTCGGATTGCATAGCCTTTTGCCAATGACGACAATCAACATCCTCCATAGCTTCCTTGTACGTGTAGGGATTATCGTCGTCCGGGAGATTCTCAACAAATTCTCCTAGACCGATATATCTTTCGGGTTGTGTTCTAACCTTCCCACTACGACGAGGAATGGTAGGTTGTTGATCTTGTGTTGGAGTGGAACTTACAATTGGGCTGGGTTATGAAACCTCTTGTGGAATTGTATCTCCTGACATCTCATTCAGGACAATTCTACTTTTGGGCACAAAATTATTCATATAGTCCTTTTTTAGAAATGAAGCATTTGTTGAAACAAATACTTTTAGATCAGAAGGACTATAGAAATAATATCCTTTAGTTCCTTTTGGATATCCCACAAATATACATGTTTCCTAACGGGACTCCATCTTTTCTGTCTTTCCTTTCAACACATGTTCAGGACAACCAAATATCCTCATGTGTTGTAAACTAGGCTTTCGCCCAGTCCACAATTCATGTGGGGTTTTAGGGACAGATTTAGATGGTACATCGTTTAGAATATATATTGCTGTTTGTAGAGCATATCCCCAAAAAGAAATAGGAAGTGTTGAATAACTCAACATTGATCTAACCATCTCTAAAAGAGTCCTATTTCTCCTTTCTGCTACCCCATTTTGTTGAGGTGTACCTAGTGCAGAAAGCTGAGAAACTATCCCATTATCAATAAGATATTGCTGAAACTCTCCAGATAGATATTCTCCACCACGATCAGATCTCAAGATTTTTATATGTTTCTCAAGCTGATTTTCTACTTCAGCTTTGATTGCTTTGAACATATCAAATGCATCCGACTTATGTCTCATGAGATACACGTAACCAAATCTTGAGTAATCATCTGTGAAGGTGATGAAGTACTCATATCCACCTCTAGCTTGAATGCTCATAGGACCATATACATCAGTGTGTACTAGTCCTAAACATTCAGTGGCTCTTGCACCTTTGGAATTGAACGGCCTTTTGGTCATTTTACCTTCCAAACAAGATTCACAAGTTGGTAGATCATCGACCTTTAAGTCACTTAAAGGTCCGTTACATACCAATCTTTTAATCCTATTAAGGTTAATGTGACCTAGGCGTAAATGCCAAAGATAGCTTTCATCTTTTGATAATTTTACTCTTTTATGATTAGGTTTCGTTATTTCTGTGTCTAACGAGTGAGAGATATTTCTATGCAAAAAGAATAAACTGTTTTCCAATGTACCTTTGCAAACAACTTTGTCATTCTTACTAATAATAAAAGTTTTATTAAAAGTAACCGAATATCCAAACTTATTTAAACAAGACACTGAAATTAAATTCCTCTTGAATTGAGGTACATAATAAACGTCTATTAAATCTAAATGCCTACTAGAATCTAAAATAACTCTAATATCTCCCACTGCACTTGCAGACACTAACGTTCCGTTGCCCAAGCGCAAATTGACTTCATCTTCATTCAACCTTCTCTTTTCCTGAAACCCCTGCAAGGAATAACAAACATAATTAGTGGCTCCAGAGTCTATGATCCAAGAATCAGTAGAATCTGCCAGAAAACATGTTTCTAGATAATTAACATTACCTTCTTCCTTCTTTTTCTGGGACTTTGGGCAATCTCTTTTCCAATGTCCTGTTTCACCACAAAGGAAGCATTTCCCTTTGATCTTGGTTACTTTCTTGGTTTCCTTCTTGGTAGGCCCAAGTTGCTTTTTCTTCTGTTGTTTCTTGACCTTCTTACGGGTCTTAACAGTAGCAACTTTACCAACCAAATGAATCTCTTGACCTTTGTTTTTCACAAGGATCTTTTCAGCGCTTTGAACATCTTGCATCAGGCCCTGCAAGGTGTATTCCTTTTTGTTCAAGGTGTAGTCCAACTTGAACTGATCAAGGGAATCTGACAGTGAGTTAACTACCATATCAATTTTGGTCTCACCATCATCTCAGCACCATTTAGTTCAGCAATATTGAGATGTGCTATGACTTTCATCATGTGATCTTTCACAGATTGTCCAGGTTTCATCCTAAGATTCATAAAAGCAGTCACTGCCTCTCTCTTAGTCGTCCTAGACCTCATAGCAAACATTTCCTCTAGAGACATCATTATATATGTAGCGGACTCCATTCCTTCATGTTGCTGTTGCAACACGTCGGAGATAGTGGCCATAATGTAACATTTTGCCATATCATCAGAAGTCTTCCACTGCTCATACTCATCTCTTTGCATCACATTAGATTCATTATTAGGAAGAGGTGGTTTAGGAGTGGTCAGAACAAACTTATGTTTTTCACTTTGCAGCAACAACCCAATTTCCCTTTTCCATGTTACGTAGTTATCTCCAGTTAAGGTGTTATCTTTCAGGATGTTCATAAGTGATGAGGTCATGATTTCTGATTAAAACAAAAACATATATAAGTAAATAATCATGATAATAGCACTTTTAAAAATTTATCTTGAATTAAAATAAATAATTCAATCATAAAAATTCAACGGTGATCCAACACCCATAAATATTACGCCTCCTTTGGGAGTTCACACTATTTACTAGTTAGACTAGGTCCCACCTAATTGTTAACATAACAACCAGCGTTTTTAATTTTAGCCTTGTAATTTTTATTAACAAGAACTCTTGGGAGGATATTAATAAAATTACATTGAGTGTGTTACCAAGATATCGACCCTCAATTTTCTCTCACGAAAATCCCTCATTGGGGAGTAGATTTCGTTTAAGTCAATTGTCTAGTCTATCCTTGTAAGGAAGTATATTGTTAAATTCCATTTATGGACGCCCCTTTGGGGGATTACCAAAAATAATAAAACTCAACCAATCTTGGAGGCCATAGGCGTTCTTGCACACCTTCTCCCACTCAATTATTTAAGGCGTGTGATTAAATCCCAAAGAATGATTTTTACCAAGTTATCTAGATGCCAATTAGATACCTAAATCATTCAATGCATGTTCATACCAAAAGAGGTATATGAGTGGCACTTCTATTCTAATATGTCATGTTATCATACAACAACAAATATTGTAATATTTAAGCAAAAATTAAATAGCAACAATTTTGGCATATCCTAGAAAAGCAAGTAAATTACAATTGTTAGGAATACAAGATCTTCAGGTGGCCATCAACCATACGCTCATCCCTCGGCCTCCTCCCATGGACGTGCACAGCCCACAACCCCACAAAGGGGCTGCCTTGCGCAGCCCATAAGGCCACACAAGGCTGCCGTGCGCAGCCCGCCAAGGATTGGGCTTGCCATGCGCAGCCCAATCCAGCCCTAGGGTGCGCACGGTGCTCGTTCTCGGTTTCGGTTGCTTCGTTTTTCTTCGTGTCTTCAAATTTTAAATACCCGAATACATTACATCATATTACGAATAAATTACTGCAACAAATTTTTTTTTTTTTACTGCAGTAAGATTTACAAAAAAAATACTGCACTTGATTACAAAAAAAAAATACTGCACTTATTTTACATACAAAAAAAATAAAACCCTAGCAACTACCAAGAAGGAATTATGGCGATAATAGACCACCCTTCTTGTTACAAATCCGAAACAATAATTACATTGAAATTCTAGGACCAAAATCAAGCAATAACAATTCACTTTATAAAACATATATAAATCCATACATTCAATATGTAATTATATATGCGAATACCTAGAGTGCCATCACTTTCTAAAACATGTATAATCACAATAAAAAAGAAATAGATTCACGTATATATACGTTAATTAATTAAAAGGTACATCCAAGGCTCTGATACCAATTGTAGGGAAAAATCGATATAAAACGCAGCGGAAGAAACGAAAAATAGATTTCGTATCGTTTTAAAATTTTTCTCAAAGTTGAACCTTAACCTATTAATTAATTAAACTCAAATATATACGGTTAGAGTTAAATACATCTTGACGCATGATCCGATTGACTTACGTCGATTGGTAATCCGTAACATCTTTTTCGATGCCTGTGAACAGTACCCGCGTGAACAGTACCCCCCCCCCCCCCCCCCCCCCCGTGAACAGTGATCGTGAACAGTATCGCGAGATCTTCCAATCCGAACACGTACGTGAATCACCTAGGAGCGTGGTCTCCCTTTTTCTTTGAATTGCAAACCTGAGAATGGATGAACAAAGTTTTCTTTTTCTTTTGTTAGTCACAAAACAATCAAAAGAAGACAAAAATTATTCCGGTCACTTTTGAGTTCTCAATCTAATGATCGAAACTCGCGTGAACCTAATTAGATGTTGTACACACAAGCTTATTGATGAACAAGCAATCAGTGTACTATCAAAGAATAATGTCTTCTCTCTTTTATGTTTAGTAGAATAAAAATTATCCTTTTCTATGAATTGAGAAGGAGAAGAAAAATTGAATCATTCAATCAACTATCGTGGCCGAATTCTATATGTGGTATTATATAGGTGGCCGAAATTTTGCTTCCTCTTCTATTTAGGATTGCCGAAATCTTCCCCTAAATGGACTAGGGTTGCTGCAAATCACATACCAAAACGAGTTTGTGTTGCACCCTAATTTCCATCAACCTTTAGACTTCAAAACCTAATCCAACTCATAGATATTTTTATTCTTTTATTGACTAAATAAAAAGACTTCTTATTTGATTAAATAAATAAAATTAATTATTTATTTTCTTATCAAACAAGTCTTTTACTTTTAATATACTACTTCCAATAGTATAACTTTAGGAAATATATTTCCTGATCAGAAAAAGATTTGTTTCTTAATTAAACAATTAATTAATAAATTAACTAATTCTTATTTAATTAAAACAATGAAACAAAATAATATATTAGGTTAATATATACACCTTGCCGCCCCACTTATATAAATGGGCCATATATTATTTTCTTATTTCATTTAATCCATTGGACTTTAAATAAAAGCCCACATGTGAACCAGACCCATTCTTACTAAAAGAAACAAGCCCACATGTCTCCTTTTAATATATTAATTTAATAGTGCAGCCCATTAATTAAATAATAGACATATTATATTCTTGATATATTAAAAACAATTCTAGATGGACCCTTAAATCGGCCCGGTAGAATATATCAAGTGATCCATGCAAATACGTGTGGATTGGGGATCTTGGCGGGCTATCTAAATTTAAGCTTCAATAGACACAACCTAATCAAAATCAACAAATGATTCACTTAGGTCCAATCTATTAATTTTAACTCATTTCACTAAAGAGCTAAAATTGAACTCTTAAATAAAGATAGAATAGGGATATGTTTCTCATTCATAGCCTAGACAATCTTATAGGAGATGGTGTATCCTCGTGAATAATATCAGTAATCGCCAAGAGCTCATAGACCGCCTATAGCTCTCCAAGTTACCATATTTCCTCATATGACAACATTTCGAACTTGGATACTTTGACTTGTCCAGAAGCCATGTTTTCAATAATCATTATTGAAAACTCAACGTTGAGATTTAATATCCAATACCTCAAAACATCCATATGATGATATTATACTCTCATTTAATAAATGGAGCCATGATGTCCATATCTATAAATGAAGTCCTCTATCGATTAACAAATGTATACCACCAAACTATCGAGGATAGACTATGCTATATAATCATACTCATTGATAGCTCTAATGATAACACTTGCAACCGTAAGTCCATCATTTATCTCAGGATTAAGATAGACTCTCCAATTGTCCTCTTTAATGAAAAGACTTATATCTAGTGACGGTTCTAGATAAAGTATTTCATTGTGATCCAGTTCAATGCACCTAGTGCACTAGATTCTTTTACTCGAAAACCTTTCGATGATTTTAGACTCATCATATTCATTTGATCTCACTCAAATGCCAGTAAAAGAATTCTACAACTTTAACAAGATAGAGGTGCCCAACCTTTGACTTAAGTTGTGAACGTTATTCAACACTAACTAAAGAATTGTGTCTACCTCATACATATCCGGATGTATGAACAATTCTTCATGTCTCATAGTCTTTTGACCTTATGATTATTTACCTTGACAATTATAATAATAAATGCTATAAGTAATTGTAAGAATCAGAATTCACTTTATTAATATGAGAAGATTGTCAATTACAATATTACACTCTTGCCATTGAGCATAATCCTAACACTTCCTTCCTTTATCACCTCGGGTCCTGGGGAGTCTTCCAGCAAAGTGATGTCTTCTCGATCCGAGGAGGACCAATCGGGAGCCGGTGAAGAGGTTAGGAGCCCATCTGAGGATCCCCCTTCAATAGAGATGGAGGTTGACCGGAGCCAGATGGGGTCCTTGGCTGCCCTTCTTGACGCGGCTGTCCCTCCTGAGGTTATGGACGTGATTAATGAAGTTTTGGGGGAAGATCCAGCTGATCATCCGATGGAGCCTCTAGACGGAAGAGCGGTCGGTGAGGGTAACCCAGATGGACAGCTACCTATAGAGGGGGTTGATGCCGAGGATCAGCAGGAAGGAGGAGGGCCAGCGGAGGGGAGCCATGAGAGTCCCAAAGCTTGAAGCGGATGACTAGTTTTTGATTGCCCGGAAAAGGGGGTGGGCACCCTGTTTTTCCATTATCAAATTTTCATTTTTCTTCTTCTTTTTGTGGCCCAAGTTCGGGGGTTGGGCTCCTCATTTGGATGTAGCATTATCGGGGGATAGGCTCCCCTTGTCCTTAATGATAAATCGAAGTGCGCTTTTGAGAACTTTTATTTTGTTTCTGGTCTTGAATGGTATCCAGAGTAGATCCTGCACACGAAAGCAAACATTATACATATATATATATATATATATTATGGGGAGATAACCCAACCAAGACATCAGGAGGGCTACTTAGCTATTTCATAGTCTTTGAGATCTGGAGAGCAACTATGCTCTTACACTCAGATCCTTCTTGGGGGTGGTAGCCCAACCAAGGCATTAGGAGGGCTATCGAGCTATTTCCTGGTCTCGAGATCTGGAGGGCAACTATGCTCTTACACTCAGATCCTTTCGAGATCTGGAGGGCAACTATGCTCTTACACTCAGATCCTTCTTGGGGGTGGTATCCCGACCAAGGCATCAGGAGGGCTATCGAGCTATTTCCTGGTCTCGAGATCTGAAGGGCAACTATGCTCTTACACTTAGATCCTTCTTGGGGGTGGTAGCCCGACCAAGGCATCAGGAGGGCTATCGAGCTATTTCCTGGTCTCGAGATCTGGAGGGCAACTATGCGCTTAAACTCAGATCCTTCTTGGGGGTGGTAGCCCGACCAAGGCATCAGGAGGGCTATCGAGCTATTTCCTGGTCTCGAGATCTGGAGGGCAACTATGCTCTTACACTTAGATCCTTCTTGGGGGTGGTAGCCCGACCAAGGCATCAAGAGGGCTATCGAGCTATTTCCTGGTCTCGAGATCTGGAGGGCAACTATGCGCTTACACTCAGATCCTTCTTGGGGGTGGTAGCCCGACCAAGGCATCAGGAGGGCTATCTAGCTATTTCTTGGTCTCGAGATCTGGAGGCAACTATGCTCTTACACTTAGATCCTTCTTGGGGGTGGTAGCCCGACCAAGGCATCAGGAGGGCTATCGAGCTATTTCCTGGTCTCGAGATCTGGAGGACAACTATGCTCTTACACTCAGATCCTTCTTGGGGGTGGTAGCCCGACCAAGGCATCAGGAGGGCTATCGAGCTATTTCCTGGTCTCGAGATCTGGAGGGCAACTATACTCTTACACTCAGATCCTTCTTGGGGGTGGTAGCCCGACCAAGGCATCAGGAGGGCTATCGAGCTATTTCCTGGTCTCGAGATCTGGAGGGCAACTATGCTCTTACACTCAGATCATTCTTGGGGGTGGTAGCCCAACCAAGGCATTAGGAGGGCTATCGAGCTATTTCCTGGTCTCGAGATCTGGAGGGCAACTATGCTTTTACACTCAGATCCTTCTTGGGGGTGGTAGCCCGACCAAGGCATCAGGAGGGCTATCGAGCTATTTCCTGGTCTCGAGAGGTTCATGTCGAATTTCCATACAAGGGTATAGTTACTAATGTTGAACATAGTTGGAGACAAAGATGGAAGAGAAAAGGAAAATGACTTTATTGATGATTGAGATGTAGTACATCTTTATTCGGACCTGTAATGAAAACTAAGTGGGGGTAGTATGCTTGAGAACTCCTTTCAAGGGTAGAATTTCTTCAAATGATCTGCATTCCAAGTGTGGTTGATGGATCGTCCGTTCATGTCTTCGAGTTTATAAGCTCCATTGCGAACAACTAACTTTATCAAATATGGCCCTTCCCAATTTGGACTTAAGACTCCATCCGACCTTTTCCGAGTGTTCAGTGTCACTTTCCTAAGTACCAGATCCTCTTCCTTGAATCTGGGCTTTAACCTTTTGGTTGAAGTATCTAGCGATCTTGCTCTGGTAGATCGCTACTTTCTCTACCACCCGATCTTGCTTTTCTTCTAAGAGGTCTAGACTAGCCCGGAGCTTGACTTCGTTACTTTCGGGCTCAAAGTGATGTACCCTGAAGGAGGTTAATTTATGCTTGATGGGGAGGACTGCTTCAACCCTGAAATTCAGGGAGTAAGGTGTCTCTCCGGTAGCTGTTCTTTTTGTAATCCGGTATGCCCAGAGGACTTCTGGTAGCTCTTCGGCCCATTTACCTTTCTTCTGCTGAAGCTTCTTTTTCAGAAGTTTCTTGATTGTCTTGTTGCTGGATTCTACCAGCCAGTTAGTTTGGGGATGAGCCACTGAAGCGAGCCTGAGGTCGATCCCCAATCCCTTGCAGAAGTCTTTGAATCGGGCGTTGTCGAATTGCTTTCCTAGGTCGGCTATAATGATGAGAGGGGTCCCGAACCTGCATACCACTTTAGTCTTGATGAACTTGGTTGTATTCTTTTCTGATATTCGAGAAAGAGGTCCTGCCTCGACCCATCTTGTGAAGTAGTCGATAGCCACGATAGCATGTTTCATCTATCCAGGAGCGGTAGGAAGTGGCCCAATTAGGTCGATTCCCCACATGGCAAAGGGATAAGGTGAACTGAGGGACAACAGTCGCTCGGGTGGCTGGTGGTTCAGGTTTGAAGTTCTTTGACAAGGTTCGCAGGATTGCACAAAACTTTTTGCATCTTGATGGATGGTCGGCCAATAGTACCCCATGCGAAGCACCTGATAGGCTAGAGCTTCCCCACCTATGTGGTTCCCAAAGTCCCCATAGTGGACCTCTCTCAAAGCCCACTTAGCATCATCGGGATGCAAGCACCTAAGTAAGGGGAGGGATCTGCCCCTCCTGTAGAGGTATCCGTCCACCATACAGTATCGAACTAAGAGTCTCTTAATTCTTCGGGCTTGGTTGGGCTCTTCAGGAAGCTCTCCTTCAAGGAGGTAGGCGACAATTGGGTCCATCCAGCAAGGCAGGCGATCCAGGGAACAAATTTCTCCATTTGCTGCTATGCTTGGCTGGGTGATAACTTGGAGGGGAATTCCCCTTGGTAGGGACCGGCCTCCGTTTGCTGCTATTTTAGCCAGAACATCTGCGCGATGGTTTTGGTGTCGAGGCACCTGATCGATCTTGAGTCCCTTAAATTTGCCTTTTAGCAGCTGAGCTAGATTTATGTAGGCAACCATATTATCTCCCTTTGCCTAGTAGACCCCAGTTATCTGGTTTACAACAAGCAACGAATCGCTCTTGATCTGCAGGTAGTCGGCCTTTAGTTCAATGGCCACCTTCATCTTGGCTAGGAGAGCTTCATATTCCACTTCATTGTTGGTAGCTTTAAACTCGAATCTGAAACAGTGACAGAATTCAGTCCCCTCCGGATCTATCAAAACTATGCCAGCTCCTCCCCCGGCTCGTCCTGATGCTCCATCTGAAAAAAGGATCCATGGCTTGCAGCCTTCCGGCCAATTTTCAACCTCGGATATCTTCTCAGGGACCTCATATTATACTGAGAGGTCATCTGGATCTGGGATCGCTGAGAATTCTGCCACGAAGTCGGCCAAAGCCTATGCCTTAATCGTAGTCCGGGGCTTATATTTTAGGACGAACTGAGTGAGCTCTAGTGCCCATAAAACTAGCCTTCCTGACACGTCTGGCCTTTGCAAGAATTGGCGGAGGGGTTGGTCTGTCACCACTGCTATTGTGTGAGCTTGAAAATAGGGACGGAGTTTCCTCGCTGAGATCACCAGAGCATAAGCGAGATTCTCTAGGAGAATGTAATTCCTTTCTGATTTGGTCAAAGCATGACTCACATAGTATATGGGTCTTTGAAAACTGTCGCTACAATCTTTGGCCAAAGCCCCGCTTACTGAGGTTTCTGATACAGCCAGGTAGATCTGCAACTCGTCTCCGACAACCGGCTTGACTAACAAAGGGGGGCTTGTTAGGTACTCTTTCAAAGCTTGAAACGCCTGCTCGCTTTCCTGGCTCCATTTCATGTTCTTCCCTTGTTTGATAGCCTTGAAGAACGTGAGACATTTATCGGTGGAGCGAGAGATAAACCTGTTGAGTGCCGCCACCCGTCCAGTCAAAATTTGTACTTGCTTGAGCGAGGTCGGGGATTCCAGGTCCAAGATAGCTTTGATTTTTTTTTAGATTGGCTTCTATACCTCTTTCATGAACCATGAAGCCCATAAACTTCCCTGCCATTACCCCAAAGGCACATTTGGAGGGGTTCAAACGCATCTGGTTTTCCCTCAGTATGAGGAAGGTTTTACGAAGGTCTTCCTGATGTCCCCTTGTGGTTGGGAATTTCATGATCATGTCATCGATATACACTTCCATCGTCCTTCCTATCTCGGGCTTGAACAATTTGTTAACCAGCCGCTTGTATGTGGCCCCTGCATTCTTCAGACCAAACGGCATCACCTTGTAGCAGTATAAGCCCTGCCCAGTAATGAAACTGGTTTTATCTTGGTCAGTCGGGTGTATTTTAATTTGGTTGTATCCTAAGAATGTGTCCATAAAACTCAAAAGTTTATTTCCGGATGTGGAGTCAACCAGCTGGTCGATCTTTGGTAAAGGAAAACTGTCTTTCGGACAAGCCCAGTTGAGGTAGGTGTAGTCGACACACATACGCCATTTCCCATTCGCCTTCGTGACCATGACCACATTGGCTACTCATTCGGGGTAACGTACCTCTCTGACGAACCCTGCTTTGATCAATTTATCAACCTCTTCCTGCACCGCCGCGTTCCTATCAGCGTTGAAGTGACGCCTCTTCTGCTTGACGGGCTGGACTGTTGGATCTACTGCTAGCCGGTGGGTGGCCAACGATGCCGGAATTCCAGGCATTTCATCATGGTTCCTGACAGAGCGTTTTTCTCTTATAGTCGTTTTAAAAAGATCAGTCCGTCAACAATATTTGATAAAACCTCACAAGCCTAATTTAGTTTGAAAACATAGATATAGTGGCAAGTAGGGTGTCGTCCACAGGGAGCGGAGCTAGCTAAATTAGTTATTGCTAAAGTAATGATATGTATATATATAATAGCTAAACATGAGTTGGTGAAAATGGTGGTGGTGAATTATACTAAAAATAACACTAAATTAATTATGCAAATTAATGAAGGGGGAAATGGAATGAGGGATATATAGAGATGATGGAAACTAAGGAGTTAATGGATACGAAAGTAAATACTCGGCAATGCAACAAACTTGTCAATAGCACAGCTATTCAAGGTAACCGACCTAGGATGTATAGAGTCGGTTATTTATCTCTAGAAGGTGGCTAACCTAGGATGTATAGTGCAGACCACCTATTAGGGATTAATCCATGTAAACTACCAACCTAGGATGTATATAGTTGGTTGTTTATCGGATTCTAGAAATGAAGCTCGTCTACCTAACAATGACTCAACCGATTACAAATAGTCACCCTAGGATGTATAGTGATGACTTCTAACTCTCTCACGGATTCCAACCTACGATGTATAGTGCCGGAAAACACGATCGATGTTAGATTAAAACCGCGGTTCCGGAGTCGGAATTCATGACTTTCCGTCTATTCTTTAGAGCATTAAAAGACTAAATAGGATGTATATCTAGATGCAATACTCATACATAATACAAAGATATCTTGCAAAGAGGATGTATCTACACAAGAAATCAATGAAAAACATTCACAAAAAATAGATCAATGGAAGATAGACATGAATATCAATATAATATCAAGTTTATGTACAAGCCCAATATTTAACTAACTACTCCATCAACCCTTTAAAGGGGATTTAGCTACTCATTACAACTAGAAAACCAAGAGAAAGGAGAAAGAAATAACCCTTGGAGAACATCTCCTTCCTTGAAGTGGCTCCAATCTCCTAACTTCCTTGAAGTTGAGTAGAGAATGTAAGGATGAGAGAAAGAGAGAGAAACTAGATCTAAGAATGCTTAATCTCTGCTAAACGGAGTCAAAAGCTCCTTAAAATGTTTCTATACTTTTCTATTTATACTAGATACAAAAATAGGTCACTTAAGCTTTGAAAATCGGACTGGCGCGCTCGGAGTGTGGGTGGAGTGCGGGTGAATTACCCGGTACTATACCCGCACTGTATGGGTTGTCTGCAACTTCAGTTCTCGGATCAGGGCATTAGTGCGGGTGGAGTGCGGTTGAATCGCCCGTACTTGACCCGCACTTGGAATCGCACTTTGATCGCACTTGAATCGCACTTCCCTGTCAGGTGTAAAATCTACCTTCTGTTCTTGGTGCAAGTGCGGGTGGAGTGCGGTTTGATGACCCGCATAGTACCCACACTCTAATGTCAGGTACAATTCTGCTCTTCTGTCTTTGGTACAAGTGCGGGTGGAGTGCGGTTTGATGACCCGCACAGTACCCGCACTCTAACGTCAGGTGCAATTCTGCTCTTCTGTTCTTGGTGCAAGTGCGGGTGGAGTGCGGTTTGATGACCCGCACAGTACCCGCACTCTAATATCAGGTGCCTCTTCAACTTCTCTGGTTTGGCATTAGTGCGGGTAGAGTGCGGTTGGATGACCCGCACAGTACCCGCACTTTATCGTCAGGTGCAACATCAGCTTCTCTGGTTTGGCAATTGTGCAGGTGGAGTGCGGTTGGATGACCCGTACTGTACCCGCACTTTATCTCTATACTTGCATTCTACCCCCGCTATACACATGAGTGCGGCTGGAGTGCGGCTGGAGTGCGGTTTCGACCTGCACTGGACCTGTACTGGACCCTCACTGTAGAGCTGTTTATGTTCCTTTGCCTTTGCTTTCGCCCCTTTTCTGCTGGAATCACCACAATATGCTTCCAAGCCTGTCTCTACATCATTTCCTACAAATAAGCACAAAACAACCCATAAGAGATACAAAAACGCACGAAAACAGAACAAAAGGTAAGGATCTGAGGGCCTAAATATACAACATATTTGGCCCGATCAAACACCCCCAAACCAACCTTTTGCTCGTCCTCGAGCAAATCTAATCGAAACAGTAAGACGCCAACTGAATTTAATTTCTATATACCTAAACAATATCTCAACAATGCCGCAAGTCCCATGTGTGATATGATGCAAATAGGTGTGATAGAGAGAAGAAAAACATATGCACAAGATCAAGAGCAATTTAGAGGTACCCAAGGGAGGCTCGTACGAACACGAATCCCACACCTAAAGGCATTCATGAATTTAGGACCACTTACTCCCATACCTTGAGCATAATTCGCTTTAATTCTAAAGCTCCCATGGATTCTCTCTTTTCTTTCCTCGAGAGTCCTAAGTTCCACACAACAAGTATGCAAAGAAGATTCTGCATAAGATTTAAGCAATGAACTATCCTAGGAACGAGTCACCATGCCATGGATGTGAAAGATTGTGCTTCAACCGACATTCCCAAACTAGACTTACATGGATCAAAAAGGGCTTTTCAACCGGTTATAGTGTGGCTGTGGGGTTGAATGAGTTTACACAAAAATATAGACATTTGGAGTTCAAAACTCACCAATCATGCTAGAATACATCCCTACTACCACACCATGTTCTTTTCTCGCTTAAATGCAACCCTCTAGGAAACCATTTAACCCACATTTGTGCCTTCAACATTGCATTTCGTTTGAGCGATTTTAGCATAAAACACTCCCATTATGGCACTTCAAGTACAATCTTTCCTTTAAATTTTTTTTTCTTTTAACAATTTCCCAATCACAATGTTGTACTCCATTTGGGTTGTTACAATTTCCCTTTCTTAGGCATTTAGGGCACATAACTAAGGTTCTTACCCCTTTCCTTGCCTATTTTCAACAATTATTTCATTTTACCCGTTAGGACCATTTTAACCCTTTTCATCACTACCATTTCCCATCCTAACATGATTAGTACAAGGGTAGGCATGTGTTTAGGCTATTGGGTATATGGTTGAATGTGGTACCAAATGAAAGGGTAAGTGTTTGGCTTCAAATTGGCTTTGGAGCACACAATATGGTAAGTGGTGTTTAGGCTATAGAGGTAATTCAATACACATACATTCCCTAATATCACTTCCACAACCATCTAAAAAGGGAATGAAAGCATCCATCACGCAATTCACAAAATGATGCAAGTCCTATGGCACATGACATACATGACGAGAGGCGTGTTTAAGAATAATCAATAATACACTCAGAAAACGCACTTTCATGCTTATGTTTGTGATCTCACGGGTATCTCCACTATTAGAACAAGACATGGGAACACTGAGTCCTCAATACTTAACACCACGGGTGGGACGAACCCATGATGGTGCAAGCTAACCCTCAAGTGGCACCAAACTATATCACAAGGTCAGAGCGCATATAAGGAACTCGTCAAAAGCACACTCTAGAGGCATCATACCCATACTGGATTACAGTTTGAAACAAATGGACAAGCGACAAAATTGAAAAATTGGACACTAAACTGTACAAGGCGGAGACGTGATGCACCCCCAAACCAAAACTCAACAATGTCCTCATTGTTGGAAAGAACAAGCATAATCGCAATAAATGGCGGGATGAGGGATCACACCCCCAAACCGAATCTAGACATACATTAAACCATGCTCATTCATAATAACAAAAACTAAATCGCATTCTTTGAAAACTTAAGTACAAAACCGAAGGTAGAAAACTCCCTTTAGAAGGAAGATCGTTCGATGTCCATGCGTGTTGTTGTGTGATTCCCAAAAGATGCACAACCTAGCTTAAAACCACACAACAACTCTACCAAACGAATATTAAATGCGAAAAGAAAAGAAAAATAAGTCTAAACCATTTAAAAGAAAATACAAATACAAATACAAGAAATAAAAGTCCCAAAATAATAACAACAAAGAAAAAGAATGGATGGTCAATCGTCGTCGGAAAACTCCCTCTCCGGTTCACTGGCGATCCCTTTTCCCTTGGGGTCGATCTCTGATCTGATTTGCTCTTCATGCTCCCTCCTGGATCTCTTCATTGCAGCCCAGAGCTCTCCCCCATATGGGTCAACGGCTGGCCCCCCTGAAAGAGGTGAGAAAGCAGCTGGCCTCTTCTTCTTCTGTGGATAACTTGGAAGACTGAGTGCCTCCCTCATGTCCGTGAGGTTGCCCCAAATATCCGTAAAATACTCATTGGCTTCAGCCCTACTCTCAGTAATCTGCCTCCTATTTTTGGCGACCTTGGTCCTGAGGTTCTCCAATCCTGTAAGCAAAGTCTGCCAAGGAACCTCTCCAAACGTCTCCTGCATGGGTGGGGAACCAGTGGGCCTATAATCACCATATTCGAGGTAAACCGGCTCCACATCTGGTTGTTCCGGGATGTCTTCAGCCTGTCTGCTCGTGCTGCCCCCTCGATTAGGTTTCCTCCTGCCTGTTCGGACCCTGACACCAGAGGGGTCCCGCTCTCTGACCTGGTCATTCCATGTAAAACCCCCAACTGGCCCCAAACCGCATTCGAAAGAGTCGGATCCAAAATCTACTCTGGCAGTTCTGTAGAATACGGTGATGAGGCTATGGAAGATGAGTGGCTGCTTGTCCACCCTGACCCCTCCCAACTCGAGTATCTCTCTCTTGATTAGAAAGCCTATGTCGATCAACTGATTCTGCAGTATACAGTACAGGATCATTGCTACATTGAAGTTCACTGAAGTTCTGTGCTTTCTGGGGATCAAGGAATGGGAGATGAATACATGCCAGAAACCCAACTCACTCCTTAAGTTGGTGTGCTTCATGCGGTGATCAGGGGCCACCCAAAAATCCATTGGACGGATCACTAACTGATTTGCAAAATCCACATTTTGGGTCATGAAAAATTCACTCCAAGTCACCCCCTGCTTTAGACGTCCGACTGCTTCGGGATCAACTGGAAGCTCAGTCCTATAGTACCTGTTAATGTTCGCTATAGTCATCCGAACTTCTACCCCGCAGACCAGAACCGAAGAAGTGCGCTGAAATGTTTCAGGCACCATTCCAGCAAAGAATTCTTCGACCACACGTCGACAATACATCGGGGGGGCTAACAAAGGTTTCCCATCCCCTTGTTTCAACCATTAGAGGAATCGGGGTGCCCTTCAACTCTTCAACTGCTATCCCCCTCTCCACCACTATGTCACGCTCCCTGAAATATTCTAAACGGTCCTCGAAATCTGGGTGTCTCATGCATGGCGGTGGAACTTGGGGTCCTCTCCGCGGTCTTTGTTCGGAACCCTGACTAGCTTGCCTAGCTGATTTCCTAGTTCTTCCTGACATCTGCACAATAAACAACAATTTTAAGGCAATATTCGGATCAAAGAACCATGAGGTTATGATGAAGGAATTTGAAAGGACAAAAATGCTGTCAGGAGGATAAAGTGCGGGTGAATGACCTGCACTGTGACCGCACTCTAACTCGTTACCAGATACCAGCACAGGCAGAATTTCAATTCATGCATACATTTCATAATCTCAGCACATCATCGACCGAATTAACCCCATTATAATTCTAACTCATTTATAGGCTTCCATTCAACCATATAAACCCAAATTCATAGTTTGAATACCTAAATGCAATAGAAAATCAATGTAACCATGAACACATACATGCATAATTAGATAACACCCATTATTCCATCCTCTTAGATATTAGCAAAGGCAAAAACAAAAGTTCAAAACCCTAACTAATGAAGTTCATGCATAAGAGGAAAAAGAATTTTGATAAAGAGGGTTAGGGTTTGGATTAGAGAGATATGTAATGAAATTAGAGTAAGAATCCACACCTTGGTTGCCGAAAAATCGAAAACGTGGCACACACGGAATACCTTTCAGTTGAGAAGAGGGAAAAATTTGAAGTTTGCTGTGTTGTTTTGTTTTTTGTGGCAAGTGGAGCCCTAGAGAACGACATGCAGTATATATACTGTACGACCAAAGTGCGGGTGGAGTGCGGGTGACTGACCCGCACTTTACCCGCACTTTATTACCTGATGCTTTCGGAGTGCGGGACTAGTGCGGGTGACTGACCCGCACTATAACCGCACTGTTCCCCTGGACAGACTCCTTGGTTCTGCCTTGCAACGGAATGGGGAACACATTCAACTTGGCCACCCAAACCGGTGCCAAATGCCTATGCACTGCATCTCTCCCCACTTCCCTCATTTGTCCGACTTGGTCCTTTCGAACCCATATTTGTTTAACCCTTTGTGGGTTCATCCTAGATCCAACTCTACTTGTTTTGAACCGTTGGAAACTAAAGCAATAAGCTTTAGTGTGCCCTTTTTTGGCACAAAAGTAACAAGTAATAGGACGGTTAGGGAAACTCCCTGTTCGATTGTTGGCGTGGGCCACTTTCTGTTGTCCGAATTTGAGGGATTTGACATTATTTTCTATCACAGCGAGTTGCTCAATCAAATCACACTCCTTGACCTTGGGGCGCTTCAACTCATTATCTTTCGTGCTCAACTGTTCTTGCAATTCCCTTACCGCCCTTGCGGACTCCTCCACACCTAGTTGAAGTTTCCTTGTCCTTCTCCTATAGTCTTCTTCAAACTCTTCGAAGAGCTTTGCCAATGCATCTAAGTTCTTGGAGACTAACTCTTTTTTGGTGGCAAGCTCTACTACTTGCTCTTTTAACCCGTTGTTCACTGTTGAGAGATCATGCAATTTCGTCTTCAACTGTCCATTCTCAGCCTTAAGCAAATAAACCTCCAGTTTGAGCTTTGTGTTGTCTTGCTCAAGCTCACCTAATTGTTCAAAAAGTTCAGTATTTGCTTCTTCCTCTTCGAATTCAAATTCTTGCCTTTCCTTAATGCAGTATTAGTTTCCCAATTCCATCTCCTTAACTCCCTCAAAGGCTTGCACAAGGGTAAGCACCCGGCTTCTTTTCTTTCTGGAATTTGGTGCCTCCAAGACTAAACAATCTCTGACTTGGCTTGTTCCGGGGGATGTTACCTTGAAGTTCACACTCTTACCTCCACAGCTGAAGGAAATGTCCCTAGAACAAATATCAACCACCATACTCGCTATGGCCATGAATGGCCTCCCCAACAGTAGTTTCCAGTCCCTACCACCGGATTCTCCTCGTTTGCAATCCAACACAACAAATTCTACCGGCACCATCAAACCGTGCACATTCACATAAACTTCCTCTACGATACCAACAGGGGTGACGGGAGAATTGTCCGCCATGATGAGAGTCTGGGAGGTGGGCTTGATTGACTGAATCTTCAGATGTTCGTATACCTCTAAAGGCATCATATTGATGCTAGCCCCTATATCAAGGACCGCTCCCATCTTTGATGAATTCTCAATTTGTACCTCTATGACGAAACTCCCGGGGTCCTCAAGTTTAATGGGAGAGTATATGTCACTTCCCCTTTCTTCCTTATCTGTGACCTCTACCATACTTTCCTTGGTTTCATCAATTCCCAACGTGACGACCTCTAACACGTTAACATGTTCATCGGAGTTTGATGCCTTCTCCTTGTTCTTGACCAATGCATCAAAAATCTGTGCCAACTGAGTTTCCATCTTCTTTAGTGACGCCCCATGACTATTTGCTCTCTGATCATTGGATTGCATGTAAGCTGTCATCCGTTGCTCAGAGGCATGCAAAGTGTTCTTGAGGGCTTCCGACCTGATACCAACAGTTTTGATCACTGTGCTCACTATCTCCTCTAGAGATTTGTCCTTTGGTTGGCTAGCGAAAGCGTGGGAATTGAAGTTAGATGGTGGGTTACTACTTGAACTTCCCCATTGATTGGTGTTGTTTGCCCCTCCTTGATTGTATCTATTGTATCCCCTGTTTTGGTACCCTTGGTTGTTGTTTCCACCTTGGAAATTGGTGTTGCCACCTTGGTAAGTTGTTGCTCTTAGGTGGTTATTGTTGGACCAAGACAAGTTTGTGTTCGAATATGGGTCATTCCTTGGCCTTGGAAATTCCCCAATGGCTTGGGCTTGCTCTTCTTGACTGAAATGCCCTTCTCCTCCTTCTATCTCTCCCATGACTTGACTCACTCCTTGGGAGGACCCTGGTTTTCCGGTTATAAGCTCCTTGATTGATTGAAGCTCCTTGTTCATTCTAGACATCTGGATTTGAACTTGGGTATCCTGACCCACTTCTATCCTTCTACCCCTTCTCACATGTGATGTCCTCTGTTGTGAGTTCTGGGCAATCTTCTTCAGAATGTCATAAGCTTCAACTGCCCTTTTGTTTGCTATGGTACCTTCGCATGCATTATCCACTAACATTTTTGTTATCGGTGAAAGTCCACTATAGAAGGAATTAACCTTCTGCTCTGGATGGTATGTATGCGGTGGCATTTGAGCTAACAATAAGTTAAACCTCTCCCATGCCTCATGGAATGGTTCACCGTCCTCTTCGACAAAGGATGCTATCTTCAACCTTAGGTCTTTTGCTTTCTGTGACGGAAAATATTTGTTGAAGAAGACCTTGCAAACCTGACTCCATGTCACCAGTGATCCTGGCCTCAAGTTCATGTACCATGTCATAGCGGCATCTTTCAGACAATACTGGAAACACCTAAGATGAAGCTGCTCCTTTGTCAGTACTGCTTGGCGAGCCATTACCGGGAAGGTTTCTAGGGTGGCCCCATATTGTTTCATAAATTGGAGGCAATCCTCGGTAGTTCGCCCACTAAACGATGGCAGGAGGCTAATATGCATAATTTTCAACTCATACTGCCTTGTTACATCATCCAGTACTATAGCAGTAGGCACATTACCTACACACGGGAGCGTGTACTCACCCATGGTGAGACCTAGTTGTTCATCCCCATGTACACTTCCCTCATTCTCTTGAGCCTGCTGCTCATTCAGATTATGATCGTCCATGTTTCCTTCTAACTGCCCGATTCTTTTACCCAACTGATTGATGTTATCGATAACTGGCAACACTGTTCCTCTAAACGATCTTCTTCTGTGCATATACTTAAAATCCTGAAAATTTACAACAAATAATGCACAACGTAAACGAGGAACAGCTAGGGCAGAGCAGAAATATTACTAAACTAGAAACTTTACTTATGCAAAACTAATTAAACTAAACATGCCGCTCCCCGGCAGCGGCGCTATTTGACATAGCGTTTTTCTCTTATAGTCGTTTTAAAAAGATCAGTCCGTCAACAATATTTGATAAAACCTCACAAGCCTAATTTAGTTCGAAAACATAGATATAGTGGCAAGTAGGGTGTCGTCCACAGGGAGCGGAGCTAGCTAAATTAGTTATTGCTAAAGTAATGATATGTATATATATAATAGCTAAACATGAGTTGGTGAAAATGGTGGTGGTGAATTATACTAAAAATAATACTAAATTAATTATGCAAATTAATGAAGGGGGAAATGGAATGAGGGATATATAGAGATGATGGAAACTAAGGAGTTAATGGATACGAAAGTAAATACTGGGCAATACAACAAACTTGTCAATAGCACGGCTATTCAAGGTAACCGACCTAGGATGTATAGAGTCGGGTATTTATCCCTAGAAGGTGGCCAACCTAGGATGTATAGTGTGGAACACCTATTAGGGATTAATCCATGTAAACTACCAACCTAGGATGTATAGAGTTGGTTGTTTATCGGATTCTAGAAATGAAGCTCGTCTACCTAACAATGACTCAACCGATTACAAATAGTCACCCTAGGATGTATAGTGATGACTTCTAACTCTCTCACGGATTCTGACCTAGGATGTATAGTGCCGAAAAACACGATCGAGGTTAGATTAAAACCGCGGTTCCGGAGTCGGAATTCATGACTTTCCGTCTATTCTTTAGAGCATTAAAAGACTAAATAGGATGTATATCTAGATGCAATACTCATACATAATACAAAGATATCTTGCAAAGAGGATGTATCTATACAAGAAATCAATGATAAGCATTCACAAAAAATAGATCAATGGAAGATAGACATGAATATCAGTATAATATAAAGTTTATGTACAAGCCCAATATTTAACTAACTACTCCATAAACCCCTTAGAGGGGATTTAGCTACTCATTACAACTAGGAAACCAAGAGAAAGGAGAAAGAAATAACCCTTGGAGAACATCTCCTTCCTTGAAGTGGCTCCAATCTCCTAACTTCCTTGAAGTTGAGTAGAGAATGTAAGGATGAGAGAGAGAGACAGAAACTAGATCTAAGAATGCTTAATCTCTGCTAAACGGAGTCAAAAGCTCCTTAAAACGTTTCTATACTTTTCTATTTATACTAGATACAAAAATAGGTCACTTAAGCTTTGAAAATCAGACTGGCGCGCTCGGAGTGCGGGTGGAGTGCGGGTGGAGTGCGGTTGAATCACCCGCACTTGACCCGCACTTGGAATCGCACTTTGATCGCACTTGAATCGTACTTCCCTGTCAGGTGTAAAATCTACCTTCTGTTCTTGGTGCAAGTGCGGCTGGAGTGCAGTTATGACCCGCACTGGACCCGCACTGTAGAGCTGTTTGTGCTCCTTTGCCTTTACTTTCGCCCCTTTTTCTACTGGAATCACCACAATATGCTTCCAAGCCTGTCTCTACATCATTTCCTACAAATAAGCACAAAACAACCCATAAGAGATACAAAAATGCACGAAAACAGAACAAAAGGTAAGGATCTGAGGGCCTAAATATACAACATATTTGACCCGATCAGTTCCAGGCGAAGATGTCACTGAATTCCCTTAGAAGGCCAATCAGTCCTCTTTTTACTTCTGGTTCAAGGGTGGCTCCCACCATGACGACCTTGGAGGGATCGTCATTCCTGACAGATATCTCTTCTAGTTTGTCCACGGGCTGCCCGCTGGCCCATTCCTTACTCCCTTCTTCCTCGTAGGGCATGATAGGTTCATCCTCCGGATGCCTAGGGTGTTCCACGGGCTCCTTCTCCTCCTGGATTATCCGGGATGTATCCATATCTTCCTGGATTAATGTCACTTGCACACACTGCTTCGCTAGGGCTGTAGGATTGGCAGATACTGCGTAGCATTTCCTTGCTGCCTGCTGGTCTCTGCGTACCTCTCCTACTTTGGTTCTAACCGGGAATTTCAAGACATTGTGGTATATGGACAAGACTCCCTTCAAGGAGGACAGGAAAGGTCTCCCTAGGATGGCGTTGTAGGCCGATGGGGTGTCCACCACAACAAAGTCAGTCATTACATTCTGTTGGAGCGGGGTGACCTCGATGATTACTGGGAGGATCATTGACCCCACTAGTATGATCGAGTCCCCAGTGAAACCATGAAGCGGAGTGGTACAGCTGTTGTAACAATGTTGCTTCAGGTTCAATTTTTCCAGGGTATCCTTGAAGAGGATATCTACACTGCTACCTGTATCCACGAGCACACGATGGACCAGACAGTTGGCGATCTGTATCGTGATGACCATAGGATCATCATGAGGTTGCACAGTATTGAAGACATCTGCTTCGGTGAATATGATCTGAGCTGACTGGGAGGGCTCTGTCGGGCTCTGGATGACTTCGAAGATCCCTCGGCTCTCTCCGAGGTAGGGAACCTTTCTTGCATGATTTTTTCGGGAGTTATTGGAAACGCCGGCCAATGTAGGACCTCCGCTGATAGTGTGTATCACCTGGATCTGTTGCATTAAGTCAGCCTGCTCCCCTTTCCTCTTTTCTGCGTCCTCGCAGATTTTAACTTGTACCTCCCTTCCAGTCCTGATATTATCTCTGACCTGTTGTAAGAACTCAATCAGGCATCCTCCCTTTATCAGGGCCTCAATCTGATTGCGCAAGTTATAGCACTCCGAAGTGTTGTTGCCCACGTCTTCGTGAAAGTCGCAGTACTTGTACCGGTTTCTCCTGTCAGCTGGGGCCTTCATGGGAGCAGGCTTTTGGAGCAACCCTTTATTCCGTATGGCAAGGTAGACTGTTTCCCTGGAAGCATTCAAAAGGGTGTAGTAGTCATACCCTTTTTCCCTTTGTATTACTGGAGCCACGGTCTTGGGAGGCGGCGAAGCCCGGGGAGGGGTTCGTTTTGCTGGATATCTTTCTTGCCTATGCGGAGGAGCAGGGAGGCGATAGGTCGACCTGTTGGGAGGTTTATTCTGAGCTTTCTGCACTGGCTCAAATTTGGGGGCTTCTTTCTTCAGACGTTTTGCCGTTCTCATGTCGTCATGTTCTATCTTGACCTTGAGTTGTTCATCGATCTCGACCTGCTCCAGAGCCCGGTCATAGGCCTCCTGGTAAGTCTCGGGAGGTCTCTTGGTGAAAGAACAGAAAAGCTTTCCTGCACAGAGGTTTCGCCTGAAGTTGGCGAGGGTTTTTTTTTCAGTGAAAACTCCCATTTGTATGACCTCCTTGTGAAATCGCTCCACATATGATCGAAGAGTTTCACTCCGTTCATGGATCACATATTGGAGGTGTATGGGATCTTTCAGGCGAGGTTTAACTCCTTGGAATTGTGAGCAAAAATCGGTTGATAATTTTGTGAAAGAATCCACGCTTCCAACGGGTAGTTTCCTGAACCAGGTTTTAGCGTAGTCGGTCAAGGTCGTTGGGAACATTCTGCACATAGCTGCTCTGGTAGTGTTCTGGACCTCCATCTGTTGAACGAAGCTCTCTAGGTGGCTTAGAGGATCTTCTGTTCCAGAGAACTTATCTGCTGGCATTTTGAATTTTTAGGGGAGCTCTGCTTCCAGGATCCTCCTAGTGAAGGGAGCGTTCATCTCGCTCAGGGGGTTCTTTTTGTCCTCCTTACTCTTTCCCTTCCTTATCTGCTGGACCTCTTTTTTGTAGCTTTGCCAGCTGATCCCTCAGTCGCTTGTTCCCAGGTCTCTTCGAGTTAACCTCAGATTCCTCACTGTCCAATCTTTTTGATGAACTGGCAATTTCTATCCGGTCCTCCTCCTGGACATGATCTACTCGGGGAGTTTGTCTACTTTCCTCTTCTAGGGCCCGGGTAGTTCTCCTAGATGTAGTTGGATGAGATAGCCCTCGAGGCATTCGGGTAAAAGCATCCGCGGCAGACTTAACTAGCCGGGGTTGATATTGTGAAAGTCTTCTCGGAGCTGGGGGCATGGGTCCCAGCCTATCCCGGATCGAACGTTGGGGCCCTGATCTATCTCGAGCCGGCTCTGGAGGAGGAGGTCCTAGGCGATCGAAAGCAGGTGGCCTAGCTCCGAGCCTGCTCGGCTCTCCCTGATCATTCAGGTTGGTTGGCTAGATTGTGATGCCTTCAGCAAGGAGGCGGAAGCGGACAGATTCTACTAAGGCCGCCGCTTGTTGGTCGAGTGCTGCCTGGCTCACTATGGGGTGGCCAGTAGCCCGCGTATTGGTTGTCTGGATCGGAGCTTGACTACTATATCCAGACTTTCTCCCCCTTCCTGGGGCTTTTCGGGTTGGCCTCGTCGGAGATTGCTCCGGGACTCTGTGTTGGCCTTGGGAGGAGCGGAGCCTCATAGTTCCTGTAAAACAATGAAAATATAAATGCAAACGATTAGTTAATTTTGTGTATTTCCCACAGACGGCGCCAGAAAGTGTTAACGGAAATTTTGCTCGGGATGAGAAATCTCAGTTAACGCCCTCGAGACCACTACCACGTAGGTGGTGGCCAAAATTCATTGTATATGTAACAGTGATTTATAAAGTGACAAGTAAGCAAGAATGTTTTTATTGAACATGCATGGTATGAAAATACAAAGATTCTTCTCTCTTTTCTCTCAACTCTCTATAGGGAATCGTCGATTGTTAGTCGTATGCCTGTCGAATAGTAGTCTTCTCTTTTTCATTTCTTTTCTTTTCTATTTATATATAGTTTATAGGTCAACAGATTGATTCTCCCTTGATTTTCTCAGTCTCCTCCTTATCGGACGGGATTTCTTGCTTTAATGTCATTGACTTTTGAATTGACGTCCGAATTGAGAGTATCGTGGTGGAGATCAGTTTGTTTCCTTTTTGGATTTTATTACTTGTTCTGCATGTAGGTAACGTCTCCAGATATGATTCAATGCATTCCTCGTATCCTTTCAGTATGATCCTTTATGGATGTCGTTGGATATGACGATATGGTGTGGTGTATCAACCAGAGAGGTTGATTAGTATTTCGACCTTGATATCTGAGAAGTTTCATCCAGCTTTAAGCCAAATTTGGCTTCCCTTGACCTTTTTGAAGCTAGATGTGGCCTAGACTGACCTTTTGAAGCTAGGTGTGTCTTCGACTGACCTCGCGGCCTTTTAGGGACATTCTTCTGTGTCAATCGAGGTACAGACGAGTCTCTGGAGCACTTGCGAGATGACCTCGACTTCGGGGAGCTTCTAGTTTTGGTGATGCGGGCTAGATCTAATCGTTCCGGGCTATATCCCGGATGTTTCCAGAGCCCGTCCTTATTCCTAGGGTGGTATCGCAGTTCAGCTCTGGACAGAGAGGTCTCCTGGTGGAAGCTCTCGAGTCTGGGCTCTATCCCAGATGTTTCCGGAGCCCGCCCTTGTTTCTGGGATGGTATAGTAGCTCGGCTCTGGATTGAGAGGTCTCCTGGTGAAACTCTCGGGTATGGAACAAGGTCTGGGAGGTGGAAAATTTCCCTTTTGTCCTTAGCCAATTTTGGCTATTAACATATGTCCTAAATGCAAGCTATCACAATACAAACCCAATCATGCAAAGGAACTTATATCAAGATGTAATAAATGAAGTCCTAGCATTTAATCAACTAATAAATGCAATAAAAACATCTTCTTGAATAGTATAAACAAATAACAAAGATGGAGTTTTTGTTTAACTTACCAAGTCAACTAAAAATGAAGACCCATGCCTTAATGTAGCTTAATGATGCATGAAGGATGATGGGTTTTTGGGTTTGGAGAGTTAAAGAACAAGTCTTGGAGCTTCTCTCTCTAAGAAACAATCTCTCTCACTTAAAAAAGGGTTCTTAAAGCTCTAAAGACGAGTTGGGAGAGAAGAGAACATATATAAAGTAGCCCTAAATGAAACTATGTCGTTTTGGCAAAAAACAAGCTCAAAACGTGCTCAGTTCACATGTAACTGCATGGGTAGAAGACCCGTACACTACCCGTGCAGTTGCACAAACCCAAAGCACTCATCATTAGTGCACGGGTAACTGCACGGGTAGAAGACCCATGCAGTTTCACAAACCTGAATTCAAAGGGCTCAAAACATTACCAAACGACATCCAAACCTTTCGAATAATATACCGTTGGAAAGGTATGGAAGTCTACTTTCTACTCCAATTAAAAAAAATAAGATTTGGATAACTATAGAAATATTTATGGTCAAACACGTGACGAAAGGTCTGATTGGGACAACAACAAGAATGCCCAAACTCATGGAAAAGACCATGTGACCAAAGACCAAAACAAGAGAAGAAAAAGACTTTCTCAAATGGTCACTTAACATGCTAAAACAAGCACACCATCATGCAAGCGCGGACACAATACAAAACCACACTTAAATCTAGAAATGAAGTGCAAGTGTGATTGTGAAGAAATACACACATGAGCAATAAGAAACAAATGGATAACAACTCAAATACATGTAAGTGTTTGTGTGTGCAACAATCAATGCATGTCAATACAAATGCATGAGATGTGAGTGTGTGCAACTAAATCTCTTCAAGAGTTAAGAACAAGTGAACTACGTCTCTTAAAGCTCTTTAGGATGACCGGAAGCATGTCTTCGAGAACACCGCACTTGGAGAACCTATGCTACCCGTTACAAACATCCCCAATGTGATTTGTCATGAAATAAGCCAATCATAGAAATGAGGTTCTTACAGTCAACCTTCCTGATACCTCCGATTTAGACAAGATTTGCTTTAATGGACAATCCGTATAAACCTCGATCCTGTGAGCCTAAAAGTATTGTCTTAGTTTTCTTGCGGCAATTACTGGTGCTGTTGATGATGATTTTCGGGATATGTAAATTAAATCACAGGTCACACAAGTTATACGTAATTTATGATTATGTAAGAAATTGAAAAGAACAAAGGAAGAATTACACAAGCAAGATTTTACGTGGAAAACCCTAAAGGGAAAAAACCACGGTTGCCGATGACGGCGAGAAGAAAATCCACTATGAATAAGCTGTTACAAACTCCACCTCACTTGCCCTCTTAAATATCTAATCATTCGTTAACCCTTTTTTGGGTGTTTTTAGGGTCTATTTATACATGCATGGAACCCTGATTATTGGAATACAAGTAATAGATGGGAGTGATTAATGAAACACAAATAACTCTAACTTATTCGATTTTATTGATGTTTGTGTTTTGAACATATCAGGTCTTTTGCCTATTTTGAATTCTGACTTTTGTAAGGAAATTTGGTTCCTTATCAGGGTATACTTCATGGCTCCTTATTTGAGTGGGATTCTTCTTGTGCGTATTTGAATTGTAATTACAATAAACCCTGTGATTCTGACGTGTCATGATTCTGAGCACGTCTTTACGTTATCCACTTGTCGTTCAGCTCACTGTCTGTCAAACCTGACCGAATTCCTTTCGCCCCTGACCAGAGAACTAAGCTAGATCTAGTAACCAAAATCCTGACAAATTTGGGCTCACCGATCATCTTCTTTATTTTGACCACCACAACTGTAGGGAAAAATCGATATAAAACGCAGCGGAAGAAACGAAAAATAGATTTCGTATGGTTTTAAAATTTTTCTCAAAGTTGAACCTTAACCTTTTAATTAATTTAACTCAAATATATACGGTTAGAGTTAAATACCTCTTGACGCGTGATCCGATTGACTTACATCGATTGGTAATCCGTAAAATCTTTTCCGATGCTCGTGAATAGTACCCGCGTGAACAGTGATCGTGAACAGTACTCGTGTGAACAGTGATCGTGAACAGTACTCGTGTGAACAGTGATCGTGAACAGTACCCGAGATCTTTCAATCCGAACACGTACGTGAATCACCTAGGAGCTTGGTCTCCCTTTTTCTTTGAATTGCAAACCTGAGAATGGATGAACAAAGTTTTCTTTTTCTTTTGTTAGTCACAAAATAATCAAAAGAAGACAAAAATTATTCCAGTCACTTTTGAGTTCTCAATCTAATGATAGAAACTCGCGTGAACCTAATTCGATGTTGTACACACAAGCTTATTGATGAACAAGCAATCAGTGTACTATCAAAGAATAATCTCTTATCTCTTTTATGTTTAGTAGAATAAAAATTATCCTTTTCTATGAATTGAGAAGAAGAAGAAAAATTGAATCATTCAATCAACTATGGTGGCCGAATTCTATATGTGGTATTATATAGGTGGCCGAAATTTTGCTTCCTCTTCTATTTAGGATTGCCGAAATCTTCCTCTAAATGGACTAGGGTTGCCGCAAATCACATACCAAAAAGAGTTTGTGTTGCAACCTAATTTCCATCAACCTTTAGACTTCAAAACCTAATCCAACTCATAGATATTTTTATTCTTTTATTGACTAAATAAAAAGACTTCTTATTTGATTAAATAAATAAAATTAATTATTTATCTTCTTATCAAACAAGTCTTTTACTTTTAATATACTACTACCAACAGTATAACTTTAGGAAATATATTTCTTGATCAGAAAAAGATTTGTTTCTTAATTAAACAATTAATTAATAAATTAACTAATTCTTATTTAATTAAAACAATGAAACAAAATAATATATTAGGTTAATATATACACTTTGCCGCCCCACTTATATAAATGGGCCATATATCATTTTCTTATTTCATTTAATCCATTGGACTTTAAATAAAAGCCCACATGTGAACCAGACCCATTCTTACTAAAAGACACAAGCCCACATGTCTCCTTTTAATATATTAATATAATAGTGCAGCCCATTAATTAAATAATAGACATATTATATTCTTGATATATTAAAAACAATTCTAGATGGACTCTTAAATCGGCCCGGTAGAATATATCAAGTGATCCATGCAAATACATGTGGATTGGGGATCTTGGCGGGCTATCTAAATTTAAGCTTCAATAGACACAACCTAATCACAATCAACAAATGATTCACTTAGGTCCAATCTATTAATTTTAACTCATTCCACTAAAGAGCTAAAATTGAACTCTTAAATAAAGATAGAATAAGGAGATGTTTCTCATTCATACCCTAGACAATCTTATAGGAGATGGTGTATCCTCGTGAATAATATCAGTAATCGCCAAGAGCTCATAGACTGCCTATAGCTCTCCAAGTTACCATATTTCCTCATATGACCACATTTCGAACTTGGATACTTTGACTTGTCCAGAAGCCATGTTTTCAATAATCATTATTGAAAACTCAACGTTGAGATTTAATATCCAATACCTCAAAACATCCATATGATGATATTATACTCTCATTTAATAAATGGAGCCACGATGTCTATATCTATAAATGAAGTCCTCTATCGATTAACAAATGTATACCACCAAACTATCGAGGATAGACTATGCTATATAATCGTACTCATTGATCGCTCTAATGATAACACTTGCAACCATAAGTCCATCATTTATCTCAGGATTACGATAGACTCTCCGATTGTCCTCTTTAATGAAAAGACTTATATCTAGTGACAGTTCTAGATAAAGTATTTCATTGTGATCCAGTTCAATGCACCTAGTGCACTAGATTCTTTTACTCGAAAACCTTTCGAAGATTTTAGACTCATCATATTCATTTGATCCCACTCAAATGCTAGTAAAAGAATTCTACAACTTTAACAAGATAGAGGTGCCCAACCTTTAACTTAAGTTGTTAACGTTATTCAAGACTAACTAAAGAATTGTGCCTACCTCATACATATCCGGATGTATGAACAATTCTCAATGTCTCATAGTCTTTTGACCTTATGATTATTTACCTTGACAATTATAATAATAAATGCTATAAGTAATTGTAAGAATCAGAATTCACTTTATTAATATGAGAAGATTGTCAATTACAATATTACACTCTTGCCATTGAGCATAATCCTAACAACAACAACTTCGGCTAAGTATTTTCAACTTAACCATCTGAGTAATTTTGATCAAATATTATGGGAGCAATACTGTGGCCATCTTAAGTTGGTTTAACATCTATTGACGTGTCACCATTTAATCAAAACGCGGAGTTTATGCTGACATGTCATCTTTCTAGATTGTACCAATAACAATACCCCCTTAAACATTCAAACTGAGCATCTCGCTCAATAAAGATAACTCGCTCGGTGAGATATGTTTTACTCGGGAGTCTTTTGTCATGTAGCTCATTAATACTTGTTAATGCTTGACAGGTTGTCTTTAATTGTAACTGTAAACATTTGATTTGCCTAGGTGATTTGACACGTATGACGTAAGTGACGGCGGCGGTTCAAATTTTAAAATGTGCGTGATCTCCGGGATTTGTACACTAACCACCACTTACATGATGTCATCTTTGTCTGTATATATTTTCAAATCCCTTTGTTTCCCTCTCCACATAACTTTTTCTTCAAACTGCAAAACTCCTTATCCTAAATTTTTCTTTGCTCCAAAGTTCTCTTAGTGTTCTTCGTCTTTTCCAGATCTTCAACCTCGTTTGGTGTCAACGTTCTCATCCTTTCATTTCAAATATCAGGTATGGATCATATTACCTGTCACTGATTCATTGAGTTATTGATGCGTGCCATTGAAACCGGTGACAAAGAAAATGATGCTATGATTGAATTTATTTTGGGGGGGCGTTTCCAAAAATTTTCCCCTACTATTCAACATGTAGCCCTTAACATTGATTATTCGGTTGCTCACCCAAAATTTCAGCCTTTATCTTTTGATTGGAATAATGCTAACCCCAATGTTTCTTCTCCCAACACATACCCAGATATGTCGAAGATAGCAGGATCTAGTCGGGGAAGCAAACCAAGCTCTAGGGATTCCTCTGCGATTGATTTGAGGATCCCTTCCCAACTACTGAAGATGGAAGAAGTTCCAAAAAGGTGCTGAACCTATTCACTGAAGTTTTCTACCGAACACTCCAGCGCCTTTGACTAAGAGGTGAATGTGGTAGATGTACCAGAGTTAGTGAAGTTTAGCAAGAGATTTGATCTCCTTCAGTCGGCTGAACTTTTCCTGAGCGGGCAAAGAGCAATTTGGAATCCCTATCGGGATGCTGTGGCCGTTTATGGGGCAATGCTCACGTATGGGGTCACACTGCCCCTTCAACCTTTCATTACCCAATTCCTAGCTGAAGCTGAGATTGCTCATGCACAACTCTCACCAAATTCTTACCGGGTGCTAATGAGCTTGTGGCACCTATGGAAACAGATCGGTACCAATTACCCCTCGACACTACATGAAATTCGCAACTTCTACACTTTGGGTCGGTCAGACAATGAGGGTACTTTTCCACCTCCAATCCATTTCTATTAACCATTGGATTCCTGAAGGGTATAATCAGTGACCTACTCCCCCACCCATCATAGATCACAAAGGCTTTATCTGAGGTTTCCCTATTTCCAATAAATATTGGAAGAACAGCTGGTTCTTTGTCCGAGGTGAATGGGGTGAATCGGTGGTTGCTGACCCCCGTCAGGAATTGGCTAGAAACACAGTTCCCAGGTACTTTTATAGTCCTGAATTATGGAACAAGACTCATGTAACGCTCACAGAAGATCAGGCCAAGAACGTGGTCAAGGCTGCTCAAAAAACTTGGGAGGCCAAGGATTGGCGTGCGTTGTTCGCCGAGAAGGAACTCCTGGATTTGGGATTGTTTCCTCCTATCTCTAGTCGGCGTAAAGGCTGTAAGTATTACCTTTTCTCAACCTTAATTTTCCTGAATTAAGTTTACCCATTCTTATGTTCTGTAAACTGTTCAGTGTACGAGATGAACATCGTAGGTGGACATCGTAGCTAGACATGACCGCGGTTCGGTTCAAACCGTGGAACCGAATCTTAACCGTGGAAAAAAATCAGAACCAGAATAGGGGGACCGGTTCTGGAACAGAACTGAACCGAAACCGTGAGCCTTAAGGTTCCAGTTCCGGTTCTTCAAAAAAAAATCGGCCTGGAATCGGCGGTTCGGTTCCGGTTCAGGAATTGCCAGTTCCGGACAACTTAAAAAAATCTAAGATTTTTTCTCTCTCTTTGACTATTTCATTATTCTTTTTTCAGATATCTCTCTCTCTTTCTTTTTTTTCTAGATATTTCTCTATCTCTCTTCTCTCTTTTTTTCTTTCATTTTTCCAAAATCCATAGATCCATATTCCATCATCGATCCATCGATCAATTCCATCCACATGCATATATTCCTGTCTCTATTCAAGTCCAGAATCCATAGATCCACTCCTCCACAAATCAATTTCATCGATCTCTCTCCTCAACATATCCACATATTTATCTCTCTCTCCTCCACAAAATCCATCGATTCCATAGATCCACATATGAAAAAGCTAAGCCACTGAGGAAGACAAAGAAAGAAGGAAGAAAATGATGGCTGGTGTGTGTGTGTGTGTGTGTGTGTGTGTGTGTGTGTTTGTGTGTGTGTGTGTGAACTGAGAGAGAGAGAGAGAGGAAATCAAATGAAGAAGAAGAAAGTGATTTGGGAATTGGGTGTGTGAGGCGATAGAGAGTCAGAGAGAGCTTGGGTAGTTGGGTTAGGTGAGTTTTATTTGACTTTGAGAAATGATAAGGTGTAGTCACGCTTTTGTTTGTTTGTTGTTTTTTTTTATAAGTAAGAACGGAACCGCCTAGAACTAGAGAACCGGACCAGAACCGGGTGAACCAAAATCAGAACTGGCATCAGGCTGTTCCGGTTTCGGTTTTGGTTCCAGATCCCTCTGGAACTGGAATCGGTGGTTTTGAACCAGAACCGAATCGGAACCAAACTGCAGTTATGACTAATCGTAACAGGCGAGCAGGCTGAGAAGCTTAAGAATCTTGACAAAGTTAGCCAAGCAGAAGCTACTGCCCAGCCGGCTCAATGGATCGCCCCTCCCCAACAGGTCATGGTCGAGCATACTTATGAGCATGATCCAACACATCTTCAAGCACTCCCGATCGAGAAAGAGAGAACAGACCCTCTGATCAGGATAATGAACATAAGAAATCTCCTAGAGGTTAAAATAGGAGATTCACCAAGGAGACTGCTGCTAGAAAATTGGCCAAACCTTCTGAAAGGTCCCCAGTCAAGAAGGTGACCAAAATGACTGAAGGGTCTTTCACTTCTGAAGCTACTCGCAAGATGAAAGGAATTAAACCAGTAAAAGGTTTGTACACTTATCAAGCTGGAGTTAAGCCAATCATTCTTGAAGAGCAAGATGAGGACAAGGACACGGTGACTGGCTTGATCTGTAGGGAGCAATGGTCGAAGAAAGGAAATGATCGTGCATCTGCTCTATCTGCCATTCTATGACATGATCAACCCAAAGTAAAAGATCAGGCTACTGTGGGGGTCAGCAAACAAACTACCTCCTAACAAAATCGGTCTCCGTTTCTAGCCGAGCCAGCTATCCTCCAAACTGATCGTCCAGCCGGTCAAGTTCCCGTTAATTTTCCAATGCAACGTGCTGGCAAGGCCCAGATGTAACTTTCTGTTAAACGTCAGATAGTCTTCACTGACTCAGATTCTGACAAAGAACAAACAAACTTGGAGAGGTATCAACTGACCCGCCTACTCCTAAAGATAACCTGGGTGACCAAGGTGCCGATCAGCTGACCCGTCTACTCCTGAAGATAACCTTGCCCAACATTGTAATGGCCCCCTTCGTTGGTGGTGCTGAAGTGGGTCCATCGGGAGCCACCAGTCAAGAGCAAATTGCTACCACGCCCTTAGTGATTGCTCTTGAAGCCACTCCTCTTATTCTGAATTCAATCCCAACTGACCAACAGCCTCAAGGTCCATAGGCGACAATACTTCCTGCTACAATTGACACTCTTGGCTCGGAGGAGGCATCGGTTGACCCCCATGACATGTTAAAGACCATGTCTACTGGAAGGGACTGTGTTGGGGAATGCTATTGGACTTGTTGGGGTTTATGCCCTAAAGATGTAATTTGTAAATGGATTTATGAAATAAATAAAAAGAAAAGTTCAATTCATTCTTGTTTTGTTGTTTATTTTATAACTTGTGCATATTAACATCCTAGATTGCCATATTGAATCTCGAACTATGTATATAAGTGTCATACGGATGGATGCAGTAAGAGACATGCAATCTAATGAGTCCATAGATAGCAAATAATGCTGGGTACTTTATTTGTGGTTAATCTATAGCTACGGTCCATTCCATAATGTATGGTGATTCTATCCTGAATCATTCATATGAAGATATGGGAATAGAGGCATCTTGTATTATGTGATCATATAGGACTGGGCCATGATCTATATGAATCTCTCACCAAGATTCGTTTACCGATGAGATTCATATATATTAACTAATGATGGCTATATGTGGGTGATCTTAATCCTGAGTGTCATATCGACTCCTTCAAGTTAGATCGTGGTCTTTGATATATCGTGGTCTTTGATATATCATGGGTAAGGTCGGATGCAGTTCCTGATCAAAATGCTATATATGTTGGGATTGCAGTTTGGCTTGTGGCTGGGAAGGTTTGTACACAATAGTGGAATCCACTCCTTCTTGTGAGAAGTAGATGGTAGTTCCCTTTATGGTTGATTCAGGGCTTGGACAATATGAGCGCTCTCATAATTTTGTGAGGAAATATGATTTATTGTCCATTAGAGAATCGACAGTACTTAAAGGATATATGTAATTAGATGGGTATAACGGACATTATGACCCAACTCTAATTATGAACTACTGTGGAGGATCATACCATGTATAACAGCTATATCGACGGACACTGAGTTGTATCGGTTTATGTAAAAGTGTTTGCAGTTGAGAGAGTGCCGCTTCGAGTTTTTAGTGGAATAACACTTGAGTTAATAATCATAGAAGATTAATTAAAGAGTTTAATTAATGATTCCAAGGATTATTGGAGCTCAAAATACTGTGAGTCCATTATGTCCCCTTGCTAGTCCGATCGATTTAGGTAACAAGGGTCACTGTTAATTAATTGGATTGTCCAATTAATTGTATTCCGAAAGTGGCACATATTTATTCGAGAATTAATAAAATAATGAGATTATTTGATTAATGAATAATGGTGATTAAATAAATTAAATAATAAGATTATTTAATTATGTTATTAATCACTAAATGAAGGATGTTTGTTGATATTTGTTTTTGATTAAAATAAGATAATATGGTTATTTTATTTTATTTTATTAAATATTTATTTTTTGAATTTAAATAGTTTGAATTCAAATCAAATCAAATAAACTAAATATTAATCGATCTCTTTAAAGATATTTGATATCTTAGAAGATTAGATTGATTGGTTTAATTGATTGATTTTGATTAAATATTAATTTTGAATTAAAAAAAAAGGAAATCAACACAATATTAAGAAGAGAAAACACATCAGTGCTTTGAAAGGAAGTAAAGTGGTGTGCGTGATATAAAAAAGAGAAAAATTGGTGCAGTGGTGCACGATTGGAAAACAAAAGAAAAAATATCTATAATATTTTTTTGAACAACTAGAATTGTTCTAGGTATTTTTCTCTTGGAAGAAATAGTTTCTTCTTTTTTTCTCTACATCCTCCTAAGTTTATGAGTACGTGACGCGCCCACACGCAATTACCAGTTCCGAGAATAGCTAGAAAGATCGGTGGTACAGATCAGGAGCATATCGTAAAGTGAAGGAGCCTCCTACGTAGGTATGAAGAATTGATTTCTTCTCTTCTTCTGATTATTGATTTCAATTTCTTGTGTATACATATATTTTATTATTGTAATAATGTTGTATGTATAAGTTCCAAAAAATTGAGATCCTAAGTTCACTAGTCCTAGATCGTAGTATAAAAAATTTTAAAACATTTTTCCGATGCGTTATTATTGATCGGGGTTTCAACAATTGGTATCAGAGCCAATTTTTTTCGGAACAGAAAATTGTTTTTGATGCTCCTGCTTGTATGACTGTGTAGGCACTGTTTAAATTGACTGTATGTTGTTTTTGTATGTGTATTAAATTTGTTAATTTACAAAAACATGATTAATTGTTAATTATATGGTACTGTCGATTTAGGGTTCATGGGTTGTATTATATATATATATATATATATATATATATATATTTTATTTTTACTGTTTTTGTATTGTAAATAAAAAAATTGTAACTTATGTTGAAGACCTGGAAAAATCGCAAAGAAGAATTCATGAGATGAATCGGAGTGACCTGAAGAGACTAGATGCTTTTTAAAGTTACAAGAAGACCAAGGAATGCCTTGGGGGTATTTTTTGTAATTTTAGATTCCAATTTTTTTTTTAGGTTAAATAATCCACAATACTCGGTCAATTCATGTATGCTTTATACTATGTGATGATAAAAGCATTGTCATGCATATGTATGTCATTTATATAAGATGTGTCTACACAAATATTTTTGATATGTCATACATGCATCACAGCCTAATATTTTATGTAGTTTTTTAATATGATTAAAATCAGTAAATACATTATTGGCTATGAAAATGAGATTAGTTTTTTAATGTTAGAAAACTTGGTAATTCTCATTAATATTAATCTTGTTATTAAAGAGTTTAATAAGTTGGATTAAAAGGGTCTTTTATTGTAATTAGGATTAATATGATTAATAACCTAATAATAAATGAATCGAATAAAGTGTTAGAGTTTTAATAGTTAAAACTTGGTAAACACTATAATAAGAATATAAGCTTAGTAAATAGTTTACAAAAGCTTAGATTATTACTAATAGATTAGATTTTTAATAGTTAAAAATCATTAATAATTTATTGTTAATTAGAATTTGTTTTTAATAATGAATTTGTTAATGCGCTAGATAACTTGATTAAAGTTAGCCATTTGATCCTGTAGAGTCTAGGTGCATTAACGGATAATAGAAAACCCTAGTTTTACAATAGTGAGTGGGAGAGGGATATATGACATATCTATCCCGCAGTCTCTACCATTAGTTCAACACCGTGGGATCCGAGTGGGGCCTCGTAACGGCTTTGCTTTCGTCCTCCCTAAGGAGGGTTTCCACAAAGATCAATATCAAGGTTGACTACCTAACAGATAGGATTTCTAAAGGTATTTCAGGATTGATCGACCCTAAGGCGGCAATTCTCGAGTTAAGCTCGTGAGATCTGAAATGGTGGGTTACACTCACGAAGGTTTTGATTAAGTTTTGTTAATTAAAAACCTGACTGGGTAAACGATGGTTGAATGATATGGAATAAGAGTTATTCTAGAATATCAGTTGATTGAGAATGTCTCGATCCAACATGCAAAGACTTGATCGACCCTAAGGCGGCACTTCTTTGTGGTATGTTGGATTGTCTAGGTATAGTAACTAGTTTTAGGGTAGTTCTAGTTCGTTAAACATGTTCATTCATCGTGTTTAAATTTATGCCAAAGCACTCACACTTGTTTTTAATAAATGACTGAATGAATGTTTTATTTATTTCAGCAATTATGTCTTCTGCGATACTACAAATACTTGCAAACGACAAATTAACTGGTGATAACTACACTAAGTGGAAACTAAATATTAATGCAATATTGGTCACAAAAGACCTCAAGTTTGTAATGCTGCCAATGCCTCGCAAAGAGTTCGCGAGGCATACCAGCGATGGGTCTCATATGATGAGAAAACCCGAAAATATCTGTTGGCTTCTATGACAGACGTGCTTGTCATAAAGCACGAAGCAATGACTTCAACATTCGAAATCATGGAGTCGTTGCACTCTATGTTCGGGAAGCTGTTTATTCCGCTATGCTCGCTTGCATGAAGGAAGGTACATCAGTTTGGGAACATGTCCTGAGCATGATGTCCTACTTCAACAGGGTTGAAGTCAATCTGGGCCATTGACGAACCCAGTCAAGTGAGCATCATACTGACAACTCTTCCGAAGAGTTTCGATCAGTTTAAGAGCAACTACGGGATGAACAAGTTAAGGTTCAGTCTCACACAGTTGCTTAATAAGCTCACTACTTTTGAGTCCTTGAATAAGGAAAACAAGGGTTAGATCGGTGAGGGAAATGTTGTCGAGTCATCTTTCTCCTCTAATAATAATAAAAAGAGGAAGATGTCTGCTGGGAAGGCCAAAGGTAAGGCCAAAGGTAAGCCCAAGCCCAAGAAGGCCCAAAGCAAAAAGAAGGGCACCTCCACCAACCAAGACAAAGGAAAATGTTTCCTCTGTAACAAGGTCGAGCACTGGAAGAGGAACTGTCCTCAGTACCTGGAGGAGGTAGCCAAGAAGAAGAAGAAGACGAAAGGTAAATATAATTTACTTGTTCTTGAATCTTGTTTAGTGGAAGATGATTCTTCACCCTGGATAGTTGATTTGGGGGCCACTAACCATGTTTGTTCTTCTTTGCAATGGACTGATTCTTGGACACAGCTAGAGGAGGGAGCCTTCTCAATGCGTGTAGGGTTTGGGGATGTCGTATCGGCCAAAGCAGTGGGAGCAATAAGATTGCAATTTTGTAATAATAATAGTTTTTTATTATTGAACAATGTTTTTTATATTCCTAGATTTACACGGAATTTGATTTCCATTTCTAAGTTATTAGAACAATCATATTATGTTTCTTTTAATAATAAGTTTGTTATTATTGGAAAGAATGATTTGAATATTTGTTCAGGAATTAATGAAAATAATTTGTATGTGTTAAGACCATTAATACATACTACACTGCTCAACATCGAAATGTTTACGGTTGAAAAACCAAAAACTAAACGACATAAGATTTCTCCAAATAATGACACATATCTCTAGCATCTAAGGCTTGCTCATATCAACCTTGACTGGATAGACTGACTAGTAAAAAGTGGACCTTTAAGTGAGTTAAAGGTTGGCACCTTACCAATATGTGAATCCTGTTTAGAAGGTAAGATGACTAAGAGATATTTTACTGGAAAAGAGCTTAGAGCTATAGAGCCACTGGAGCTCATAGATAAAGACGTCTGCGGACTAATGAATATTAGAGCTAGGAGCGGCTATGAGTATTATGTCACCTTTATAGATGACTACTCAAGATACAGATATGTCTACCTGATGCAACGAAAGTCAGAAACTTTTGAAAAGTTTAAAGAATTCTGAGCTGAAGTTGAGAATCAATTAGGTAGGACTATTAAGTCACTACAATCGGATCGTGGAGGTGAGTACCTTGACAAATAGTTTGAAGACTTCATGGTCGAGCATGGGATAGTTTCCCAACTCACAACTCTCGGTACACCTCAGCAAAACGGTGTAGTAGAGAGTAGAAATAAAACCCTGATGGAAATGGTGAGATCTATGATTAGTTTCTCCTCATTACCAAATTCCTTCTCGGGGATATGCGTTACAAACAACGCCATACATTTTGAATGTAGTACCATCCAAATCTGTTCTTAAGACTCCCCTAGAGTTGTGGAATGGTCATAAAGCTAGTTTGCGACATTTCCGAGAATGGGGGTGTCCAGCACATGTGCTGAAGAACAAAAGTGGAAAGTTAGACCCCAAGTCTGTGGTCTGCCTGTTTGTAGGATACTCGAATGAGACCAGAGGTGGACACTTCTATAGTCTCGAAGATAACAAAGTATTTGTATTGACAAATGCAACGTTTCTTGATGACAATTATATTAGTGACCATAAACCTTGTTCTAAGATTGTATTGAATGAGTTGGAGCCTGGTGAGACTAGTGCTTTATCAACAAGAGTTGTTGATGTAGGGGAAAAATACGAAAAACGCAGCGGACGCGTGACTAAAAACAAATTTAGTATAGTTTAAAATTTTTCCAATGTTTGAACCTTAACCCTTTAATTAATTAAACACACATATATTCAAAAGATATCATACCTCTTGTCACGTGATCCGATTGACTTAGCGTCGATGGTAATCCGCAATATATTCCAATCCGATCACGAACGTGAATCACCTAGGAGCGCGGTCTCCCTATTCTTTGAATTGCGTACCTGAGAATAGAAAAACGAAATCTTCTTTCCTGATCGTTAATCACAAAAACTCCAAGAGCCTAGAAAGATCATTCCGGTCACTTTTGAATTCACAATCGTTATGATTGAAACTCGCATGAACCTAAATCGAAAGTGTGCACAAAACCTTTTTATGTAAAGGCTTGCACGTGCACTATCGAATTTAGAACTATCTTTCTCTCTTCCTCTTGGCCGAGTTTTCACTATGTTCTAGAGTTTGAATTTTTTTTATTCAAAAGCAAGAGAATAAAAAATTCTTTCTCTAAAAAAAACCTTTTTATTTTTTATTTTTTAATTTCTTCCTATCACTATTAATTCCGAAATTAATAATATATATAGGTATACAAATCCTTTCCTAAAGAGGATTTACTTGGTGGGCAAGAATCCTATCTCTAGGTGGATTTACTTGGTGACAAAGAATCCTTTTTCAAAAAAAGGTTTCTTTTCCACACCAACACTCATAATCCAACTCAAATAGTGTATTTGTGAATATATTAAAGACTTTCTTATTTGATTAGATAAATAAATTCTTTATTTATCTACTTACCAAATTAAGTCTATTATATTTATTATACTACTATAATAGTATACTACTAGGAAACATAATTCCTAGTCAGAAAAAGATTTTGATTTTTAATTAAATAATTAATTAATCAATTAATTAATTTCCATTTAATCAAACAATACAATAAAATAATATTTTAGGCTATTATTATAGTCTTCCCGCCCACACAAAAAATATGGGCCAAATATTATTTTCTTATTTTATTTAATCCATTCAGGCTTTAAATAAAAACACACATGTGAACCAGACCCATTCTTACCAAAAGAAACAAGCCCACATGCCTCTCATTAATATATTAATATAATTTGAGCAGCCCATTAAATAAATAATGTGCAAATTATATTCTTAATATATTAAATACAATTCTAGATGGACCCATAAATTAGTCCGGTAGAATATATCAAGTGATCCATGTAAGTCTGTGTGGATTGAGGATCTTGGCGGGCTATTTAAATTTAAGCTTCAATAGACATAACCTAATCACAATCAACAAATGATTCACTTAGGTCCGATCTATTAATTTTAGCTCATTCCACTAAAGAGCTAAAATTGAACTCTTAAATCAAGATAGAATAAGAAGATGTTTCTCATTCATACCCTAGACAATCTTATTGGAGATAGTGTATCCTTGTGTATAATATCAGTAATCGCCAAGAGCTCATAGACCGCCTATAGCTCTCCTAGTTACCATATTTACTCATATGACCACATTTTGAACTTGGATATTTTGACTTGTCCAGAAGCCATGTTTTCAATAGACATTATCAAAAACTCAACGTTGAGATTTAATATCCAATACCTCAAAAGATCCATATGATAATATTATACTCTCATTCAATAAATTGAGCCACGATGTCCATATCTATAAATGAAGTCCTCTATCGATTAACAAATGAATACCACCAAACTATCGAGGATAGACTATGCTATATAATCGTACTCATTGATAGCTCAAGTGATAACACTTGCAATCATAAGTCCATCATTTATCTCAGGATTAAGATAAACTCTCCGATTGTCCTCATAATGAAAAGACTTGTATCTACTGACGGTTCTAGATAAAATATTTCATTGTGATCCTGTTCAATGCACCCGTGCACTAGATTATTTTACTCGAAGACCCTTTCAATGATTTTAGACTCATCATAACTCATTTGATCCCACTCAAATGCCAGCAAAAGAATTCTACAACTTTATCAAGATAAAGGTGCCCAACTTTTATTCAAGACTAACTTAAAGAATTGTGTCTACCTCATACATATCCAGATGTACGAACAATTCTTCCTTTCTTATAGTCTTTTGACCTTATGATTATTTACTTTTACAATTATCATTATAAATGCTATAAGATTTTGTAAAACCAGAAATCACTTTATTAATATGAAAAGATTGTCAATTAAAATATTACACTCTTGCTATTGAGCATAATCCTAACAGTTGATCCACAAACATCTGAGAGTCAGATGGTTCCTGATCAGGATACACAATCACCTAGACGTAGTGGGATGGTTGTAAGACAACCTGAACGCTATTTAGGTATAGGTGAGTGACAAAGTGTTATCTGTACTGATAGTGTAGATGATCCATTGATATTTAAGAACGCAATGAAAGATCTTGATAAAGAGGAATGGCTTAAAGCCTTGAATCTCGAGATGGAGTCTATGCACTTTAACTCAGTTTGGGATCTTGTAGATTTACTGAATAGGGTAAAACCCATAGGGTGTAAGTGGATCTACAAGAGAAAGAGAGGATTGAACGACAAGGTAGAGACCTTTAAAGCAAGGCTAGTGGCTAAGGGGTATACCTAGAGATAGGGGGTCGATTATAAAGAGACCTTCTCGCTAGTAGCTATGTTCAAGTCTATTCAGAATCTCTTATCCATTGCTGCCTTTTTCAATTATGAAATTTGGCAAATGGACGTCAAGACTGCATTCTTGAATGGCAATCTTGACGAGAGCATCTATGTGATGCAACCAGAAGGATTCGTGTTCCCAGATCAAGAGCAAAAAGTTTGCAAGCTGTAAAGGTCCATTTATGGACTTAAGCAAGCATCCAGATCTTGGAACATCAGGTTTGATGATGTGATCAAAACATATGGCTTTTAGCAGAACGTCGATGAGCCTTTTTTCTACAAGCGCATGATTGACAAAAAGGTAGTTTTCTTGGTCTTATACATGGACGACATCCTACTCATTGGGAATGATGTGGGAGTGTTATCTGATGTAAAGGGATAGCTGGCTAGCCAATTCCAAATGAAAGATTTGGGAGAGGCGAGTTATGTTCTAGGGATCCAATTTATAAGAGATCGTAAGTACAAACTCATAGCACTGTCTCAGGCATCGTATATCGATAAGATTTTTATGCGATTTTCGATGTAAGACTCCAAGAAAGATAATTTACCTTCTAGGCATGGATTTCACTTGTCTAAGGAACAGTGTCCTAAGGCATCTCAAGAAGTTGAGGATATGAGATGTGTACCCTATGCATCAGCAGTGGGTAGTCTCATGTATGCTATGTTATGCATGAGACCGGACATCTGCTATGCAGTGGGAGCAGTCATCAGGTACCAGTCCAACCCAGGATTGGATCATTGGGTTGCTATCAAGACAATTCTCAAGTATCTTCGGAGAACGATAAACTATATGCTAGTGTATTCCGGACAGGATTTGATCCTAATAGGATACACGGATTTTGATTCTCGGTCAGACATGGATTCTAGAAAATCCACTCCTAGATCAGTTTTCACCCTGGGTGGTGGATCCATTGTGTGGAGAAGTATCAAGCAATCTTGAATTTTTGACTCCACCATGGAAGCTGAATATGTAGCCGCTTGTGAAGATGCTAAAAAGGTTGTTTGGCTTCGTAAATTCTTGAGTGATCTAGAAGTTATTCCAGATCTGGATAATCCTATTACACTTTATTGTGATAACAGTGGTGCTGTGGCTAATTCCAAAGAACCAAGAAGCCACACGAGAGGGAAGCATATAGAGAGAAAATATCATCTCATTAGAGAGATAATGCAGAGAGAAGATGTGATCGTCATAAAGATAGCCTTACAAGACGATCATGCTGATCCAATTACGAAGACCTAACCAGCTAAAGTGTTTTCGAGTTAAATGATCTAGGGTTACGAAACATGCCTCACATGCTTTAGTGCAAGTGGGAGATTGTTGGGGTTTATGCCCTAAAGATGTAATTTGTAAATGGATTTATGAAATAAATAAAAAAGAAAAGTTCAATTTATTCTTGTTTTGTTGTTTATTTTATAACTTGTGCATATTAACATCCTAGATTGCTGGATGTAATCTCGAACTGTGTATATAAGTATCATACGGATGGATGCAGTAAGAGACGTGCAATCTAATGAGTCCATAGATAGCAAATAAAGCTGGGTACGTTATTTGTGGTTAATCTATACTTGCATTCCATTCCGTAATGAACGGTGATTCTATCCTGAATCATTCATATGAAGATATGGGAATAGAGGCATCTTGTATGATGTGATCATATAGGACTGGGCCATGATCTATATGAATCTCTCACCAAGATCCGTTTACCGATGAGATTCATATATATTAACTAATGATGCTATATGTGGGTGATCTTAATCCCGAGTGTCATATCGACTCCTTCAGGTTAGATCGTGGTCTTTGATATATCATGGGTGAGGTCGGATGCAGTTCCTGATCAAAATGCTCTATATGTTGGGATTGCGGTTTGGCTTGTGGCTGGGAAGGTTTGTACACAATAGTGGAATCCACTCCTTCTTGTGAGAAGTAGATGGTAGTTCCCTTAATGATTGATTCGGGGCTTGGAAGATATGAGCACTCTCCTAATTTCATGAGGAAATAGGATTTATTGTCCATTAGAGAATCGACAGTACTTAAAGGATATATGTAATTAGATGGGTATAACGGACATTATGACCCAACTCTAATTATGAACTACTTTAGAGGATCATACCATGTGTAACAGCTATATCGTCGGACACCGAGTTGTATCGGTCTATGTAAAAGCGTTTGCAGTTGAGAGAGTGCAGCTTCAGGTTTTTAGTGGAATAACACTTGAGTTAATAATCATAGAATATTAATTAAAGAGTTTAATTAATGATTCCAAGAATTATTGGAGCTCAAAATACTGTGAGTCCATTATGTCCCCTTGCTAGCTCGGTCGATTTAGGTAACAAGGGTCATGGTTAATTAATTGGATTGTCCAATTAATTGTGTTACGAAAGTGACACGTATTTATTCGGGAATTAATTGAATAATGAGATTATTTGATTAATGAATAATGGTGGTTAATCTATAGCTGCGGTCCATTCCGTAATGTACGGTGATTCTATCCTGAATCATTCATATGAAGATATGAGACTGGAGGCATCTTGTATGATGTGATCATATAGGATTGGGCCATGATCTATGTGAATCTCTCACCAAGATCATTTTACCTAGGAGATTCACATATATCAACTAATGATGGCTATATGTGGATGATCTTAATCTTGAGTGTCATATAAACTCCTTCAGGTTAGATCGTGGTCTTTGATATATCATGGGTGAGGTCGTATGCAGTTCCTGATCAATATGCTCTGTATGTTGGGATTGCTGTTTGGCTTGTGCCTAGGAAGGTTTGAACAAAATAGTGGAATCCACTCCTTCTTGTAAGAAGTAGATGGTAGTTCCCTTAAGGTTTGATTCGGGGCTTGGACAATATGAGCGCTCTCCTAATTCCTTGAGGAAATATGATTTATTGTCCATTAGAGAATTGACGGTACTTAAAGGATATATGTAATTAGAGGGGTATAACGGACATTATGACCCAGCTCTAATTATGAACTACTGTGGAGGATCACACCATGTGTAACAACTATATCGATGGACACCGAGTTGTATCGGTCTGTGTAATAGCGTCTGCAGTTGAGAGAGTGCAGCTTCGGGTTTTTAGTTGAATAACACCGAAGTTAATAATCATAGAATCTTAATTAAAGAGTTTAATTAATGATTCCAAGAATTATTGGAGCTCAAAATACTGTGAGTCCATTATGTCCCCTTGCTAGCCCGGTCGATTTAGGTAATAAGGGTCACGGTTAATTAATTGGATTGTCCAATTAATTGTGTTACAAAAGTGACACGTATTTATTCGGGAATTACTTGAATAATGAGATTATTTGATTAATGAATAATGGTGATTAAATAAATTCATTAATAAGATTATTTAATTATGTTATTAATCACTAAATGGAGGATGTTTGTTGATATTTGTTTTTGAATAAAATAAGATAATCTGGTTATTTTTTTTTATTAAATTAAATATTTAATTTTTGAATTTAAATAGTTTGAATTCAAATCAAATAAAATAAACTAAATATTAATCAATATCTTTAAAGATATTTGATATCTTAGAAGATTAGATTGATTGGTTTAATTAATTGGTTTTGACTAAGTATTGATTTAAAATTTTTATTTTTAAAAAAAAAGTCAACACAATATTAAAAAGTGAAAATGCATGAGTGCTTTGAAAGGAAGTAAAGTAGTGTGCATGATATAAAAAAGAGAAAAATTGGTGCAGTGGTGCACGATTGCAAACAAAAGAAAAATTATGTATAATATATTTTTTTGAACAACTAGAATTGTTCTAGGTATTTTTCTCTTGGAAGAAATAGTTTCTTCTTCTTATCTCTACATCCTCCTAAGTTCTTGAGTACGTGTCGCGCCCACACGCAGTTACCAATTCTGAGAATAGCTAGAAAGATTGGTGGTACAGATCAGGAGCATATCGTAAAGTGAAGTAGCCTCCTACGTAGGCATGAAGAATTGATTTCTTCTCGTCTTCTGATTATTGATTTCAATTTCTTGTGTATACATATATTTTATTATTGTACTAATGTTGTATGTATAATTTCCAAAAAATTGCGATCCTAAGTTCACTGGTCCCAGATCGCTTACGATCTGTATAAAAAATTTTAAAACCTATTTCCGTTGAGTTACCAGTGATCAGGGTTCCAACAGGACTGACTTCCGGAATGCCAGTGACCGGGAGCGAGTCCGAGCAATTTATAATAATGGCGTATATGTATGTGCTCCTTACTTTGTTATCAATTCTTTTTGTTTCAGGTTTTACAATCATAACTTGTTTATTTTCTTTTTAAGGCTGTGGAGGAAATGACCAAGGCTACGATCGGTCAGAAGAGACAGGCTGCTGAAATCTCTTAGCTAAAAAAGGAGCTCAAAAAGAGAAAGAAAGCGATCAGTTCTGCCTCAGCCAGTGAATCAAAGCTGAAAGCATTCTTTGAAGAAAAGCTGAGGCTGCACGACGTGACCGAAACGGTCTTGAGGAAAGCTGTGTCCACTGCTGGGACCTGAGCTGACAATGCCACAGTCAGTTTCACTGAACCTACTGTGAAGTGCACCCAGCTTGAAGCAAATCTGGCTAAGGCTGAGCAGCGGTGCTCAGAATTGGAACAGAAGGTAACCCTGGCTGAACAAGCTATTGCTAGTCAGAAGGCAGAAGCTCGACCTGCCAAAGAGACCCTGGCTGCCTCCCAGCAATCTATGCTTGAAGCCCAGTAAGGATCTGAGGAGGCCAAGCTTCGTTAAGAAAGGCTGGTTGAAGATCTTAAACAGCAAAAGGTCAATGTGGAAGTGCTTTCCCAAGAAGCCAAACTAGCCATTGAAGTTCAGAGCGTTGATCGATACAAGAGGTCTCTTGCTTTCGAAGCTATCATGCTAAGAGAGATGGAACGAGGGCTTGTCACTTCTCGCATGTTCTTCAGGGGGTAAGAAGAGATCTTCTGGAGAGGATCACCAAAAATGGGATCGGACAATTGAAAAGCACAAGGCTGAGTCTCTGGACTCAATTAGGAGCCAGAGGATGAAACGGAGGGCTTATTGCAAATCAATCGGGAAAGATCCCCATGTGATGCATCTAGAGCTCCCTTTCAAGTCTTCGCTGGTGACTTCTCATGCAAGCAAAGAGGGCGGTACATTAGGCATGGGCATTAACGTTGGGCTCTTTCCTGAGGCCGATTATTCTCCTTTCATGGCTGATGACCTAGAGGACTACATTTGCTAGCCGGATTTTGGAGATTTGACCAAGGGTTATGAAGATGAGAACAACCCCCCATGGCGACTCTGGTCCTGGTGGTTCGTCGAGCACTCCTGGAGCCTGATCTTATTTTTATTTCATAACATATCTTGTAAATTTTTTTTACATCGTTGTATAAACGATTATTTTTTCAATGACGCAGATCTTTATTTACTCATGTGAATTCTTTTAATTTAGCCAACCATCTTAGCTGATCGTCAATTCAAATTTAATCAGTTCTCTCGTTAACTGACTGTGACTGATCCGATTGGTCATGTTCTTAATCGATCGAACTCAATTAATTATTAACTCGACCAGTCATATTGCTATCTAATCAAACTTGGCTTAAATTAATTTCTTTTTCAATCGACCATCTTTGATTCACTCAGTTATCTTTTCAACTGCTTGTTACTGACCCAGTCGATCAACTTATTGACTTGCTAAGCTTTGGACTGGTCAGTTTTGTCATTAACTAACCATTGGTTGTCCTGGTCGATTACCTGACCGGTTGACCAAACTTGGTTTGTTGTGCAAATGATTTTTAGTTTTGCTTGCAATAGCCATTCGCGGTTGTGTTGTGTATTTTGTCAAGTAGTGTTCTTTCGATGGACCATTCACATGGTATCTAATTTATAGACGCTTGTCTTTTATCTGTCAACTAAGTCACTGAGACGTCTCCCAGTAGTCTGTTGCTCAAGATTCGTTGCAATAGAGATGATCTATATCCCATTAAATTTAACTTATCTTAACCGAGTATCTGGCTAATTGGTGTTTAAGTATGAGAGCCAAATTGCCATATTCAACTTTCCGCGCATCCCATCAAGTATCTATAACATGAATGCGCTCTAACAGTGTTTATATATGTTGGAGTTTATGCCCTAAACATGTAATTTGTAAATGGATTTATGAAATAAATAAAAAGAAAAGTTCAATTCATTCTTGTTGTATTGTTTATTTTATAACTTGTGCATATATTAACATCCTAGATTGCCGGATGTAATCTCGAACTGTGTATATGAGTGTCATATACGGATAGATACAGTAAGAGACGTGCAATCTAAAGAGTCCATAGATAGCAAATAAAACTGGGTACTTTATTTATGGTTAATCTATAACTGCGGTCCATTCCGTAATGTACAGTGATTCTATCCTGAATCATTCATATGAGATATGGGAATGGAGGCACCTTGTATGATGTGATCATATAGGACTGGGCCATGATCTATATGAATCTCTTACCAAGATCTGTTTACTGATGAGATTCATATATATCAACTAATTATGGCTATATGTGGGTGATCTTAATCCTGAGTGTCATATCGACTCCTTCAGGTTAGATCGTGGTCTTTGATATACCATGGGTGAGGTCAGATGCAGTTCCTGATCAATATACTCCGTATGTTAGGATTGTAGTTTGGCTTGTGGTTGGGAAGGTATGTACACAATAGTGGAATCCACTTCTTCTTGTGAGAAGTAGATGGTAGTTCTCTTAAGGGTTGATTCGGGGCTTGGACAATATGAGCGCTCTCCTAATTCCGTGAGGAAATAGGATTTATTGTCCATTAGATAATCAACGGTACTTAAAGGATATATGTAATTAGAGGGGTATAACGGACATTATGACCCAGCTCTAATTATGAACTACTGTGGAGGATCACACCATGTGTAATAGCTATATCGATGGACACCGAGTTGTATCGGTCTGTGTAAAAGCGTCTGCAGTTGAGAGAGTGCAGCTTCGGGTTTTTAGTGGAATAACACCGGGGTTAATAATCAAGGAATATTAATTAAAGAGTTTAATTAATGGTTCCAAGAATTATTGGAGCTCAAAATACTGTGGGTCCATTAGGTCTCCTTGCTAGCCCGATCGATTTAGGTAACAAGGGTCACGGTTAATTAGTTGGATTATTTAATTAATTGTGTTACGAAAGTGACACGTATTTATTCGGGAATTAATTGAATAATGAGATTATTTAATTAATGAATAATGGTGATTAAATAAATTAAATAATAAGATTATTTAATTATGTTATTAATCACTAAATGGAGGGTGATAGTTGATATTTGATTTTAAATAGAATAAGATAATATGATTATTTTATTTTATTAAATTAATTATTTTAAATTGAATTTAAAATATTTAAATTCAAAATAAATATCTAATTATCTTTTAAAATAAAAGATATGAGATATGATTTTAAGAGATTTAGTTTTTAAAATAAAAAAGATATCAATTAAAAAGTTTAGTGATAATAATATATATATATATATATATATATGATATATATTGATAACAAAAACACAGCACACAAGAGATATACACAAGTGTTTGTATAGGATACAAACTTATTGTGCGTGCAACAAAACTTAGAAGCATTAGGTGTGCGTGATTATAAAAGAAAAAAAAATGAGAAAGTGGTGTAGTGGCGTGCACCATTAAAAACAAATTTTTTTTATATTTATTATTTTCTTTCTTAGAACAACTAGAATGGTTCTAGTTTTTGTATTCTCTTGGAAGAAATTGTTTCTTCTTCTTTTCTCTACATTCTCCTAAATTCCTGAGTATGTGATACACCCACAAGCAGTTACCAGTTTCGGGAATAGCTAGGAAGATCGGTGGTAAAGACCAGGAGCATATCGTAAAGTGAAGGAGCCTCCAAACGTTGGTAGAGTTCTAATTTTTATTATATTTATTGATTACATGTTCCTGTGTTTACATATTGTATGTATTAGTTCCGGAAAAATAATTACGATCTCAAGTTCACTGGTTCCAAAAATTTTAAAACCTATTTCTGCTGCATTACCAGTGAACGGGGTTCCAACAATAAACATCCAGTTAGTTTTGGTGAAAGTGCACTATCTTTATGACACATGCTTTTGGCCCCATTACTGGGCCTCTCGAGAACCAGTTCGGGGCTCAACGAGAGTTGCTTTTGTAAACGAAAGCAATATCATAACACTTTTTCTTGAACTATACTTCCTCTGAAAGGCTTTTATTAATATCTTCAAAAAAAACTATAAAAAGCAACAAATGATCAGGAATAAATAAAATCTTCGATACTTCTAAACTTGATAGAATATCTAAAAAGACTGAAAGAAAGCAGAAAAAGAAAACCCCTTAAGGGAAGAATATCTTCAAGTATTGAACGTTGCATGGACGGGGTAACTCTCCTCCTTCTGGTCGGATAAGGCGATATGACCCATGCCCAGCTAACCTGACCACCTTATAAGGTCCTTCACACTTATCTGTTGAGGATCCCGCCCCCTTCTCCATTGTGTTTAGGGATAACCTTCCAAGGACCAGATCTCCGAGCTGAAATTTTCTTATCTGGACATGCGAGTTGTAATATCTAGCAATCTGCTGTTGATAGGCTGCATTTCTCATTCTCGCCATGTCCCTTTTCTCTTCCAACTCGTCCATGTTTTGCTCTAGCATCCCCACATTTGCATCAAGTTGGTATAGCTGGACTTTGGGGGAAGTGTGAGCTATTTTGACCGGGATAACAGCTTCAGTCCCAAATGCTAAAGAATATGGTGTTTCTCATGTTAACATTCTTTGGGTGGTCCGGTATGCCTAGAGTGCTTCATGCAACTTGTCCGCCTAATTTCCTTTTCTGTTATCCAGTTTAGCCTTCAAAGTATGCTTGATGATCTTGTTGACAGCTTCGGTTTGACCATTGGTCTGAGGATGAGCTGGCGTAGCATAATAGTTTTTAATACGGTATTTTTGACACATTTCCTTGAAGTTATCGCTATCGAATTGAGTCCCATTGTCAGTGACAATTGTATATGGGATCCCAAATTGATAGATGATATTCTTCTTTATGAAGCTCAGTTATATGTACCAATGCTTCAGCTTCTGCCCACTTTGTGAAATAATCTACTACCACAATTGCATGCTTTACACCTCTTTTAGTTACTGTTAGCATTGGGCCGATTAGATCCAGTCCCCATATTATGAACGGCCAGGGCGAGGTTAGATTCTTCAAGTGCTTTGGTGGCTACTTAATGTCGTTTGCAATTCCTTAACAAGTACCGCATTTCTCAGCCACCGATTTGGCATCCTGAAATAGGTTTGGCCAATAGAAGACCTGCCTAAGGGTTTTGTGAGCCAAGCTTTTTCCCCCGGTGTGGTTCCCATATACACCTCTGTGTATGCTTGCTAAAATCTTGTCTCCCTCGGCTTGACTGACATATCTCTGTAGAGCCTTTGCAAACCCTCTTCTGTAAAGTTCTCCTCCTACTATTGCATACTGGGCTGCCCTGTACATGATACGTTTTACTTCAGGCGTACCTTTAGGGAGCATGCCGTCTTCTTATTACTGCTTGAATGGTGTGATCCAAGTAACCTGCTCTTCTTCTACTGTATCCACTGCTACTTTTGTTCTTCTTTAATATTGGGCTTTCTGAGATGAGTCACTAGGATCGTTTTGGGCTAGATACCAGTGGTTGTTGATGCCAATCTTGACATAGCGTCAGCTTTATCATTCTTTTCTCTTGGGATCTGAGTGATTCTGTAAGATTTGAATCTCCTAAGGAGTGCCTTAGCTATCTCGAGGTAAGCTGCCATGTTGTTGTCCTCTGCCTCATACTCGTCTAAGACCTGGTTGACCATGACTTGTGAGTCAATGAATATCTCTATTTCATCTGCTCTTAGTGTCGTGCAAACTCTGAGCCCTACCAACTGTGCCTCATATTCAGCCATGTTATTGGTAGCTTTGAAGTCAAATCGCAGGGCACCTTCTACTTGGTCACCTTCTGGGGTGGTTACCACTATGCCTACCCCGTTGCCATGCGTGTTTGACGACCCATCAACATGTAACTTCCAGCTGAAAACCTTCCTTTCTTTTTCTTCTAGTATTCTGATCACTTCACTGTTTGGTTCAGTGAATTCAGCGATCAGATCTGCCACTACCTGACCCTTTATTAGGGCCTTAGGTAGGTAAGTGATATCAAATTCACTTAGTTCAACTGCCCGCTTCATCAATCTTCCTAACATTTCAAGTTTGGACAAAATCTGCTTTAATGGACAATCTGTATAAACCTTGATTCTGTGAGCCTGAAAGTAGGGCCTTAATTTTCTTACGACTGTCACTAGTACTAATGCCATCTGGTCGGCTACCGAGTATCTTGTTTCTGTTGGCAACAAAGCTTTGCTAGTGTAATATACCGGTTTTTGTATCCCTTCATCTAACCTGACTAGTACTGACCTTGTGGCCACAACTATGACTGTCAGGTATAGATACAGTGTTTCTCCCTCCAGAGGCTTTGACAAGATAGAGGCCTTGCCCAGATACTCTTTAATCTTCTAGAAGGCTTGTTCACACTCTTCGTTCCATTCTACACCTTTGCATTTCCTTATTACTTTGAAGAAAGGCAAGCATATATCAGTTGATTTACTGATGAACTAGTTTAGTGAAGCTAGGCAGGCAATTAACCTTTGAACATCTTTTAGGGTAACCGAGGACCTCATCTTCTCCAGGGCCCTTATTTTTTCAGGATTCTCTTTGATCCCCCTCTGGTGTACTTTGAATCCGAGGAACTTTCCAGAAGGTACCTAAAAAACACATTTGTTTGGGTTGAGCTTCATCTCATACCTTCTTAACACCCCAAACGTTTCTTCCAGATCGGTTGCATGCTTGTCTACTGTGGTGCTTTTTGTTAACATGTCGTCTATATAGACTTCCATGTTTCTGCCGATCTGTCAGGCAAACATCTTGTTTACAAGTCTTTGGTAAGTTGCCCCGACATTTTTGAGACCAAAATACATAACTTTGTAACAGTAGAGCCCTTGATTTGTTGTAAAAGCAGTCTTTTCTTCATCCGGACCGAACATTCTGATATGGTTATAGCCCGAGTATGCATCCATAAAACTCAGTTGTTCGTGCCCCGTAGTTGCATCAACCAACTGATCTATTCGATGCAAAGGAAAACTGTCTTTCGGGCATGCTTTATTTAGATCCGTGAAATCCATGCACATTCTTCATTGCCCATTTTTCCTTTTTACCAGTACGACATTGGCAACCCTTTCGAGATACTGTACCTCCCTGATAGATCCTACTGCCAATAGCTTATGGACTTCCTCTTTAATTGCTTGGCTCCTTACGGGGTTGAATCGTCGGCTCTTTTGTATTACTGGTTTTCGCTCGGGGTCAACTGTCAGAGCGTGGGAAATTATCTTGGCATCGATTCTTTGTATATCTTCATGCTTCCAAGCAAACACGTCCTTGTACTCTTTTAATAGGTTGACCAAGTGATAACCTGTTCGGTCAACTGTTCCCCTAACTTTACAGTCTATTCGGGGTTCCTGTTGTCTATCACAACTTCATTAGTTTGTTCCCCTTCCTGGCCTTTCCCATCTTCTGGAGATGATTCCCTTGGGTCCAGGTGGAATCGAGTTGGCGTTTTTACCTTCTCTTCCTCTTTATCATCCTTCAGGCACTTTTCTCGCTCAGTAAAATCTACCTGCATTATGTCTGGCTCAACTTTTTCTCTATACACTGCCAGATTGTCTTTTCTCTCCCATTCTTGAGAGCCCTTCATAACTCCGATTCCAGCTTCGGTCGAGAATTTGACAATTAGGGCATAGGTTGCCGTAACTGCCTTTGTCTTGTTCAAAAATGGTCTGCCGAACAAGGCATTGTATGGCCAGTTCTCGGTGTCAACAACTATGAAATCGAGCAGCACCGTCTTCTGACACGGGAAATTCCCTATTTCGATCGACAGTTTGACCGTTCCCAGAGATCTTACTTCTGCTCCCCCGAATCCTCTGAGTGGGATTGCCAGAGGTTGCAAATCCTTCCTTGAAGCCCCAACTGATCAAATACCCAACACTTAGGATATCTGCCGAGCTCCTATTGTCGATCAGTATTCCCATTACTTCCCGGTGGCTGATACGAACCGATACTACGATCACATAATTTGGCTTAACTTCTAATCCGTGGGCATCAGCTTTGGAGAAAACGATCGGATCCCAACCTTGCTTAAGCTTCTTCTGAGTGGGGCCAATCGAGTTTATTTCCAAGTTTTTTTGGTCCTCTATCCCTTCACGGACTTTAATTATTCTTTCCTTGCTACTTCTTCCTGTGCATGGTCCACCAAAAATGATGTTGATAACTCCGACATCTGAATTTCCCCTTGGACTGCCCTTTTTGTCTTGGTTAGTCTTTGCGGGGTCATTCTGCCGATCATCACCCCCTTTGAGAACCATGTCTTTCAGGTGCCTTTTTCTAATTAGCTTTTCAATATAATCTCTTAGCTGGTAGCATTTGGAAGTTTCATGACCATTCTCCCGATAAAATCAGCAATACTTAGAGGTATCTCTTCGTGCAAAATTGGATTGCTTCGAGGGCTTTTTATACAGGTTTTTGTCTTCTATTATATTCAGAATTTTTTCCTGCTTCTGAGCCATATGGGTGTAATTAGTACCGACCCTGTGGCTACAGTTGTGACTGACAGGTGCAAATACAATTCTTCCTCATCCAGAGGCTTTGACAAGATTGCGGCCTTACCTAGATACTCCTTGATCTTCTTGAAGGCTTGTTCACATTTTTCGTTCCATTAAACTCATTTGACCTTCCTTATTGCTTTGAAGAAAGGCAAGCACTTGTTTGTTGATTTGCTTATGAATCAGTTTAACGAGGCCAGGCATCCCTTTAACCTTTGAATTACTTTTAAGGTAACAGGGGGCCGTATTTTTTCCAAGGCCCTTATCTTCTCAGGATTCACCTCGATTCCTCTCTGGTGTACTAGAAACCCAAGGAACTTTCCTGACGGTACCCCAAAAATGCACTTGTTTGGGTTGAGTTTCCTCCCATACCTTCTCAGAACCCCAAATGTTTCTTCCATATCGGTTGCGTGCTTTTCCGTCGTGATGCTTTTTGTCAGCATGTCATATATATAGACCTCCATGTTCCTGCTGATATGTCAGGAAAACATCTTGTTTACTAGGCTTTGGTAAGTTGCCCAAGCATTTTTGAGGCCAAAAGGCATTACTTTGTAACAGTAAAGCCCCTGATCTGTTGTGAAGGCAGTTTTTTCTTCTTCCGGACCAAACATCCTAATCTGGTTATAGCCCGAGTAAACGTCCATGAAACTCAGCAGTTCATGCCCTACAGTCGCATGAACCGACTAGTTTATCGAGGCAGATGGAAACTGTCTTTTAGGCATGCTTTGCTTAGGTTTGTGAAGTCCACACACATTCTCCATTGCCCATTTTTCTTTTTCAGAGTACAACATTAGCAACCCACTCAGGGTACTGCACTTCCCTGATCGATCCTGTTTCGAATTGCTTATGGACTTCCTCTTTGATTGCTTCGCTTCTCTCATGGTTGAATCGTTGCCTATTCTGGATAACCGGTTTGCGCTCGGGGTCAACCATCAGAGCATGGGAAATTAATTTGTCATCGATCCCCGACATATCTTCATGCTTCCAAGCAAACACGTCCTTGTACTCTTTTTACGAATTGACCAACTTATCTCGTATCTGTTTTGGTCAACTGTGCCCCTAACTTCACCTTTTGCTCAGGGTTCTTGTCATCTATTACAACCTCATTAGTTGGCTCCCCTTCCTGGTCTTTCCCATCTTCCAGAGATGTCTCCATTATGTCCAGGTCAAACTGGGTTGGTGTTCGTCCTTCTCTTCCTCTTCGTCCTCCTTCAGGCACTTTTCCTGCTCGGTGAAGTCTATCTACATTATATCTGGCTCTGCTTTTTCTCTATAGACTGCCAGATTGGATTTCCTTGCCCATTCATCTGAGCCTTTCATGATTCCGACCCCAGCTTCAGTTAAGAATTTGTCAGTAAGGGCATATGTTGCCGTGACTGCCTTTGTCTTGTTCAAGAATGGTCTTCTTAGCAAGGCATTATAGGGTCAATTCTTGGTGTCAACAACTACGAAATCGAGTAACACCGTTTTCTGACATGGGAAAATTCCTATCTCAACTGGCAGTTTGACCGTTCCTAGCGATCTTACTTCTGCTCCTCTAAATCCTCTAAGCGGGATTATCAGTGGTTGCAGATCCTTCCTTTGTATTCCCAATTGGTCAAATACTCTGACACTTAGGATATCTGCCGAGCTTCCATTATCGATCAGCACTCTCCTTACTTTCTAGTGACCGATACGGGCTGACACCACGATTGCATCGTTTGGTCTAACTTCAAGTTCATGGGCATCAGCTTCAGAAAAAATGATCGGATCCTAACCTTGCTTGAGTTTCTTCTGGTCCGGGCATATTGAATTTACTTCCAAGTTCCTCTGGCCTCACAGACTTTAGTCATTCTCTCATTGCTACTTCTTCCTGTGCATGGTCCACCAAAGATGGTGTTGATAGTTCCGACATCTGAATTTCCCCTTTGACTGCCTCTTTTGTCTCGGTCATTCTTCACGGGGTCATTCTGCTGATCATCCCCTCCTTTGAGAACCACATCTTTCAGGTGTCCCTCTCTAATCAACTTTTCAATATAGTCTCTCAACGGGTAGCATTTGGAAGTTTCGTGACCATTCTCTCGATGAAAACGACAGTATTTAGAGCTGTCCCTCCTTGCAAAATTGGACTGCTTTGGGGGCATTTTATACAAGTTTTTGTCTTCTATCATATTCAGAATTTCTTCCTGCTTCTGAGCTTGAGGGGTATAATTAGTGTACTGCTTCTTGACAGTCCTATTGCCCTTCTGATCATCGTCCTTGGGCCTTATTTGCCTATCTCAGAATTGCTCTTCTGGTCTCCTTTAGCATTTCCCTTCAAACCATTGTCTTTGGATTTTTGACCTTCCCCTGGTCGGCCGCCATGTATAAACTCTCCTCCGTGGGCTATCTGCTCTTCTTTGGCCTTGGTGTATCCTCCCACGTCATTCACCAAACCTGCATAGGTAGTTGGCCCCCATCGCCTCAGGCTAAGTGACAACTGGCTATGCTACAAACTGTTAACAAATGTAGACACTACCGCCTCGTCGTTGGGGTCCTGTACTTCTAAGACTTCCTGCGAAAATTGGGTGAGGTAGTCCTTTAACTTTTCATCCTTTCTTTGCCTCAAGGTTGAAAGGACATTGATTGACTTTCTATGTTGAATATTCCCCATGAAATGTGATCGTGTCTAAATTGTTGTATATTTCGGCCCTCATTCCTATTCCTTTTTCTCGTTCTTGTGTGTGTTTTCTATATATTTTATGTCTAATAGGCTCGTTTGTGCTAATTGCAGGCAATAGATGTAATTCTGGTGTTAGAAGCTAATTGCAGTGGTTCCGGCAGAAAATGGGCAAAAGGAAAGACAAAGGATCATAAGCAGCTCTACAGTACGGGTCAAGTGCGGGTCGCAACCGCACTCCTTCCTACAGCCAGGACATGAATCATGAAGGAAAGATAAAGTGCGGGTAAAGTGCGGGTCATCCAACCGCACTCCACCCGCACTATTGCTCAAGATAGAGGAGCTGATTTGTACTTGACAATAAAGTGCGGGTCAAGTGCGGGTCATCCAACCGCACTCCACCCGTATTATTGCTCAAGACAGAGGAGCTGATTTGCATCTGACACTAAAGTGCGGGTAAAGTGCGGGTAATCCAACCGCACTCCACCCGCAGTGTTGCTCAAGACAGAGGAGTGGATTTACACCTGACACCAGAGTGCGAGTACAGTGCGAGTACAGTGCGGGTAAAGTGCGGGTAATCCACCCGCACTCCACCCGCACTGTTGCCCAGATCAGAGAACTGAAGATGAAGAAAACCCATATAGTGCGGGTAATTCACCCGCACTCCACCCGCACTCTGCCCGCGATAGTTTCTGGTTTCAAGCTTAAGTGACCTATTTTTCCATCCTCTATAAATAGAAAAGGATGGGAACGAACCAAAAGATCACCATATCTCCCAACACTTGTAGTTTAAGCTAGAAACACATCTCCCTATCATCCAAACCATCTCTACTCAATCAAAGGCAACTAGTAGACTTGGATTCAAGATTCAAGGAAGGAGATCAATCTTCAAGGGTTCTTTCTACACTCTCTCTTAGTTTATTTGTTTGTAATAGAACATGAGTAGCTAAAATACCCCACTATGGGGTTGATGTTATTTGTTTGATGGATATTTGGGCTTTGTAAATAAACTCTATGTGTTATATTTATTATATCTCTATGTTTTATTCCATTGCTTGAATTGATTTCCATTATTGTTTTGCTTGGATACACCCTCTTTGCATGATTGATTTGGATTACTTGAGTAGGCAATTAGGTTGTCTAATGCTCCATTGAATGGAAGGATTTTCGAAAATCCAGCTCTACAACCATGTCCTTAATCTAATCTTTAATTAGTGGCTTTCACTATACATCCTAGGTTAGCCACTTGTGAGAGAATTAGAAGCCTCCACTATACACCCTAGGTTGGCTACTTTAGTGATTTTACGAGAACTAACCTTCGAGTAGAATTCGGTTGATAACCTCGAGCCTCATCCAATCTCAAACGGGTGGCCTTCACTATACATCCTAGGTCGGCCACTTGTGAGGGAATTGGAAGCCATCACTATACACCCTAGGATGGCTACATTAGTAATAGGTTGAGCCATAGCTAGATAGATGAGCATTCATGGAAAAAGTCCCGATTGAGTTACTAGCCATTGTTGGTTACTTAGGAGGGATTAATCACTAGTAGGAGGTCTTCACTATACACCCTAGGTTAACCTCTTGCTAGAGATATATACCAACACTATACACCCTAGGTTGGTTACATTTGTCAATACATGCTTAATTGAGAGTTTGTTGCAATTGCCCCAATATTCACTTACAAGTCCATCAACTCCGTAGTTCCATCATCATTCATTCATCACTCCATTGTCATCCCATTTTATTTGCTTTCACAGTTTAGTTTATATTGTATCTTCATTCACCATCACTTTACTTTTATGCATACTAGTTATATTAATCATAATCTTATCACCGCTACCCCGATCTCAGTGGACAACACCCGTGCTTACCGCTTTACTTGTATTTCTACTTGTGAACGCATCGCATAGGTTTTATAAATTGTTTTGACGGACGGTTTTCTGACGGCAAAAACCTTCTCATCAAAATATCGGGTGAAGGCTTGCACCAATTCTTCAAAGTTCTTGATTGACCCACTAGCGAGGCCGCCAAACCATCTAGACCCCTAGTCCCCTAATGTTTGAGGGAATTGTTAGTTCTTGAGTTTTGTATTGGCATAATTCTATATCAAATCGACACTTTCTTTGTATTGATTAGTTGTCTAGGATTTGTGGATAATCAAGCTTCAAGGAAAATTGGACAATATTCAAGCAAAGTGGTGGCTACAAGAGGAATAAAGTTAAGTTGCTTAGCAAAAGGTAATCATGACCTCTTTCCTCTTGCACGTCTTAAGCACACACATACATTGCATTCATATGTGTCCTTGCATAGTTGTGCATAATTTGGTTTAACACAATACACACACTTATACATGTATGTACATGCATTAGACTTAAAATTGACAATTTGTATAAATTGCATGTTCTAGGATTAGTTCTAGGAAATGACATACTTTTGTGTTCTTGTGTTTATATATTAATGAACTTGATTTTGAGCTTATATAATTCCATATTGAGTTCCAATTAATTTGGTTACTCATTCATTAAATTTCAAGTTCAAATTAGGTAGTTAAGAAACTTCCAGTGATTTTATCGTACATGGTTTTCGTCCTTGATTTCCAAGTTGAATTCCATATTTTTTTGGAAAAGTTTTCTTGACGACTTTTGTACATAAGGGAGTTCTGGTTTGTATTCTGAAATTGGATTTGAAATTGGAGTTCAGAGGCCAAAGATATGGCTGAAAGAAAAAAAGTACGCTTGAGGGATGAGGGGTGCCAAGCACCTCCTTCCCGTGAAGGCGCGTGGCCTCAACGGAAATGGAGGGCTGTTGGTCCCGTAAGGCCCATACGCCTCCATAGGGATCCAGCATGGGAACCCCCCATTGGTTGGTTCTTTTCCTTCCTTATTTCCCGTTTTAAATATCAAACTTCCCTCTCATTTGAAAATTTGAAAAACACAAGTGCAGAATTTTCTCTCCAAGTTTTCTCATCTTCCAAACACCATAACTTTCTCCTTTGGAGTCCGTTTTGAGTGATTCGAATTGGAGAATTTTTCTACCAGTCCTTTATCATTTCCAAAAGAGTTTGGAGTCAATAGATTGAGTTTTCTGGTAGGTCTACTCACAAAAATGAAGCTGTACATTTTTCATTCAAGGTATTGATTTCTATTCTGTTCTTAATCTTTAAGTCTTCAATTGCCTTGGGTTTTCTTCTCATATATATATATATATATATATATATATGTTTGATGTGTTATCATTGATTAGAGAAATGATCTCTAATAGAGCTAGTTTGAGTTTTAATGGATTAACATGTTGAGTTAGGTTTTTACAAATCTATGTTTTCACATGTTCAAGATGTTGTATTGTGCTAGCTTGAAATCTAGGACTATCTTGTGTGTTTATTGACTTGATTTTGTTGATTGATAGTCTTTCATATGCTAGATCATCTTAATTGAAGATTTATTGAAATAGCATATTTGTTTGATGATTTAGGACTTGATTGGATTTAGTTGATTATCTTAAGAATCTAAGTTCTATTATTTTGCTAGAGATGTATATTTGATTTTATCAAATTGATTCTAGCATTTTTATGTGATTGAACATAATCTAGGTTCTGGTGTGTGTTAGGTGTTTCACATGCTATAGGTTGTTTGTTCATGTTATAAAAATCTAGATACTATTGATTTGTGCTTTTGATGACAAATATCTAGTTCTTCATATTTTGTGTCTAATCCACACATCTCATATGTACATGCATCATTGAGTGTGATTGCATTGTTTTTAGGATTATAAACTGAAAAACATATGACATGTTCTTAATTGTTCATTTCTAGTTTCCATAGGATATATTGATCATATATGTTATGTTGTGTGTGTTTGCATCATTTGCATTCACTTAGACCATTTACCTTGCAAAAGGCCGGAAGTCACATTCATTAGAGTGATTCTTTGGATTGTGCATTGTAAGTCTTAGCTAGAGTCGGAGTGACTTGGATAGCTAAGCGGTGGAACTCACATGTTTGGAGAGGGGATCTTCAACTTGTACATTGTAAGTCTTAGCTAGAGTCGGAGTGACTTGGATAGCTAAGCGGCGGAAGTCACATGTTTGGAGAGGGGATCTTCAACTCATGCATGTATGACTTGGCTAGGATTGGGGTGATCTGGATAGCTAAGCAGCGGAAGTCACATATTTGGAGAGGGGATCTTCAACTTGTGCGTGGAAGTCTCGACTCAGAATGGGGTGATCTGGATAGTTGAGCAATAAGGCATCCCTTTCATTATGTAGGATTAAAGGGTAGATTTCTAGGTGAAGTGGTCACTTGAGAGATTGTATCTTTTTATCTTACTAGTGGATTTGTTTGCCGGTGGTTGTGGTATCAACCCGTGGATGTTTCCTCTTAGGAGGTTTTACCACGTAAAAATCATGTGTTGATTTTCTCTATCTCTATCTCCTTTATTTGTATATGTGTTGATATATATCTTAGTTGATATCTTTGTAATTGATATTCATTGTATATCATTTTTGTATATGTTGGAGTTGACTTTGTTTGATCAGGCATATCTTTATTTGAATTGATATTGCTTGTGATTGTATTTGGAGTGTGATACAAGCTACTTAGAGGGACAAACTTGTGTTTGTTTCAAGAGAGGGAAAAAGGTGTTGTAACCTATTCACCCCCCCTCTAAGTTAGCTTAAGGCAAATTAACTATGTTTGTATTTTTCATTTGGTATCAGAGCGGGTCACTAGATTGCACTTAGTGAGATCCCGGTATACTTTCACGGTGATTTGTAGAGCTATTGAAGCAACGGGACTTCAAGATGATGTGATGGCGGAAGAAGCTTCAAATACTAGACCACCATTACTTCGTGGTAACAACTATGGGTTTTGGAAATTGAGGATAAAGGTATACATTCACTCTATAGATGAAAATTTTTGGATGGTGGTTGAAGAAGGCCATTCTCCTCCCAGTAAGGTTCTAGAGGATGGAACCGAAGTCTCTAAACCTAAAAGTGAATGGACGCCTAATGACTTTGAAGTTGCTAAGTGGCACCATCGTGCTATGAACGCTATATTTGGAGGAGTTGATGGACATCAATTCTCCTATATACAAAATCTTGAATCGGCCAAAGAAGCATGAGATACACTTCAAGTTACAAATGAAGGCACTTTAGCGGTGAGAAATTCTAGGCTTCAAATGTTGACATCACAATTTGAAAATTTGCAAATGAGTGATGAAGACAAGTTTGAAGATTTCCAATTAGGACTTCTAAATATTGCTAACCAATGTCAAGAACTTGGAGTACCAATCACTAGAGAGCGTTTCAATTGGAAGATTCTAAGGTCTCTTCCTAAGAGATTCAAGGCCAAAGTCACGGCCATAGAAGAAAGCAAGGATATAGATTGCTTAAGCATTGATGAATTGCTTGGGTCACTCCAAACTTATGAGATGTGCTTGAAGCCAAAGATCAAGAGTAAAGGAATTGCTCTCAAAGCTATTAAAGAGGAGAGTGATGATGAAAATGAAGAAATGGCTCTCATGGTTAGAAAATTTAACAAGTTTCTAAGGAGAGGTACCAAGCCTAGAGGTAGCTTTTCTAAGGAAAAGGAAATTAAGAAAACATCTTCTCCAAGAGTTGATAGAAATGGTCAAGCCAAGAACAAGAAAGGTGTTCAATGCTTTGAATGTCAAGGCTATGGACATTTTGCAAATGAGTGCACTAAAAAGAAGTCCAAGAAAGACAAGAAGGGCAAAGCTATGACAGCCACTTGGAGTGAGAGTGATTCTAGCGATGAGGAGAGCTCTAGTGATGAGTCCTCAAGTGAAGAAGAAGAACATGTTAACAACTTTGTTGCTCTTACGGCTTCTCTCACAAAGCTAGAAGATAATTGTATAGTTTCCATTGATAAGGAGATTGATCAAAGTCATCTAGAAGATACAAGTTTAAACATAACCAATCTCGATCTATTGGCCAAGATTAAGAATCTTGAGGAGCAAAGAGATGAGGCATTGAGAGAGGTTAAGGGGAAAGATGATTTAATTAAAACTCAAGTGGATGAGTTTGTTGAGACCTCACATAGATTTATGTGTGAGAAGAATGAGATTATGAAGAGATATGTTAAGGTTGAGAGACTTGTCTTTGAGTATAAGGAGATTATTTCTAAGTTGAAGGTTAGATAGCAAGAATATATTGAAGAGATCGACATTGCTGAGCAAGCTATCAAAGACTTAGTCAATGGTTCGATCAACATGAAGAGTAGCATGAATCTTGCTCAACCACAAGGAGAACCTAGCAGCTTGAAAGGAAAGGAGAAGCTTGTGATAGCATCACTTCCTTCAAAGAAAGCTAAGGTCAAGAAGTCTCCCAAGAATAATCCTCCCAAAGCTAAAGGTAAAAAAAAAAGACAAGGTATCTCCACAAACTCACATAACTTCTTCAAATCCACAAGGTAAATCTCATCTTTTATTCCTATTTGTTATTTTTGTAATATCGTTGGTCACATCAAACCAAGGTTTTATAGGTACATTGAATTTTGCAAAAAAGGAAATGCATCTAGAGATAAGGAGATTGAACTTAAATTGAAGCATGATAGGGCATTAGATGTAGATAAGCATAATGTTCCAAAGATGCATGCTAAAAAGAATTGGATGAAGAAATGTGATGATTATGTGAATCTTGACAAAGCATGTATTGCTAATAATGTTGAGGGGATTAGTATCAATGATATTCTTATGAATAAAATTGTTGAAAGTCTCCACTCTAGGTTCAACATTAAAGTCAAGAATAATGGTGATTTTTGTGTAAGTTCACCCAAGACCAAATGGGTCAAGGGTGAATGCTCTTACCATTAGTGTAAGTTGCACATGTGAGTTAGCTATAAGACTAGTGTCAAGTTGTTGAGAAATTTAGCTTGCTAAGCTTTGTTTCTCTATAACTTGACATGAACTGAGCTATCTCACAAAAGTTGTTATGATAGTCGAAATCTATTGGTTAACTTTATGAGAAGTTCATTTTTGAAATCTTTATGGTGTAAATTGTTGTTAAGACTTTTAAAGAAAGTCATTTTTGTATGTTTGTGTGAGTTCAAAATGCTTAGTTTTATTCTCTTGGGATGACACACCAATAACTTGTTGTCATGAGGACGAACAAGCCAAAAGAGCTCATAAAAGGGGGAGACTTAGCGTTTGATGGAAAATTGCTTGCTAAGGTATTTCTATATCCTAAAGCTTGCATTCTTGATTTTCATCTCTCAACTCATTGTTTGCACTACATCATGTAGCATGTCATTCTAGAGAACTTAGTAAAATATACATATGGTTCTCATTGACATTTGCTCTTTAAAGTTCTTATAGTGATGTTGTTCATAAAGGTCTTATATATGATATGTGAAATGTTTGTTTGAATGATGAGTGGCATATATTTTTAAAAATATGAGCTTCATATTCTTAAAACTAGTCTCTTAAGAAGTCATGATCTTAAGTAAATCTCTTTATATTGCTTTTAGATCATGTGCTTGTAAGCCATAAAATTTTGGTTTTCAAATATGCACTTTGCTTCTCTTGTCTGTTTTGTTGTAGTAAGTTGAATTTGAAAATATGTAGGTTGTGGATACACCTTGAAGTCTTATGACTAGTACATTTAAGATGACCTATGGTCAGTATTCATTTTGCTTTGGCAACTACATAGAATTCAAAGAGAACCTTCATGGAAAGGGCTACACACTTTGGTTGTAAAGCAGCTCAATGTAGGAAAGGGTTACACCATTGTGATGAGTGAAAGCCGTCATGAAGAGTATATGTTTATGTTAGAAAAATCAAAGAAGTGTTGAAAAGAATCAATAAAAAAAAATCTTTGATTCAAAGCCTAAATAAATAAAAGAAAAGGCCAGTTGAAAATCATGATTGGTCAGGTTGAAAAATAGAAATGGGATGACGAGCCACATGCATACACATGCTCATGTGTTGAAATCAATTCTTTTTAAAGCAAAAATTCCGGATGATAATCAGTTTGACCTTCTATGGAAAAGCTTAAGATGAGTAGATGTTGATGTGATTTGCATGTTAATTATCAAATTACTCCTCTACATATGCTTGGAGCAAATCTCACACACACATTTTTGTTTATAAGTATTTTGATATTCTAGCAATTTGAGAAGAATTATGAGAGAGATTGAAAATCCTGGTGTATCTCTCATAGTTTGTGAAGCTTATTAATGTTGAATTTATTTTGAAATTGCTTGAATGTGTGATTGTGTGGATATCATTGTGAACTATATTCTATCTTGATCTTAGATAGAGCATTTATCAAGGGGGAGCATAGTATGCAAGACTTTGTTCTCTTTTATGATATGTTCACATGATTTGCTTTGTTATATGTTGACATATTGATTGCTTAGAATAATTGAATGATAAGAATGCATGATATTTATCTTGAAATAATTGTATGCATGTGTTGGCAATTTATTCTTCCTAATTTGGGGTTGATAGTAGTTGATATTGCAATGAATTCCCTCATTCTTGAGGTTGATAGTAGTTGTAGTTACAACCAATTCCTCCTAGCTTGAGGTTGATAAAGTTCCTTCTTGCTTTGAGTTTATAGTAGTTGATAGTAGTTGCTATTATGACCAATTCCTTCATGATTTGAGGTTGATAGTAATTGCGGTTGACACCAATTCCTCCATTTGTGGATGAATTTTGTAGTTAAATGCATTTGATAAATTTGGTAAAATGTACCAATGTGCTTGAAAAATAACATTTATGCATTTATTATTCATTATTTCATCATATGTCTTTGTTTGTTTATATGTGTAAACTAACACTTACTTGTGTCTCTTTCTACTCATGTGTTTTTGTTTTGTAGTGTTGACAACAAAGCCCTGCGAAGAAACAAGATTTCTAACTCTATCCATCCATAAAAACCCATAGCTAAACCCAAATCTACTCCAACAACCTATAGGAAATCCAAACCTAACAAGTTGAAAGCTTTAGGAGTTATGGGAGCCAAAAAGCTTATTCAAGATAGAGGTGTAGACTTGATTAAGGGTTCTTACATTCATCATTCTATATGTGATAGGAATTGGGATCCATGGATTAATTCCATTGGGTTTACTAATGAGAGTTGTAAGTTCCTCACTTTTTGATTGGCTTATTTCGTTGATAAACCACATAGGGTCTTGAGTGTAAGGGTAGTTAGGTCTCATTGTTCGTGATCAAGCCTCGATGTCATCCTCAAGCTCAAGAGCACTTCAAAGGTATATCTCTTGCTTAACTCTCCTTGAAGAGATTAGTAGCGCACACACACATTAGCATGCATGCCTTACATATCTTGCACTTGTGTTTCAATTGTTTGTTGTGTGTATTCTTCTTTACACTTCTCACACATGCACTTTTGTGTTAGTTCTAGGTGTGGTTGTGGTTTTTTTATTTTATTTTGTTTTCTGATGTATGTTAGGAAATATCCGTGCCCGCACGTTGGTGTATTTTTTCTTGGCGCGACGAGTGACATTCCTTGTAGAATGGCTCTTTTGCACGGGTTACCTACCCGTGCAGTTACCCGTGCATTAAAGATGGGTTCCCTTGGATTCTCATTCTGCATGGGTTGTGTACGGGTCTTACCCGTGCAGTTACCCGTGCACTGAGGATAGTGCTTTAGGTTTAAGAAACTGCACGGGTTATGCACGGGTCTCATACCCATGCACTGAGGTTGGTTGCTTCGGGTTTGTTTGACTGCACGGGTTGTGCACGGGTCGTCTACCTGTGCAGTTACCCGTGCACTGAGGTAAGATGCTCTCTGGTGAGCCTTTTGCATGGGTGTTGCATTGGTCTCCTACCCGTGCAGTTACCCGTGCACTTAGTCTGTTTTATGCCTATTTTTGCCAAAACGGCGTAGTTTCATTTAAGGCTTATATATATTGTCCTTTCTCTCCCAACTCGTTTTTAGAGCTTTAAAACCTTTTTTTAGTGAGAGAAAGTGTTCCTTTGAGAGAAAAGCTCCAAGAAGCCACTTTTACTCAACCAAACTTGTACCCATGTGCATCTAGCTCCATTCTTGCATCTATTCTTCATGGGTCTTCATGCTTCTCTTGACTAGGTAATTAAATATGAACTAAAACTTCTTGTTTCATCTCTATGTTCTTAGTTTACCTAGGGTTAGCAATTATTAGTTGATTAATTGCATGTTTAATTTGTTTAGCGTGATTTGAGTATGTTTGTGACTTTGTTTGTTAGTTGAGATTGCATGTTCATTGATAGCTATCTTTTAGGATCATTTTGCCCTTTAGCTAAATTTTCATGCATTTGCATTTAGATATTGATATCAAGGATTTGCACTTATTGACATCTTTAAATCCTTATATAAGCATTTAGTGTAGCCTAGCATTAATTGCATGATAGAATATTTTTACATATTCACATAGGTTGCTTAATCTCTTCATTGATTGTTAAGCTTTATAACTAAGTGGATTAGTGCACAGGCTTATTGGTCTAGGATCACTATTAAAGGCCCGTTGGATTGAGTGAAATGGTTAGTGACCAAGTATGGTGTGACTTGAGGTCAACCTAGGTTGTAAACTTTCATTCAAATAGTGGATTTAAGGACCTTGTGTGGCTAGAAGGATAGCCCGTGAGTTTTGCCCAGTTGGAGGGTTTCTCACTTAAATCAATCCTTGTGTTTTTATTGTTTTTCGCATGTTATTTTGGATGGGTTGATTACTAATATGGGGTAGCATTATTAAAACTGATTAAGTCGAAAAGTTGGTAATAAATCAACTAAAACCTATTACCCCCCCTCCTCTAGGTTAGTAGACACACGCTTTATAGTATTTTCAATTGGTATCAGAGCAGGTTCCTCAATATACTTAGGTGATCCTTGCTCTTTATGTGTCTTGCATCTTGCATTTTGTTTGTTGTATATTGCACACATTAGCATTCATCTTATTCATACCCAAACACGATGAGTGGGAACGGAGGTGGACATGAGGGAGCCTCAAGCACAAGACCTCCTCTACTCAATGGGGTGAACTATGCCTCGTGGAAAGGCAAGATGAAGTCCTACCTTTGCCAAATAGATGACCGTGCATGGATGGCAATTGAAGATGGCTACACTCCTCCAACAATGACCACCGAAGATGGAAGTGAAGTCTATTGGGGTTTTTGCCCTAAAGCTTGTAATATGTAAATATAATTTGAACATAAGTAAAAGAAGTAGTATATTCATTCATTTTGTGTCATACTTTATATAATATGTGCACTTAACATCCAAAATTGCCGGATGTAATTTCGAACTGAGTATATGAGTGTCATATATAGATGGATTCAGTTTGAAATGAGCAATTTAAAGAGTCCGTAGATAGCAAATAAAGCTGGGTACTTTATTTGTGGTTAATCTATAGCTGCGGTCCATTTCGTAGTGTACGGTGATCCTATCCTGGATCATTCATATGTAGATATGAGAATGGAGGCATCTTGTATGATGTGATCATATAAGACTGGGCCATGATCTATATGAATCTCTCACTAAGATCCGTTTAACAATGAGATTCATATATATCAACTAATGATGGCTATATGTGGGTGATCTTAATCCTGAGTGTCTTATCGACTCCTTCAGGTTAGATCGTGGTCTTTGATATACCGTGGATGAGGTCGGAGTTGCATTCCCGATCAATATACTCCGTATGTTGGGATCGCGGTTTGGCTTGTGGCTGGGAAGGTTTGTACACAATAGTGGAATCCACTCCTTCTTGTGAGAAGTAGATGGTAGTTCCCTTAAGGGTTGATTCCGGGCTTGAACAATATGAGCGCTCTCCTAATTCCGTAAGGAATGTAGGATTTATTGTTCATTAGAGAATCAATGGTACTTAATGGAAAGATATGATTAGAGGGGTATAACGGACATTATGACCCAGCTCTAATTATGAACTACTTGTGGAGGATTATACCATATGTAATAGCTATATCGATGGACACCGAGAGTTATTGGTTTGTGTAAAAACGTCTACAGTTGAGAGAGTGCAGCTTCGGGTTTTTAGTGGAATAACACCGAAGTTAATAATCATGAAATATTAATTAAAGAGTTTAATTAATAATTTCTAAGGATTATTGGAGCTCAAAATATTATGGGTCCATTAGGTCCTCTTGCTAGCCCGATCGATTTAGGTAACAAGGGTCACGGTTAATTAATTGGATTGTCCAATTAATTGTGTTACGAGACATGACTCACATGCTTTAGTGCAAGTGGGAGATTGTTGGGGTTTTTGCCCTAAAGCTTGTAATATGTAAATATAATTTGAACATAAGTAAAAAAAGTAGTATATTCATTCATTTTGTGTCATACTTTATATAACATATGCACTTAACATCCAAAATTGCCGGATGTAATTTCGAACTGAGTATATGAGTGTCATATATAGATGGATTCAGTTTGAAACGAGCAATTTAAAGAGTCCGTAGATAGCAAATAAAGCTGGGTACTTTATTTGTGGTTAATCTATAGCTGCGGTCCATTTCGTAGTGTACGGTGATCCTATCCTGGATCATTCATATGTAGATATGAGAATGGAGGCATCTTGTATGATGTGATCATATAAGACTGGGCCATGATCTATATGAATCTCTCACTAAGATCCGTTTAACGATGAGATTCATATATATCAACTAATGATGGCTATATGTGGGTGATCTTAATCCTGAGTGTCTTATCGACTCCTTCAGGTTAGATCGTGGTCTTTGATATACCATGGATGAGGTCGGAGTTGCATTCCCGATCAATATACTCCGTATGTTGGGATCGCGGTTTGGCTTGTGGCTGGGAAGGTTTGTACATAATAGTGGAATCCACTCCTTCTTGTGAGAAGTAGATGGTAGTTCCCTTAAGGGTTGATTCCGGGCTTGAACAATATGAGCGCTCTCCTAATTCCGTACGGAATGTAGGATTTATTGTTCATTAGAGAATCAATGGTACTTAATGGAAAGATATGATTAGAGGGGTATAACGGACATTATGACCCAGCTCTAATTATGAACTACTTGTGGAGGATTATACCATATGTAATAGCTATATCGATGGACACCGAGAGTTATGGGTTTGTGTAAAAACGTCTACAGTTGAGAGAGTGCAGCTTCGGGTTTTTAGTGGAATAACACCGAAGGTAATAATCATGAAATATTAATTAAAGAGTTTAATTAATAATTTCTAAGGATTATTGGAGCTCAAAATATTATGGGTCCATTAGGTCCCCTTGCTAGCCCGATCGATTTAGGTAAAAAGGGTCACGGTTAATTAATTGGATTGTCCAATTAATTGTGTTACGAAAGTGACACGTATTTATTTGGGAATTAATTGAATAATGAGATTATTTAATTAATGAATAATGGTGATTAAATAAATTAAATAATAAGATTATTTAATTGTGTTGTTAATCACTAAATGGAGGGTGTTAGTTGATATTTGATTTTGAATAAAATAAGATAATATGATTATTTTATTTTATTAAATTAAATATTTGAAATTGAATTTAAAATGTTTGAATTCAAAAATTAAATATTTAATTATCTTTTTGAAAGATATGAGATATTTTTGAAAAGTTTTAAAAATCAAATAAGATTTTGGTTTGTTTATTTTTTTTGAATATATATGAGATATATATTTAATTAAACAAAATTAGAAAAGCGGATAAACAAAAAAAAAAAACTTACACAACAAAGAAAAGTAATCAGATTACTTAAGAAGAGAACAGTGATCGTGAGTGTCACGAAAAAAAAAATAAACAGAAAACAAAAGCAAACAAAACAAAAAGAAGAGAAATGATTAAAATAGTGATCGTGAGTGTCACGAACAACAGACACAGCAATTAAAAAAGCAAAAGCAAAACAAATAGAAAAAGTTAGTGTGTGGTGAGACCACAAGGGCTACATTTCTAAGTTTTTGTTTTTGTGTGTGTTCTTCTCTTCTTCCTCCATACAGGTCCTGAATATCGTGACGCGCCCACACGCTGTTACCAGATCCGGGAGATAGCGAGGAAGATCACGTGGTTCAAATCAGGAGCAGTTCGTATCAAAGTGAAGGAGCCTCCTACGTAGGTATGAAAATGTTTCATCACTTTAGTATATTGCATTTGATTATTACTGTACAAATGGGTAAGTTTAATGATTGCGTAAAATATTTAAAACCTTTCGCTGCGCAATCTGTAACCCTAGGTTCCAACAAAGTCTCCAAGCCAAAGTCTTAATGGAGCACTCAAGAATTTGAAGCTTCCAAGTGGAACAACAAGGCGATACTTGCCATCATTTGCGCCATGGACGACAACCAATACAAGTTAATTCAAACAACTAGAAACACAAAGGAGGCATGGGAGATTTTAGAGACGACTTATGAAGGAACCGAGGTAGTCAAGGACTCTAAGCTTCAAGTCCTTCAAATGCAATTTGAGACCATTAGGATGGAAGAGAATGAATGCTTCAACGACTTTCAAGTGAAGTTGATGGACATAGTCAATCAAAGCCGTCAACTTGGTGACCCTTATTCGGATAGGAGAATCAACCAAAAAATTATGAGATCTCTTCCTGCAAGATTTAAGTCAAAAGTGATAGCTCTTGAGGAGAATATTGACTACAAGAACATGAAGCCAAATGAAGTTATTGGAAGACTTCTAGCATATGAGTCTAGGTGGACTCCTACACCTACACCTCCAAAGAAGCAAAAGAGTATTGCATTGAAGACCTCTAAGGTTGAGAAGGATGAGGATGACTCGGATGAAGAGATGGCCCTTATGGTCAAAAGGTTCAAGAAATTCATCAAATTTGAAAATGAAGAAGAAAAAGAAGACTCCTTTCAAGAAGGTTGAATCAAGTCAAGACAAGCCCACAAGGAAAGGAATCCAATGTTTTGAATGTGAAGGTTTTGGACACATCTCCATGGATTGTGGAAACTTGAAGAACAAAAAGAAAGGAAAGGCAATGGCCGCCACGTGGAGTGATAGTGATGAACTAAAAGAGGAAGGAGAGTCCTCGGATGATGAAGACCATGTGGCAAATTTTATTGCCTTTGCATCTTCACTTAAGAGTAAGAAAGCAATAGATGATGAAAAGGAAGAAAAACAAAGTGAAGATGACTCAAGTGTTGGTGACTCTACAACTCATTCAACCAACATAGATTTGGAAGGCATGGACCTTGAAGGGTTTATTGAGCATTTTTAAAGCTCAAGGTTGAAGATGAAGAAAGAGATTCGAATGCTAAAAGGAGAGAATCTCAAGCTATATACCGAAGTGACTTACTTGAATGGAGAAGTGAAAATAACAAAGAGGAATGAGACATTGATGGAATAGGAGCTTGAAGAAGCAAGAGAGATCATTGCTAAGATGACTTCGAGCACGAAGAAACTTGACCACATGCTGAGAGTTGGCAAGAGGCCAAGTGATAAGAAAGGTCTTGGCTATGAGGAGAACAAGGAGACCTCACTCTTAAGCAAGACCGTGTTTGTCAAGAGCATGGAAATCAAAGAGTCTATACCTTTACAACATCCGAGAAAGAAAATTGAACTAGGAGACTGTTCAAGGAATGTTCAAGTAAAGACAACATCAAAGGAACAAGCTCAAACTCAAGCTCAACCAATGAGAGCCCATCAAGCTAACTTTCATCAACCCAAATACCACTAAGCCAAGAAGCAATTCATGCAAGCTCAACCAAGGAAGCAATATACTTCAACTCAACAACAAAGTAGGAGAGAACCAATCCAACACCAAAGAAAAGCTCAAATGCATAGGAAAGCCCCTTTGTATTCACAAGGGCATGGTATGACTTCTTATTTCACTCCCACTTGTCATTTTTGTGGTGTTGATGGTCACATTAGACCCAATTGATTTAAATACATTAAGATGTGTAGAATTAAGAGCATGAGTGAAAGAAATAGAGCTAGAGCCACTATGCATGTTCCTAGGAAAACTAGAGCCAATGTGACTAATACCACTAGGAAAGAGAACATTTCACCTAGGTGAATTAGAAGGGATAAATATTTTTGCTATGTGGCTCAAATTGCCTTGAAGGCAAATGCCTATAACACTTGGTATTTGGATAGTGGGTACTCTAGGCATATGACGGGGAACAAGAGTTTCTTTAAATCTCTTGTCATGGAGGATGGAGGATTTGTCACCTTTGGTAATGGATCTAGAAAGAAAGTTATAGGGAAAGGAACCATTTCCATTCCCGATTTACCCTCATTGTCCAACGCTTTACTTGTTGATGGCTTGCAAGCAAATCTTATAAGCATTTCTTATCTTAATGATGATGGACTCTTCGTCTTATTTAATAAAAATAATTGCTCTATTTTAATGCCAAATGGACAAACCTTGCTAAAAAGAAAGAGATCTAGTGAAAATTGTTGTTGTCTTGAAGCTAGTGCTATCTCTTGCAACATGTCCAAGTGTGAGGAAGTTGAGATGTGGCATCAAAGACTTGGCCACAGGAACTATCGAGATTTGAGGATCTTAGATAAGTTCAAAGTTGTGCGTGGCCTCCCTAAGCTTGGGAAGAAAGTCGATGGTGTTTGTGAACCTTGTCAACAAGGAAAACAAACCAAAAGCATGCACAAGAAAGGCAAGTATCTCACCACTAAGGAGCCATTAGAGCTTCTTCACATGGACCTTATGGGTCCCATGCAAACCGAGTGTCTCGGTGGAAAGAGATACATTTTTGTTTGTGTAGATGATTTCTCTAGGTTCACATGGACTTTTTTTGTTACAGAAAAATCTGAAACTTTTAAAAAATTTAAAATGCTTTGCACTAAAATCCAAAATGAAAAGAACTCACACATTGAAAGCATTAAAAGAATTAGGAGTGATCGTGGAAGAGAATTTGAGAATTCTTGTTTTGAAAGCTATTGCAATAGCTTATGGATTTCTCATGAATTTTTGGCTGCTAGAACTCCTCAACAAAATGGGGTTATTGAGAGGAAGAATAGGGTCCTTCAAGAGATGGCCCGTGTGATATTGCTTGGCAACAATGTCCCTAGGAACCTTTGGGCCGAAGTCATCAATACGGCTTGCTACATAGGAAATAGAGTCTTCCTAAGGCCCGGTACTAGGCAAACCTCCTATGAATTATGGAAGGGTAGGAAGCCAAATGTTAGCTACTTCCACTTATTTGGAAGCAAGTGTTACATACTTAATGACCGAGATCAACTTGGCAAGTTTGATGCCAAGAGTGATTAGGGAATTTTTACTGGCTATGCCTTTAATAGTAAGGCCTCCCGAGTATTCAATTTGAGAACTCATAGTGTCATGGAATCATCCAATATTGTTATAGATGATTATTGGCCTAGAACTACCAACCATGATGAGGAGGTTGACGTGGTTCATGACTCTCATTTGGAGAAATATGGTGAGACTTCTATTAATGTTAAGTCAAGTCAAGATGAAGAGGTCATTCAACCTCTTGATAGAGATCCATCTTTAGACTCTAAAGAACCCGTTCCATGGGTTAGACATCTCCACAACAAGAATGATATTCTTGGAAATGTGAATGAGGGTGTTAGTACTAGGCGTCAAATAGCTAATCAAATTATCTACACTTGTTACACCTCTCAAATTGAACCCAAAAAGGTTAACGAAGCCTTGATTGATGAGTTTTGGGTTCTTGCCATGCAAGAAGAGCTAAGCCAATTTGAAAGAAATGAGGTTTGGACTCTAGTTCCTAGACCCAAGGACACTAATGTCATTGGCACCAAATGGGTGTATAGGAACAAGTCGGATGAGGATGGCAACATTGTGCGCAACAAGGCTAGACTTGTGGCACAAGGATACTCTCAAATTGAGGGTATTGACTTTGAGGAGACTTTTGCTCCGGTTGTCCGCCTTGAGTCCATAAGGCTTCTCTTGTCCATATCATGTGTGCACAAGTTCAAATTGTATCAAATGGATGCTAAGAGTGCCTTCTTTACCTGTTTCTTGCATGAGTAAGTGTTCGTTGAACAACCCAAGGGGTTTGTGGATCCATACCACCCCAACCATGTCTATTGCCTCAAGAAGGCTCTACATCGGTTAAAGCAAGCACCGAGGGCTTGGTTTGAGCGCCTCACTCAATTTCTTGTTGATAATGACTACACTAGAGGTAGTGTTGACAATAGTTTATTCATTAAGAGGAACAAAGATGAGTTTTTCATAGCTCAAATCTATATTGATGATATTGTCTTTAGCTCTACCAACAAATCCAAAGTCCAACATTTTGTTGATGTCATGTCTCATGAGTTTAAGGTGAGTCTTGTTGGGGAGCTCAATTACTTCCTACGTTAGCAAATCAAGCAATTGCATGATGTGATTTTCATATCCCAAGCTAAGTATGCAAAGAACCTAGTGAAGAAGTTTGTCCTTGAAAATGCCAAACATTGTGACACACCCATGAGTACCACCTTGAAACTAAGCAAGGATGCTAGTGGCAAGAGTGTTGACCAAAGTCTTTATCGTGGCATGATAGGTAGCTTGCTTTACTTGATCGCAAGTAGGCCCCATATAGCCTTCAGTGTGGGTGTGTGTACTAGGTACCAAGCGGATCCCAAGTAGTCCCATCTCTCCTCTATGAAGAGAATCATTCGATATGTGAATGGGACATCCAACTATGGGATATGGTACTCTTTTGACACTAAAGCTAGCTTAGTTGGCTTTAGTGATGTAGATTGGGAAGGGAATTACGATGATAAGAAGAGTATATAGGGCGGTTGATTCTTCCTAGGCAACAAATGGTTTTGCAAGAAGAAAAATTCTATATCTCTATCCACAGCTGAAGCAGAATACATAGCCGCCAGGAGTGCTTGCACATAACTCCTTTGGATGAAGCAAATGCTTGTGGATTATGGTTATGATAAAGGTACTCCAACCCTTTATTGTGATAACGTGAGTGCAATTAACATTTCAAAGAATCCTGTTCAGCACTCTAGGACAAAGCATATAGACATTAGGCATCACTTTATTAGGGAGCTAGTTGAAAACAAATGCATTGCACTTGAGCATGTTGGCAGAAATGATCAACTAGCGGATTTGTTCACAAAGCCCTTAGATTCAACTTGGTTCATGGCACTTAGTAGGTCTATTGGGATTTGTCATATGCCTTGATGTGTTTTGTTGATTGACCCCATATGGGGAGCTCAGGCAAAGAGAGCAACCTTGCATAGTTGAAATAAGCAAAAATTTGATCAACTTTATGCTTCTTCATTAATTGCTTGATTATTTTGGTTGTGCTTATATATTATTATATAGCTTTTTATTCAATAAGTGTTTCTTGCTTTGTTTGTAATCCATGTCACCTCTATGTTCAAACATGCATTTTTGGACTAGGAGAATTGAGTGGGAAGTACATTTGAATGACCTATAATTTATCTCCATGACATGTGAACTTGATTTTGACATGCTTAAATATTATGCATGAATTATGTGTGTGCAAATGTGTGTGGTAGCAACTTGACAAGGCTAAACTCAATAAGGACCTGGTGTCCATGCAACAAATAAGGATGTCTCATCCAAATTTAGCTTTGTCTCTCTTTTTAATGGTTAAGCAAGACAACAATCAATAAGGATTTTATATCCATTCAATTAATATGGATTTTATATCCAATCTTGATTGACCATTAAGGATTGACATAGTTGCTTGTGTGTGTTACAAGTTTTTTTAAGCTATATCTTGTTTATTTATGACAAAAGGGTACAAATTGGTTTGAATTCCTTTGGAAACCTTTTGATATTCACTTTGCCAAATACCATTTTGCTTGAACTTTGATGTTACATGTCTTGCATCCAAAGCAACTGACTCACACATTTTTTCTTAATATAAAACTTTCTTGAATCTCTCTCTATTAATTAAGCTGCATAAAGTTGTTGAATATAATTATGCACTTATCTTGCAAATAGCTCTCTTTGCTAAAGTAACCCGTTTGGGGTATACTCATTTGCCTATCTCATGACAAAAAGGGGAGTAGTATGAAGTCAGGTGAGTAGCTTATTAAGGGAGATTGTCTTGTTGAGGGAGAGTAACTCATTTAGGGGGATCATTTGCATTGCACTTCATTGTATGGTTTATTGTGTTTGTTAAATTTTTTCCCTTGATCACCTCACATACACTTGTTTTGGAAAGTGTAGCTATCTTGTTTTTGCAGGGATGATAATTCTACAAAAGATCGAAGGCTTGAAGATCTAGATCTTAGGTATATACATGTAATGTAGAATAACTTTTGTTGACCTCTTGTATTTATTTTTGTTCTGTGAGGATATTCTGTGAGTGGTGGTTTTGTCACGAAATGGCCAAAGGGGGAGATTGTAAGTTCCTCACTTTTTGATTGGCTTATTTCGTTAATAAAGCACATGGGGTCTTGAGTGTAAGGGTAGTTAGGTCTTATTGTTCGTGATCAAGCCTCGATATCATCCTCAATCTCAAGAGCACTTCAAAGGAATATCTCTTGCTTAACTCTCTTTGAAGAGATTAGTAGCGCGCACACACATTAGCATGCATGCCTTACATATCTTGCACTTGTGTTTCAATCGTTTGTTGTGTGTGTTCTTCTTTACACTTCTCACACATGCACTTTTGTGTTAGTTCTAGGTGTGGTTGTGGTCCTTGTATTTCGTTTTTCGATGTATGTTCGGAAACATCCGTGCCAGAACGTTGGTGTGTTTTTTCTTGGCACGAGGAGTGACATTCCTTGTAGAATGGCTCTTTTGCATAGGTAGTGCACGGGTTACCTACCCATGTAGTTGCCTGTGCATTAAAGATGAGTTCCCTCGGATTCTCATTCTGCACGGGTTGTGCACGGGTCTTACCCGTGCAGTTACCCCTGCACTGAGGATAGTGCTTCGGGTTTGAGAAACTGCACAGGTTGTGCACGGGTCTCCTACCCGTGTAGTCACCTGTGCACTGAGGTTGATTGCTTTGGGTTTGTTTGACTGCACGGGTTGTGCACAGGTCGTTTACCTGTGCAGTTACCCGTGCACTGAGGTAAGATGCTCTCCGGTGAGCCTTTTGCATAGGTGTTGCACGGGTCTCTTACCCGTGCAGTTACCCATGCATTTAGTTTGTTTTATGCCTGTTTTTGCCAAAACGACGTATCTTCATTTAGGGCTTCTATATATATTTTCCTTTCTCTCCCAACTCGTTTTTAGAGCTTTAAAACCCCTTTTTAGTGAGAGAGAGTGTTCCTTTGAGAGAAAAGCTCCAAGAAGCCATTTTTACTCAACCAAACTCATACCCATGTGCATCTAGCTCCATTCTTGCATCTATTCTTCATGGGTCTTCATGCTTCTCTTGACTAGGTAATTAACTATGAACTAAAACTTCTTGTTTCATCTCTATGTTCTTAGTTTACCTAGGGTTAGCAATTATTAGTTGATTAATTGCATGTTTAATTTGTTTAGCATGATTCGATTATGTTTGTGACTTTGTTTGTTGGTTGAGATTGCATGTTCATTGATGTCTTTTAGGCAAACATGACCTAATCAATTAAGCTATCAAAATACAAACCCAATCATGTTATCAATCAACACAATAATGCATTCAAAAATGATTTCTACAAATCCTATGCATTAAAAATGAAATCTTGGACTTAAAGAACAATAAATGAAGATGAGATGTTTGTTCTTACTTACCAAGTCAAGAAGAAGCAATCTTGGTGCTTTCTCTCAATAGGGGAGCTCTTTCTCTCACTAGGATCTAAATTTGTGAGCTTTAGGTCTGAATGGGGAAGAAGATGATCTAGGGAAAAATACGAAAACGCAGCGGAAGCGAGACTAAAAACGAATTTAGTATAGTTTAAAATTTTTCCAATATTTGAACCTTAACCCTTTAATTAATTAAACATACATATATTCAAAAGATATCAAACCTCTTGTCGCGTGATCCGATTGACTTAGTGTCGATGGAAATCCGTAAGATTTTCCAATCCGATCACGAATGTGAATCACCTAAAAGCGTGGTCTCCCTATTCTTTGAATTGCGTACCTGAGAATGGAAAAACGAAATCTTCTTTCCTGATCGTTAATCACAAAAACTCCAAGAGCCTAGAAAAATTGTTCTGATCACTTTTGAATTCACAATCGTTATGATTGAAACTCGCGTGAACCTAAATCGAAAGTGTGCACAAAACCTTTTTATGTAAAGGCTTGCAAGTGCACTATCGAATTTAGAACTATCTTTCTCTCTTCCTCTTGGCCGAATTTTCACTATGTTCTAGAGTTGGAATTTTTTTTTTAAACAAGAGAATAAAAAATTCTTTCTCTCAAATTTTTTTTATATTTTTTCTATTCTATCACTATTAATTCCGAAATTAATAATATATATAGGTATACAAATCCTTTCCTAAAGAGGATTTACTTGGTGGGCAAGAATCTTATCTCTAGGTGGATTTACTTGGTGACAAAGAATCATTTTTCAAAAAAAAGATTTTTTTTCCACACCAACACTCCTAATCCAACTCAAATAGTGTATTTGTGATTATATTAAAGACTTCCTTATTTGATTAGATAAATAAATTCTATATTTGTCTACTTACCAAATGAAGTCTTTTATATTTATTATACTACTATAATAGTATACTACTAGGAAACATAATTCCTAGTCAGAAAAAGATTTTGATTTTTAATTAAATAATTAATTAATCAATTAATTAATTTCCATTTAATCAAACATTAAAATAAAATAATATTTTAGACTATTATGATAGCCTTGCCGCCCACATACACAAAAATGGGCCAAATATTATTTTCTTATTTTATTTAATCCATTCAGGCTTTAAATAAAAGCCCACATGTGAACCAGACCCATTCTTACTAAAAGAAACAAGCCCACATGCCTCTCATTAATATATTAACATATTAATATAATTTGAGCAGCCCATTAAATAAATAATGTGCAAATAATATTCTTAATATATTAAATACAATTCTAGATGGACCCATAAATTAGTCCAGTAGAATATATCAAGTGATCCATGCAAGTCCGTGTGAATTGGGGATCTTGGCGGGCTATCTAAATTTAAGCTTCAATAGACATAACCTAATCACAATCAACAAAAGATTCACTTAGGTCCGATCTATTAATTTTAGCTCATTCCATTAAAGAGCTAAAATTGAACTCGTAAATAAAGATAGAATAAGAAGATGTTTCTCATTTATACCCTAGACAATCTTATTGGAGATAGTGTATCCTCGTGTATAATATCAGTAATCGCCAAGAGCTCATAGACCGCCTATAGCTTTCCTAGTTACCATATTTACTCATATGACCACGTTTTGAACTTGGATATTTTGACTTGTCCAGAAGCCATGTTTTCAATAGACATTATCGAAAACTCAACGTTGAGATTTAATATCCAATACCTCAAAATATCCATATGATAATATAATACTCTCATTCAATAAATTGAGCCATGATGTGCATATCTATAAATGAAGTCCTCTATCGATTAACAAATGAATACCACCAAACTATCGAGGATAGACTATGCTATATAATCGTACTCATTGATAGCTCAAATGATAAATCATAAGTCCATCATTTATCTCAGGATTAAGAGAGACTCTCCGATTGTCCTCATAATGAAAAGACTTGTATCTACTAACGGTTCTAGATAAAATATTTCATTGTGATCCTGTTCAATGCACCCAGTGCACTAGATTATTTTACTCGAAGACCCTTTCGATGATTTTAGACTCATCATAACTCATTTGATTCCACTCAAATGCCAGCAAAAGAATTCTACAACTTTATCAAGATAAAGGTGCCCAACTTTTAATTTAAGTTGTGAACGTTTATTCAAGACTAACTTAAATAATTGTGTCTACCTCATACATATCCAGATGTATGAACAATTCTTCCTTTCTCATAGTCTTTTGACCTTATGATTATTTACTTTGACAATTATCATTATAAATGCTATAAGATTTTGTAAAACCAGAAATCACTTTATTAATATGAAAAAATTGTCAATTACAATATTACACTCTTGCTATTGAGCATAATCTTAACAGATGAAGTATATATAGAAGCCAAATGAAACCATGTCGTTTTGGGAAAGTGTAAAAACAATTTTTGGGTAAAAATGAACAATTCGGCGGCTGGGACCTGCCGAATTCCTTCACAGCGCACAACCCAATATTCGAGTGCACCAAAACGTGACCAAATGACATCGAAACCTTTTGTATACTATACCGTTGGAAAGGTATGGAAGTCTACTTGTTATTCCAATTGATAAAACAAGATTTAGATATCTGTAGAAATATTTATGGTCAAAAGAGATACCAAAGGTCAGAATTGGTCATAACAAAAATCCCCAAATTCATGATGTAAGACCATGTAACCAAAAACCAATCCAAGAGAGCACAAATGGAGCCTCTTTGTGGTCATAAATCGTGCTAAGACTCAAGCATACCAATGTGCAAGCGCGGACACAACACAAGCACACCATCGTACGAGTGAGGACGTTTCCGAGCACACAAGGAAAACGTAAAACAAAACAACCACGCGTAAAGACAAAATAAACATGCTCGTGTGAGTTGTGTAACGGATGCACACATATACATAATAAAGAACAAAAATACAAGATGAATAAAGCTTGCATGAAGTGTGTGTATGTGTGCACCTAAACTCTTCAAAAGACAAAGTCAAGTGAGTATACCTTTTGCTCTTGAAGTCATGGAGATGCTTGAAAGCTTGCCGACAAGGACCTAAGCTACCCATTACACAATCATCCCCAATGTGGTGTGGTTTGTCATGAAATAAGCCAATCATAACATCGAGGTCCTTACAATCTCCCCCTTTGGCTATTTCATGACAAAACAACCACTCACAAATAATTCCTCACAAAAACAAAAGAAATCTAGCTATTGACAATGAGAGTCCATTCTACGTTACAAAAAGAGATACCCAATATTTTAAGTCTTCAAGGTCGTCAATCTCTTCGTAGATCATCATACCTGCATACAATAGTAAGAAAGCCCTTTCCAAGAACAAGTGAAAGTGAGGTGAACAAATATTTTTAGCAGAGTTGCTAACATGGTTTTTTGGCAAGGGTCCAAAGAAGAATTTTCCACCAAGAAACCACCTGGTAGAGACCATTCCCAGCTCCCAGGTACCCAGCAGGATCGATACCGCGACCTTGGAAGAATCAATACCTGGTAGGGCCGGAACCTCAACTGCCTGTCTACCAAGATGAGGCACCAGAAATACAAACCAAGAAGAGCGGATACATCTATCCCGACACCTGGTGAAGCCAGTACCAGGATACCATGCACCAAGTACCTCACATATACCCGGTGCCTCCTATCTGGCACCTAGGTACCGCCACATGTATCCAGTACCCCAGGGTGCCTCAACATCTACCTGGTGCCCGAATACCTCGATTTCTGCCTGGTACCCAGTACCTTGACATTAACCCGGAATCCACCATAGACAGGTATCCTACTCGCCGAGTAGGAAGAATGTCGCCACGAAGGCACTAGCATGCTAGAACAAGTGCCACGCCAGCGAGAAGGGATCGGTACACCAGAGTACCTCGTCTGAAGGGAAGAAGCATGCAACACCATCTGACTCTATTAATGGCCATTCACAACTCCATTAATGATTGAAGCAGTCAACTCTATTAATGGCCATTCATAACGCCATTAATGAAGGGATCAGTCAACTCTATTAATGGAGAATATCAGCCCCATTAATGAGAAGATCAGTCAACTCTTTAATGGTCATTCACAACGCCATTAATGAGGGAATCAGTCAACTCTATTAATAGAGATAATCAGCCCCATTAATGAGAAGATCAGTCAACTCTTTAATGGCCATTCTCAACGCCATTAATGAGAGAATATTCAACTCCATTAATGCCAGGTCAACGTTCCTTTGATTGCTAATTAATTAGTGGAGTGGGCAACAAGAATCAAAACATATAAATATGACCAAGTTCTCCCCACAGAGGTTCGAACAATAAACAGAATTCACTAGCTCTGGTTCTGACTTCGCCACCAGCTTTCTCAGATTTCTCCATCTTCAAATTTCTCCATCTCAAGGGTTTCGACATATTTCTCCAGTCCGATATTCTCTCCAATAGCTCTTCAACATCTCCATATCTCCAAGGTGTCTCCGATCCCAGATTTCATCCATTTCTCCACCAGAAATATAGTTCGACATTTTCTACCATTGTATCTGTTAACAGAAAATTCGCTCTAAGTGAGGAATCTCAATTAACACCCTCAACCCACTACCCCGGAGGTCGCAGCGGGGGGTAGGTACTTCGTACTATGGTTCTGGTAAGGTGAAAACAGCATGGTGTGGTATATACCTCGAGGTACCTAGGTTCTTGTACGAGGTGAATGCGAGATAGGTGCTTGGGTAGGAGAACTATCGTCCCGCCTATCTGGTGCAGTAGGCTGGTACTCGATCTTGGTGCCTGATCCTGGTACCTGGTTACCTCTCTAGATGTCCTCTATGATCCCCGATCTGGATAACATGCAAGAAGAGGTACTGGAGAGCTAAGACCAGCGGGGTTGGTGTCCAGCTCATATACATGCATTCATAAGGAGAGAGATAGGAGAATGATAACTCTGTTTGTCGAGAGTGGTGGACTGACCTAGGGGGAAAAAGCATCACGATTGATCACATGCTGAAAAACCCCCAGGCAGTATTTACAGGAAGGAGAAAGACCCTTCTTTGTATTTATATATTACGAGAGGTGCTCTAGAGAGCTTACATTAATATAAACTGAGTCCTGGTAGGTCACAGTTAGAGGGGTACCATTTGGTACCGGTACATTCATGGCGAAAACTGACATACATAGTAATCGATACAATGGTGGTGTAGAGGGAATTCGAGCAGGGTCCCTTTTACACTCCAGGCGATGGCGAACTCATATTCCTAGTGGAGAAGTGGGCGAAACCTGGGATCAGAGACATCTTGGAGATATGGAGATACTGGAGGGCTGTTGGACTGTGTCCATTGTTCGAACCTCCTGTTGGAGAGATGTCCTATTGGAGAAATATTGAGGAATCAACCCTTTTCTTGGAGAGTGACTTATTTTATTTATATCTGTTCTGTAGGGAAAAATTAACTAAAACCACAACGGAAGGCGAAAAGTAGATTTTCGTATAGTTTAAAATTTTTCTAAAGATTTGAACCTTAACCCTTTAATTAATTAAACACAAATATACGGTTAGAGTTAAATACCTTTTGTCGCGTGATCCGATTGACTTACGTCGATGGTAATCCGCAAGATCTTCAATTCTAGCACGTACGTGAATCACCTAGGAGCGTGGTCTCCCTTTTTTCTTTAAATTGCTTACCTGAGAATGGATGTATGGAACTTCTGATCCTGATCTTCAATCCCAAAACACCAAGAGCCTAGAAAAATAGTTCCGGTTACTTTTGAATTCACAATCGATATGATTGGAACTCGCGTAACCCTAAATCGAAAGTGTGCACAAAACATTTTGATGTTAAAGGCTTGCAAGTGCACTATCGAATGAGAACTTATTTTTCTTTTTCTCTCTTGGCCGAAATTCTATGTGTATTGAGTAAGATTTTTATTTTTCAAAGCAAACAAAAATCTCTCTCACTAAAGCTTCTTGGTGGCCGAAATTTATCACCTTATATTTATATGGTGACCGAAATTTCTCCTTCTCAAAATAGGGTTGGCCGAATTCTTTGTGTAGGAAATCTAGGGTTGGCCAATTTCCTTACTTGAAAAGGAATTGTGCTTTTCCCTAATTCCTATCAATTTAAGAATCCTAACCCTTATTGGACTAGGGTGGCTGAATTCTTTGTGTGGTATGGAGTGTATGTGGACTTAATCCTTACCACATTAGGACTACTATCATTTAAAAGAATTCTGACCCTAATCCAACACATAGTATTTTATTTACTGGTTAGGAAAAGATTTTGATTTAAACTATTAATTAATTAAATAATTAATTAATTTCCATTTAATCAAAACAATAAAATAAAATAATATCTTGGGCTATTTTATTAGCCTTGCGGCCCACACCATATATATATGGGCCTAATATTATTTTTCTTATTTTATTTAATCCATTAGACTTTAAATAAAAGCCCACATGTGAACCAGACTTATTCTTACTAAAAGAAACAAGCCCACATGTCTCCTTTTAATATATTAATATAATAGAGCAGCCCATTAAATAAATAATAGACATATTATATTCTTAATATATTAAATGCAATTCTAGATGGACCCATAAATTGGACCAGTAGAATATATCAAGTGATCCATGCAAGTACGTGTGGATTGTGGATCTTGGCGGGCTATCTAAATTTAAGCTTCAATAGACATAACCTAATCACAATCAACAAATGATTCACTTAGGTCCGATCTATTATTTTAACTCATTCCATTAAAGAGCTAAAATTGAACTCTTAAATAAAGATAGAATAAGGAGCTGTTTCTCATTCATACCCTAGACAATCTTATAGGAGATGGTGTATCCTCGTGAATAATATCAGTAATGGCCAAGAGCTCTTAGACCGCCTATAGCTCTCCAAGTTACCATATTTCCTCATATGGTGAACTTGGATATTTTGACATGTCCAGAAGTCATGTCTTCAATAATCATTATGGAAAACTCAACGTTGAGATTTAATATCCAATACCTCAAAACATCCATATGATGATATTATACTCTCATTTAATAAATGGAGCCATGATGTCCATATCTATAAATGAAGTCCTCTATCGATTAACAAATGAATACCACCAAACTATCGAGGATAGACTATGCTATATAATCGTACTCATTGATAGCTCAAATGATAACACTTGCAACCATAAGTCCATCATTTATATCAGGATTAAGATCGACTCTCCGATTGTCCTAATAATGAAAAGACTTAAATCTAGTGACGGTTCTAGATAAAGTATTTCATTGTGATCTTGTTCAATGCACCCAGTGCACTAGATTCTTTTACTCGAAAACCTTTCGATGATTTTAGACTCATCATAACTCATTTGATCCCACTCAAATGCTAGTAAAAGAATTCTACAACTTCATCAAGATAGAGGTGCCCAACCTTTAACTTAAGTTGTGAACTTTATTCAGACTAACTAAAGAATTGTGTCTACCTCATACATATCCGGATGTATGAACAATTCTTCATATCTCATAGTCTTTTGACCTTATGATTATTTACCTTGACAATTATAATAATAAATGCTATAAGTATTTGTAAGAATCAGAAAACACTTTATTAATATGAAAAGATTGTCAATTACAATATTACACTCTTGCTATTGAGCATAATCCTAACATGTTCATCCTTGTTGCCCACTGCATTGGTTTATCGACATTAAGGAGTTGAATATCTTCTCATTAAAGGAGTTGAATATCTTCTCATTGATGGAGTTAAATATCTTCTCATTAATGAAGTTGAATATCTTCTCATTAATGGAGTTGAATATCTTCTCATTGATGGAGTTGAATATCTTCTCATTAATGGAGTCTGATTATCTTCATTAATGAAGTTGACTCCCTCATTAATGGTGTTTTGAAGAGACATTAATGGAGTTGACTGATTCCCTCATTAATGGAGTTGTGAATGGCCATTAATGGAGTTGACTGATTCCCTCATTAATGGTTTTGATTATCTCCATTAATGGTTTTGATTATGTCCATTAATTTACCAGAAAGGTCAACTTTCTCTTTTACGTTGCTTGAAGGAGAATTCTGACTCTGTATCCCGTTGGTATGGTACAATGATGTACCGGAGTGCTTGCTGGCGTGGCTCTTGTTCTAGCATGCTGGTACCTCTTCCTAGTTCTATTATTCTTACTTAGCGGGTAGGATACACATTCTGGTTAGATCCTGGACTGATATCGTGGTACTTAGGTACCGGGTAGATGTCGCGGTACCTAGGTACCAAGTAGGAGGTATCGTGGTACCTAGGAACCATGTAAGAGGTATCATGGTATAGCCTTGCTTGGTACCTGGTAGACTGTGAAACGTGGTAATGACTTCTTTCCGGTTCATGGTGTACAGCATCCCCGGTATCTAGGCACCGGTCCCGATCTAGGTCCTACCAGGTATCTGCCGGATGGAAAATTCTTCTTTGGACCCTTGCCAAAAATGACTGTTAACAGAAGTCCCCCCTGACTTGAACACCACTATTAAGTTGGGGTTGGAGTCAGGATCTTATACTGCTTGAAGAATTTTGTTAACAGAAATTTTGCTCAAGACGAGAAATCTCAGTTAACACCCTCCAGACCACTACCACGTAGGTGGTGGCCAAGGTTGAACGTATGTGTAATAGTGCTTAATAAAATGACAAGGAACAATGATACTATTCACCACCCAAAAGAAAGAAAAATACTCTCTTTATTGATCATGTATGATATACAAATCTCTCTCCAATTGCTTTCAATTTTCTCTAGGGTGTAGTCAGATACTTGTTGTATGCCTGTCGAAAAGTAGTCTCCTCTTTCAGAAGGTTCAAGTCCTCTTTTAATACCTTGTCTTCATAGGTCAAACTAATTGATTTCCCCCTTGATATTCTCCATCTCTTCCCTCCTTATCGGACGGGATTTTACATTTAAAATGTTATTGACTTTGAGTTAATTGCTGAATCAAGGATATCTTAGTGGAGATTAATTTGTTTCCTACTTGGACTCTATTACTTGTTCTGTACGTATGTAACGTTTAAAGATATGATCCTGTGTGTCTTCAGGTCTAGGATGTTCTCCCATAGGGGTCGTTGAATATGGCACGTAATGTGGCGAGGTACATTAGATAGTGAGGTCGATCAGTGTTCTAGCCCTGATATATAGGAATTTCGTCTAATCAGAAGCTACGTCTAGCCTGCCTTGACCTTTTGAAGCTAAGTGCAGCCTCCTACGGACATCTACTATGTCAGTGAGGTATATGCGAGCTTCTGGAGAAATTGTGAGGTAATCCCGACTTCGGGGGGATTTCTTGTTTTCAGGTTCGGTGACACAGGCTTGATCTGACCGTGCTGGGCTCTACTCCGGGTGTTTCTAGAGCCCGTCCTTGTTCCTGTGAGGCGGTACCGTAGCTCAGCTTCGGGTAACATGGTCTCCTGGTGGATGACCTCGGGCATGGAGCCAGGTTTAGATGGTGGAAAATTTCCCTTTGGTCCTTAGCCAAATTTGGCTATTAACAAATTTTTCTCGTCGTTTCTTACTTGTAGCTATTACTTGAGAAGAGAAAACACTCCCAACACTCTTGGCTTTTGCGAATCTGGGTACTTGGCTTTCCTATTCAAGGGATCCTGGTACTTTGTCTATAATAATGGTGAATCAAGGTATCTAGCTTTACATTTTTCAGGAATCTGGGTATATAGGCAAAAATGATCCTGGTAGGCAACTATGCCATCCAGATCCTTATTGGCGGGGGGTGGTGCCCGGCCAAGGCAGCAAGAGGGACATTTGGTTGTCCTAGTCTTTAGGTGAAAACAAGTAGGCGAACATATTGGCGAAAATGGGTACCTTACATTCCTGTTCTAGGAATCCTGGTATTCTCGCGAGCACATGGCGAACATATTGGAGAATCTGGGTACCTCGCATTCCTGTTCTAGGAATCTTGGTACCTTGGCGAACATATGGCGAACATTCTGGAGAAACTGGGTACCTCGCATTCCTGTTCTAGGAATCTTGGTACCTTGGTGAACACATGGCGAACATTCTGGCAACAAGATCCTTGTAGGCAACTAAGGCCACTTTAGCACCAGGTTTTTCTTAGCGGGGGGCGGTGCCCGACCAAGGCCTTGATCTGGCTGGCAACTATGCTCTTACTATCCAGACCCTTCACAGTAGGGGGTGATGCCCGGTCGATGTTTGATCTGTCGGGTAACTATGCTCTTACGTACCAGATCATTCCTAGCAGGGGGTGGTACCCGGCCATGGCAGCAGGAATGCCATGTGGCTTTTCCTGGTCTTGAGGAGATCCTCCTAGATGGATTAATCTTGTCCAGGGCATCGGTAGAGCTATCTAGCTATCCCGGTCTTTAAGGCGATCAACCTGGAGGGATTGACTCGGTCCAGGGTATGCTATCTTGGTCTTTAAGGCGATCCTTCTTGAGGGATTAACCCGGTCCAGGGTATCAGGATAGCTATCTAACTATCCTGGTCTTTAAGGCGATCCTCCTGGAGGGATTAATCTGGTCCAGGGCATCAGGCATTCCGGTGCAAGGAATCCTGGTCTTTAGGTAATGATCCTGGTAGGCAACTAAGGCCACTTTAGCACCAGGTTTTTCTGGGCGGGGGGTGGTACCCAGCCAAAGCATCAGGAGTGCCATATGGCTATCCTGGTCTCGATCAGGGGGCGGAATCATTCTAACCGACCTAGAAAAAGTCAAATGCTGTCACTGTTTCAGATTCGAGTTTCACACCACCAACAACGAAGCTGAGTACGAGGCCCTGTTAGCAGGAATGAGAACAACAGTAGAGCTAGAAGCTGATTACCTCATTGTAAGATATGACTAGAAACTGGTAGTTAATCAGATAACAGGTCTATACCAGACCAAAGGAGATAACATGGCAACCTACCTAAAAAGGTCCAAGAACTTGTTTATCGCTTCAAGGGGTTCAAGATCGAGCAGATACCCTGGCAGTAGAATCATCAGGCCAATGTCCTAGCCAAGATAGCTGCAAGCGGAGGACAGGCATTACCAAAAGAAGTACCTCTCCAGATAATCCTTAGATCTAGCATAGCCAAAGGAAAAGAAGTCAACCCTGTGGAACGACTTCCATGTTGGATGGACCCCATCATAGTTTACCTCCAAGTAGGAAAGCTTCCTTAAAATCTTGATCAAGCTCGCAAGGTCAAGAGAACCTCAGTCAGATACTGCCTGGTAGGGGGACACCTTTACCGTAGAGAAAGGTCACTCCCCTTGCTCAGATGCTCACATCCCGATGATGTGAGCTAGGCACTGGGAGAGGTACATTCGGAGGACTGAGGGAACCATACATGAGGAGAAGCACTAGCTTACCAGGTACTACGCATGGGATACTACTGGCCGACCTTGCACCATGATGCGAGGCAATTCGTGCAGTCTTGCAAACCATGTCAGAAAATGCCCAGTTTGCACCATTCACCTCCAGAACGACTGTCTTCTATTAGTTCTCCATATCCGTTTGCCTTCTGGGGAGTAGACTTGATTAGACTGTTCCCAACCGCACCCGGTCAACTAAAGCATGCAATTATGGCCATTGATTATTTTATAGGTGGGTGAAAGCGGAGCCCCTTTCCAAGATCACAGAGGCCAACACAACAGAATTCATCAAGAAGAATGTGGTCTGCCGGTTTGGTACCCTGATGGTCATTATTACGGATTTAGGCAAACAATTTGACAATGCCAGATTCCGGGATTTCTACGAGAACCTGGGAACCAAGCTTTGTTTTGCATCTGTGGCATATCCCCAAACGAATGGCTTGGTAGAAGCCACAAATAAGACTATCAAGAGTCACCTGAAGAAGAAACTCCAACAGAGAAAAGGTATATGGGCAGATGAACTCCCAGATGTGTTATGGGCCTACCGCACCACGAGAAGAACTGCTACTGGAGAAACCCCCTATTCATTAGCTTTCGGGGTAGAAGTTGTCCTCCCCATCGAACATAAACTCACCTTTTTTCGGGTTCAACACTTTGATCTAGAAGGAAACGAAGACAAGTTGAGAACCAACCTAGACCTCCTTGAGGAGAAACAAGATAGGATTGCAGAAATGGTGGCAGCCTACCAAAGCTGGATTGCTCTATATTTCAACAAGAAAGTCAAGAATCGCAGTTTCAAGGAAGGGGACCTGGTCCTCAGGAAAGTAACTCAGAACACCTATAAAAGGTCTGATGGGGTACTGTCACCCAATTGGGAAGGTCCTTGTCTGGTTAAACTGGTAATCTGAAACGTGGCCTACAAGCTGGAAGACATGGAAGGACGCCCCATCGACCACACCTGGAATGCGGATCATTTTAGGAGATTCTACCCATAAAGCCTACAACGAAGACCAACCAGAATCATTTTAAATAGCTACTAGTGAACATTAATGCTTATGAATAATTGTATCGCCTCTTGATTCATCAATAAAAAAGATTTTTCTCCATTTACATTTGTCTACATCCATCTACGCTATATCACAATGATTCACCATGCTCGCCCTAAGTCCAGGATAGCTACATGGTTTTCCTGATATCCAAGACAAGATTAACCCTTCCAGGAGGATCGTCCAAAAACCAAGACGGCCGCATAAGCCCTCATAATGCCTTGGATCGGGTTAACCCCTCCAGGGGGATCTCTTTGAGACCAAGATAAGCCATATGGGGTTCCTGATGCCCTGGCCTGGCACCACCCCCCGCTAGGAACGATCGGGTACGTAAGAGCATAGCTGCCCGATGGATCAAACCTCGGCCGGACACCACCCCCCGCCAAGAAAGGTCTGGATAGTAAGTGCATAGTTGCATGCCAGATCAAGGCCTTGGCATTTGTTGCCTACCAAGATCTTGTTGATAGTTCGATCGCCTTATTTTTGCAAAAGGAAGAATCCGGTACATAAGAGCATAGTTTCCCGAAGATCAAACCTCGGCTGGGCACCACCCCCCGCTAAGAAAGACTTGGTGCTAAAGTGGCCTTAGTTGCCTACTCGGATCTTGTTGCCAGTTCAATCGCATTATTTTCACCAATGGAAGAATTCGGTAAGTAAGAGCATAGTTGCCCAACGGATCAAACCTCAGCCGGGCACCACCCCCCGCCGAGAAGGGTCTGGATAGTAAGTGCATAGTTGCTTGCCAGATAAAGGCATTGGCCGGGCACCACCCCTTTCTAAGAAAGACTTAGTGCTAAAGTGGCCTTGGATGCCTACCAAGATCTTGTTGCCAGTATGTTCACCTTATTTTTGCCATGGTACCAGATTCCTGAAACAGGAATGCGAGGTACTTGAATTTGTCAAGTCTATTCGCCAGCACTGTCAACCATGTACCTAGATTCCCCAAAGCATGAAGGCTAGGTACCATGAGTCGCCAGTATTACCAACAACGTACCAATATTCTCACACCAAGAATTCCCCGTACCCAGATTTCCTCCGAAAAAGGGTTAATCAAGAGACCGTTGTACTGGTTACGAGCCATGATACATCGTTAGGTCTCATTAACTCTCACAAATTTTTCTGTTGCCAGATATCAATTAAGTCACGTTTATACGGGGGACTATTACCTGAGTCTTCACTACAATTAGAGGCATGCAACGGAATTTAACCATGTAAGCAGTAAACTACGCACGCACAGAGCTAAAGAAAGGAAAGAAATGTTTATATTACTAAAACTGGGGAACCCATTCCCTGATCACGGGCTACAAAATTAAAGAAAAATAAAAGCTGAATGGATAAAAGATCAAGCTTGGTCACGCATCCCCTTGCTCCTGGTTTTATCCCCTTCTCTCCAGCTCCTATGGCTTGGACTTCAACTTCAGGTCCCAATGGGAGCTCACCAGTTACCTGAACCCCCATCTCGACTGAAACCTCGCTTGTTACCGGTACACCTACCACCATAGGAATCTCCACCTGAGCAGGCCCAACCTGGGGCTCCTCCGTCGCCATACCCGAGGATTCCCTCACTTCCTGGGTTGAGGTAGTCTGATCCCCCACCTCCTTGACAGGACCTGATAAGGGGACTGGTACATCAGACCCTCCATCCTTAGTAGCAGGCTGGTCCCCTACCTCCGTGACGGATTTGGATGGATAGATAGGTTGGTCAAGAATTCTACCTTTAACTTGGGCCACCCCAACTTCAGGATCCTTCGGACTAGGATCTGATCCAACATTGCTTGGTGGAAAAAGGGAGATAAGACTCTGGTCTTCAACACCTGCTGCTCCATTTGCTCCGGCAGCTTGGGAGAGCCCAGCTATATCAGAGGGAGCAGCCCCGGCTAGCTCGGTGGTTTTAGCCATGATATCGTCCCTGTTCTATCCCTCGATGACCCTCAAATCAAACGAAGAAGGAAAAGCTAGAGCCACCTGGTAGCCAGCAAAGAAGTAACCATCCCCGACGGCAGTGTATACTTGAGTGTCCAAACTGGCCACTTTATCACGAAGAGATTGAACCTTCTTCTCTAGCTCAGCTACTCTCTCCTTTGCAACCTCCCTCTCCTCCCTGCGATGGAGAGACCTAAGTCTCTCTGTATCAAAAGTAGCCTTTATTCGCTCCCTATCCACTATCGCCTTATCTGCTTCCTCCTTAGCACTGGCCAGAGACTGATTCAGGACTACCATGCCTCTAGCTGCCTTTGCGAGCTCTTCCTTGGATTTCTCCAACTCGGTGGCAGCATCCTTGACCTGAGCCCAGAGAGAGCTGACTTGATGGTTCATCGTCACATTGAACTTGAAGGCCTACCAAGTACGAAGCGTGAGATGGAATACTGCCAATTGTGAAATCGAGGTAAAAAAACTAATCGAGATAGCTTACCTCAGCCAGAAGAGTAGATCCCTTAGAGAACAAATAATCAACAGGCATGGAAGTCATGGCCTCCAAGCCCCCACCTGGGCAGGAAGCTGCAAACTTGGCCAAGACTTCATCCTATCTATTATCTTTCGATTTTGATTGCGGTCTATCACGAAGTGCCACCCGGCCAGTAGTAGCATTAGTAGGATCAGAACTCTTCTCGGCCCTAGTAGGTCTATCGGTTGCCACGACAGAAGAGGGAGAGGGAGCTAGTTGATCAGTAGCAGCATCCGCAACGGTAGTAGCTGGGGCAATGGGTGACACGTCTTGTGCCCGACTAGGAGCACCTCAGGCTACCCACTCGGGCTGTAAATGCTTCCAGTGATCTAACTACGAGGGGAACTGAAGCCCCAAGTACCTCGACCGAGGTCCTACTGGGTTCAGTAGGAGTACCTACCCTCCATCGAGGTCAGAACCAGCTGGAACAGGAAACCTGGTAGGAGAAGTACGAAGAGAATCGTTTGTACTACCAGTTGGATGGAGCTCCACCTCTAGAACCGATAGACGCACCGCAATGACTACGGAGATAGCAAAAGGTTAATATCTACAAAATTAATAAAGCAGTATAGTAGAAATAGAGTCAAAAATATTTTTACCCGGGATGCACCGGAGATGCGGAGATAAAATTACACCCTGCCAGCCTCGAAGGCATCTGAGGTAGGATACTTTAGGTTTGTGTAATTGCGAGTCATGATAGCTCTTAAAAATTTCTCCGATTCTATGGAGAGTTTGCTCTTCTCTTGCGTGGGTTTCCCACTAAAACAAGTAGGAACCTTGAACTCTGTTCCTCCAATATGAACCGAGCTGCCCCATTCACCTTTGATGATGACCCATTCCTCCCTCCAGGAGGTATCCTTCTTTATTGCCCCAGGTACAACTAATTTCAAATTATTCTTGGCCTGAGCATAGAACTACCCCTTCGGGCTAGAAGAGTTGGCAGCAATCTGGAACACGTATCCAAGCTCGTCCGGCCTGGGCTCCCGATGAACTTTATCTATAGCATACTGTTTTCTCCACAGGACAAAGAACCCTATCAGATGTCTCCAGAACACCCTGGTGTTAGCAGGAGAGTGGCGAGCTGCAATGCATACATCGTCTTGCGCAAGATAGGGTGGAGAGGTAGTCTGACTCCATTATCAAAAGCCGCCGTGTGAATTGGGAGTTCACAAGGATTAGGAGTATATACATCATACCCATGAGGAGGGATGGCGATCGAGATATCCTTATGGATCTTAAAATCCCTCTGTAAGCGCCCCACAGTGTCTGAGGTACTAATTGAATCCGAGATGCATCTATACTCATAGGGAAGGGCGAGTACCCCTCCCATGGTATCCATGACTTCGCCACCCCTGATAGCGCCGGGGACTCCACTTGCCCCAACAATGCCCGATTCTTCGCTCGATTCCTTATTGACGTCAATGGGAGCACTGAGATAGTTTGAAAACCTGGTTCCGATTACAATGTTTTGGTTTGAGCAGCGACGTTGAAGAGGAGTGTCATCTCCACTACCGTCATCAATGCTTGTCCTTTTCCTTTGGGCTAGGTTCCCGCTAGCAGATACATCGTCAGTGAAGAACTGCTATATACTGTCGCTATCCGGAGAAGACATGATCACAAATTCGAAGTTTGCTTTTTAGGAACAAGAGAAGTTTGAAGAAGAAAAGGAAAGCTAGGGTTTATACAGGTGCCAGAATTTGGGAAATTTGCTTGAAACAGGAACAAGAATAACGTGGGGGGACGAGGTTTATATAGAAGCAGCTATGTGGGATAATCAATAACTTGGGGGAAACGGTTTCAAGAAATGCATGCCCCCAAGATATTTTCCTTTTTGAATTTTGCCAACCCAGACGAGCCACGTGGAAGACCCATTTAAATCAGTTGTCAAGGGAAGATTCCATTCTGCATGATACTTACTGAAAATTCTCCATGTATAGAAAATCCTGACTCCAACCCCAACCTGGCACCGGCGTTCAAGTCAGGGGGGACTTCTGTTAACAGAGTTTTTTTGGCAAGGGTCCAAAGGAGAATTTTCCACAGAGTATCTACCTAGTAAGGACCAACTCCTGCTTCTACGTACCTCACAGGGCTGGTATTGCGAGCCTGACAGAAGTTACACCTAGTGAGACCATAACCTCGACTACCTATCTACCCAGATGAAGCATCAAAGATATTCGACCAGGAGGAGCAAGTACCTCGCTGAACGTTTATGCTGACATCTGATGGGAGGGGTATCATGATATCCCACTTCCAGTACCTCGTAGGTACCCAATACTTCCCACCTGGTACCTCGGTACCACGACAAGCACCCGATATCCCAGGGTACTTCTATACCAACCCAGAATTCCATCAATACAGGCATCCTACCGGCCCAGCGGAACCAACGACACTACAAGGTTGCCATTATGAGTAAAGCAAACGCTACGGACCAGCGTGCCAGTGTATCACGCCGTGAGATTAGTATTTTTCTCCAAATAAATCCTACGGAAAGAGTTGACTCCTTCACCATTTAAAGTGCCATAAATGAGACCAAACGGTCAACCGAATCAAAGTTTGAATACGACAGTAATTAACGGGATCAAATCCCGCGGCCTTTAGCCTCACTCAACCCCTTTCAACTCCTAAAATAGGACTCTAATCAATCCTCATCAATACAATCGGATCCTAAGGGGTATTGGGATCCTTATCAATACAACCGAATTCTGAGGAATATTAGGGGCTTATATATATGGCTTTGAAAGACAAAGAAAGGGGGAGAAGAAAATAAAATTTCCTCAAAAGAAAAGAAAGTTCAACATTCAGAGTAACTCCGTGAGAGCTCTTTGAAAACCAGTGAGAGTATATAAACGATCACTGGATAGATAATAGCCACTTATCGATATAAATGGAATTGTCCATCCCTATTTTTGCATAGAAAGAGTAAAAAAAAGGATCGTTATAACCTTTACACAAATATCTATTCAATAAAACAATACTTACTTATATCTCCCTGGTTCCTTCATACTTGTCCACATCGATCTTCAACATAGAGAGGAACCTCGGTACTGAAGGTACCTATCTAGCTACCATCTACCGGTAAGGGATGAGGGTGCTAACTGGAATTTTGCTCCTTGAGTAGATTTTTCTATTAACAAATATCAAAAGCAATTGCACTCAATAAAGCAATATAAAGAAATGCATGTGCAATGCTCCCCCCAAAAGGTTACTCTCTCTCATGATATCTCTCCAAAAGCATAACCAATGCTCCCCCTATATCTCTCAAGACTTCTCCCCTTTTTTGTCTTGAGATAGGCAAAGGATCTCCCCCTATTGGGTTGCTTTAGCAAAGAGAGCTATTCGCACAAATACATTGCATAATCATATACACAACCTTTATGCAACCTAAATAATTGAGAGAGCTTCAATGAGTTTTATTTAAAGAAAAATGTGTGAAATTGTTGCTTTGCATGCAAGACATATAGCATTCAAGTTCAAGCAATGGTATTTGGCAAAGCAAACATCAAAAGGGTTTCCAAAAGAATTCAAACCAATTTGTACCCTTTTGTCATAAGCAAACAAGATACAGTTTTTCAAAAGAATTCCAATTTAAGAGCAACTATATCAAACTTTATAAGAGAAAAAGGACATGAGCGACTTTTGTACCCTTTTTGATTTTTACGGGTAAGATACCCGTATGATAATAGCCTTGTTCAACTAATAAAGAGAGAGAAGACTAAATTTGGATAAGACATCCTTATTTATTGAATGGACACAAGGTCCTTATTGAGTTTAGTCTTCTCATTTGCTTTCACACATATTTTGCATATAAGCAATCAAAAATAATTCATGCATATCATTTTAAAGCATGTCATAAAAAAATCAAATTCACATGTCATGGAGATAAATTATAGGTCATTCAAATGTACTTCCTAATCATATCTCTTAGTCCAAAAATGCATTGTTGAACCAAAATATGACATGGATTGCATTATTGCGTACTTATTAAGAAAATAAAATATAAGTATATATGTGCAACCAAGAATCTCAAGCAATTATCAAAAGAGCATAAAATAAATCAACTTTTTGCACATGGCAAATTATGCAAGTTCGCTCTCTTTGCTTGAGCTCCCCAATTGGGGTCAAATCCGTACCGTATCAGGGCGAGAGACAAGTCCCATTAGACATACTAAGTCCATTTGACTCGGTAGTATCCAAGGGTGTCATATGATCATGATTGCAATAGGGTTCAGTCTTTCTAACCCACCTAGATTCCTCCTTTTTAATTTTAGTGGTCAAAAACTTCAAGTCTCTAGGTTCTCTAGGATCATGCAATTTAGCCCTACGGTTCATTTTCTTTTCTCTCATGCTTTCAATTCTACACATTCTAATGTAGTTAATGCACTTTGGTCAAATGTGACCAATCATACCACAATAATGACATGTAGGTATAAAAGAAGGATTCATACCATTGCATTTAGCTCTTATCGAGACATGGCCATGCTGATGAGTTTGTCTTTGATGTTGTACCGGTTGGCTTTCCTTGGGAGCATTAGCCGGATGTTGGTGCCTTTATGGTGGAGCATGAGAAACTTGATTTGATTGCCTTAATGGTTGATTGAGCTTTTGTTGAGGCATTCTCAAAGGTTGATGTTGAGCTTGTTTCCTTGGAAGAATCTTCAAGGATGATCTCATAGATGATTAACCCACAACAAGAGCTTTCTTGGGGTGTTGAGACCGAGGCGGACAAGTGGGAGCAATCTCTTTCACAAGTATAGGCTTGCCCAAGAAATGTGTGGTCTCATCATGTACAAGAACAAGCCCTTGCTTGTCATTTGTCTTCAATTCAATGACAATCATTTTTTGACCCGAAGTCATCTTAGCAAGTGTACTTCTTGCATCTTCAAGTTTCATCTTCAACTTTCCTTCACTTTATTTTAAACATCTCACTTCATCATTCAAGTGAGTCATCTTGGCTTGTAGTTGAAGATTATCCTTTTCCAATCTAAGGATATCGTTTTCCTTCTCCTTCAAAGACTTTTGAAGAGAATCAATCAACTCTTGATAATCCACCACATTATCACAAGGGTATCCAGAGCATGAATCAACACTATTGAAGCTTCTCTCACTTGTTCTTGTAAGAGTCATATCATAAATGCTTGCTTCACTCAAGCATGCTCCTCTTCGATTCCCATATTCAAGGCCACCCATCTTGAAATCTTCAAGTGATATACATTTGGTGATGGCTTGAGTTTCTTCTTGGTAGGAAACCGAAAATGCGAGGTAGTTGATCTCACTAGCAACCGAGCTTGTGGAGCACTCTTCAACTACTTCAACTTCGCTATCACATCGAGTAGCGATCATACCAACTACTCCATTCGTGTACTTTAAGTTACCACACTTGGAGGCAATTGTGGCTAATTCGACCACACTTAAGGCAAGGGTCATCTTTCCTTGACATTTTCTTTTCCTCCTTGACCTTGGAGGTCATGCCATTCTTTTGAGATTTTGTGAATCTCTTAAATCTCTCAACCATGAGAGTTATCTCCTCATCGGAGTCATATATATGCCTCTCAACTTTGGAGGTCAAATCACCCTCTAACATATCAATGCCACTCATAGTGTTTAGGGAATGAGATGAATGCAAATGAATGCAATGATCAAAATGCACACAAATGCAAGACACACAAACAAGAGGAAGGATCACCTAAGTACGTTCAGGAAACTGCATTGATACCAATTGAAAATACTACTCAAACGTGTGTCTAAACAACCTAGAGGGGGGGGGGGGGGGGGATGGGTTATTAATCGATTATTACCAATTTTTTTGATTAGTCAATATTAAACACAAATAACCCAACACAATCACATACAATCAATGTAATTAATGTGCGGAAAACAATAAATGAGACGTTGATTGATTTACATGAGAAACCCTCCAACTAGGCAAAACTCACGGGCTATCCTTCTAGCCACATACGGTCACTGAAATCCACTATATGAATAAAAGGTTAGACCCTCAAGTGATACTCGGACTCTCACTCTCGACAACCTCAGGCTATGGACACTACCACTCGCCACTCTTGGTTCAATCCCTAGTGATATCCCCTGATCCACTACTTTTGGCATGACCACCTTCTACTCTACCTCACGGGCCTTTTACAGCGGCACTTGACCAATGCTTGCCAACCCACCCTTGGTTGCAACTCTTCTCTTGCTTGTGCAACTTCACCTAGAAGCCACAAGACTTAGACTTATGAAGAGTATAAGGTCTAAGTGAATGTGAGACAGTATGCTCAAATGCAGTAATGTGTAAGACCACACAAAAATGCTTAACTAGATGTTATAATCCAATTTAACAAACTAGTTATCAAACAATACCTACTTGTCCATATATAAGGACTCAATTAGATGTAGATATAAAATCTACAACCTAATTGTCAAATAAAGTCCAACCAACACAAGTTGTCACAACATATAACAAGGGCAATAAATATGCAATCAAGAAACGCAATTAATGAGGCATAAATATCAAAGTCTAGATGCAAGGCATAAAGACTTAGCTAGAAGGGCAATATGGTCCTAAATTCTAGCTATCACAAACAAATTCAATTAGTTGTGTAGAGAACTTCCAACAAACTAATTGTTACATAAAACAAACATAAACATTCAATAAGCTTAACTAGTTGATCAAAAGACAATCTATCAATAAATCACAAATGAATGTTTATGACATAGCTTTTAGGCAAAAATGACCTAATCAATTAAGCTATCAAAATACAAACCCAATCATGTTATGAATCAACACAATAATGCATTCAAAAATGATTTCTATAAATCCTATGCATTAAAAATGAAATCTTGGACTTAAAGAACAATAAATGAAGATGAGATGTTTGTTCTTACTTACCAAGTCAAGAATGATGAAGACCCATGAATGATTGATGCAATGGATGCAACGGTTTTGGGTTTGGAAAGTTAAAGAAGCAATCTTGGTGCTTTCTCTCACTAGGGGATCTCTTTCTCTCACTAGGATCTAATTTTGTGAGTTCTAGGTCTGAATGGGGAAGAAGATGAAGTATATATATAAGCCAAATGAAACTATGTCGTTTTGGGAAAGTGTAAAAACAATTTCTGGGTTAAAAAGAGCAATTCGGCAGCAGGGACTCACAGAATACCAACCGCTGATTTGCTCTAGAATGTTCTAGACAAAATCTGCTGCTGGGAGCCGTCAAAATTTGGCTGCTCAAAAACGGCGGTTTGTGCCCACCGAATTCCGTCACAGCGCACAACCCAATATTCGAGCGCACCAAAATGTGACCAAACGACATCAAAACCTTTCGTATAATATACCGTTGGAAAGGTATGGAAGTCTATTTTCTATTCCATATTACAAAACAAGATTTAGATATTTGTAGAAATATTTATGGTCAAAAGAGTGACCAAAGGTCAGAATTTGTCAATAACAAAAACCCCCAAATTCATGGTATAAGACCACGTAACCAAAAAGCAATCCAGGAGAGCACAAATGGAGCCTCTCTATGGTCACAAATCGTGCTAAGACTCAAGCACACCAACATGCAAGTGCGGACATGACACAAGCACACCATCGTGCGAGTGATGACATTTTCTAACACACAAGGAAAACGTAAAACAAAACAACCACACGTAAAGACAAACAAAAACGTGCTCATGTGAGTTGTGTAACGGATGCACACTTATACATAATAAAGAACACAAATACAAGATGAACAAAGCATGCATAAAGTGTGTGTGTGTGCACCTAAACTTTTCAAGAGATAAAGTCAAGTGAGTATACCTTTTGCTCTTGAAGGCATGGAGATGCTTGGAAGCTTGCCGATAAGGACCTAAGCTACCTATTACACAATCATCCTCAATGTGGTGTGGTTTGTCATGAAATAAGCGAATCATTAAATCGAGGTCCTTACACTTATCTTAGCATGATGTCTGACCTCTAGAGAAGGTCCATTTCTTCTCTAAGTTTGGTCTAGGGGCATAAAGATTTAGTCTATGGAAGATGGTCAAAATTTTCTTTGGAAATTCAAGTTTCTTGATTTTCCGCGGTACGCTCCGTCTAAGCGTACCGCACCTATTTTTTATATGAACCGCGGTTTTTGGCCTATTGTTGTCTCCGTGGTATGCTCGTCGAATGACAAGGACCTTTTTCCCTTATGTCGTTTTAAAAGATCAGTCCGTCAATAATATTTAAAGAAACCACACAAGCCTAAATCAGTTTACAAACATAAATATAGTGGCAAGTGGGTGTCGTCCACAGGGAGCGGAGTTAGCCAAATTAGTTAAAGCTAAAGCAGTGGTATGTATATATAAATAGCAAAACATGAATTGGTGAAAATGTAGATTGTGAACCAATTCTAAATAACACCAAATTAAATAAGTAAATAAAATGAAAGGGGGATATGGAGTGAAGGATATATAGATGATGGAAACTAAGGAGTTAATGGATTCGAAAGCAAATACTGGGCAATGTAACAAACTTGTCAATAGCACGGCTCTTCAAGGTAACCGACCTAGGATGTATAGAGTCGGTTATTTATCCCCAGAAGGTGGCCAACCTAGGATGTATAGTGCGGACCACCTATTAAGGATTAATCCTTGTAAACTACCAACCTAGGATGTATAGAGTTGATTGTTTACCGGATTCTAGAAATGAAGCTCGTCTACCTAACATTGACTCAACCGATTACAAATAGTCACCCTAGGATGTATAGTAATGACTTCTAACTCTTTCACGGATTCCGACCTAGGATGTATAGTGCCGGAAATACGATCGAGGTTAGATTAAAACCGCATTCATAATATAAAGACATTTGTAATATAAAGAGTCGGAATTCATGACTTTCCGTCTATTCTTTAGAGCATTAAACAACTAAATAGGATGTATATCTAGATGCAATACCCATTCATAATATAAAGACATCTTGCAAAGATCATGTATCTACACAAGAAATCAATGATAAACACTCACAACAAGAATAGATCAATGGAAGATAGACATGAATATCAATATAATATCAAGTTTATGTACAAGCCCAATATTAAACTAACTACTCCATCAACCCCTTAGAGGGGATTTAGCTACTCATTACAACTAGGAAATCAGTAGAGAGGAGAAAGAAATAACCCTTGGAGAACATCTCCTTCCTTGAAGTGGCTCTAATCTCCTAACTTCCTTGAAGTTGAGTAGAGAATGTGTGGATGAGAGGTAGAGAGAGAAACTGGATCTAAGAATGCCTAATCTGCCTAAAACGGAGTTAAAAAGCTCCTTAAAACGTTTCTATACTTTTATATTTATACTAAATACAAAAATAGGTCACTTAAGCTTTGAAAATTAGACTGGCGCGCTTGGAGTGCGGGTGGAGTGCGGGTGGTTTACCCGCACTGTACCCGCACTGTATGGGTTGCCTGCAACTTCAGTTCATGGATCAGGACATTAGTGCGGGTGGAGTGCGGTTGAATTACCCGCACTTGACCCGCACTTAGCCCGCACTTGGCATCGCACTGTGACCGCACTTCCTTCTCAACTGCAAAATCTACCTACTGTCTTGAGCAACCGTGCGGGTAGAGTGCGGTTGGATGACTCGTACAGTACCCGCACTCTAATGTCAGGTGCAATTCTGCTCTTCTATTCTTGATGCAAGTGCGGGTAGAGTGCGGTTCGATGACCCGCACAGTACCCGCACTCTAGTGTCAGGTGCGATTCTGTTCTTCTGTTCTTGGTGCAAGTGCGGGTGAAGTGCGGTTTGCTGACCCGCACAGAACCCGCACTCTAATGTCAGGTGACTGCGTAGCTTCTCTGGTTTGGCAATAGTGCGGGTGGAGTGCGGTTAGCTGACCCGCACTGTACCCGTACTGTACCCGCACTTTATCTCTGTACTTGCATTCTGCCCCGGCTATGCACATAAGTGCGGCTGGAGTGCGGCTGAAGTGCGGTTGCGACCCGCACTGGACCCGCACTATAGACCTGTTTGTGCTCCTTTTCTGCTGGAATCATCACAATGTGCTTCTAAGCCTGTCTCTGCACCATTTCCTTCAAATAAGCACAAAACAACCCATAAGAGACACAAAAACGCACGAACACAGAACATAAGGTAAGGATCTGAAGGCCTAAATATAGTACATATTTGGCCCGATCAAACACCCCCAAGCCAAACCTTTACTCATCCTCGAGCAAATCTATTCAAAACAGTAAGACGCCAGCTGAAAGTAATTTCTAAATACCTACACAATACATCAACAATGTCGCAAGTCCCATGTGTGATATGATACAAATAGTTGTGATCGAGAGGAGAAAAACATATGCACAAGATTAAGAGCAGTTTGGAGACACCCAAGGGAGGCTCGTATGAACACGAATCCCACACCTAAAGGCATTCATGAATTTAGGACCACTTACTCCCATACCTTGAGTATAATTCGCTTCAATTCTAAAGCTCACATGGATTCCCTCTTTTCTTTCCTCAAGAGTCCTAAGTTTCACACAACAAGTATGCAAAGAAGATTCTGCATAAGATTTAAGCAATGAACTATCCTAGGAACGAGTCACCATGCCATGGATGCGAAAGATCATGCTTCAACCTACATTCCCAAACTAGACTTACATGGATCAAATAGGGCTTTTCAACCGGTTATAGTGTGGCTGTGGGGGTGAATGAGTTTACACAAAACAGAATATGGAATTTTTAGGAGTTCAACTCACCAATCATGCTAGAATAAAATCCCTACTCCCACACCATGTTCTTTTCTTGCTTTAAATGCAACCCTCTAGGAAACCATTTAACCCACATTTTTCCCTCAACATTTGCATTCCATTTGGGCGTGTTTAGCATAAAACACTCTCATTATGGCACTTCAAGTACAATTTTTCTTGAAATTTTTCTTTTGACAATTTCCAACTAACAATGTTGTACTCCATTTGAGTTGTTACCATCTTCCCTTTTTTAGCCATTTAGAGTGCATAACTTACCCTTTTCTTTTATATTTTCAACATCTATCTCATTTTACCCACTGTGGGACCATTTTAACCCTTTTTCTCACTACCATTTCCCATCCTAACATGATTAGTACAAAGGTAGGCATGTGTTTAGGCTATTGGGTATATGGTTGAATGTGGTACCAATGAAGAGGTAAGTGTTTGGCCTCAAATCAGCTTTGGAACACACAATATGGTAAGTGGTGTTTAGGCTATAGAGGTACTTCAATAAACATGCATTCCCTACTATCACTTCCAAAACCATCTAAAAAGGGAATGAAAACATCCATCACGCATTCACAAAATAATGCAAGTCCTATGGCACATGACATACATGACGAGAGGCGTGTTTAAGAATAATCAATAATGCACTCGGAAAAAGCACTTTCATGCTTGTGTTTGTGATCTCACAGGCATCCCCACTATTAGAACAAGACATGGGAACAATAAGTCCCCAATACTTCATACCAACGGATGGAACTAACCCATGATGGTGCAAGCTAAGCCTTAAGTGGCACCAAACAATATCACAAGGTCAGAGCACATATAAGAGACTCGTCAAAAACACATTCTAGAAGCATCATACCCATACTGGATTACAGTTTATAAAAAATGGACAAGCGATAAAATTGAAAAATTGGACACTAAATTGTACACGGCGGAGGCGTGATGCACCCCCAAACCAAAACTCAACAATGCCCCAATTGTTGGGAAGAATAAGCATAATCGCAATAAAAGGCGGAATGAGGGATTAACACCCCCAAACCGAATCTAGACATACATTCGACCAAGCTCATTCATCATAACAAAAAATAAATCGCATTCATAAAAAATTTAAGTACAAAACCGAAGGTAGAAAACTCCCTTTAGAAGGAAGATCGGTCGATGTCCATTCGTGTTGTTGTGTGCTTCCCAAAAGATGCACAACCTAGCTTAAAACCACACAACAATTCTACCAACGAAAATTAAATGCGAAAAGAAAAGAAAAATAAATCTAAATGAAATAAAACTCTGAAGGCGAACAGTTTAAAAAATGACCTGAGCAGGCTGCCTCTCACCGGTGCTCAGTATTGATAGATGTGCTAGGGGTCAGCAAGTTCCATGGACCCAACACCCTTGCAGCAGGTTTCCGGTCCAAAATACGGTTTTAGCCTATGCCCATTAACCTTGAATATCCCATCGTTCCTCAAATTCTGAATGTCTACATCTCCATTTGGAGAGACATTAATAATGCGATGGGGGCCTGACCATCTTGATTTCAACTTCCCAGGAAACAACCTCAAACGAGACTCATAAAGTAACACCAGCATGCCCGATTGGAACTCCTTCTGTACCAATCGTTTGTCATGAATAGCTTTTGTTTTTTCCTTGTAGAGTCGGGAACTCTCATAGGCTTCCAACCGGAACTCATCTAACTCGTTCAACTGATTGCATCTTTCTTCACCTGCTTTGTCATACTCCCAATTCAACTTCTTGATTGCCCACCAAGCTTTATGTTCCAGTTCTACTGGAAGGTGACAAGCTTTACCAAAAACCAACCTATACGGGCTCATCCCAATAGGAGTTTTGAAAGCCGTTCGGTATGCCCATAAGGCGTCAGATAGTTTTAATGCCCAATCCTTCCTAGTGGAGGAGACTGTCTTCTCCAGAATCTGCTTGATGTGCCTGTTACTGACTTCAACCTGTCCTGATGTCTGAGGGTGGTATGGTGTGGCCACCTTGTGTCGCACTCCACACTTCTTCAATAGATTTCCTAGTACTTTGTTACAGAAATGGCTCCCTCCATCGCTAATGATCACCATTGGGATCCCAAATCGGGTCAGGATATGTTCCTTTACAAATTTAACTACCACATTACTGTCATTGGTCTTTGTGGCGACTGCCTCAACCCATTTGGAAACATAGTCGACCCCCACTAAAATATAGCTGTTCCCACAAGAAGGTGGGAACGGTCCCATAAAATCAAGACTCCAAGTGTCAAATACTTCAACCACCAATATTCCAGTTTGTGGCATCTCATTCCATTTACCAATGTTCCCTGTGCGCTGGCATCTATCACAAGCCACACAAAACTGATAAGCATCTTTAAACAGTGATACCCAGAAGAAACCTGACTGCAACACCTTCAGTGCTGTCTTCCTTGCGCTGAAATGGCCTCCACACTGTAAGTCATGGCAGAATCGCAACACATCATACTGCTCATTTTCTGGCACACACCTCCTAATCACTTGATCTGCCCCGTGTTTGAAAAGGTAAGGCTCGTCCCAGAAGTACTCTCTCGATCTTCTAGCAAACCTTTTCTTGCCCTGCCAATCTAGCTCAAGGGGGAAAACCCCATGTGTCAGATAGTTTGCCAGATCTGCATACCATGGTTCCCTATCCTGCACTGCCTACAGATGTTCGTCCGGGAAATTTTCTCTCAACGGAATCTCATCCCCATCTATATGACTCTAATGTACTATCCTGCTAAGATAATCTACAACCACATTCTCGCACCCCTTCTTGTCCCGGATTTCTAAATCAAACTCCTGTAACAGCAACACCCACCTAATCAGCCTAGGTTTTGCATCTTTCTTTTGGAGCAGATATCGCAGAGCTGCGTGGTCTGAGTATACCACAACCTTGGCGCCTACCAAGTACTGCCTGAACTTCTCAAGAGCAAAAATGACAGCTAATAATTCCTTCTCTGTTGTCGAATAGTTCATTCGTGCGTCATTCAAAATCCGGGATGAGTAATATATGACATGTGGGTCTTTGCCAACCCTTTGACCCAAAACTGCACCTACAGCGAAGTCAGAAGCATCACACATTATTTCAAATGGTAAATCCCAAACTGGTGGGGCAATTACTGGAGATGAGGTCAAAGCCTCTTTTAAAGTTTCAAATGCCCCCGCACAATCTGAACTAAACACAAACTCTTTGTCTTTTTGTAGCAACAAGCATAGAGGTCTGGAGATCTTTGAAAAATCTTTAATGAATCTCCTGTAGAAACCTGCATGACCAAGGAATGACCGGATGTCTTTGACATTGCGAGGGGGTGGTAAACTCTTGATAACTTCAATCTTTGCCTTGTCTACTTCAATTCCTTTTTCAGATATTATGTGACCCAAGACAATCCCTTGTTGTACCATGAAATGGCATTTCTCCCAATTCAAAACCAAGTTGTTTTTCATGCATCTTTGAAGCACCAACGATAAGTTATTAAGGCATAACTTGAATGAGTCCCCGAATATTGAGAAGTCGTCCATGAAGACTTCAATAATCTCCCCCACCATATCTGAAAACAATGAAACCATACACCTTTGAAACGTACCTGGTGCATTGCAAAGGCCAAAAGGCATTCTTCGGAAGGCATAGGTTCTATAGGGACAGGTAAAAGTGGTCTTCTCTTGGTCTTCTGGAGCGATAACTATCTGATTGTACCCAGAATACCCATCTAGGAAACAGTAGAACTGATGCCCTGCCAACCGCTCTAGGACTTGGTCGATGAAAGGTAAGGGAAAATGGTCCTTCTTAGTGACTGCATTTAACTTTCGGTAGTCTACACAAACGCGCCACCCTGTCTGGAGTCTTTGTGCCACTAACTCACTCCTCTCATTGTTCACTACTGTAACTCCGGATTTCTTTGGGACGACATGAATGGGACTAACCCATCTACTATCTGAAATAGGGTAGATAATACTTGCATCAAGAAGCTTCAATATCTCTTTCTTTACTACCTCCTGTATGATCGGATTTAGCCTCCTTTGTTCCTCCCGTGTCGGTTTGGCGTTCTCTTCTAGTAAAATCTTATGCATACACATGGTATGACTTATCCCCTTAATGTCATCTATGAACCAACCAATGGCCTCTCTGTACTCTTTCAACACTCCAAGTAGTTCCTCTTCTTGACTTGCCTCCAAATTTGCAGAAATGATCACTGGGTTCAACCTTTCTTTGTCGAGAAACACATACTTCAAGTTCGACAGGTAAGCTGGGTGCTTTCAATTCAACTCTTTGAGGAAGTTCTTCTAATGGTACCAGGTCATCTGCATTTCCTTCTCTTTCGAATTCCTCCTCAATAGTGGTATCCAACTTCTCCTCTAAGAAATCCACAGTGTTACAGTCATGGGAACCCACTGGGTATGATAAAGAGTCAAAAATGTTGAACTCCACGGTTTCGTCTACTACCTTCATGGTCAGCTTCCCTGAATGCATATCAATCACTACCCTAGCGGTTGCCATGAAAGGTCTCCCCAAAAGTAACTTCACATCTCTCTCGTCTCTTCCTTCATCCATGTCAATCACCATAAAGTCGGCAGGTATGATTAACTTTTCAATCTGTATTAACACATCTTCGACAATGCCCTTAGGGCTTCTTGCAGAAGCATCTGCTAAGACAAGTGACATAGTGGTTTTTCTGAGGTCATTCAAACCCAGCTTCTTATAGACCGAGAATGGCATGAGATTAATGCTTGCTCCTGAGTCCAACATTGCTCTTTCGCGATTTGACCCCCCAATCGTAATTTCAATTATAAAACTCCCTGGATCCTTCATTTTCTGGGGCAATGACCGTTGAATTACTATACTAACATTCTCATTTAGACGCTCCTGTTGTTTCGGTCTGAACCGCTCTTTATCTTTACTCAAGTCTTTGAAAAATTTACCATAAGCCGGCATTTTCTCAATAGCATCTAACAGTGGTAAGTTGACGGTTACCTTGGAAAGGAGATCATAGATTTCTTGATGTGATTTCTCCAACTTAGAGTTTTTCAGCCTCCCTGGGAACGGCATAGGCGGTACGTAGGGGTTGGATGACCTATGGAGCTGAGGTCTTGGTTCTGGGTCTGCTACCCAGACATTTTTCTCTTTTTCTAACTCCTTCTCATTTTTCACTCCCGTGTCAACCACCTCGTCTTCTTCTTCTGTGACGGTGTCTTTACCCTTTTCTCCCAAAACCTTTCCGCTTCTGAGGACTGTCCTTGCACTAGCCTGCTCCGGTTGACTTGGAAATTATCCTTTTTCTCTTTCCTGTAATAATTCAGCCAACTGACCTATCTAAAACTCGATCCTGTGAATAGATGCATCCATCTCGTTTGATTGCCTATCATTCTTCCACATGTATGTCTCCCAACTCTCTAAATGTGCCTGTTGTAGCATATGGACCTCTTGTGTATCCTGGTTGGCTGACTGCATGACCTCTCCTATCCATTCATCAAATGTTCCCATATTCAGCTGGCTTGCATTAATTTCTTCTGAAAGCTGTGCCGCTTGCACAATTTCTCTCGTTCTCTGCTCTACTAATGTGGTCTCTTCATTCTCTTGTAAGTAGTCCGTTAGCAACACTGCTAATCTCTCTTCGGTTGAAAGCTCTTCACCCACATTGTAGCCCTCCTGGAAATCTTGATCACATCCCCAGTCTTGGTTATATGGGTCAATACGGAGATTGTACTCAGATCCTGAATTGTTCCAGGGGGCAGCCATGAACCTAGGATATCAAGAAACAAAACTACCCAAACGTGAAACTATACAAACACAGAAATATAAGGATAAATATATACGTAAAAACAACTAAGTAACTATAAACCTTACTTAAGCAAAACTAATTAAACTAACATGCCGCTCCCCGGCAGCGGCGCCATTTTGACAAGGACCTTTTTCCCTTATGTCGTTTTAAAAGATCAGTCCGTCAATAATATTTAAAGAAACCACACAAGCCTAAATCAGTTTACAAACATAAATATAGTGGCAAGTGGGTGTCGTCCACAGGGAGCGGAGTTAGCCAAATTAGTTAAAGCTAAAGCAATGGTATGTATATATAAATAGCAAAACATGAATTGGTGAAAATGTAGATTGTGAACCAATTCTAAATAACACCAAATTAAATAAGTAAATAAAATGAAAGGGGAATATGGAGTGAAGGATATATAGATGATGGAAACTAAGGAGTTAATGGATTCGAAAGTAAATACTGGACAATGTAACAAACTTGTCAATAGCACGGCTCTTCAAGGTAACCTACCTAGGATGTATAGAGTCGGTTATTTATCCCCAGAAGGTGGCCAACCTAGGATGTATAGTGCGGACCACCTATTAGGGATTAATCCTTGTAAACTACCAACCTAGGATGTATAGAGTTGATTGTTTACCGGATTCTAGAAATGAAGCTTGTCTACCTAACATTGACTCAACCGATTACAAATAGTCATCCTAGGATGTATAGTGATGACTTCTAACTCTTTCACGGATTCCAACCTAGGATGTATAGTGCCGGAAATACGATCGAGGTTAGATTAAAACCGCGGTTCAAGAGTCGGAATTCATGACTTTCCGTCTATTCTTTAGAGCATTAAACAACTAAATAGGATGTATATCTAGATGCAATACCCATTCATAATATAAAGACATCTTGCAAAGATCATGTATCTACACAAGAAATCAATGATAAACACTCACAACAAGAATAGATCAATGGAAGATAGATATGAATATCAATATAATATCAAGTTTATGTACAAGCCTAATATTAAACTAACTACTCCATCAACCCCTTAGAGGGGATTTAGCTACTCATTACAACTAGGAAATCAGTAGAGAGGAGAAAGAAATAACCCTTGGAGAACATCTCCTTCCTTGAAGTGGCTCCAATCTCCTAACTTCCTTGAAGTTGAGTAGAGAATGTATGGATGAGAGGTAGAGAGAGAAACTAGATCTAAGAATGCCTAATCTGCCTAAAACGGAGTTAAAAAGCTCCTTAAAACGTTTCTATACTTTTATATTTATACTAAATACAAAAATAGGTCACTTAAGCTTTGAAAATTAGACTGGCGCGCTCGGAGTGCGGGTGGAGTGCGGGTGGTTTACCCGCACTGTACCCGCACTGTATGGGTTGCCTGCAACTTCAATTCACGGATCAGGACATTAGTGCGGGTGGAGTGCGGTTGAATTACCCGCACTTGACCCGCACTTAGCCCGCACTTGGCATCGCACTGTGACCTCACTTCCTTCTCAGGTGCAAAATCTACCTACTGTCTTGAGCAACAGTGCGGGTAGAGTGCGGTTGGATGACCCGCACAGTACTCGTACTCTAATGTCAGGTGCAATTCTACTGTTCTGTTCTTGATGCAAGTGCGGGTAGAGTGCGGTTTGATGACCCGCACAGTACCCGCACACTACCCGCACTCTAGTGTCAGGTGCAATTCTGTTCTTCTGTTCTTGGTGCAAGTGCGGGTGAAGTGCGGTTTGCTGACCCGCACAGAACCCGCACTCTAATGTCAGGTGACTGTGCAGCTTCTCTGGTTTGGCAATAGTGCGGGTGGAGTGCGGTTGCGACCCGTACTGGACCTGCACTATAGACCTGTTTGTGCTCCTTTTCTGCTGGAATCATTACAATGTGCTTCCAAGCCTGTCTTTGCATCATTTCCTTCAAATAAGCACAAAACAACCCATAAGAGACACAAAAACGCACGAAAACAGAACATAAGGTAAGGATCTGAGGGCCTAAATATAGTACATATTAGGCCCGATCATCGAAGCGAACCGTGGAATGTGTACCGCAAAATTTTACAGTGTTGTGTCTGCGGTACGATCGTCTAAGCGTACCACAAAACCTTACTGCGAAAAAGCCCAGTTTTTTATTTTTAATCAGAACGGCATAGTTTTATCTAGGGCTTTGTATATATATCCCTTCATCTTCTCTAGTCATTTTTTTAGAGCTAAATTTCTAGATTTTAGGGAGAGGAAGAGTTCCCTAGTGAGAGAAGCTCCAAGAGTTGTTCTTTAACTCTCAAAACCCAAAACTCATCATTCATTCATGAATCAAACATCATCTAGCTTCATTTAGGATGTGTTCTTGCATGGGCCGTCATCAACACACATGACTTGGTAAGTAGAACACCATTTTCATTCATTCTAATGTTCTTACTTAACAAGAAATCTCATTTATGACTTGTTTGCATCAAGATTAGTTTTTTTTATTTGCAATTTGAGATTTTTTATGTTAATTGTTGGGTTTGTTTGTGATAGCTAGAATTTAGGACCATATTGCCCTTCTAGCTAAGTCTTTATGCTTTGCATTTAGACATTGTTATTTATGCCTTATTGATTGCATTTCTTGATTGCATATTTATTGCCCTAGTTATATGTTGTGACAACTTGTGTTGGTTGGACTTTACATGACAATTAAGTTGCTAGAATCCTTTTGCATCAAATTGAGTCCTTATGTATGGGCATGTAGGCATTATTTGATAACTAGGTTGTTAGATTGCATTATAACATCTAGTTAAGCATTTTGTGTGTGGTCTTACACATTATTGCATTTTAGCATATTATCATATATACACTTAGACCGTATACCCTTTATAGAGTCAAAGTCTTGTGGCTTCGAAGTGAAGTTACACAAGCAAGAAAGTCTTGTAACCAAGGGTGGGTTGGAAAGCATTGGTCAAGTGCCACTGTAAAAGGCATGCGGGTAGAGTAGGAGGTGCTCACACCAAGAGTAGTGAATCAGGTCCCTTTATTAAGAATCACTGGAATCCTTATTTAGGCGTTGAATGACGTTGATTGAGGCTAAAGACGTGGGATTTGATCCTTCTAATTATTGTTGTATTTAAACTCTGATTTGGTTGACCTCTTGATCTCATTTATGGCACTTTAAGTGGTGAAGAAGTCACCTCTTTCCTCTGTCTGGCAAAATTAGATTTATTCCTTCAGAGGCGATACTGTACCATGATTCGAAGTATACCTATCTATTCTTGCTGGTGTAGTTCCTCCCTGGTGCGCCAGTACCTTCTCGATGTCATTCTCTTTGCTAAATGGATAGGTTACACTCACTATCCTTGTCCGGGAATGGTAGGGCGGTACTTAGATATTGGGTACGTGGTATCGCGGTATCAGCTTCACTTGGTATCAGGAGAAAATGTGTAACGTGGCACCGATCCTTCTTAGATCGTGGTTCTAGTGTTCATCCGGTATCGGGATAGTGAGGTAATCACGGTTCCTGCCCTACCATGTATCAATCTGGTGGAAAATTCTTCTTTGGACCCCTGCCAAAAAAGGTTGTTAACAGAAGTCCCCCCTAACTTGAACACCGGTACCAGGTTAGGGTTGGAGCATCGCTGGTTACCGATACTTGGGATGTGATCTGGGAAGAATTTTCCTTTAGCATGCTGCGTTTAATAGGCCTTCTACGTGTCTGGCTATGATAGGCCAATTTAAAAAAAGGAAAGATTTTGCATCGTGCGTTTCTCGAAACCGTTACTCCTGCTTTTTGAGTATCTCGCTTCATTAATGGCCTTTCCTTTCCGTTACCGGTAACTGTTTACCTTCTCTATTTATACCTCTGCTTTTTACGACTCATTCACGCTGCTTCTATTATTTCTTGCTCTTCACAAAAAATTCCCAAACACTTCGCTGAACCCTAGCTTCCATCCTTCTTCAATTTTCAAAACTCGATTTTCTGTAACCATCTCGTTTGACAGCTTGGAAAAGGTTTTTGAGTATAAAGACGACGATTCAGCCAATAGCTCGAGCCTTTCTCTCAAGCGGAAGAGAAATCAAGGCCGTGGCGATGGCACGGAGAGCTCTGTGCCACCTCAACGACGCCATTCCAATAGAAGCACGGCTATTGGGGTGGGTTTCAGCAACAACCCTAATTCCCCGGTCGACATTCTAGATGAAGACTCGGTCGATGTGGCCGACGAGGCAAGAGGGGACGGAGTTTCTGAACGTGCATTTTTATATGTCGTGAATGCAAGCCAAACAAATTTAAAGATCCCGATATGCGCTAATTAAACTAATTTAGTATAAGGCAAGTATAGGTACGTTCCAAAGAGATCGTGAAATAGTTGTGACTAAATTTGACTCTAGTACTAAATACAAGGAAGTAAAATTGAATTAATGTTGATAGAAATAAATTTGGAATTTCAATCACTACAAAACTAAGAATACTAAAATAAACTAAGATAGAAATGGTGTGTGTGTAATGTATAATGATAAAAATGGGAGTTGATGTAATATAGACATAAATAATGGGAATTCAACTTTTGAATCCCGACTCGATTTAAACATATGGCTTATCTCCCTAGCTCGAGTTTCTGGGATGGCTTGGATTGGAATGCTCACAATCCACCCCTTTCACTTTTGCTTTGGATAGATATAGGGAAACCAGGATGGCTTGGATTGGAATGCTCACCACACACCCTTTCCAATTCAATTGAGCTTAATTAGCACCTAGAGTGTAGATGGTTGGAAACAAAGATTGGTAACCAATATAAACCAAGAGTTGGAATGCCTACTTGGCTCACAAAGTAACCATAATTCAATCTCTACAAAGGGTTAGGAGTTAGAATGCCTACCCAACCAAAAGTGAGTATTAAATGCAATTCAAAGCACAATCAACCACTAAGTTAAATGAGAGTTGGAATGTCTACTCATTTTCACAAAGATTCCATTTAATGCTTAATAACTCTAATAAATTCAATTAATCCACACAATCAAGAGTTGGAATGCCTACTTGATTTAAGGGATAATCAAACACAATGAAGTAAATTGAATGGAAATATATTAATCAGGTAAAATGGTGGAAATCCCACAATCCATGAATTAATTACATCAATCCCAAATTGGGATTAGCTACTCATGACAATATGAAATACAAAGATAAGGAGAAAGGAATAGAAGAAACCCATAGGAGACCTTCTTTCTCCAAGCTTGATCACACCTCCAATGTCCTCTTGAGTAGCAATTAGATGAAGTAGAATGGATGGGTCTGATGGCTTTTGGGAGAGAATGGTTTTTGATATTTAGAGAGAGACAGAATGAATGGAATTGGTGTATGGTCGTGGGTCTCCCTGATGTTGTAAAATCGTGTTATTAAAAACTATACTCGCAAGTGCACGAATCGTGAAGATTAGCACAGTGACAAGTAAGGATCGTTCCCACGAGGAAAAGAGATTTATTAATTAAAACTAATTCTAATTAAATTTAAATTAAAGTAACCAAAGATTTGTTGATGATTTTACTAAAACTAAATTAAATTAAGCTAAGAAAACAATTAAAGAGAATATGGATGTGATCAAGAGATAGAAAACACTAGGTCATCAATGATCCCCAATTATGAACACTCAATGTATGGAATTAATTTGTAAACAAGATTCAATCAATTCTAGGGTTCATTCTTTGTCTTTAATGTGACTATTACCGTATGGTCATGGGATGAGTCACGTGCTCCCAACCACTATTCACCCTTGGTCTATGGTGTGAACAGTGATCGGAAACCCTTGAAGCGCAAGAATTAAGAACCAAATTCTATACTTTGCTTGGCCTATGCTAAAGATAAAATTCATTCATTCAAAAGAGCATTAATCAAGATTAGGTTTGGTCTATACTCTAACCCTAATTCTCAGATAGTCTTAACCCTAAAATCATGCCAAATAGTTATTCACCCTTGGTCTATGGTGTGAATATATATTAAAACTAATGAGGATCAAGCAATTAAGAACAATGAATAAATCAAGAATTTTAATTGATGAAATAATAATTAATCGATATATGAGCATTCACAAAAGGTTCACATTGATTCCCTAGTTATGGGATTAGTTACACATGTTGAAAATAAAAAGAGAAGAGAAAGAAAAGATAAAACCCATTAAGATCTTCAATGATGAATTCCCCTTCGTCTCCAAATCTTCTATGTGTAAAGATGAATGAGTGTGTGGTGATGTATGGTGGTGGAGTGATGGGGGACAGCCCCCTTGGTGGCTTGGGACCTCCCTTTGCTTCTCTCCCTCGAAATTAGGCTTCAAAGGGGTTTAAATAGGCTTTAGATGATAAGCCAAGTCCTTAAACAACAAGGAAATTGGTTCCCTTTTGGAACTCTACCTTTTTTGGGATTTAATTCTTTCCTAATCCACTCAAATTGATTACTTATTGAAGGATGATAAGGATTAGGTGTCAACTTGCTTTCCAAGACTCACACTCATATCTAAGAAGGTAATATTTCCCATTCCGACAACTTGCAAAATAAATCCCGTCACTATTTGCGGAATTATGACTGATCTGACCATCGGATACTAAAACGGGCATAACTTCTTCTAGGAAAATCGGAATTGCGATCCGAAAAGTGCGCCAGAAACTTGAATTCCGGGGCTTTCCATCCATAGGTTGTAGGACACAAAATTCAATTGGAGCGGAGAGATATGGCCCCCGCAATCTGGCTGTTCTGCACTGGCTTCCCTGAATGATGTGCGGCATAGACCGCGGTTGAGGTTGATGCCTGGGAAGCGGTATGGACAGCGGAAAAGAACAGAAAGCCTACTAAAATGTACCGATGGACGTGCCGCGATGGGGGTCATGCATGAAGAGCGACCTACACAGCGGTGGATGACAGCTTTGATCTTTTTCTTCACATTTAAGCTCTTTTCCTTGAAAATACCTTCAAACACTTCATCTAAGGAATGTGAACTACACATGCTAAACAAACACATAAAATACCTAATTTCACCCAAAAACAAAGCACAAATAATAGGAAATGGGGACCTAAAATATGTATAGAAATAGACCGATCACTCCCTTTCAAAAATCAGATATGGAACTATTTATATTTTCCTCCAAATTTTGGCCAAAAACGCTGATGTGGCAACCTGGAATTCCCGTTAGCACTGGTATAGCAGGGGTGAGGTACCCGTGCAGTTTACCCGTGCTAACTCATTTTCTTCCTGACTTGTGCAATATGCACGGGTTAGTGCACGGTTGGTTGACTCATGCACCACTCGTACAGTTGGTATTTGTTCGAGTCTCTACTCACTGGGTTGTGGACTGCACGGGTCAGTGCACGGGTCGTACCCCATGCACTGAGATTCTTCAATATTTTCTCCTTCCAGTGCACGGGTAAATGCAGGGGTGGTGCACGAGCGTGCTACCCGTGTAGTTTTGCCTTCTTCACTTCCTTTGTGCACAAATTTGTCCTTTTTGTCCCAGATCATGCCTTTTTACCTATTGTCTGAAAAACTGATCAAAAGAGCCATAAATACACCTAAAAAGACTCGAGAACAATGCATAGGGAGAGGATGTGAGGGCCAAAATATAGAACATATTTGGTTCGATCAAATACCCCCAAACCAAACCTTTACTCGTCCCCGAGCAAACTTCAATCATAACAAAGATATGGACTCTAAACACACAAACAAGGACTCGATCTAAAATACCTAGACTCAAACAAATAAGCTGCAAGCCAACTAAGTGAGAGCTAAGTCAAAGATAATGAGAGTGAGGAAGGTGCTAATGCAAAATGTTCTAAATAACTCCAAGGCACCACAAGATGGAAACTCGCATGACACAAATCCCACACTTTAAGCGCCCTTGCTTTGGAAACTACTCACTCTCACGCCCCGAGCATAATTCGCTTCAACCTAAATTGTCACATGGGTTTTCTCTTATTTTTCATCTCAGAACCTAGGTTCACACTCATGCAATATGTATGCAAAAGAGTTTATGTAATGGAATCAAAGTTGTTGCATACATTTCATACAAGATAAATGCTCTTTTAGTGAACAGTCTCATGAAAGAAGCAAGTGCCATGAACGTGGAAAGAGCATGCATCGACAAATATTCCCAAGTTAGATTTCCCCTAAGATCAACTAGGTCTTTTCCATTTGGTTGTAATGGGATTAAGGTGAGTGGTGATTAGAAAGAATGGGAATTTAGGCACAATGCACTAATCAACCAAGTTAAGGCAATACATTCTATGTTTAAACATTTAATTTCTCATGCAACACCACTTCTAAATACAAGTATACATTAAGACATCCAGGCTTACATAAATTCCGAGTGCAATCACTAACTACTCTTGTTACCCTTTTGAGTAGTGTTCACAATTTAAACAAGACAATTGAAGCATATTCCTTTTATAATTTTTTTTATTTTTATTTTCATTTGCTTCTCTTTTCTTTTTCTTTTCTTTTTCTATTTTTTTCCCTTGACTTTTGCACATATTTTTACACTCAACACTTATTTTCCTCGGTACACGCCATTTGCCAATTAGAGCACATTTACATTTATTCCTAAGCCTTAACAAGATCAATCAAGTGATGGTTGGCTTATTGTTTGGGTTGCTTGGGTTATGGGTAATATAGGTGTGGAATGAACAAGTCTAAATGTATTTGGCTTCAAAATTGGCTTGGGAGCGCACACATTATTGGATGGGAAGTATTTGTCATTTTAAGGTGGCTAAACACACATTGCCTAATATCACCTCAAAGAATCCATCTACCAAGGGAATAAAAGTTTCAGTCAAGCAGTGCACTTTAATTATGCATGTTCTATGACACATGATGATTTTGGTGCAATGAGACTATGCATGGTGTTTAAAAAGTGTTTAAAGATTTAAAAAACATTTTCCCTCAAATTGCGCACTTTTGGCTTGCGTTTGTGGAACTCACAAGGGTTGTCTCCACTATTAGAACAAGGCGCTTGAGCACCGAGTCACCACAACTTGGACACCAAAAGATGGGACTAACCCATGAAGTGTAAGTGAGACCCCTAAAGTGACTAAGAGCTATGAACAAGCACACAAGACATACACAA